>JAQQTP010000082.1:0-1200000 GCA_029884605.1 Ormosia emarginata | reverse complement strand
CTACAAATTCTTAAAATTACTGAAATTTCAAGATTTTACCCTTAAGTTCTTAACTATTCCTTGGCTGAAATTCAAGCTCAATAAGATCATTTGATATCCAATCTAAATCCAAAATTTTGTAACATTTCTAATGTTCTAAATGAATTCAAAATCTGTAATATTGGATACTTCCCAATTTATTTAACTTATGTGAACTAATTTGTTTTGCATGAACTTCCTATATATATTCACTTAGTTCTTAGGTACATCCTAAAAACTTTCTTCTTTAAGTTCAACCTTTGGATTTCTAAACAATCATTAGCTCAAGAAGCATTCAGTTCGATTTTTATTATTTTTCAAATAATTTCACTTATTCCCTTGCAAAGCTAAACTCAAAAATCTAACTATAAAAAATTTAAGAAGGCATTTCAAATGCCTCAACCTTACATGTAATAAAATTTCAAAATTAGGCATAAAATTTTGGACAGGTCAAACACATGTCAAACTGTAATAAAATTCCAATACTATCATATGCATAAATTATCTCCAAACATATTCAACTAACCCTCGACATATATATTATTAGCCACACCTAATTGTCCTTGGACAGAAATTGTGGTAATTACTGGACAGAAAAGGAAATGCAAAGTTGATGTAAAGGCAAGGATGAGAATTCCCATAATAGTGCCAACATCAATGGAGAGTTATAATTGCAGCAAATTAAACCAACAAATCAACTAGATTTTAGCCCAACAAAATAAGGAAACTTTGTCTATGTTTAGGATCTGTCAATCTCAAATTATGCAGAACCGTTGTACTTTATCTGCTATATATTTCCTTTACCCCTTTTTGTATATTTTAGTGTTCACGTTTCTAATAAAATTACTCCATCCATCTCTTTCTCTTTTTTTCTTCTTGGTATCAAGAGCCTCTTTGAACACCTACCTGCAACCATGACTTCTCTATCCCTCAATGTCGGCAATTTCATCACTCTAAGACTAAGCCTTACAAACTACCCATTGTGGTGTGAACAAGCTTTAGCCCTTGCAGAAAGCCAAGACTTGGTTGGTCACCTGACAAATGAAAACTCAGCCCCAACTCAATACACCACTCCAGATCCCAACAACACCACAAACTTAGAACAATTTGTCCCAAAATTAATCGACGAATTCGTCGCTTGGCGCAAGTTAGATCATCTTCTTCAAGGGTGGATAATCGGAAGACTTTCTGAGGAGGCACTTGGTCTCGTTGTTGGCTTATACACTACCCATGTTGTTTGGGCCGCACTTAAAGATGCATATGCAGAAGATTCACAAGAACGTGAATTCATACTCCGTCAATAGATCACGTACCTCCGCAAGGAAGAGGATCAAACTATTGGCGAACACATTCGCATTTTCAAAGGCCTATGCGACAACCTTGCTGCAATTGGGAAACTTGTCCCAGACAAAGAAAAAGTATTCTATCTCCTCACAAGCCTTGGTCCTGAATATGAAACATTCACAACAACCATGCTAAAACCTCCAAGGCTATCATACTCTGAGCTAATCTCAACTCCAGAGCCTTGATCAACGACACAATTGGTTTTCCAGTCGTACCAATGTGCAAAACCCTTTTGCTCCTCAAATGGCCTTCTATGGCCAACAACAACGATCTCATCAATTTTTCTCTCGACATCATGGGGATTCTCAAGCCTTCACATCAACAGGGCGAGGGTTTTAGGCTCAATAACCTAGTAACCAAAATAAAAACCACTCCACTTTGACCACCCAGCAGAGACGTCCTCAACCACTGGGAGAGCGTCGTATGACTCATGCAGAACGAGAGCTTTATCGAAATGAAAAATGTCAATATTGTGGCACGGTGGGTTATATAGCAAAAATATGTTGGTGGGTGCCCAAGAAACTAACTCAATCTGATGATATACCACAAGCACTTGCCGCACTCACCTTGGACAACACTATTGCTGAAACAGAATGGACCTCGGACACCCGAGCCTTCAATCATATGACAGGTAAAATGAGTATGTTGAGTAACATTCGACAATACTCAGGTGCATATTCTATGCTTATTGGTGATGGTTCTTCTCTACCAATTCATGGTATTGGAGATTCCTTCATTAAGCAAAAGAATATTACTCTCCCTCTTCATGATGTCTTACTTGTCCCTGATTTAACAAAAAAATTGCTCTCTGTAAGCCAACTAACAAAACAATTTCCTGTTAACTGTGAGTTCTCTAATGCTAATTTTTTATTTTTGTGTTAAGGAACGAGAAACAAGGGAACAATGATCACAGGGAGGTGCAAGGGTGACCTATATGTTCTTTCCTATTTTCCTGAACTGTATTTCTCACATCGCTTCAAATCTGGATCAGCAGACATTTGGCATCAACGACTAGGACATCCTCAAATTATGGCTTTACAATTACTAAAGAATAAAAGGTTAATTGATGTAGTTGGAACTTTGAAATCTGAACATCTTTGTGATAGTTGTCAATTGGGAAAACTTAGTAAATTACCTTTCTCTTCTTCTGAGCATTCTAGTTCTACTATCTTTGAAAAAAATACATTGTGACTTATGGGGACCCGCCCCTATCTTATCTATTGGTAATTTCAAATATTATGCATGCCTGGTCGATGACTTCTCCAAGTATACATAGATTATTCCCTTACAACATAAATATGATTTTGTTAATGCTTACTTATCCTTTAAACAGTATGTTAAAAAACAATTTAACAAAGAAATCAAGGTTTTTCATTCTGATGGAGGAGGCGAATTCATCAACTCCAAACTTTCAACTCATTTTCGTTTAACATGTACTATTCATCAGGTATCCTGCCCATATATCCTAGAACAAACTAGTAATGTTGAAAGGCGACATCAAATAATACGCGAACTAGGTATGACTATGTTGTTTCATAGTGGTGCCCTTTTATTTCTATGGGTCAAAGCTTTTACTATAGCTGCCTATCTTATTAATAGACTCCCATCCTGTTCTCTTACTTTTGAAACTCCTTACTTTGTCTTACATGGGACATCTCCTAACTATTCTTTACTTCGAGTCTTTGGCTCTAAATGCTTTCCTTACACTTAGGACACACGACGTCACAAATTTGATTCAAAAACTATTCTTTGTGTCTTTGTTGGATATAATGATACACACAAAGGGTATAAATGCTTTTATCCTTCTAGTAAAATTTTTTTTATCTCATGACATGTTGTTTTTGATGAGTTATTTTTTCCATATAAGACTAATCACCATAATACAATTCCCTCCCCTACACCACATGTAGTTAGTATATTTGACTCTTGGCTACCCCATACTAACTCCAACTCTTGTGTAGATTTGACAACAACAGCTCCCACTCCACCATGCTTAAGTCCGCTACCAATAGTTTTAGTGCACTCTCCTGCCTTACAACTTCCTGCTGTGCCCATTGCTCAACTAGAACAGTCCTCACAGCCTGAACTTGTGCACCTTGAGTACTCCCCCCAACATTCAAAAACTCAACTACCCCAACCTGTACTTGCACATTCAATGATTACTCCCTTACAATGCAACATTGTAAAGCCTAATCCTAAATATGCCTTAATCACCATGCCCTGTGCCGACATTCCACGCAACCCGCATAATATTCATTCAGCCTTAGCTAATTCTGGATGGAAGGCTACCATGGGCGAAGAACTTGAGGCCTTACATAAAAATGAAACTTGGGAACTTGTTCCTCACACCCCTAACTTGCATGTTATTGGCTCTAAATGGGTTTTCAAACCAAAACTCAAACCTAATGGGTCTCTAGATCGCCTCAAAGCTCAAGTTATTCCAAAGGGATATCACCAGGTTGATGGAGTGGACTATACCGAAACCTTCTCTCTCATAATCAAGCCAGGGACCATCGGGTTAATCATCACTATAGCTCTTGTTCAGAACTAGCCCATTCGACAACTCGAGGTAAAAAATGTTTTCTGCATGGTGTGCTTTCTGAAAACATATACATGGAACAACCTCCTGGAATGGATGATCCTCAATTCCCAAACCATGTTTGCAAACTCCGAAAGGCTCTTTATGGCCTCAAACAAGTGCCTCGGGCCTGGTTTGACCGCTTCAGTTCTTTTCTTCTTAAATTTGGTTTCTTTTGTAGCATGGCTGACCTATCTTTATTATTGTGCACTCTGATATAGGATCCCTAGTTCTCCTCCTTTATGTAGATGATATACTTCTCACAGGATCCACTGCCTCCCTAGTTTCTGACTTCATTCAACTCCTGCAATCTGAATTTGCCATGAAGGACTTAGGACCTCTTCACCACTTCCTTGGAATTGAGATACTCTCGACAACTGATGGCCTCCATCTATCCCAGTCACACTATGCCTTTACTATCCTTGAATGAGCTAATATGGTTGATTGTAAGCCCATGAGCACACCACTTGAAGCCAAGACCAAGATGACGTCACATGACACTCCTCTTGATTATCCAAGTTACTTTTGTGGGCTTGTTGGAGTTTTAAAATACCTCACTCTTACTCGTCCTGATCTTTCATACAATGTTAACTATGTGTCACAATTCATGCATTCTCCTACTATTATGCATTTAAAAATGGTTCAACGTATCTTACGCTATGTTAAAGGAACTATTGATGTTGGTCTCCACTTTACTTCCAACACTACACTTGATCTCTTTGCCTTTTCTGATGTAGATTGAGTAGGTTATCCTACCACCCGATGCTCTACCACTGGCAACTATACCTTTCTTGAAGGAAATCCCATCTCATGGTGTGCTAAGAAATAACCCACAGTCTCTCGCTCCAGCACTGAAGCTGAATATAGGGCCATGGCTAACACTGCAGTTGAACTCACGTGGCTAATATTCCTCTTAAAAGATCTTCGCATTTCACTTGCCTCCCCTCCAATACTCTATTATGACAATATTAGTGCTCTTCATATGACCATCAATCCAGTTTTTCATGCCCGCAACAAACACATTGAATTGGATTATCATTTCGTTCGTGAACGAGTTGCCCTTGGCCTTCTTGTCACTCACCACATTCCTACCAATGACCAAGTTGCTGACCTCTTCACTAAACCCGTGTCAAAGGCTATTCTCCTGCACTTTTAGACCAAACTCTGCCTTTAACCTCGGCCTCGTTTGAGGGAGGATATTAGCCGCACCCAACTGTCCTTGGACAGAAATTGTGGTAATTACTAGACAGAAAAGGAAATGCAAAGCTGTTTCAAAGACAAGGATGAGAATCCCCATAATAGGGCCAACATCAATGGAGAGTCGTTAAGGATTAAAGAGCTGTAATTGCAACAAATTAAACCAGCAAATCAAGTAGATTATAGCCTAACAAAATAAGGAAACTTTGTCTATGTTTAGGATCTGTCAATCTCAAATTATGCAGAACCGTTGTACTCTATTTGCTATATATTTCCTTTTCCTTTTTTTTTTGTATTTTTTAGTGTTCACGTTTCTAATAAAATTACTCCATCCATCTCTTTCTCCTTTTTTCTTCTTATATAACATACATAAACACTTTGTAATCATCGCTAGGCCTATCATAGCCTTCACTGTAGAACCAAACATTTACAAAAATTCATGACTAATATTTATTTCAAAATTCAAAGATATCTAGCCTCACATCTTGTTATCATTTTTCCCAAGTTCCATCAAGTATATCCAAAATTATTCAACATTATACCTTACCTTTAGCTTAAACATCTAGCATATGATGTCTTTGATCGAAGAACCAATGGCAGATAAATACTTTTTTTTTTCTTTTCAGCATCAACACATTTCTACTTATATATCAAGAATACTGACATTCACAAAGCCTTCAAATAGTAATGTCAATTTAGGATAATTCTCCCATCAAATCATAGCTAAAAGCTTATCCAACTTTTGTGACTTCAATTTGTTACTCATTATTACATTCACTTTATGTAATAGTACAACAATACTTACTTACTCCTTAAAAAAATATTATTTCCAAGGAAAAAGTCTTTATCAACTTTAAGTCATTTTACACTAAAATCTCAAATATCTTGTATTAGTACTCACAATAATCCAAAAAACTAAATATTTCACTTCTGCTGACTATATATACAATACTTCCACACTCATATTATACATCCAAATTCATACTAATATAATTCCTGTAATATTTTGTATCTTTACCTTTTACCTTTATGTATCTCTAGAAATTTCAATGTCAAAATATTTCTTTAATCAATATTGAGTTTACACAAGCAAAAGCCAACATTGTATTTATAACAACTTATTGTGTTCAAATGTCTTAGCAATAACCAATAGATTTTTCAAACCAAAGTATGTTCTCTTTCAATCTACCTCTTACAATATAACTCCATTTATCAATTAATAAATAAAATTAAAAATCTAAACAATTAACAACCATAGCCTAATAAATTAGGCAATAATTTTACTTATAACCCAACATTATCAATAAGGTCATCAAGAATAAAAGGATCAAAACATAAACCAATCTCAAAATAAGAAATGAGTGAATGAACAAGATGAAACTGATGATCAAAGAAGGAAAGAACATTCTAATAAGCCTTTCACAATGCCCCAATTGTGAAAATTGTCGACTTTATAGTCACAATCATGGCCCTACTATTGGACACTTACTCCATTATCCACAAGGACAAAACTATGTCTATGATACTAACTTTGTCATGACCCATATTGGGGGTCCATGATCGGCGTGTAACAAAGGCAAAACATAGGCTAACAAAGGCAAAACAATTTGACAAACTAGGCTAGCTTTCTAATAATAATTACACTAGTGCACAAGCCTTCCAATCATACAATTCATTAATTAGAAATCCAAAACTTGAAAAGATAATAGTTAATGGTAAATAACTTTTAGTAATGAAATAAGTGGATCCAACCAAGAAAACACAATTCATGTGGAAATCCACTAGGTAGAACTATATAGAACAAGTATACAACTTGTGGGTAAAATAACCATCTAACAAGCCCAAGGTTTGATGACAAGAGTGTCTAGTTGGCTCGAAACCATAACCAACCCATGTTGGGAACCTAATCCAATCCTCTGACCTGAATTTACCATATAGTGTTCTAATAAAGTCTTTCCCTAAAAGTATAATTTACAAAGAATATGAACAACTATGCATGCAGCATTCCAGAACAACAACAGTAGCCACCACAGGCCTCAAAACATACTCCAATACCAAATATGTCATACTTTCAAATTTATAAATAATAGATCCAAACTGACAATTTGACCTAAACTTAAATAAATTAATTGTATTATTCGAAATCTTGCTTGTAGAAATAATTGAGCAACTCTAGTATCAATAGTCATAATGTTTTCAAAACAAAATTAATAACAAAATAAAATAAATTCTCAAATATTCTTACACGAACAATGTGTTTGGGTTTCTAATAATAATTACACTAGACTCCTCAATCAAATTGGAGGAGTAAAATTGAAAGCTATTTCATTTCCTTTATCTGAAAAACATAATCACATTTTGAGTGAGTTATAACTCAGTGAGCAATTACTACCTACTATAACAAAAATAGGACAAGTAGGGCACGAGTCTTTTATTAACAAGTAAAAATTATCATACAATAAAATAATTTTTCAATAAAACAATTCAAGTCAATTAATTAGAAATCCAAAACTTGAAAAGATAATAGTTAATGGTAAATAACTTTTAGTAATTCAATAAATAAGTGGATCCAACTGAAAACACAATTCATAAGGGAAATCCACTAGGTAGAACTATATAGAACAAGTATACAACTTGTGGGTAAAATAACCATCTAATAAGCCCAAGGTTTGAACTGATGAGTGTCTAGCTCGAAACCATAACCAACCCATGTGTGTTGACCTATACACAGAATCAGCATATACCTTACTAGTTAGGGCCTAATCCAATCCTCTGTACATAAGACTGATATTTACTGTTGTTGGATATAGTGTTCTAATAAAGTCTTCTCCTAAAAGTATAATTTACAAAGAATATGAAACAATAAGTTTTTCATGAAAATAAATTTTCAATGGAACAAAATAAAGATCAAATTTCTAAAAATTAATTATCTTATAGAAAATAATATTAAATTCAGATATATTCAAGTACACTTATTTCAAGAACAATTTCTATCATTAGAAAACTCACTCAATTAAACTTAATTTTCTTTCTATAACCAAAACAATTATCAATAACATTTTCCATCATTAGCACAAAGCCAATGTCTATAGCAATTACCATCATTGGTACAAAATCCTTATACGTAATCCTTATTATATTTGTTCCATAACCAATATCAAAGCATTTTAATTTAATCAAAACCATCAACTCAGAACAATGTACAAAGTCAATATTGAGTTTTCTTAAAAATTGTGCTTGTCCCAAGAGTCTCTAAGGTTCTATTACATTTAAAACTTCAATAACAAAATCAATTCAAAATTGATAAGCTCAAATAGACATAGCAGGTAAGAACTCCTCATAGTACCTGTCGATTCCCAATTAGGTCTTGTCCCAAAAATTCACAATGGGGGTTCCAGTCCCATGTACCGTACTATAGTCATAGAAATGCCAACAATATATCATCAATTAGTCATATATCATTAATTTGTCTAATTTGATCCCTAAATCCTAGATAAATCCCAAATAAATCCTAATTGGCATCGCCCTAAATTCATTATCCAAAATACCCACAATGACATTATATTTATAAAATTAATTGCTCAAGTTTTTTGGTTAGGTATTTACCTTAAAGAGCCAAAGAAATGAATTTCAAAGAGTTGGTAACCACTACTTTTCTCAAATTGCAATCCTTAAACCAAGAAAATCACCCCAAAAGTAGGTGTAAGAGAAAAAGAAAATAAAATAGCACTTGAAAGTTTCAACAGAATCTTAAAAAATAAATAACATAATGGATAAAAGAATACTCACAATTGGAAAGAAATGGAGCAAGAATGGAGGAAAAGCAATTAGAGGGAGGTTTCGGCGTCACAGAGGTCGAAGACCTCTTATGGGTTTATATTTAAAGAGATGAAAACAAATGAAATTACAAGATTGTCATTACTAATCAATGCCAAACCTTTTTTTTTTTCCTTTTAAAAGTGTGGTGTGTTACAAATTTCTTTAATTCTTGCAATCTTTTATTTGTTCTTAAATTTATGTTACTTAAGCCTAAACAAAGTAATTAATTAATTATTGATACATTCACTTAACCAAATCCCTTGAAACACAATATTCATTACTCACTCTTTATTTTTTTTATGGCCCTTGCACTTGCAGATTACCCAACACTACATCTATTATAGGGACAAAGTAATATATTTTGGTTTGTTTCAAGATTCCAAAATGAAAGACAAAAAGTAAAGGATGCTAAAGAGAAATGTATTTTTGAAGTTTCTTTAGACACATAGTAATCATACTTAGCAGAATTACACTTATTGTGGCATGTAAAATATGCATTGTAAATTTATCAAAACAAATTGCTTCTCTTAATTATTCAAAATTGGGATTTCCCATACATTATAGTTTGATAATATGCTACCCATACTAATTATCAAGGTTCTAAAAATTGAACTTGTCGTGAAACTGGTGAAGGGGATTGATTCATAGTTCAATGGTTGAACTATGGTCAAACTTTGTAGACATAAGTTTTGAGGGTTTATTATTTTAAGTTATTTTTATATTTAAGATTAGTGAAATGTATATATATAAGTATGAAAATTAGAAAATTTAAATAATTATGTAAAGTTACTAATTACTATTATATTTCCCATCAATTACATAAATATTATAGTTACAATACTTATAATATTAAGACCACTATTAAAACAAATAAGTATAATTAAAGATCCAACAATAACATAAGTAGGTTGAGTGGTGCGGTGGTTGAGCGCTCCTTACACATAGAAATGGACTCAGAGTTTGAGTCATACTTTTCCACATTTGTGATTTTTGCTGGTGAATAGCTTGAATCGGCCAACCTGTTGAACCGTGACCGATTAACCGGTTCACATGGTTTAATAATGGTTTACCAGTTCTAAGACTGTTTTGTGGCATTCCACTTCTGAAAGCTTGACCAGATCAGCCATAAGACTAGTTCGCGGTTGAACTGGTCAAACTAGCCGATTTGGCTTGATTTTTAGAACATTGCTAATTACCATTCAAATCAGCACAAAATAATTTTTCTACATTATCTGGTGTGGACTCGATAATCATCTTATATTCTTACAGAATAAGAAAATGCAACTAAGCACATGCACAAAACGATAAAGACACGTTAGATACACTAGAGGTCTAAAGCAAGCACATGGTATTGATCTAGCATATTAGCAAAATCAATTAGATTAGCTACCTTTAGCTGCAAAAAAAAAAAGAACGTGCACACATAGCCAAATAAGATTAGAAAGCAAATTTTGCAAAAATCACAGTTTAAACAATTTATTGTAAAATGGAGCGATAATCATGAAATCAGATCACGTTCTTCTATGATTTCATAAACATTCATTTCAAAAATCATGAAATTAGAGCACAAACATTCAGATCCATTTTGAATAGCAAAAAACAACATAAATCTATGCATTACAACGACTAAACACAACAGATCTATAACCACAAGCATTTATGGAAGGTGAAAATTACATTTAACGGTAGATCAATCAAAGAGCGGTGAATGGATCTTATGATCTCAGTGGAATCGATCTATCGCTATGAACAAAATGCAACTTCTAAGGAACGAAATGAAGCAGTGAACAAAGAGGGCAAGCATGAGACCTTAGAGGAACCAATCTTGGCGGTGGACAATGGGAATGGTGGATGAAGCTTTGATGGCGGAGGTTAGTACGAAGCTTTCATGGCAGAGGCACAAAAGCTCGGTTGGGATGGAGGTGTAAGTGAAAACATAAAGCCTCTTTCAGAATCGTTGAAAAAATAATTAATATAAAAAAAGAAGATAAGGTATAAGAAATAGTAACATTTGGGTTAACCATTGTTGTAAAAAAAGTTATTTTATGAGTATCAGTAACATTTCAACTCGTGTAAATGTTACTAAAAGTTATATATGTAGTAGTGTATGCTAGAGGTTCTTGAAACTCAATATTCAATTTGATTTAGATTTTCTCATGAAACCACTAAAGAATAAGTTTCTGAAAAAAGTATTTCATCCCAATGTTAGTAGCCTGAATAGGGAAGAGAGATAAGTAATCTAATAAAGAGTAGTCAAACTACTAACATTATCATCACACATCAATTTTAAACGCAATAATTAATTTTGATTGAATTATAAATTCATTGTTAATGACATATCAATCTTTATTTTCTCCTGTATCATAAAGTTATCCAAAATAACCAAAAGTTTCACCATAAAATATATTTTTATTAAAAAGATTTCTCTAACATTTTCTACTAAAACTTGTGGATCACAAAATAGGAAACTGAAATATTATAGGCTTATAATAAAAAGAAATGACTTTGTTAGGGTGCATGTTAATAAGTATTTATTACTATTCATTAACTCATTCTAATTATTTGAAGAATGAAATATGAAATTTAAAGATGAAGAAGCAAGTCGACCTGTCCTAACTTGCCATTAATCAGCAAAAACTGAGGCTTGGTGTGTAACGCCCTAAGTATATACCTCACTATTCCCATAACCTATATTGAAGTAATCAATCCAAGTACATCACATATTTCTCTAAACTGAACTAGACGTGAACCTTTTTTTTTTTTAACTATTTCCATTACTCATAAATTGTGACTATAATTACTAAAAAGCCTTTTGAGGGATTGTTCTACTTATCTTGGAATAAGCAAGGTTGGTTGCCTTTCAAATTAAAAGTCCACTTAATTAAAAATTATCAATCCATTTAATAGTTCCATTTTAAATGCTCATGAGTCCTCTTTGGAGAACTCTCGCGAGTTTTATTTCATAAAGTGGATTGTAAAAATGTAGCTCTACCCATCAAGCAAGATAATACAAAAATTAGTTATCATATATGCATATATAAGGGGGTTAAGGTGCAAGCGTCAGTACCTACACATAGTCATCTGTTAGGCCTCAGGCCATACATACATACATCAATTAAATATAAATACTACTAAGGACATCTGTACTTTGTACATCACAACTGCATCAGTCAAGATTAGTATTAGTACCAACGTCAGCTATACAAGTGTCCTGATAGGTATAGACATATTTAACATACAATCATATGCTGATATGGTACACTACGATAACAAAAAACAATCACATCCTAGGTGTGAGCCTATCATACAAAGAGATACAGTAATCCAACAACAACATCAAACATGTAGGAAGAGGATGATGACCTCGATGAGTAGCTTATATATGGCCTTACATTCATGTAGACTATGTATGAGTTGGTCACTAGGTCATACACCCACCAGCAACCAGAGGGCTCCTAGTAGATCGATAACATCGGCATTGTCAATCTGTAGTAGCAAGGACTGGAATACCATGGAAACATAAACAGAGTGAAAATTCTAAGAATTCTCAGTAATTCTAGCAAATATGTCTCATCATGATAATTCCAACTGCTTCAGAGTTTTCACAAATGTTTACAGATAACAATTAAAGTGGCGTATGTCAAAACAGTTAATTATCTATAAGGCAAAAATTCATTTTAATATTAAAGTTCATATAATTTAACTTACAAACTCATTTTCTAATAATTCTAATATCACAAATCAACAAACAGAAATAATTTCAAAATACATTCTCATCTATAAAAACTCATAGAGATAATTATAAAAAACTCAGAAAGCTATCAATTAATTTAGAATACCAACAGACATCTACAACAATCATCCAAAGTAATATTACCAAATGCACAATGTTATTCAGATGCAATGCATGCTCTCTTTATTTAGTGCAATGCAATGTCATAGATGCTTTTATACCTTACAGTGCTCATTTCATCAATTCTTCTTTCCATAAGCTCATTCACAATGGATCCCAGATCCTCATAATCATAAGTACAGAGTCTCTTGTTCAACCTACACATATACTTAGTGATAGATGTAACATCTTAATACTAGTACTAATATCATATTCAGAATTATGTATTAGTAACTAGAATTAATTATGTCATGTATAACTAATTCAATAATTTTTAAATTACATTTAAATAGTATACAAAAAATATGAGCCTAATTAAAGAGGAATAATATAATATACATATACTAAAAACGATAATACACAACATAATTTGCAATATTCATAATTTACATAATTTGTTAATTTGCAATATTCATAATTTACATAATTTGTTACTTCGTACTAATTATACATCACAAAGTACAAAATGTCATTAACACTATTCTACGTCTTCATCTTCTATCTTCTTACTGAAGCATGTATCCCTGAAAATATTACGGAAATACAAATAAAATAGGTGAAAATTCTAAAAATTCTAAAAATTCTTAGTAGTACAATTTAATAATACTTGTTATCACAATACTTCCAACTGTTTCAGGAAAAAATTCTTTCAAAATTCATTTTTTTTATAATATAGGAAGGTGGCTAATGCCAAATCCAGTCATTTCTCTTCCTGAAACAGAATTTCATTTATTAATAGTTTCTGAAAACGTTTATTATCAAATATCACAATTTATCCATAAATAATATCACAAACAATTTCCAAATAAGAATCATAATCTCAAATTCATTTAATGGTTCTTATAACAAATTAAATATTCAAATTCAATTCCATCTCAGTCAATTAATAGGATATAGTGTCCTACACTAAACTATTCATATTATTCTTCATAGTGATTACCTCCAGGTACGAGATTTAAATTACATCCTTCAAGTACAAGGATATTAGATCACCTCCATGTACGAGGTTTAAATTATATTCTTCAAGTACAAGGATAATTATTATTATGTCCTTCAGGTACAAGGATAATAAATAGAATATCATTCTGATAATATTTTTCCCCGATACAAGGAGTATTCTCATAATCTCTCATATAGTATCAAGTCTAGGATCAACTCTAGCTATAAGTATCGTGTCCAATATGTAGTGAGGGTAATACCATCTCTCGAATCTACCAAATACCTAAGATTTTCTTCTTAATTCTTAACACCTTAATTGATCACTATCAAGCACAAGTAATTAATAATGTGTCACAAAGTCAAGCATAAATATGAAGAAGATGTCACAACCAAGTCTTTCTTTCAAAGCATGCACACATTTATAACTACCACAAGTGTGATTAATTTCTAATATTCAATATAAAAAGTCAAGTGTGAATACATTCAACATTTGAGTCTACCGTGACAACTCTATAAATTCTTTGCACTCTAACAACCAGTCACAAGCTTAGTAGTTAAAAACTCAAGTCAACTTAATTCATGACAATAACAAGTACTTGGCCAAGCATAGCAAAGCATAAAACCAATTTTATTCAAGGTCAATAATGGATGAACACACCTGTTTTGGCCGTGCAACTTAAGACAATAAAGCATATATGAGAAAATAAAGTAAGACAAGTCACAGTTACCACTCTCCAATTTTCAACTCACCTAAAAAAATAGTCTTTCTAGTGTGAACACATGACAAGAATAAACACACACTCACACAGATTTTTCCATTAAATCCAAGACTAATTCAACCATAAACAAGAAGCACATGGCAACACAAATTCCAAGTTATGGTTAAGCCTTTCTAACAAACAAAAATGTGCACACGGTATTTACATAGAAAATCAACACATTTAGTAGAAACAAAAGCATCAAAAAGTCAATAAACACCATTTCTTTTGCTGATTCAAATTGTGGCCTTCAAAGTCACAATAATTAGAATCTTAAATAAAAAATAAGGAAGAAAGAAGAATAAGACAAAGACCAAGACCCTTACCTCACTTCCTTGCCTTTGTTTCTTAATTTTTCCTCAATTTTTCTTCACTTTCTTCTCTTGTTTTCTCCTTCCTCTTGCTTCTTTCTTCCTTCAAGTTGTTCCTTGTGTGCTTGTTGTTTTCTGTTTGTTTTTGGGGATTTTCCAGCCATGAGGAACAAAGGAAAAGGATGAGCAAAGAAATAGGATTGGAATTTAGTTGAAAATGGATGATAGAAAGATGATGGTGTGAATTTTAATGAGGTAACCGTGTGATGATTTTTCTCTTCTGTTTATGCTCTGTTTTTGCATGAGAAAAGATGAAGGAAATTGTAAAGAAAGTTCAAGAACATTTTAGAAAGAATTTGTGATGTGATTGGTGGTGAAAGTCATAAAAAATGACTAAATCTCTATGCTGTAACTTTTGGATCTGTTAAGCATACTTTAATCTTTCAAAACTAAATTTTTAAGTTACCATAAATGTTATGAAAAAATTTAGGACTCAACTTAGTCCTTGGACCCATTTTTTCACAATTTTCCTTATATCGCTATTTATCAATTAAACTTTATTACTCGGTCCTAAGTTGAATTGGAATGATGTATTAAGTAATAAGCTTACTAATACTTATTGTAATTGGTATTTTATACCAAATTATTCTCTATGTCTTACTTGCCATCTCCATGAAATTTCATAATTTTCTGAATTATTTAGCTGTTCTATAACAATTCCCTTAATTTATCTTCGGTATCCTTAAAAATACCAAACTTGCTCTGTTGATCTTCCAAAATTCTCTACAACTCTTATCAATGATTCTTAGCTAGGAAATAAATTTTTCATATTTATTTCCATCATATCAACTGATTCTACAGTTACTTTAATTATTCTCTTGTATTCAATATTATCAAATTATGCTCAAACTGGTTCAGAAAATTACCTGAATTAATAGACAACTCTTACCAGTATTATTGAGCTTTTATAACCTTGATCAGGACTATTAAGTTAAGGAGAATGTTATAATAGACTGCTTATCAGGCATTTGCTCATCTTATATGTGACCGTACTTCACCACACAACTCTATCCCCTAATACTAAGGCCTTGCCCATAGTTTGGGAATAACACATAGGATCACCTCCATGCACAAGAGGATCATGTCCAACATCTTTTTTAAATATGAGCACTTAAGGATTTTTATAATATCATGTCGTTCTTTATCTTTCTAGCTCAACTTAGCAGTTTTGAAGAGCATTTTAACTTTTTTCAATGCATGCTTATCATTGATGCAGTTGTGCTATATTTCAATCAATAAAAAATATCCAACAATCATGATCAATGTATATATCACAAAAGATAGCACAATTCCAATATAACAAATTTGGTCATATCACATCATGTGCCTCATTGCTGAATATTTCATCAACAAGTATATTAAATCTTATGTTCATAAAATGTAAAGGACATGAGTGAGCTCATTTGTTTTATCAACTATCTCATCTAAGTGTTCACGAGTCAGCTCAACATACTTATAGGTCATCTTATCTTGGTACCATGAGTCGACTTATCACTTTCAGTAGTCATCTCATCTAAGTATTATGAGTCATCTTATGCCTCTTGTTAGCTCTCTCACTGTGACTTGAGCATAATCCAATTAACTAAAAATCTATACCAGGGTCACGACCAAGGTTCTAATTAGTGTTTTAATCATAAATCAACCTAGTTAACCAACCTTGCCTTAACCTAATTAGATTCTAATTAATCACATTATTATTAATTAAGTCTAATTTGCAAGCTTCCTTATATTTTTAGCTTATCCAAGGTGCTAAACCAATTTTCTAAGTCCACTATTAATCAACTAATGACACATTTAGCTTCTAATCAATGTCATTAAGCTAGGTTAAGTCTAATTAGCCAAATTAAATTTTGAACACCTCCCTTGGTGCATCAACACCCTAAACCCGAGACCTTAACCAACCTAGGCTTTCAAAATTTTAACTTGCAATTAACCATTAATCACTTAATTAAGCCAAACCAAGTGAGATTAAGGTTCAGTTATCATGATTACAACTCAAACTCTACATGGTGCATTCAACCTATAGAACTCGAGACGTCCATCTACACCTTCATGATACACTCAAAATTCACAATCTATTTCATCCATTTTGACAAGTTTAAGCATGAATTCATCATTAATTACAATCAAAACACAAAATTGGTGCAACATGCTCCTTGGATCGAAGACCATGCACTCAGCCAAGGTAGGAAATTTAATCAAAATATCCACATGCAACTTCAATTCCAAGCTCACCACCATGCATGGATTCACAATTCAATAGCAAATAAAAAATTAATCAAGAATCAACCCCTTCACCCTCATAGCCCGAGACAACCCCAAGAGAAATCAACTCTAGTTCTCAAGTCAAACCAACATGCAAAGGCATCAATTACTCAATAACATGGAAAGAAGGAGCAAAGTAAGAAAATACCCTTGCTTGGACACCTAGCTCATGGCTTGGAGGAGAGGAGGAAGAAATGAAAGTGTCGAAATCCAAAATCCAATTGGTGCACAAGATGAAGGAAATGGTGACGAGTGTTTTTGTCTTCATACTCGGGTCAGGACAAGTTCGATAGGTGGCTTATGCAAGGCGGCCCTCAAGTGAGGAAGCCATGGCTGCCTTGGTTGCTCTTGTGTGTGCGTGTGAGAGAGAAGAAATGAAGAGAAGATGAAATGGAAGGGGGGAGGGCGTTGGTCATGTAATAAGGAGAGGAACATAACTTAGTTCTTAAGTTTAAGTTACCATAGGTGAATTAGTTAACTTCTAATGCTCCTAGGAATGTTTTAATCCTTAGTCCTTAAAACTTCAGCTCCTAATCATGTTTTAGAACTCCTTAGGGTTCATATAGAATCTTAACTTAAGCCACTTAGTATTAATTATGTCCTAATTATTAGTAATAGGTAGTTAGCTTGAGGTTCAAGTAACCTACATGTATGGAATTAGGGGTGTCCGTAGGTTAGGTTGGGTGGGTCACCATCGTTTTTGGACCCGACCCGTTCAAGAATTTTTTTTTGCTCAACCCGACCCAACCTGACCTGCTCAAGAGTGGGTTAGGTTGGGTCGAACCCGTGAGTCCAATATGTTTTTTTTTAAAAAAAAATCCTAAAAATAAAGTCAAAATACAAAATCTAATAAATTAACACTATAAACTAAAGCCCCTACAACTGAATTCTACTCATTTGAACTTGAACCCACATGCTAGAATCTCCAATGCCCTCTGCTCCATCTAGTGAGCTCACCCATAAAGCTACACTAACTTCCATTGCATCTCAAACTTGTAGACTCTTTCCCATTCATCTCTCCCTCCCTTTCTTTGTGAATACTTGCCAAAATCCCCCTCAAGTCCCTGTTGTGCACATTATATCTGGTTTTTGAATCAAGATTTATTAAAATGAACCCAGTTGTAGGAGGACATATAGTTTTTCCAAGTTGAGAAACTTTTTCGTATTAGTGAAAATCAATGACCAAAAAGAGAGAGAAGTATATAGAAATAAGCCAGTAATGGCAAGGTAGTAGCTGAACTAGACCTTATCAATGTTATTGAGGCCAATGATCTTGCTCTTCTCAAGGATCTTAATAGTAAAAAGGGAGGATGGTCGTGATTCGCAATTTCAGGCAAGGAAACGACACAATAAACCAGATCTAGAGCGAAGCTGGAGCTGTACGGCTTGGATACCGGCACTGTAGACACTTGGAGGCTTTATCGTAGACAAAGCGTGGAGGGAGAGAAGAAGCAGTGGGTGTGGGAGTGGTCATGTCACCGTGTGGGTGGAGACGTGGAGTGGTGGAATTAGGGATTGAAATGAGAGTGGTGGGTGTTAAAGATTGGAAATTGGATAACATAGGTGGAAACTGATTTTACAAAAAAAATTAAAAAAAATAATTAGGTTATGGGTGGGTTGGGTTGTGCGGGTTGGAAGTGTTCTAACCCGTTACCCGACCCACACACTGCAGGTTGAACATTTTTTAACCCGACCCAACCTGCGAACCCAACTCAGCCCGCATTTTATGGGTTGGTTTGGGTTGAAACATGCGAGTTCGTGAGTCAACCTGACCCGCTGGACACCCCTACATGAAATCCTATTAGTTTAAGTCAAATCAAGCCTAAATCCACTCATTTCAACTTTTATCATCATCCAATAAGATTCAAACTTAGCCTAGAAGTCAAGGTTGCATGAATTTCTATTGGTCAATGGTGTAATCATTACTTTTCTTTACTTTAATTTAAATAGGATTTTCATCCTATATAATCATTCTAATTTATTCTTATGCATTTTATTAAGTCCTAACATAATTATAAGATCAATATTATCATCTAAATTTATTTCTTAATTTTAAAAATTATTTTCTTAATTTTATCTTATTTATTTTAATTTTTACGCTTTTTTAAGTTAATAAAATCATTATAATTCACTAAAATTATTAATTTAATTTATTTAAGTCCCAAAAGTTCACCATAATTATATTTATTTATTTAAAGCTTAATTATAAATTTTTTTATAATTTTCCTCTCTCATTTAAATTTCTACGTATATTTCAACTAACACTTTTGACTGAATTTACGTGCTAAGTTGTTTCATGTCAGCACATGAATTACAAACATTCACAAAGACATACAAATAAATCAAATAAGAAATTATTAATTAATATAGCTATTTATTTAAGTAAATTACAGTGGAATGTTGCATGGTAGATTGACACGTTTTTTGTATATGAGATGGGAAGGCTAACCTATCTTGTTTTATGGTAGGTTGGCAAGTCAACTAGCTTTAAGATTTTAAAAATACAAAAAAAAAACTAATAACATTTTTCACCTACACCGTATATGATAATAATCAAACTAACATAAAAATAGAAAGGAAACATTAAACAACACAAACATAATAGTATATTAGTTATGCTAAAATTAAAAATACACCTAATAGTCATATAGATAAAAATGCAACACAAACAACATTAAATCTGCCTAATAAGTTAGTCCACAAACAATCACAAAGCAGAAAGCAAGCATCAAAGTTAAATAAACAAAAGTAAATCAACAATTAATCAATCATCATCTTTCACATCAAGAACATTAGATGCTCCCTTAGAAAAAATATTGACTCCAATCTTGAACCACTACGATCACCTTCATTAACATTTTCATCTACGAATTACAATTCAAAAAAGAAAAAAATAATTAAATTAACAAATGATAATGATCCAAAATACTGTAATAAGTGTATTGTTAGACTTCAAATTAAAGAAATTACCATTGTTAACAAAATCGTGCAACCAATTGTGGGTACAAATCAAAGTTTGGACATTTTGTAGCAAGACATGACTTCTATTTTTATAAAGGACATATGTACCAAAACTAATGCATATTTAGATGCCATAGTAGTAATAGGAACACTTAACAAGTCACAAGTCATTCTTGATAAATTCGAAAAACGATTGTTAGTATACCTCCACCATTGTCATACATTTAAATCTTCATAATAATCAAAATCTAAATTTGGCTCATCTAGAAAAACTTCAAGTTGAGACCTTCCGATGTTAGTTGATGATTGTACATTTTCAATCCTTATCATATTTGACAAGAAAAGCAAGATTAAGTTTGAAAAAAATGCATGATAGAAACAAGCATAAACTTACACAAAATATTCTTTGATTTCCTTCGACAAATTTCGAGATTGAATATGAGAAATATTTTGCATATTGGAAGTGAAGGATGTTGCTTGAATAATTCTCAAAAAGCATTTACAACTTTCCCCCTTACATGTTCTAGCTTTTGATCGCAAGTAGATGCGTAGGTCAAGAGTCACCATAAGTGCAAGCACAACACTATACTCGTGACAATATTTCTGAAAGTTTATCATCCTCCTTTCATCCATGCTCCTTATAATCATATTTTCATTTCTTAAACTATTTTTTAGAATACTTAAAATTTTTCAAACTTGCAAAAAATACAATGTGGAAATAGGATAGGATGTGTCATAATCAAGTTAGTAGTACCATAAAATGATAGTAATAATTCATAAATTTTTTTCTCTATTCCACTCATCTACAAAATAAAAATATTTATAATTTTTATCTTTTAATTGAAGACTAGCAAATGTACGTTGGTGTCTAAGGACACTTTCAAGCATCAAATATGTTGAATTCCCTTTAGCAGAAACATCTAGATGTAAGCCAATCCTGGTGTTAATACCACCAATTAGTTCAACACATTCTTCAAAATTGTTCATTCTACTCTCCAATCTCCTATATATTTGATACTTTTCTAGCTAATTTTATGCAAGTCGTCACTAGCTACTTTTAACCCTTATTTAAAAATGAGGTTTAAAATGTGTGCAAAACAACACACATGAAAAACTCTCCATCACATAATAACCAATTTTACAAAGCAAGTTGATTTTCCAAAAGTTTCTTGCATGTTATTATTGGTAGATGAATTATCCAAAGTAAGAAAAATAAAATTTCTCCATTTCCCAATCCCTAAAAAATGAATATCCTTGTAGCTAATTCAAATCTGGTATGAAGAGAAGGCATGTTGTAACACCTAAATTGGGGATGTCACATTTTTGAGTAATAATAAATAAACATTACCCAAGTTATAAAATGTTTAGTACATAATTAATATGAGTTGTAAAATTTTTCTTTTTATACATGATAGCATTAAATAAAATAAAACGAAACATAAAATAAAACAAACTATTATTACACACCATAATATACATATGCTTTTTGTCTTAAGTATACAAATAATTTACAACTACAGATATTTAGTAAAGCAGTAAAAAGTTAGCATAACACTAAACATAAACATGCCCAAGTGCACATCGAAGATTTCTAACCCTCCGAAGGATCCTCCTCAGATGGATCGTAGGATGACAGAAATCCTGGATGTCTCGCAGCTCTACAGATAGGAGTCCGTGCTGTCGATATGCTACTAAGCTCACTGGGTGCATGAAAATGTCCACCCCTGTAATGCCTAATAGACAAAGGCATCTCTAGATGTAAATAAAAAGTAGTAGTAAACATCGGTGCTCCATCAAACTCTCTACACAGGGACACAGTCAGATGCCCTACATACATAATCGTTCCTCTCTCAGCTCACAATCGCCAGGCCTAAGAGCCTCCGTGAAACTCAAGTCTCACAAAACCCAAAAACTCAGGCAAAACCATGACCACCAAATCAATCTAAATGATAAGGGTGATCTAATGGTTCGCCTTCCTCAAAATGGTCGCTCGGTTACTGCTCCTCCGAGTACTGAATATCTAGAGGCTGCTCCTCTTCCTCTTCCTCAAACTCTTTACAGAACATAAATAATAACACAAAAAATGTATACAAAGAGGTGAGACAATCTACATCATTACCAGCATGGCAGTACAGAAAACGACAGTACATACAGATATCACAATTGATTCAACAACCCATATTATCACATTATGCACAATATCTCACATTAACACATCATACATAATATCTCAAATTAAATATAAATAATCACAAATAATCACATTATGATGCAGACCACAAATGTAAATGTACACCGACTTATTCCTACACTATGGAGCTAAACACAAACATTAGAGAGAATGATCCGGAAGACCTATCCGTACCTCAGGCTGCCCAACCAACTATTACACAGTCAAACGTCGTGTAAATAGCACACAGTCAAAACGTCGTGTAGTTAGTACACAGTCCAAACGTTGTGCACAACAGGCAATGTACTAGACAGTCTCCACAAGATCTTAATTAAGAATAGTGCTTGTCGAGATCGTTAGTGTGTTGCCTGTTACCACGATCCAGAGGAGCTACCAACTGTCCACATATAGAATTCTCCGCACACTAATGCCTTCAAGTTCACTCAATAAACCACACTACGCTTATCACACCTACAACATGATGTAATTCATCTCATCAGCCAATTGTCAATTTCAACTAAATTGACACATCTCTCAATGTATGAACACGAACCAAAATTACACAAATGCCCTCGTTATCACTATAAATCATAATTATACAAATACCCTCAGTATCGATATAAACCAAATATAGTATGTCTCCACTTGATAGTACTATTTCTCAACATGTCCAGATCTACCACTTTGGCCTGATTGTAGAACTTTCTGTTCCTTTTAGTCGCGTAAAGATTTTATCGTGTTTTCACAATTGCGTCACCTTTTTCAAATGTTTTCAAATCGCATAAATATTTTTTGACGTTTTAAATATCACATAGCATTTTTAAATCATTTTCTCAATCGTATAATATTTTTAAATCGTTTTCTCAATCGCATAACATTTTTAAATCGTTTTCTCAATCGCGTAACTTAAAAATCATTATTTTAAATACGCGTAAGCTATTTCTAGTATTTTTCAACTACGTAGAATATTTCTTTGCTTTCTAAATTATATTTTGAGACTTTCTCCATTATTTGTTCATTTTCAGTTAATTTTGACAGCATTTCGTTTAGAAAATCCATTAAATGATATTTTTTACATTTTCCTTTAAAAATTACCTCTATTAGCCTTAACCATTATTTACTACTTGAAACTTACTAACGTGCTTCAAAACCCAAAGGTGAGCTCTATGCTAGCATTTTTCGAGTGTCCACTTTATTTCTTATTTATATTTAATTTCTCTAAATTAGTTTTCTAAAACTAAGTTCATTTATTTTGTCCTCCAAAAATTCATTGAAATTGAATTCTCTTTAAGTTAACTACTTAGTCCACATTAGAAAATAATTTTGGAAAATCAAATATACATTGAATGGCATTTTGGCCGAATTCAACATATTCTTTGCAAATCATCTTTAAATTATTTTTCATCCTCTAAGTCATTGTAAAATTCATTAATTCAATTAAATCAACTAATTCATTCTTGTAGAAAATGGATGAGAACATTTTGGTTCTCTTTTTCTAGGTGAAGTCATGAGCTTCCTTGTGTTCTTTGGAACACTCATGCAAATCCTCACATGTTATTCACATCCTACCATAATTATCATACATCTATGAACACATACCATATATTTTAAAGCTTTAGACATGCTTGCAAACATAATCAATCACAAATAAGAAAAGACATTAAACAACTAAGTGAATGAATCCTTATGGATTCTTCACCACAAATACATCCATTTTCTCACCACCACACATGGTTGATGAGATTAAATCTCCCTCTTACCTCAAGGAAAGACAAACTCCTCCTAGTGATTTTCGTGTGACCTCCAAAGCATCCCTAACAAGCCCAAACAAATTTTAAAGAGTCATAACTATAGGTGAAAAAATATAAACCATGGATTAATCATGGCTTAGAACATCAAAAATCAAGTTAGAAATAAGAAACAAGGATTTTTGCCTTGTAGGAAATAATCTTCAAGGTGGTTTTCCAAGCTCAAGATGGATGATTTTGAAGGAACTCTCAACTAGAGAAGTTCTTAGAATGATCTTTGGATTTAAGAAGTGGTGTTAGGTGAAAATATAGAAGAGTGGAGGTGTTGGTTTAGGGTGGTGGCCGAATAGCTCAAGGAGAAAGCTATGGAGTTTTTCTTGGTGATCTTGAAGAGAGAGAAGTAAAAGCTTAAGTGATAGTAACGTGAGAATAAAGTGAAATGCCCTCCTCTCCTATGCATGGCCGTGGAGCTCAATGGAGGTGGCCACCTTTGTTGACCTTCCAAGACCTCCTAACAACCTTAGATGTGATCTAGGGTGGATATCCAAGACTTTGCCCCCAAGTTAGCTTCCCATTGGTGCAGGAAATCAAGTCACCAAGCTTCTTGATCCTTCTTGAATGTGCTTGGCCGAATTGCTCCAAGGGAGAGCAAACTAAGTTTGTGTTCTCTTAGACAATCTAGTTAGACGTAGGTGCATTTGGTTAAGTTACTTAGTTACTTGTCTAACTATCTAGTTACTTAAGGTTGCTAGCCATTATCTAACTTTACTAGAACCTTCTCTAACTAGAATTCTAAGGTGTAGCTAACTAGTTTTACTTCATTTAGTTACTACTTAGATACATTAATTTAACTTAGTTTAGTTAGATCAACTTAGTTTAGTTTTTCTAGTTACTTACTAACTAGTCTAACCACTTTTGTGGACTTGTTTCCTATTGGCTTAGAAACTTTCTAACCGCTATTATTGACTAGCTCTCATTGGCTTAAAATAATTCAAGCTTATTTCGTTGACTGGTGCACCCAATGTGGGTCCCAAAGACTTTTTCGGGTCCATGGTCCATTTTGAAGCAGATTTCTGCTGTTTTTGAGACAGTAAGTAATATCCAATAAAATAATATTATAAAAATATAAAATATTTTATTACATAGTTAAATTCTAAAAATTAAAAGATTAATACACGTATCACTCATAATTGGGTTTAGTAAGATCTCCCAGCTCCGAATAATTAAATTAAGATTTTCCCAAATTCGAAAATTATTATTTTCTTGACTCGGAGTAAATCACACACAACAGTCAAATACAGTCATGAAATAGTCAAATTAATTTTATAACACAAAAAAAAATATAAAACAGTATATTTAAAACAATATCATAATTTAACCAAAAGTTAGGGTGTTACACATGTGACAAGAGTTAAAAATTTTACTATTTAACTTCCAATTTGTGTCAACAAAATGAGCAGTCAAACATACATAACCCTCTGTAATACTAGTTGTTCATAAATGAGAAGTTAAACACATCTTGTTAGGAATACTAGCCATTATTTGTTTAAGCTTCTCCTTCTCTTTCATATGAATATTTAAAAATCGTCCTTAGCAGTATTCTTAGAAACATGAATTGCATTAAGATTCAAGTACTTTATCCAACACCTAATCTTCTTATACTTAATAAAGTTAAATGGCAAATCATGCTAAATGATAGTAGCAGCACATATCTCACATGATACCATTTGATCTATCTTTTGAGCCTTTAATTCTCCTTGCATGTCCACCATCATTTGACCAACATCTTCAAATTTAATTTCTTTCCACTTTAGGGTGTGCCAATTTAAAGATAATGTCCCATATAATTTACCACAAACTTTATATACTTTTTTACAAGCATTACATCTTTCCCTTTCTATTCCATCCTTACCCAACCCTATTTTTGTGAAAAAATCAAACAATGCAATGTTGATTAAGCCTTTTTCTTACTAGGTTCAACGGATTGAGATTCCTCAATCTCAATTTCTATATTTTTCACATCAACATCGACAGATTTATTGACCAATTCCATTTTATATTTTCATATAAAAAACAAAATAAAACCACTACAAATAAAAAAATTACAACAAAAAAAGTAAAATGCCAATCAAGTTCAGGCTCAACATACAAGAAGATAGCAACTCAGAACAAGTAACGATATATCATAATATCAATGTGCTTTGGTCTACGGGGTGAAAAAAACCAAGGATAATCTTATACACTCTAAACAATTAAAAACCAATCAAAGGAACAAGCAACTTAGAATGATAAAAAAACATTCAACTCAAAATAGAACAAGTAACTCATAACAAGTAAAAAACCAATGAAGGCTCAGTATTCAACAACTCATGTCTCATATCCAAATACATGTATACAACCTAGAAACAAAAATTAAAACAAAGAAAAAAAAATCAAGGTTAGGACACAATGGTGGCTGGTGGAGAACTCACATCATCGATAATCATGGGTGGTGTAGTGGAGTTGTGTGCTCATGAGTTGCCTTTAAGTATTTGACAGAGGAGCTTGCATTGTCTAACAGTGAGGAGGTCACGCCATCAATTGAGCCTGCGTGGGGGACTTGCATCGTCGGATAATTACCATGGGTTGTCAGTGGGTGGTGGCTATGCTGAGGGGAGAAGGACAGCTAAGAGTCGGTGGGAGCTTAGCTCTAGTTTGTCTCCTGCGACTAAGACTTGATTCTTTGAAACAGATAAAAGAAACCCTAACATTTGTGAAAATCATTCTAAAATAAACCCATGACCTAACTCGAACCTATTACCTACATAACCCATTAACCCTACCTATCAACTTAAACAAAAAAAAAAACATTTAGCTTGACAAATCAACTCACCCCAACCTGTCATAATGTATAGATTAAATAGGCGGGTTAAACGAATTGACTTAACAAAACTGGTTGGACTATGCAACTAACTCGTCATTTTTGGTGGGTTAAATAGGTTAACTCGACATATCAAAATCAAACCTATTTTCCCAACTCTAATTAAATGGTTGTTAGATTTTCAAAATAGTAAATGCCTTAAAGGGATATATTAACAAAATCATAAGAAAAATAAATAAAGAACAAGAATGTTATTTACACAAATGATATTAAAGTTGGACTCAATGTTTTTAAAATCAAACTAGTCTACAAACTGAAAAAGGAAGAGGTTTAAGGTTTAGAGACTAGATTAAGGTTGAACTAGGGTCAAACTGAGATTTTGTGTGTGCGTGTGTGTGTGTGTGTGTCAAATATACAAGCAAAATTATGAGAAAAGTCACTAAAAAAATGCAATATTAAAGTCAGTTTATTTGAGGCAGTTTGGTAAAACTACCACAAAGTAATATTTTTTGGCATTTCCATGGACCACCTCCATTCAACACTGATATGCGGCGGTTGAACTCTTGTTTGCGGTTCTTTCTAACAAATCGCATGAAACAATTTTTGATAATTTTGGACTCTAGTTCCCAAATCGTAACCAAGATCTCATGTGGCTCTCATCCTCTACTCCAACTATTGTGGGTTTTGCATTTCTACCATTACCGATAAGCTTGCCCCAGTTTTGTTTGCACTGTTGTGGTTTTGTTCTCACTGTTGTGGTTTTGTTCAGGGTAAGAGATCTCACACTTTTGTTTGCTGGTTTTTCTTAGTGCCACCACTATGGGTTTGGTCGCAGCTTTGGGATGGTGGTTACCAGTGGGTTTAGGTGGCCAATTTTGAGGCGATAGTGACTTCTCTGGTTAGTGCCAAGTTGTTTCATATTTATGCAAAAATCTCAGGTTCATATTTTAATAATATTTTTTATTTTTTATATAAAAAATGGAACACAATATATATAATAATTGAAGAATCAAATAACAATTGTACCCTCTAGTCTAGTGGTAACGTGTTTCACTGTTTAATATATTTCTACAATAGATTTAATAGGCTGAACTGGTAAAATCGAGGTTGTTTAGCTCAATTTGACCACTTTGCATTCGATTTGGTGGGTTGGAGTTTGGTTTTCAAATTCTCGATTTTGGAGGCTCATCTAGATCGAATGTCGGACTGGTTCCTGGTTAATTTGTCAAATCAATCAGTTCATTTCAGATTTCAAAACTATGGTTGGACTAGACAGTGAATCAACAAAGTTTAGGGTTCAAGTTCAACCAATTAAATCGACTAGTCAAACCGAATAATGTCATAATTACATTATACACACACACACACTCACGTGCACACACACACACACACACACACACATACAAAATAAATACTAAGTTTATTATACTTATCAATTACATAAATATTTTTGTGATATTCTATTAATAAATTCAATAAAATGTTAATCAAATCTTATTAAATTAAGCAATAAACAAAATCATTTGGGTCATTATTGGTCCACTACCTAAACCATCTTCCCAATTCTCATTCTAATCCACAAATTATGTGTACATTAAACCTTCTCTCTCTCTGTCTCTCTATCTCTGATGGCATTAAAGTCACAGAGGGTCTCGACAATGATTATGATGAATGTCAAGAGGAGGAGGAGGAGGACAATGACAATGTTATAAGTGAAGGGTGTGGTGGTGAGTTAGGGATGAATGAGAATTGGGAATATGTGGCAGACTTAGTTAGGAACAAGCGATTAAGGATGTGCTTTAGTAGTAGCCTTTAGGTGTGTGAGCCAATGAGCCATTCAGTGGCTAGGAATGGATTTCATCCAATAAGGGAATATGGGATTCAACTATTTTCATTCAGCATCAGAATTCAACATGGTCTAACCACAAATCCGATAATAACATTAAACCTTAACTAGGTTAAGGGTTGGTTTCCAGTTTGAGCGGTCAAACTAGTTAGTTTGGTCCAACCTAAACAACACTAGTTTACATAAATGTTCCTGCACAAAAGACATGTGATCCCTTGGATGTAGAAAAAAAGTGAGAAAGTGAAAGAGAAAGTAAGGTAAATAGTTATAAATCTATGATGAGAAATTATCAAATCTATAAGAGACTTTATTTATGTATATAACATATAAAAAAAATAAACAAGAGAATATTTCACACAAACTATTGATCACGAAGCAAAATTGAATACATATCAATATAATGGATCATTATTGGCATAACACCATGACCATGTACATATCTATATCTATATTATATATATCATGTACAATAGTAGCCTCCTATCAGGAAACTTGTGCCACGTGTTATCTTCTAAGGCACTCTGATTCCCTTCATTTTCCAAGACTTTATACTAATAGTAAGATTTTGAAAGTTTAAATTCAAAAAGTACAAATATTTGAAAACAAATTAATTAAAACAATTCAATTATTATATATGGAATCAACTCAATTCAATGTTAATAATCATTATTTTATCAATTAATGAGTTAAATCAATTCAATCAATTATCATTATTATATTAAAAAATCAAATAAAAATTTTCAATCATTATTGAGTTTCAAATTTGAATGTATGATTATGGAGATTTCAACCATTTCTATTGGTTTGTGTATAAATATTAAATCGTTTCTATTTCTCTCATTTTTTTTTCAATCACCTTTTTCTATTACCTTTATCTCTCTTCTTTCTCACCATCCTATGTTTTCCTTATTGTAGTTAGGTTTATATATAATTATCTTGTTTATCTGTTACTCCTCCATTATTACAAGGCCTCCCATAATCCAAACTTGAGCATGTAAGAATTACATTTTTTCTATTTTTAACCTTTATCTTCTTCATGTTCCAATTTTTTAATCTTTCTCTTCTATATTTCTATTCAGATATTTCAAATTGCACTTCATCGTGGCATTGTTCTTTTTCCGCATTTATTATTTTTCTTATTGTGAGTTTTTCGTTTATAAGTGTTTTAGGTTTTAAGTCTTCAGAGAAACTGTCTCTATATTCATATTTGAAATTAGTTTCTTCTTAATCATTAACTTTATTTATTTTATGAATCTTATTCTTTCAATACTTTTCGATCAAACTCTAATGCTTATCTATTTCTTATAATCTATTGCTTTTTTCATTTGATTTTTTATGAGGATATTGCAAGTTACTTTTTTGAGTCACTGGAGGAAAATCTACAACATTCAAAGGTAAATTGTTATATCATTATTAATGTATTTTCCTACAAATATTCAAGATGTAATGTGTAATTCTATGAGAAAATATATTTTTGTATGTTACAGATAGCATATTTTTGTACTATTTAAGTGTATTGAGAAGTCTCATACTATTCCAACCCCCAACCAAATCAATAGACTACTCCTTCTTCATCATGTCATTGATTATAAAAGGAAATATGTGTGCGTGAATTTGTCTAATGGATTCTCTTATTCTTCCTCAATAAGTATTTTAAAGGACTTCTGTAACACCCCGAAAATTCATATTTTATTTATTTCGGACGATTCTTAATTATTTTGAATAATCCGACTCGACTTATGTGGATTTTATAATTTTTGTGATTTTTAAGAATTTTTGAGAGTTTTTACGTTTTTTTTATTATTTTAATATTATTTTAGGATTGTATACTGGCCTTCGTATTTTATTTCTTTTTGAAAATCCTGAATAATTTTTACTAATCTGACTTGATTTTCATAAGTTTTATAATTTTGGTGATTTTTGTGGATGATTATAAATTTTTATATTTCTCTGATTGTTTTTGGGCTGTCTATGGACCCAAGTGGCCTTACATGGGCCCAGGTGGGTCCCGCAAAGTGAAATTTTTTCTACGCATAAAAAAATTTGTATTGTTGAGATGGAGACAAGGGATCTTACTAAACCTAAATCCGGAAACAGTTTTAGAAATTTTTTTTTACTGTGTTTTGTACTGTATTTAATTATCGGGCGATAAAAATACAGTAAAAATATTATTCGTAGGGTTATAGCAGATATAAAAAAATAAATATTATACTGCTTAAGTCAACATTGGTGGTTTGGATATCCACCATTAATTTAATCAACGGTGGAGACTTTATCTTGATTTAATCAACAGTTGAGAAACAAACTTAATGAAGAAGCATTGGATGATCACCATTGATTTAATCAATGGTGTGGGAATAAACTTAGTTAGGAAGCTTTGGATGTTCACCATTGATCTAATCAGTGGTTGTAAAGACAAGCTTAATAAGGAAGACTTTGAATATCAACCACTGGTTTAATCAAGGGTGGAGATTTAGTCTTATAAAGTGGCTATGACCATTTATGACCATTGGATGTAAAATAAGAAGGAGTAATCTTGACCTTTCATTTTAGAGACACATCTAATGGCTATAATTTCAAGGAGAAAGATCTAATGACCTAGATTAAGTCTTCTAACTTAAAGTCTACTTTAATCCTAACCATTGAACTAATCAATGGTTAGGAATGCTTCAAATAATGGCTAGTGAAATTTGTCACAAATTTGGAGTGCATGAAGAGGGGGGGATGGTTTTGTGAAGCTTAAGAGCATGGATAGGTTTGAAGACCATATTATTGCTATCATAATTCATCTTTGTCTCCTCCAAAAAGTCAAGACTTCATAAAAAAATTTTCTCTCCATTCTCTCCATGCAAGTTTCGGCCAAGACACCAAGAAACACCTTCCACCACTCTTTAATTTCAAACAATCATATTTCTTGAATCTATACCTTATTCTAAAACACTTTGTAGTTTACACCAAGTTCTAAATCTTTCATCTTCAAGGAGTTTTTCCAAGAGCAAGTTCTAAGGTTTTTGAGGTGAAGTGTAAGGAAACTTCATTTCTTCTCTTCTTTTTCATGTTCTAAACCATGTTTGATCCATGGTTCCTCTTATTCAAGCTTAATATACTAATTTTTTTGTGTTTGTTTTATGTTTAAGAAACTTTTGTTGGTGGAGATCCTGATCAAAGTGTAAAGCAAGGAGCTTTTTTAGGTTCTTCAAGAGGTAAGAGGGAGATCCATCTCACCAACCAAGTATGGTGGTGAGAGATGGTTTTGTATTTGATGGATGGTGAATCCATGTGAGGATTCATATCCATGGTTATGTAATTATTTGTGTGTGTTTATGTGCTTTGATTATTTGCCTATGCTTGATATGATTTGCATGATTTATTGCTTTGATTATGACATGCTTGTTATATATATGATGAATATATATATGTATATCATGATTTGATGATGGAAATAAAATTGATTTTTAGTTCTAATGACTGTACACAATTCGGCCAAGACACCTCAAAATAGGTGTTCACAAATTAATATTTTCATGAATGGTAAAATTAGATGTTTAGAAAAGCAAGGAAAACAAACAAAGGGTTTGTTTTCAAAGAATAAGTGTTTCACAGTTTTTGAAGGATGTTTTTGAATCAAAAGATTCTAAATAATTTATTAATCATGAGTTTTAAATGAAAAGAGCAATGAGTTGATAATTTTAAGGATTTGCAAAGAAAGTGAACATGAAAATGAACAAATGAATTGGTTTTAAGGACAATGAGTCTCACGATTTTTGTTAAGGAATTTTTAATGGTTTTGTTTGTGTAAAACCATATTGACTTAGAAGGAAAAAACATATTTGATGGTTTAAATGGCCATGTACCACGGTTTTGAAGGTTTGTAAATGCTTTGGTTTTATGAAACAAAGTGATTTCCAAAGTGGAAACAAAGTGTTTGAACAAAGTGTTTTACTACAAGGATTAAAGAAAATGGAAACAAGGTGTTTTATTACTTGAAAGATGGAATTTCGTTTATGAAAGACAAAAAGAGGTTGAAAATGTTTGAACCTCAATTTATTTTTAAGAGAATTGATTTTAGAATTGATTTGAGAAAAATGGAGAATATAATAGTAATTTAAAATTTTCTAACGTATAACTCATCTTTTGGGTTTTGGAGCGCGTTAGTAAATTTTAAGTTTTGAAACATTGATTTATATCAATGGAAAAGTGATTTTGTGGATTATGTTTTGGAAAAGGATTTTCTGAGTAAGAAAATATGGAAAAGGATTTCTTGAGTGAGAAAATGTGAAAAATGAAGTACAAAATCATATTATTTTGAGAAAGGTTGAAATGGAAATTTTGAAGGTTGAGAAATATTTTTCGTAATGGAATTATGATGAGAAATAATTTACGTAACTTAAAAATATGATTTTTAAGCTATGCGATTTAAAAAATGTTAAAATATTTCTACGCAATTTGGAAAGCGTTTAAATATTTCAAAAATGATGGAAAATGGTTTACGCGACTTAAAAGAATGATTTTTAAGTTACGCGATTGTGAAAATGGTGGAAAATTGCTATGTGATTTGAGAAACGTGTAAATATTTTTACGTGATTGAGAAAATAATGGAAAATCGTTACGCAATTTGAAAATGTAACAGAAATGTTGCGAAATTATGAAAACGTAACAACAATATTGCGCGGTTGTGAAAACGCGACAAAAGTATTTCGAGACTATGAAAACGCGATAATATGATTTCACTATTAAATATACAGTATGATTACTGTTGGATCAGTGTATGGACACTGTATGAGAAAATTATGAAATTTAGCCTGTGATTGGCTTTGGTGCATTGAACATGCATTGGAAATGATGAATTTTGCCTGTGATTGGCATTTGGTGCATTATACATGCATTGGAAAAATATGCATTGAAGCATATGTTGAATTTTGAACAAAAATTAATAGCTGGTGCTATTGTGACCCTTGTAGTTGAAGAGAGAATGAGAATTGATAGTGAGGTTTATGATGGATCTTGGGGGCATCGAGGCGCGGTAGTCGACCAGTGGACATTTGTCTGTGGGCTAAGGCTGGACCATGTGTCACTTGGTGATGCAGTCCGTTGCAACGTATTGACGATACCCGACAATAACACGATTCTTTTCAACGACTAGGAGATTGTCTTTGAGCTAAAGCTGACAATTAACCAGAGCATTATTCTCGAAATTGTGAAAACCTCCATGGAGTAGTACATTAAGTCTACATGTATGACATATGCATCATTATTGAATATTGGTTATGATAATTGAACTGTTAAATACTTGGATAATAATTGAGGGCATTATCATAAATATTGAATATTTATATCTGTGTGATATAATAATTGAGGAATGTTGGATAATGATGATGATAAATAATGTTGATGGCATTATTGTAATTACTGTTATTTTATACATTATGATGATGACATAATTGTAATTATGGTATGATATATCTGTATGGTGTGTTGTTTATGTTATCTCTATGCTATCATGTTGGTATTGGCATAGGTGATCTCACCTCTTTGTTATATTGTTTTGTTGTGTTTGAATTATTAAAAATTATATAGTAGACAGAACGAGTTTCTTAGATGTGACTGGAGGCAAATATTCTGAGTTCGGTGACAACATCGAGGAGTGACCATACCGGATTGGTTGGCGTGCAGTGTTGATGAGGAACAGATATATGACGCATGAAGATGGATACAAGACGGAATAAGTATGTTGAGTATTCTCGTTAGTGTTTTACCGTGCTATTAAGTAGGACCCATCATGGGTTTTGCTACTATTTAAAATTAAGTCTGTAAGTTTTATATGTTTTGAATAATTGTTAAATATTAAGTGGTATTTGTTATATGAGTTTTAATCAGTTTAAATCTATTTTTCAGTATTACTTATAAATATCAGTAACTTTATATTTCCGCGAAAAGAAATTTTAAAACGCATGTTTTATAACTCAAACCTTTTATGAACTGATTTTCAGATTATAAGTTGGTAGTCGTAAATGTGATACCCTACGGGGGGTGTTACAACTTCATACATACAACAACTTCAAGAAAGTTGCTACTCCTCCATTTTCAATGATTCTCATCCAAAATCCTTATCCCAAAGGCCAAGTCAGATTCTCAACCTCTGTTAGGAAGCTAGATGGCCAGAAAGGTATAGTCATTTGCCTCTAATGGTCCTTGAGAAAGTGATAGTATACTATCATTTTTTGAAGCTCCAAACATGGAGAATAAGTCTTTATTAAAAAGAAAGAAAGAAAAAACTAAATATTTAGGTAATAATAATTTTGAAAATTAGGTTTTTTTTCACTTATTGTGTTTTTGACTTTTGAGAACAAAGAATTTTTTTATTATCAATATATTTTTATTTTCTATAATTATAATAATTTTTTTCTAAGATTATTTTTGGATTTTTGAGTCTAAATCGGATATACAATGACTCAGGATATCAATTCCTCTCCACTATCTGACGACAAAAGAAGGTTATGGTAAAAACTAAGTATCTAGGTTAATAATTATTTTGGAAATTAAGTTTTTTTTTCACTTATTGTATTCTTGACTTTATGAGAACAAGGATTTTTTTAATATGTTTTTATATTTATTATTATTATAATAATTTTGTTACTAAGATTATTTTCAGATTTTAGATTCCAAACCTGATATAATAGGACTCATGATATCAATTCCTCTCCACTATATGACGGTAAAGAAGTAGGTTATAGTATTTTCTCATTGATTCCTCTCCACTATCTGTGTGTGAATTTTTGTCTGATGGATTCTCTTATTCCTCTTCAACAAGTATTTTTAGGGACTTCTGATAGCTGTCGAGACTATCAAATTAAATCAATTTATAAATTGATTCACCAAAAACTTGTAGTATGCGGTGTAACTGAGTCAAGCCCTTAGATCACTCTAATTAATCAATTATATTAAGGGGTTAACAAGGGGGTTTGGTTTGCAAGAGTAATTAAAAGAAACTAATTAAAAATTATAAACATAATTAAGTAAATAATCAATCTAAGGAAATCAACTATTCTTGAGTTTAATCCATCCTTGATCACTAAGAATTCATTCAATTGTTAACCAAGTTCTTGGTTTTAGAATACATCAAGAAGCCTTAAGGTGATCAATGAATTATCTACTAGATAAGCATCTTGCATTTAATTAATCAAGGTAAAACAAATCAAGTGCCCATCTAATCATAAATTAACTTAAAATTCATAATTCAACCAAGCTAAACAATGTATCAAACACCTTTGATGCATTGCTTAGTCTCTTCCATTTAATTATTAATTAGATTCTTGGTCTTAGATCACATCAAGAAGCCTTAAGATAATCCATGAATTTTCTACTAGATAAGCACTTAGAATTTAATTAATCTAGGTTAAATGAATCAAGCGCCAATCCAATCATAGATTAATCTAAGACTCATAATTCAACCAAGCTTAACAACTAACATCCAAGAAGCCTTTGATGCATTGCTTAGTTTCTGCACACATGTGATACTTTAGCAACCATCGCATGAACACCCAAACTGAGTTAAGCACTTAATGAAGATGAAGCAGAATCAAGAGAATGGGGAGAGAAATTTGATTAACAATAAGAATGTAAACATTAATAGCAAAATCTCAAAATTAAACATCAAGAATGTTTCAATTCCTAGATTGATTAAAAGGTTCTTCCCTCTCATCCATAAGATGAGAGGGAAGAGAAACATAAAAGAAAGAAACCTAGAGAGAAGGGAGAAGAAGAAACATAAAGAGAGAAAGTGTAAGCAAGAGCGACTAAGAGAAAATTTGGTCTTTTTTTTTCATGGTGGTTGCTGCTTCTTAAATAACTATTTCGTTGTGGTTGCTGCTGCTGTAGCAGCTTAGGGTTAATCCTCTTCCTTTTATCTTTAATTAGATATCTAATTTGCATAATTTGGGCTTAGGATGAGAGAGTTATGCCTAAAACATTCTTAACAGCTCTCTAAGCCCATCAATAGATTTAAAAGGGTGAAAACACCATCAAAACATCATAGTTTTGATAAGTGGTCTTCATAGAAAATGAATATCTATGTCCGAACTTTCAAATGGCACAAGTTTCAACTCCAAATAACACCTACAACTTGAATTATGGCCAAATATTTGCACGTCGTTCAGGTTCTAATGATAGCATCTCTATTCTGACTTCGTGGCCTAATCTAACCCACTAGACATCCAATTCAGCCTTTGAACTCTTCATCAAAGGTGTAGAGATTTATATCATCTTTCCTAAAATGTAAAATTTATAATTTTTAGATGTTTAGAACTCAAGTTATACCCAAAATACAAAAATAGTGTAAAATTCTCAATAATGCTAAAAAATACAATTAAGTCCAATTTGAATCCAACTTATAAAATGTGGTCAAAACCAACCAATTAAGCATATAAGAGGCCTAAGAGATTAAATATGAGGGATTAATAATATATAAAAATAGTGTTTATTAAATTCCCTCACACTTAGCCTTTTGCACTCTAAAGCATTAGTAGAAATCCACCACTAGGGAACAAATGAAAAATAACACAAACTCACTTTCCAATGATGTTCAAGAATGCAAAAGGAGAGCAACCAAAAATTTAAGGAATTAAAATATTCATGAAATAATATTTCTTTACATCTTAAACCAACAAGCATAGTAATTTCAATTGAAAAGCATAGATCAAGAAGGATAGAACCTCATAAGATTTCTTCTCAATCTCTCAAGTGTTTAGAAGGTAAGTGCTTCACTCAATTCAACCTATGAAAATATGTACTACCATAAGCTTGCTTATCTTCTACTTCTCCACTACTCAAAACACATGCACACACAAATTAAGATGACTTTATTCAAGGTTGTAATGAGGCCAAGGTAAAGGAGGAGAGTAATATGGATATGACAAGTTAAATACTAAAGAGAATAAAAAAGCATTAGGGTTGAGTTCAAGTAACAAGTATGAAAGTTTATCCTAACTCTATGTAATGCAAATTCTCTTTACATATTCTTTTCCCCTTGCCTACTTTTCTTTACATTATTTTTATTTTTCTCTTTTCTTTTTTTTTATATTTTTTTTTTTCAATTTCAATTGGTCACTCTTTCCTTTTTCATCAAACCTTTTGCATACTAATTAGCACACCCCCACATTTATTCAAGAACTCATCCAATAACTATGTCAATGCTCTCTTATTCCCTAAGGTTGGCTAAGAACATGATTTTTTCATTTAAAGCATGTAATGAGCTGAAAATAAGGAATGATCAAATTAGATCAAAGGGGTTAATTAAGGGAAAATATGTAAGGTTGGGTATTTGGCTAAAGTGGCTAATTGAAGAAAAATGTCTCAATTATATTTATGTTTACATGTGAAAATGTAGCCTAAAAAAGAATCAAAACAAGTTCTAAAGTAACAATTCAATGGGTGAAAATCACACAAGAAAGAAGATAATAACACAAATGCTCAATTCATTCATTAAAAGACTCAAAGTCTCACAAGGTATGTTTCTATCAAACTGTAATCTACCAATTTAATTTCCATTACCAAACTAGTTAATCTCAAGATGAAAGACTATGGATATAAGTTTGCTCTAATTGTTTAATATGTTAAGTTTTGATGATGATAAATATAAGACAAAAAGAATTATACTTATACTACATAGATGTACTTAATAGTTTATATTAGATCATGCAAGATCATATACACCATCTTGTTATATTTCATATATAAACCATGCATATTCTTTATAGAATCATTTATAGGATATATCCAACAATAATGCTTTATATAAGTTATAATGAATTAATATTGGATTTGACTCTACTTAAATGAAAATGTGCAAAGCGTTCTTTGTTGCATCCTATATAGAGCATATCTATTAATAATTGATAAATGTCTTATTTGGATATGTTTATGAAAGTCTTATATGCATGTTAGACTAATTAGAGTTATACATTTATGAATCATGCATATGAAGATATTGAATTATGAATTTAGACTAACTATGTTTGTCTTAAGTGAGTAATACTTTGTAGGATAATCCAAGTACTAAGAGTGAGTATTGCAACAAGAAAGCAAAAGATCATAATTATGCTCAACTCAAGAAGAATTAGAATGATAAGATATTCCAAGCATTTGCAAGATTTGAAAAGAAGAAATTTGTGGAAGCTTGGATTATATCAAGAAACTTAAAGACTAGAATTGATATATTTTTCTTTTAGGCTTTCTCCTATGTAAAAATAGAGGTTTTACATGAAAATAGCTCAAATATGTTTTAAAATATTAAAAAATTGTTCTTACATGCTAAAATGCCCAACAAACATGTTTTGAAAAGCTAGTCATGGTGGTAGTTAAAAACTATGAAAAATAGTTAAGTTTGAGTTTTGAAAAACTAATCTTTGGTTACTATTTTTATTATAACTTTCAAAATATTTTGAGTTTTGTTATGAAACTTATTTCATTCGAAAATAGACTTGAAGATCTTTCCAATGAGTGGTGATTTCCTTTAAACGGATTAGAAATGAAGAATTTATGACCATTTGCTTTAAACTATGAAAAATAGTTAAGTTTGAGTTTTGAAAAGCTAACCTTTGATTACTCTTTTGATTATAACTTTCACAATACTTTGAGTTTTGTTGTGAAATATTTCATTTGAAAATAGACTCAAAGATTTTTTCAATGAGTGGTCATTTACTTTAATCGGATAAGAAAATAAGTTATGACATTTTAAAGTCAGTTTTCAAAACCAGAGGCCATGTAATCGATTACACAAGTCCTGTAATTGATTACAACATCTATGTAATCGATTATCACATGCCCAGAAGCATTCCTAATGACTATAAATGACTAGTTTTCATAAAAAAAATCATTTCTAAACACTACCAACGACTATTTTATTACTTGGCTCTATAAATAAGTGTATATTGAAGCATTTACATCTTAAGAAACTCTAGAACACTTGGTTTGATCCTTGAATCATCAAGATCATATTATGAGCTCTTTATTACAAAATCATTCTATTCCTTTGTTCTTTAAGTTGTATATCTACTCTTGTGAGAGTTTATAATCTTTCTCTTCATCTCAAAATCATTGTAAGAGGGTTAGGTATCTCTCAAGAGAGAAAAATGTTAGATATCCATTGTAGTGAAGCTTAAACACAAATGGTGAGGTATCCCAAAGGTGTTGTGAGTGCTCTTGAATGTAAAGGTTTTTCAAGCACCTGTGAAGCTTGAAGAGTTGGAGGCTCTAGCACAATGGTGAGGTATCCCAAGGTATAAGGAGTGCTCTTACTTGTACAAAGGTTTTTCTAGCACTCTTGAAGTTTAGGAGATAGTGAAGAAAATCTCAAGTTAAGATTAGGAATTGGATGTAGGCCACAAGTGGTTGGTGGCTAAACTAGGATAAATGTTAGTGTTTACTATTCTCAACTCTATTTCCCTTACATTTGTTCTTTAATTATATACGCTTAAGTTAAACTTGATTTCTAGCTTATTTGCTTAATTTATCATATAACCCAAGTTGTAATTGACTAATCTCTAATAGTTGTATCTTTGTTAGACTTATTCCGCTGTATGAGTTGATTGAGTATATCAAAATGTTTAATTTCTCAAAATTGTTTTAAAAATTTATAATCACTCAATTCACCCTCTCTTGGGTGATGGTTGCCATGGCTAACAAAGACAATTTATTCACTTATGTTATAAACATTTAACTTTAATTGATGCATGCTCACAACTTTAACAAAACTCAAAATTCCATTGGAAAACAATTAAATGCACAATTTTTTATATATATTTTTCTTTATTTTTTTTCAAAATAGAAAAAAAAATTTAATTTTTTTAAAAAATAAAACATAAACAGAATTTAAAAACAGAAAAAAAATATAGAAAAAGAATACGAGAAACAAAAAATAGCAACAAAAATAACAAAAGCAATAAAATTAAAAATAGCAACAGAAAAATTAAAACAAAAATAGAAAAAAATAGAATATAAAAATAGAAAAAGAAAATAAAAAATAGTAAACAGAAATAGAAAAATAGACAATAGAATTTGAAAACAAAAAATAGAAAATAGAAAAAGAATACGAGAAACAAAAAAAGCAACAAAAAATAGTAAAATTTAAAATAGAAACAATAAAATTAAAACAAAAATAGAAAAATAGAAAAATAAAAAAAAATAGAATATAGAAAGAGAAAAATAAAACAAAAAATAGTAAACAAAAATAGAAAAAATAAAATAGAAACAATAAAATTAAAATAAAAACAAGAATGTGAAAAATAAAATTAAAATAAAAAATACAAAAATAAAATAGAAACAATAAAATTAAAAAATAGTAAAAAAGACAAAAATAGAAAAATAGAATTAAAACAGAAAACATAAACAAAAAAAATAAAATAGAAACTGCAAAATTAAAACAAAAATAGTAAAACAGAAAAAATGAAAAAGTAGAATTAAAAACATAAATAGAAAAATAAAATTTGAAACAAAACAGAAAAAAGCAAAAAATAGAAATCTAAAAAGTGGAAAACAAATTAAAAATAGAAAACAGAATAAAAAATAGAAAATAGAAACAAAAAAAAAAACAGAAACATTAAAATTAAAACAAAAATAGTAAAATCGAAAAACAAAAAAATAGAATTAAAAATAGAAATAATAAAAAGAATGTAAATTCTTCTCCACACTTAAATTCTACATTGTCCTCAATGTAAAGCTTAAAAATAATCAAATTATCAGTATCTTATAAATATCATCAACAAATCTAGGACAAGTAAAATAAAGGAGAGAAGGAAGAAACATCCTTATCAAGTTATGTAAATGACCGTTTGTTCTTACACTTGAAGCACAATTGTGTTGAAAACTATCTGAAACAAAGAAAATAAGGGTTAATGAAGGGTTATTAGTTAATTATACTCATAATGTAACACCCACCGTAGGGTGTCACATTTATGTTACTTAATTACTAAATTACCCTCAAGTTCATAAAATGTGATGTTGTGATAAAAATACGAGTTGTAAAATTTTTTCCTCTTTGATATCGATAAATAAACTTAGCAAAAAATAGAAATATTATACATCATCACACATAATTTACATCATATACACTACAGAAGTACTGTCGATATTATTTATATACAGACCAAGTTCTCAAAGTAGTTAAACATAAATTAAAACTGACTTGCTTGCCCAAGCATAACTAAACAGCAGAATCCTCAGACGGGTCCTCCTCAGATTCCTCAGCAGGTAGGAATCCAGCTCGACGCGAAGTCCTATGGACAGGTGTCCGAGCAGATGACATAATACTAATCTCCGTTGGGATATAATACTTAGTATCCCAATACTGCCTGATTGACAGCAGAAATTCAACATGTATATATATAGTTACGGAAAGAAATAGATCTCCATGAAATTCCCTGCTCATGTTGACCGTCAGATTTCCTTGATATATAAGTCCCCTCTCATTGGGACTAGTCCTCCATGCTCCAGCTCCACTGTGGAACTGTAGTCTCACGTACCCAAAGAAACTAGGTCTTGATGTCATCTTATCAAAACTCCGCTTCTTCCACAGAAACCTGCTCTTCTTCACCCTCTTGTTCAATACCTTGCTCAGCGTCTTTACAAATATAATTACAATACAAAATAGACATACAAAGAGATGAGATCACCTACGCCAATACCAATATGGTAGCACAGAGATAACACATACAACATATTATACAGATACATCATATCATAATTACAATCATGCCATCAACATTATTTATCATAACAGATACAATAAATAATAATTACTATCATGCCATTAATATTATTCCAATCACACAATAATTACAATAATGTCATCACAATATTATCATTATCATCATCCAATATTCCTCAACAGTTCAATTATCATAGCCAATATTCCTCAATTATTATATCATACAGATATAAATACTCAAATTTATGCATGTGCACATAGACTCGATTTCCTACTCCATGGAGCTAATACTCAGTTTAGAGAAATTGATCCGAAAGATCTGTCTGTACCAACATGCCTCAGACCACGTGCCACATTTCTCATATGTGTTTGCATATCTAGCATATACATGACAGTCTTTACTAGATCTCGATTAAGAATAGTGTCTCGGTCAGGATCATCGGTGTGTTGCATCGGTCTGACCTACGGTACAGAAGAGCTACTAACTGCCCACTGTAAGCAACCCGCACCCCGATGCCCCTAAAGTCAACAAGTGACTTACACTACGTATATCACACCCACTCAAGAGGTGTACGTCTCTCCTAGGCAAATAGACTTATACAGTCCATCGGACCTTTCCAATGCATGTTCAATGCACCAATGCCAATCACAGGCAAAATTCATCATTTTCTCATACAGTGTCCATACACTAGTTCATGCACGTAAAATGCACCAACGCCAATCACAGGCAAAATTTATCATTTTCTCCTACAGTATCCATCACTAGTCCAACAGTAATCCTACTATTTATTCAGTTGCGAAATCATATTATCGCGTTTTCATAGTCGTGTAACGCTTCTGTTACATTTTCACAATTTTGTAACATTTCTGTTACGTTTTCAAATTGCGTAGCGATTTTACATCGTTTTCTCAATCACGTAAAAATATTCCATCATTTTTTAAATCGCGTTTTCCAAATCACGTAGAAATATTTTAACATTTTTCAAATCGCATAGCTTAAAAATCACGTTTTTAAGTTACGTAAATCATTTTTCACCATTTTATAACCACGTAAAATATTCCTCAATATTCAAAAATTCCACTTCAACCTTTCTCAAAATAATATGACTTCTCACATTATATTCCACATTTTCTTACTCAAGAAAATATTTTTCGCAATTTATTCCATAAATTCACCATTTCATTGAATTAAATCAATGTTTCTCACTTAAAATTCCGCTAACGCTCTCCAAAACCCAAAGGATGAGTTTTACGTTAGTAAATTTTAAATCATCAATGTTTCCTTTATAATTCAAAATAAATTCTCAAATTCAATTCTCTTCCAAAATAATTTGAGGTTCAAACCCTTACAACCTCTATTTTCCTTTCATAACCGAAATTTCTCTTTCTCAAGTGATAAAACATTCTGATTCCATTTCCAAAATCCTTGTACTAAATCAAATTATATTTCCACTTTGAAAATCACTTTATTTCATAAAACCAAGGCAATATAAACCTTCAAAACCGTGGACATGGCCATTGAAACCATTCTTATATTTTTCCTTCTAAATCATCTAAGTTCCATTCATGGTTTTACACAAACAAAACCATTAAAATTTCTCATCAAAACCATGAACACTTATTCCTTGAAAACAAACCTTTTGTTTATTTTCCTTGCTTTTCTAAACATCCAATTTTATCATTCATGAAAATATTAATTTATGAACACCTATTTTGAGGTGTTGAGGTCGAATTCCTCATGGTCATTGGAACCAAAAATTGTTTTCCTTTCCAACAATTTTTATGGCATACATCACATATAATCAACATGTTATATTTCAAGCATACCATAAAAGCAAATAAAAATCATACTAAGCATGCAAGCACAAAAAACCATGCTAAGCACATAAACCACATAAACACATAAACACCCACAAATAATTACATAACCATAGATATGAATCCTCACATGGATTCATTATCCATCAAATACACAAACCATCTCTCACCACCATACTTAGTTGGTGAGATGGATCTCCCTATTACCTCTTGAAGAACCTTAAAAAGCTCTTTGCTTTGCACTTTGCTCAAGTTCTCCACCAACAAAAGTCTCTTGAACATAAAATAAACACAAGTTTATTAGTATATTAAGCTTGAATAAGAGGAACCATGGATCAAACATGGCTTAGAACATGAAAAAGAAGAGAAGAAATGAAGTTTCCTTACACTTCACCTCAAAAACCCTACAACTTGCTCTTGGAAAAACTCCTTGAAGATGAAATATTTAGAACTTGGTGTAAACTACAAAGTGTCTTAGAATAAGGTATAGATTCAAGAAATATGGTTGTTTGAAATTAAAGAGTGATGGTAGGTAAACTTTGGTGTCTTGGCCGAAACTTGCATGGAGAGAATGGAGAGAAAATTTTTGATGAAGTCTTGACTTTTTGGAGGAGACAAAGATGAATTATGATAGCAATAATATGGTCTTCAAACCTATCCATGCTCTTAAGCTTCACAAAACCGTCCCCTCTCTTCTTGCACTCCAAATTTGGGACAAATTTCATAGCCACCATTTAAAGCATTTATAACCATTGATTAGATCAATGGTTAGGATTAATGTAGGTTTTAGGTTTAGGCTTAGATAGAAGATTTAATCTAGGCTATTGGATCTTTCCTCCTTGAAATCCTAGCCATTATATGTATCTCCAAAATGAAGGGTCAATATTACTCCTTCAAACTTTACATCCAAGGGTCATTAATGGTCCTAGCCACTTTGTAAGATCAAATCTCAACTGTTGATTAAATCAAGATCAAATCTCCACCGTTGATTACATCAATGGTGGATATCCAAGCCACTAATGTTGACTACGCAGTACAATATTTATTTTTTATCTACTATTGTCCTTCGAATAATATTTTTACTGTATTTTTATCACTTGATAATTAAATACAGTACAAAACATAGTAAAAGAAAATTTTAAAAACTATTTTCGGATTTAGGTTTAGTAAGATCTCCCTTCTCCGTCTTAACAGTATGAATTTTTCTAGCTACATAAAAATGTTCACTTTTCTGGACCCATGCCGGGCCCACATACGACCTCCCTGGGCCTACAGACGGCCCACGGATAACACTAAAATACATCAGAGTAATATAAAAATTTCATAATCACCCACAAAATCACAAAAATTATAAAACGTACAAAAATCAAATCAGATTACGTAAAATAATTAAGACTTAATAGTAATAATTAAATTACGTAAGATTTTTCCTGGCCCGAAAATTATTATTTTTCTGACACAGAGTAAATCACGTAAAATGATCAAAAGTATTCACGGAATACTCAAAATAATTTTACAGTATACAGAAATCACTAAATAGTAGAATTCTGTTAACTGTCAAAATTACTGTCAAATATTTTGGAAATTTGGGGTGTTACACATAATATGATTGATTAAACTTATAATGATCCATGACAATGGCGCCAAAATTTGATAGCTATTTAGACTATCAAATTAAATTAATTTATAAATCAATTTACCAAAAACTTGTAGTATGCGGTGTAATCGGGTCGAGCCTTTAGATCACTCTAATTAATTAATTATATTAAGGGGTTAATAGGGGGTTTGGTTTGCAAGAGTAATTAAAAGAAACTAATTAAAGACTGTAAATATAATTAAGTAAATAATCAATATAAGAAAATCAACTATTCTTGAGTTTAATCCATCCTTGATCACTAAGAATTCATTCAATTGTTAACCAAGTTCTTGACTTTATATCACATCAAGAAGCCTTAGGATGATCAATGAATTATCTACTAGATAAGCATTTAGAATTTAATTAATTAAGGTTAAACGAATCAAGTGTCCATCTAATCCTAAATTAACTTAAAATCCATAATTCAACAAAGCTAAACAATCCATCAAACACTTTTGATGCATTGTTTAGTCTATTCCATTCATATGTTAATTAGATTCTTGGTCTTGAATCACATCAAGAAGCCTTAAGATAATCCATGAATTCTCTGCTAGATAAGCACTCATAATTTAATTAATCAAGGTTAAATGAATCATGTTGGTGTATGCCCTAAAGGCCGATACATTTTGTCTGTATTTACATACATTGTATTATGCTATTTTTTAATATATGAGACATTTCATTTATTGTGTTCTTTTTTATAAACATAATAAAGTCCTTAGAATAGTAAGTTCGATGCCATAGGACATCATGTGGATGACTTGATCATGAGCTCCTATTGGATAAAATATTATTCTTAAATGTCCCTGGTCAAATATTATTGTTAATTAGGACAACAATAATGTATTGAGACTAGCATGTGCGTAGACTGATGGCCACATCTCACAAGTCATGGATATCACTACAAGAAATTTACGATTTGCGAAAGATAAATCCACCGCAAATAAGCAAAAATCTGTCATAAATTAATAATTTACGACAGCTTCGTCACCGCCCTAAAAATGGTTGTTGCAATGTAGTTTGCAATGGATTATTTTCATCAATTTGCGGCGGATTTTGTGGCAAATTAATTTATGGTGGATTTTGTGACAAATTATTTTCATCAATTTGCAACAGATTTTGTTGCGGATTTTGAGGTTAATCTTTCCGTCACAAATTTTTTGGATTAAGAAAAAATTAAAATAAAAGTTCAAAATCCACAATTATATTACAATCAATACATACATCACTCAAACATCAATTTCAACCTATCAATGCTTCATAAAATAAACATAACAAATTTATATTACTTAAAAAAAGTTTTACAAATACAACCTGATCCATAAAAAAGTTTAAAAGAAATATCAAAATCCTTACAACATTCAAACATCAATTTCACTCCATATCCTCATTATCACTGTCATCTTCATGATCATCTTCAGTTCCTCATTGTCTTCTTCTAATAATGGTTGTTGCTAGCTTGGCTGAGTGCCAACGACTTTTAAATATGATTTCAACATATTATCAATTCGTTTATTTTGTTATCGTTGGCATTGTTCAAATCACATTTTCCATTCTGCCTCACATTGTTGTTCTCGTTGTTGGCTCTACTGCTCCATTCGCTGTTGAATCTTCTAAACCCGATCCTCTATCTCTTGCTGCAACTGCTCCTTAACCTGATTAATATATGTAAACGCAAATTCATCAATTCATTCCATAATTTATCTCCAAACCCATAAAAATACGAAAAATGAAAAGTTTGACTACATCTAGCAAATTGATTAATCAAAATATGAAAATCAATTAATCAAAAATGTTACAACTATTACTTAACTTGATTAATAACGTGCTCAAGAACTTGACTTGATATAGGATTTGAGGAGGATGACGCTCCATGGTCATAGATAGATGCTTGAGAACCAAGGCCATAAACACGACCCTTCTTTATCTCGCCAACAATTTTAATCCAAAGCTCTCGACTGGTTATTTGTGTACCAGATGCTCCTTCTTCCTTTGAGCACTGAGAAGATTGTTCAGATTCCTTAACTTTGAATTCCTCCTAAATATGGAAACAAAAAATATGTTATAGTTGTTGTTATAAAGTGAGTTAATATTAAATTTTATAAATTCAAAAGAAATACTAACATATAAATTCTTAGCTTTTGTAGAAACCCATTCAATACAGTCTGCTTTCTTCAAATGGACATGACGAAAGGTCTCACCAACTATGGGCTTTCTACCCAAAGTCTTAGCCTGTAATAATGAGAAAATAAGTTAATAACAAAATAATAAAACATATTACTAAACAATTAATGATGACAGTTATCAATTTCTGCGCATAGGTGCCTGTAGAAATGCAACCACCACTGTGCAAGCATCCACTAGTGTCAGAAGTACGATTCATCTTTGCTTGTTGACATTTCTCCTTATACACGCTACTAGCCCAGTACCTGCATAGGTCTTCCCATATGCCTTCTCCAATCCAAAAAGGTCTTTCATTTAAGTTGCTTGTCTGCCTTAGCAAACTTGATAGTCTCTTTGAACTATGATTATTATATGCCTTCCGCATATGGTTATGATGCTGAGGCATCCACCAAACATAACCCTTCAAAAATATTATGTAAATAACATGAAAGTTAAAACAATTGCAATATTACAAAACCAAAAAAAAACATAATTAAACAAATAAAAAATGATACATACTTGAAACTCTCGAAACCACATTTCTCTAGTCTCCATGGGTATTTCTTCCTAAGATATCCGAGGTTGATTATACCTAGATCGTATAACCTTGGTAATGGCATTAGTAGCAGGTTTAGATGGCAGAAACCTATGATACAATTTTAAAAAAGTAATGTAAATATTTTCAACAAAAAAAAAATTGAATACGTATAACTATGAATAACAAATAGTTGTAAACATACCCAAAATCACCATCTGGCTCAACAAACGTCTTGTTGCTTTGATTTATTGCTTCCCCAGAAATGAGAACATTAGAATCACTGGAAGTTGGTGACTCACGGGTATTCGGTGATAAATCAATAGTAGGTGACCCAGAATCATATGTTTTACCATGCAGTGTATGAAAAGTATGTGACGGATGCTAGGATCCAGATATGGGTATCATAACGTATTCAGAAAATGGTGCCTAATGAGAACCTGCAGTGGGTGATAACTAGGGGTGGAGATGATCCTGATGATCGTACCCTAGGTGGCCTCCCTAAATTGATTCTAAGACGCCAAGTGGGTCGCTTCTCCCTCTCCTACCCTTTCCCCTTATCTCCTCGTGACGATGACATCTACATAAATAATAAAAATATAATGTAAATATAATTTCAATCATAACACAATAATGTATAATTAGTAACTACAACATATTAAAATAATTCTATACTCAGTTATGAGGAAACATTGTCCTCATCACTATTTGTTTCATATTCATTATTAGAAGATGTTTCATCATCGTCATTAAAACTTTTTTCTTTTTTCATCATTTTCATCCTGTCTACTAGAACCAACATCTTGAACTACATCAAAAACCTCATTAGTATCTTGCAACTGGTCAATGAGATCCACATCAACAATTGGATCCACATGAGTCATAGTATCATCTTGGAATGCAATTTCTTGGGCACTTTCAATTTCAACTCGACCTCTTGTCTTGGTCTTTATTACCACCCGACATCGGACCTTATCTTTTTTCTTTCCAAGATAAGGAATGTAATACACTTGTCTCGCAGAGGAAGCAAGGATAAAAGGATCAAACTTCTCACATCTTCTAGTGTGTCAAACCTCGATAATCTTATAATCTTTATGAACTCTTTTACCTCTATTAATCATAGGATCAAACCATTCACATTCAAAAAGAACAACCTTTTTTTTTGTTCCCTAGGATATTCTAACTCAACCATATCTTTTAGTATTTCATAATAATCATTTTCATCTTCACCATTAGTTGAGCTTTTAACACACACGTCACTATTAATTGTTTTCTTCCCATCTGACCAAGCATCTATGTGAAATTTATATCCATTGACAAAATACATTGGTCAAGATGTCACACATCTACTAGGCCCCCAGGCCAAATCATGCAAGTAAGAATTATTCATCATATTTTGTGGATTGTGAACCTAGAAAAAAATATAACTAAAGTTAATGATCTAAATCATATATAATGATTGGGAAAGCCAATTTAGTAAGGTTTAAGTACTTACATAACTTCTGAACCACTATATAAAATTTGCATTAATTTTTTCATTTGAATGTTCCTCAAGAATGTTGAAATATTGTAAAAAAACACTGAAAAATTAAAAGTTTATCATTTGATTGTTAGTGAGCAATACATTTGAAATTTAAATTAAATTAATAGTACTACTTACTTGAGGTATGGTTCAACTTCCTCACAATTTAGAAAATGTGCAATGTCGCAAATTTCATCTTAGCATCATTTAGCCACTATTTTTTTTATGTTCCATAAACTCGGCCGGGTTGATTAAAAATTGACAAAGTCGATTCCATTGACATATTTTCGTTTGTATCATCATTTCGTCTAACTCTAGTTTTCATTGACCTAACATGAGGCTAAAAGTAAAATGAACAGAAATGAGATATCTCTTGAATCAAATAAGCTTCACAAATAGATCCTTCAACCCGACCTTTGTTCTTGATTGTTTTCTTTATCTTGTTTAAGTACCTCATGAATGGATACATCCATCTATACTGAACTAGCCCTCTACTCTTGCTTCATAAGGTAAATGGATTAGTAAATGTTTCATGGAATCAAAGAAACCCAATGGAAATATCCTTTCCAATTTACACAAAATCACCGGAATGTTTTGTTCCATTTGGAGCAAGTCTTTTTCCATCAAAGTCGTTGAGCACAAGTCTAAAAAAAATTGGCTCAATTCAGTCAATCACTTCCAAATTTGATCTGCCAACAAAGAAAAAGTAACTGGAAGCAAACTCTCCATAAACACATGACAATCATGTGATCCATGTTTCTTCTAAACATATGATCAACAGGCAAGAATTGACGATGGCAGTCAAACCACAAATTTTTCCCCCATGCTTCAAAGTAAATGCCTTTGTTTGATCCATGCAATATGGACATGCTAATTTACCAGCAGTCATCCATCCAGATAACATTCCATATGCAGGAAAGTGATTTATTGTCCACATCAATGCAGCCTTCATCATAAAATTTTGTTTGCTTGACACGTCATAAGTTAAAACACCGGCCTAGAAAATTTTTAGTTCATCAATTAATAGTTGTAAATAAACATCAATCTTGCTCTTAGGATTATGAGGACCAAGAATAATTCTTAGGACCATGTATGAGACAATCATACACATTTCCGGAGGTAAATTATATGGAGTGACTATCACAGGCCAACAAGAATAAGGAGAAGCAAATTGATTGTAGGGAGTGAAACCATCGGCACACAAACCAAGCCTAACATTTCTAGGATCAGATGCAAATTCAAGATATATCCTATTAAAATGCTTTCATGCTTCACCATCGGATGGGTGAGACATCTCTCCCCCTTCCTATTATTTTCAGCATGCCATCTCATGTGTGCAGATGAGCTCATAGAGGAATACAACCTCTTAAGCCTAGGAATAAGAGGTAAATAATGCATTCTTTTCACATGAACTTCATTGTTATTTCCATTACTGGTTTTATGAAGTTCGTATCTTTTAGCACCACAAAACCTATATTATCTGGCATTATCATAGTATAATATACAACCATTTACACAATATATTTTTCTTGAAGCAAGCCTGAGTTTAGTAACTAATTTTTTTGTTCGATAGTAATTCAAAGGAATTCGTGATAATGAATCAAAACATGCATGTGTTACATTATAATCAAATTTGAGACTTAACATTCGAACTGCCAAGGATAACTCAGAATGAGTTTCGCAGCCAGACCATAATGGCTGACTTGTAGCATTTAATAGATCATAAAACTCTTCGGCCTCTGGATGTGGAGGCTCCTCAACACTTTGTTGAAAACGACTCCTAAAATCCCCAAAGTCTATTCCAGCTTCATCACAAACCATATTTTGATATCTATCAACCACGTCTTCCTCCTCTAATTTAGGACTATTAGCAGTGTTCACATCAGAGTTTATATCTACACTAATTGGATCAAGTTCTTCCTCTCGATAATCTGTCCAATACCACTAAGATTGAATCTTTTTTTATACAAATGAACTTTCACAATCTCAGGTTTCAACAAGTTTCCACTATAACACATCAAATAGGAACACCTAATTGTTCATTCACTTAAGTAATGGAAAGATCGACCTCCATAATTCACAAACTCTTTAACTCCACATAGAAATTCTTGTGTAAGTCCTCTATGACCAGAATGAGTCCTATTATACATCCATCTATGATTTTCAAGAACTACCTTTTCTGCAATGATAATTTTATACTTAAATCAAAATACAAAAATACAAAATGCACAACATATGTTGCATAATTAATATATTTTAAAATTATACTTGTATAAATATTTCAATCCAAACAACTATTATTTCTAAAATTCTTATCTCTCTTAACATGGTATGACCCTATCCCATTCAAGAAGACACTTTTTCAGCACTTGATTGATAGTACTCACAAAAATTACATATCGTATACTTGACAAAATTTCAGCAGCATTTCCCATTGGCTCCAGGTGCCAACTAGAAAGTGGTGACAACTACCATGATCAAGTGTGCACCCAGAGAACAAAAGGAAATGTTGCACAATAAAATTTCATCAAGTATGTGGTATGAGATTTATGGAGTAACTATAATCAAGTGAAGGAAAAGTTTCTTCCCAAACTATCTAACTTGGACAATTCAAGATTCAATACAATGAGCAGTACCTTCAAAAAGTACATGTTCTCACTAATATTGAATCTCAAAAGAGAAACTAAGGCTTCGTTCACCAATACAATTTACCACATGCATCAAATATATGACAAAGATAACAACACCAGGAAGAGTTATAGTACATAGCAATAATTAAATGAAAATTGTTGATGAACAAATAAATTTCCTAAACCCGGTCGTGAGCATGTGATCAAACTCTAAATCTACAATTCACAATGACCTTCACAATGACCCTCATGTTCCCAAACTATTTTATCACAACCTCTCAAGAATTACCATATCCATCTTCTCAGCAATCAAGCATCTTACAATACATAATCAAATGAAAAGTGATGCATCATATACATAGCAGTCAAATGACCTACAAGCATGCTCCAAATGAGCATAGTTGGCAAATCAGAGCAAGCATTGAACCGAGTATGAAGTAGTTGATGCCGTGATTAGAGCAATGAACAGTGGGGTACTTGGTTGGTAGGTGGCGTCACGTGGACTGGTGGAGGCGTGGAGCAGTGGCGGCTAGACGGGTTGGTGGTAGGGACGTCACCGGTGTTGGATCGCGGGTCGGGGTCATGTTTCTCGGGCTCACTAGTCATTGTTCCGGGTTGCGTGATGTCAGGGCGTCAGGGTCGGTGTCGCCGGTGTCGCAGGTTGCAAGGGAGGCGGCGGGTTGCAAGGGAGAGGGGGGAGAGAGAAGAGAAATGGAGAAAGGAGTGCGAAATGAGGTTGGCAGGAGGAAGAAGAGCTTTTAGATCTGGTTTGTGGCATATTTTTATTTTTTAAATTGTGACAGATTTTTGCTGCGAATTTTTTCACTGCAAATTTTTTTTAAATATTTTAAATTTTTTTGAATTTTATATTATATTTTTCAATTTTGTGGTGGATATTTCTGCTGCAAATCTATTTTTAAATTGTGGCAATTTTTTGCGATGGATTTTGCCACCGCAAATTTTTTTTAATATTGTTTACCAAATTTTTAATTACGTTTATCAGATTTGAGGTGGATTTTTTCGCCATAAATTCAAATTTTAAATTGCAACAGATTTTGCAATGGATTTGTCCACCACAAATTGTTAAATTTTTTTATTTTTCTCCTTAAAATTTTTTATTATATTTATTAATTTTGGGCGGATCTTTTTTTAACCAAAAAAAATTCACAGCGGAAATGGTATTGAAAAAAATTTGCGGGGGGAAAATCCACCTAAAAACTCTGCTGCAAATTAATCTACCGCAATTGCGACCGATACAAATTTGCCGCAAAAAATCTACTGCAAATTACCTGTTTTCTTGTAGTGTATGAGATATCAAGTCTTCACATGGGTACATATTAGAGTAATAATGTACTAGATAGGCCCATCATGAGAACGCTACATGGATCGTTACATGAGTGTCATAAGCGATTCACATAGTGACAATGGTGTATATGGTCTTTTAACCTGAAATTACTACGATTCCTACATGAGGAGTTGTGTGTTTTAATGCCGTCAAACATCATCTGTAACAAGGCAATTATAAAGTCAGTTATTGGATATACTGCGAATCATGCAGAGGGATGTGAGTGACCTAGATAGGATTTGTCCCTCCTACATAACATGAGCGATATCTTCGGGGCCTCTGATTGAGCGAGACTGTGAAATGCATGGTCATGCTCAAATATGTCGATATGAGATATCGATCTTATTTGTTGTTATTAAGTTTACTCAGGTATCAGGAAACGAAGGATTGAACTATACTAAGGTAACACATTCCATGCCTTGTGTTCAATCTAGATATCGGGACAAAGGGACTAAACTACACGGTAACATTGATCATGGAAAGGTTATGTCAAATCACTGACATTCTTATTACTTGGCTAGCAGTGATGTATTGCTAGATACCGCTCATTGTTTGTAATATTAAAATGGAATTTTCATATTACTACCAATGTCATGAGAACCTACAAGGTCGCATATTTAGAGCAGACTAAATTGGAGCAATAAAGATCCAAATTGGACTAAGATTCAATTGTGGGTCGGACTCATAACAGATGAGTCTAGGGTTGCACAACTCACCTTGCTATTGCTTTCACTCACTTAAAGCAGTCAGCTATTATAAATAACACTGCTAAGGGGTTGTCAAGGCATGTATTACAAACCCTGGCCGTACTTGATAGAAACAGTGAGTGAGAGAGTGACAGATTTCTTCTCTTCTCTTCACAGCTAGCACTGTGTGAGAGAGGCATGACTCCTAGTTGCAGATGTTGGACGTTTGTGAGTCTGTTCGTGTGGATACCGCAGAGACATCATCGTTGTTACGGTGTTGGTGATTCACGCCACTTGTTTTGATCACGCTTCAAGAGGTAAACAATTTTAAAAGCTCGGATTATGGCTTTTTTGCATGGATCCTTGGTGGAAATTCTATTTTCCACTGCGTGATGTATCTGCGATTCCCAACAAATTAAGTGTCCATCTATTCCTAAATTCTTCTAAAACCTAGAATTCAACCAAGCTTAACAACCAACATCCAAGAAGCCTTTGATGCATTATTTAATTTCTACAAACACATGAAAGTTAAGCAATCATTGCATGAACACCCAAACTAAGTTAAGCACTCGATGAAAATGCAGTAGAATTAAGAGAATGGTGGAAAGAAATTTAATTAACAATAAGAATGTAAACATTAATAGCAAGATCTCAAAATTAAACATAAAAAATGTTTCAATCCCTAGGTTGATTAAAAGGTTCTTCTCTCTCATCCATGAGGATAAGAGGGAAGAGAAACATAAAAGAAAGAAACCTAGAGAGAAAGGAGAAGAAAGATAAAGAGAGAAAATGCAAGCAAGAACGACTAACAGAAAATTTGATCTTTTTTTTTCATGGTGGCTGCTGCTCCTTAAATAACTATTTTGTGGTGGTTGTTGCTGCTGCTACTGCAGCTTAGGGTTAATCCTCTTCCTCTTAGCTTTAATTGGATACCTAATTTGCATAATTTGGGCTTAAGATGAGAGAGTTATGATCAAAATATTCTTAACAGCTCTTTGATCCCGTTAGTTGACTTCAAACGGTGAAAACACCATCAAAACGTCATAGTTTTGATAAGTGGTTTTCATAATAATTGAAGATTTATGTTTTAACTTTCAAATAGCACTGGTTTCAGCTCCAAATGACACCTATAGCCTGAATTATGGCCCAATAATTGCATATTGTCCAGGTTCCAGTGACAACATCTCTATTCTGAATTTGTGGCCCAATCTGACCTACTATACATCTGATTCAGCCTTTGAGTTCTATAACAAAGTTGTAGAGCTTTCTCTTAGCTTTCTTAGAGGTAAAATTCATAATTTTTAGATTTCTATAACTCAAGTTATGCCCAAAATACAGACACAGTGTAAAATTCTCAATAATGCTGAAAAAATACAATTAAGAGCATGTTTGGTTGGGATTATTTCCTAACCAAATAGCTTTTGTTGGAGAGAAAACTATTGTAATAGTACTCTCACATATTTGGCAAAATCAGCTTCAACTTTTGCATAAAATTCAATGCATTATAAAAGCTTTTTTTCGTAATGCTGAAATTTCAGCTTATAATTCTAGATTATAGATTATTCCTCACACTTTGAGATGTAAATACCATTTTGTCCTCAATCAAATAACTTTTTTTAATCATTCTATACGTATTTTGATAATTTAATGCATAAAAGTAATTCTTTTTTATACTATCCAAATGAAACAGATTAGCTTAAAATTGCTTTTCAATTAACATATCCAAACATAAAATTGATTCTATTTGGGGTGCACATGGGTCGGGTTGGGTCGGGTTTGGGGAGAAAAAATGTCTAAACTAATTAAACGAATTTAGGTCGGTTCGAGTCGAGTTCATGTAAATTTTTTTATAACCCGACCCGACCCGACCCAATAGTAATCGGGTTGGTTCGAGTCAGGTAATTGGGTTGATTAAATTTCAAACAAAAAACTTTTTTTTTTCTGTTTTTGGGTGGTCGGGTTGGTCGAGTTGGGTGGTCGGGTTGGTTGGGTTGGGTAGTTGGGTTGGTTGGGTTGGGTGGTCGGGTTGGTCGGGTTGTGAACATTTCCTAATAGAAATTACCCAAAACGACGTCGTTACTCGAGTAATCGGGTCATCGGGTTAAATTACTCAACCCGTCACCCGAACCAATTAAAAATCAAGTTAATTGGGTTTGACCCGAACTAACCCGATGACCCGACCCAACCCAGATATATTACATCGGGTTGGTCGGGTTCACGAGTCGAGTTGGACCCGTGATCACCCCTAGATTCTATTATAATCGATTATAACAAAAAAAAATTATACAATAATCGATTATTGAAATGATCAAGTTTTTCTAATTATCCCAAACACACATTAAGCCCATTTTGAACCTAAACTTATAAAATGTGGCCAAAACTAATCGATTAAGCATATAAGATGTCTAAGAGACAAAATATGAGGGATTACTAATATATAAAAATGGTGTTTATCAACTTCATGCATATAACAACTTCAAGAAAGTTGTTACTCCTCTGTTTCTCAACAAGTCTCATCCAAAATCTTTATCCCAAGGGCCAAGCTAGATTTGCGACCTTTGTTAGGAAGCTAGATTGCTATAAAAGCTATAGCCATTTGTGCTAATGATCCTTGAGAAAGTAATAGCATGCTGCATTGTTTGGAGCTCCAAACATGGAGAATGGGTCATGATTAAAAAGAAAAACTAAGTATCTAGGTTAATAATTATTTTGAAATTAGTTTTTTTTCACTTATTGTACTTTTGACTTTCTGAGAGTAAAGAATTTTTTTAATATCTTTTTATATTTTCTATTATTATAATAATTTTGTTACTAAGATTATTTTCGAATTTTAGATTCCAAATATGATGTACAAGGACTCAGGTTGTTGATTCTTGTCCACTATCTGACAACAAAGAAGAAGGTTATGGTTTTTTCTCATTGAAATTTTGTCTGATTATAATAGCTACTAATTTTTCGTGGCACTTGAGTATTGAGTTTAAACTAAAATGGGGCAGAAAAATTAACAAAATAATATAATTAAACTAAATGTACTTTATGATATCATAAGATAAATAAATTATAATTTTTTTATACAAAACTATTGGAGAAAAACATATATTTATAACAAAGTTTGTTGTTTATTTTTAAAATAATTTTGTGTACAATACTTAAATATCTACATCTCACAAGAGTGAAGTTTTACAAGAAACTATAATGAAATTAATTGATAAAATTTATTAAGAAAATAAATAAATTAATCATATTTTTTAGAATAAATTTTTCATAATATATATATATATATATATATATATATATATATATATATATATATATATATATATATAGTTCACTCTTGAATATCTTGTACCTAGATAGGCACATTCTAGTGGTGTCCTCCTTGCGCAGCAACAACAAAGTATGTTGGAACGGGGAGGGGAGAGTTGGTACATACAAAGGCATTCAAATATTCAAGTCAAACTATGCACAATTAAGGTTAATGTTAAAAAGCAATAATATATATATATATATATTTCACTAGTGGATACTGAATTGTACCTAGATAGGCACGTTTTAGCGGTGTCCTCCTTACGCAATAACAACAGAGTATGTTGGAACGGGGAGGGGAGAGTTAGTACATACAAAGGCATTCAAACATTCAAGTCAAAGTGTGCACAATTAAAGTTTATGTTAAATAGTAATAATTACCTGTTAGAGGTGTTTGAGCCTAGTATTTATAGAGGTTGGATAGGGAGATATATTTTCTTAATAGTTACAGAGGATCCTAATAAAATCAGAATGTTGATACTGCAGTTATGAGCATTCCAAGGTGGTTATGGGTGCTATTATTACACAAGATCATGATTGACAATTACAGATACTCGTAGGATTTATCCATTGTGCAAATCTCGTGGTAACGTTGCTATTATCCAATGTCGTGATCTGATATCCATTGTGGTGGGATCTCAGCAATGTACCATAAATTCCTACTGGGGTGTCAACGACGGATTCCGGCTGGATGCGTGTCAAGTTGACCCATGGGATAGGATCTCAGATCATGGTCTAGAATAGTTACCCCCAACTTGATGTTTAGATGGGACAACTAAGTGTCAAGGTATCCAAATTTAATAGGAGCACATGACACGTAGTGGACAAAGAGATCCGAGTCAGTGTTAACGCCAGATCTCGCAATGTTTTCTCCAAAGGGCTGAGGTCTGTGATACATTATAGTATGCCTCTGGGGTTAACGTGTAAGGCTGAGATCCAAGTCAGATCGCTTTGCTTACGTCATCATTCTGCCATCTGAGATATGTCATATGTTTCCTCCATGTGTAGTTCACAGGGTCTTTGTTGTTCTTTCTTGTAGCTTTTATCCTAAAGTTTGTAGTAGTCTGAGCTTGCTTAGGGAACCTTCGCTTTGACTTTATTGGGAATTAAAAACTCTTTTAAAGAGGATAATAGTTTTATGTTATTTTTCAACTGTCCGCTACTCTTGTGGTCAATCATAGAGAGGAAGCATTAAAATGCAGCCTCAAACGTGCAGTCAGTTTGCTTTCTTAGGAGCCAATTAGAATGCTTTATTCCTTCTATAAATAAGGGATGCTTGTAGTAGGGTTGTCATTTGTGGAGAGCCATATTTCTTTATGAAATCTTCTTCCTATTTTTTACAAAATTCTTAAAGGTGTTTCCTTTTCACTAACATATTCCTCTGATGGAAGCCTTTCTTACCATGCATAATGGTTTAGTGAAGAACAAGTAGCTGGCCTACGTAGGTTGATTAACATGCATCTAGGCCGCAGAAGCCTTTCTTTCCAAGTGTACACAAGAGTGTGTAACCTTTCAGCGCTTGCCGGGAGGATTCACCATTTCTGTTGTAATTCTTGTGATGCATAGAGCTTTACTACTCTCACTCCTCCACCCTCCTAACTGCACCGAAGGTACTAGCCAAGTGCCTTGGTTTCACCGTGAAGTGCATTTGGATATGCAAGATTATGAAGTGTTCTGTTGTTATGGAAGAATCTCTTAGAGTGAAGCATTCTGCTCATGTTGGCCAACAAGGGAAAACTGGGTGCTGGTTTTTGGAAGAAACATGCAAGTGTTTGTGGTAAGTGGTCATCTTTATTATCACTGTCTTATCTGGCTTCCTTTTCGGCTCTCTCTACTGGGTATTCTTGTATTAGGGTAGTTTGTAAGCTCTTTTGTTAGAGCTGACGATGTATGGAATATGAAAAAAAAGTTTCCTTTTTGCCTCATTTTGCTTCTTTGAATGTTTTATTTTCCCATTTCCATTGTCTACTCCTTTCACTGGGATGAGTCCAACGCTCATCATTGTAATAATATGCTTAATTTGGTCATGTTCCCTCCAGTTTAGTGCTTAGCTAATATAGCTAAGTATCAAGGTAAGTCTCAATACCCCCAAGTGATGGAATCTGCCTTTTATATGAAGTCATAATTTGTGTTGCCCCCAAAGGGTTAAGAGCTTTAATTTGGAGATGTTAACAACTAAGTCATTTGAAATTCATGGATGCGCCGTAGTCCAACCAAGGTCCACATGTCAGGTGACTATATGTGGGCATTTTGGGGTGTAGCCGGGGTCTGTAGAAAAAAATCGTGCTCAAACCAGCAAGGCTTGCGTGACATTGAACATTCTGAGCAACTGTCACTTCAACTGCTGTGATAGTTGTAAAATCCACATGGCGTGCTGTGACTATATAGTCGTGTTTAGGGTTTCACATGGTTTTGAGCACCATAATGAGTACATTTTGAAATTCATGGTGTTAGGATAGAATTTTCTCCCAACCATCTTACCTTTATAAATAGGGGGCAAGGATGCCTCCTCCGCATTTTTACTCTTCCATTCTAATTTTTGGCGACCTGTGCAATTTCTGGTAACCGTGAACGGTGGAGTGGTAGTTGCTTTTGTACGGTTTCCAATGGTTTTCAACAGTTCTTGGTGATTAAACCCTCTTTCAGTCACCTATTCTATTCATTTCTTCAGGATATGTCTCTTTGTACCCTTTGTTTTCATTATTTTTAGCATCACCCTAAGGCAGAAGGTTTCTATCTTTTGTATTTTGGGCAATCTCCCTTTTTTTCTTGTCCAAAATGAGTTGGGTTACTAACAATTCTGAGCCCAACTCTATGGTGTTGCTTTCTGGAGCACCTTCTATATCACGCTATGAATGGCGGAGGCACCCACATTGGGTCATGGACCTTTTAGGGCGCATAGGCTAGTAATTGTAATAGGTGTAACTGACTGGGTACGGAGGACGGTGTCTTCTCCCTATGTCTGAATTTAGGGTAGATATTCTTGATTCTGATAGTGCTTTATCGGCCTCTATGGGTGTTTCCAGAAATTCATGGCTAGGAGAAGAGTTGTGCAACATAGACCGGTCGTAGAGGGGTCCATGGTACTTGTCTGAGGAAGGAGGGTGTACCTTTGGGTTGGAGTTGATGTTTGGAACAACGACTCTGATTTTCGGATTAGGGAGAAAATAGAAAACCTTATAAGCTATTAGAGTTGACAAAGGACATCAGGCAAGACCATGAGTACCGGATCTCGGCTCTAGAGTAGGATGAAAGGGTGTGTTCAACTCGAATAGAGGGCAAACACTTTATGTTTCTATATAAAGATCTCTTTATCCATCTGGGGCTCCACTTGCCTTTTACCAACTTCCAAATTACAGTCCTCCTTACTCTAAACGTGGCCCTGTCCCAGCTTCACCCTAACAATTGGGGTTTCATCCTTGCCTTCAAACGGTTTTGTGAAGTGGTCAGACTTTGGTATACGAAAAAGGCATTCTTTGGTATACAAAAAAAATGGCTTACTCTTCAGTCAAGAAGCAGACAAAAGGTCTTCGACGTCTTCCAAGATAGCTTCAAGAACTACAAGACAAAGTTCTTTAAGCTGATGGCAATTCCCGAATCCCACCCATTCTTCTTGGGGGTCGTTGGGCCCCCTATGTTGCACTTATACTATACCACGCAGGCCTAGGACACTCCCATTAAAACGATCAAGACAAAGAAGCCCGAACTTGGTCGGGAGGACACCGAGTGCATAGATTTTATCAATAAATGGGCAGAAGAAGTTTGGCGCATTTCTTGTAAAGATGTTCTAGACATTGTTGATAACAAAACTCTTGAGGCCATATAAGGTAGAGCGTAGGCTATATTCCGCCCTTGTTTTTGTTTTTGGCATTTTTCTTTCATGTCACTTCTAACTTGTGCTTTTCCTGTTTTGTAGAAAGCATAGCCTCCGGATCATCTCTTGCTGCCCTTCAAGCTTTGAAGGCGAGGAAAGGGGGGTCAACCCTTTAAACATTCCCGTATGCATTCCTCTGGCACTCGCCGCCCGGGATCCCATTGTTGAGGTGGCTTCAGATCAGCTGAATCTCTTGCTCAACCCTTTTAGAGGAAAAGAAAGGCTACCAAAGGTAGTAGGGTGACAGATTGTTAAAAAAGAGTAGCCACAGAGGCATATAAAGGAGAAGGTCTAATCACCCTATTGAAGAAGGACGCAAAGTCTGGATCATTCCTTAACTGGAAACTCCTGGATGACGAGGTAGTGAAACACATTACCCAGAGGAGCTCGCTTGAGATTCTGTCAAGGTCTCAGACCTTCATACTTCGGGCTGCTTGTGAAGCCCACTACCTTGAAAGGAGCTTGAGGGAGTATGATAAGGGATTGGCTGAAATGCTGAGGGTGGTTGAAGTGAAAGGAGCTTGAAAACTTAACTTGGCTCTCAAGGCCAAGGAAGAAGCCGAAAAGGCCTAGGAGGACATTGCATCAAAGGTTAATAAGCTGAAGAAAAAACTAGCGGACTCCAAATCCAAGCTCAAGAAGGAGAAGGTCAGCTCTAAAATGACAATCGCCAGCCTCCAAGCTGAGATTCAGCAACTGGAAAGGGATAATACAGAACTGGAGACGATCTGCACAGACATAAACGGTGAGCAATTCTAGATCGTGGTCGCCCAAGTCTAGTTCCTTAATCCTGGGGTCACCTTGGCCTTGGATGAATTGGACTCCCAGAAGTTGATTTTTAATGGCTACCTAATATTAGCTCAGGAAGTTCAATAGGCCAATCAAGCTTCTACTGAGGTCCTTTCCACCACCGACCGCGATATAACTTTAGCCGAATGGGATGATGGGGCAATAGGCATGGTCCATCCAATTCTGGAGGATGATGATGCTGAGGCCTAGCTTATTTCCCTTTTCCTCCACTACTTTCCCTTGCCCCCTGCATGGGGCATTTACTTTTTGTAAAGATAATTTTCTTGGTTCTCAGGTTTTTATATAATTACTTACATTATCCCAGCATTGCATGTGTTGTATACTTATTTACTTTTTATGGTTTGTATTAGGTCTAACGCCCATAATCAATGTGCATTTGGTAACCATTTAGGGACTTAGGAGAATTTTATTCGTGAAAAACCTTGGTCCGAGGTCCAATGCCTAGAACTTCTGAGCACTCAGAATTCCATCGAGGACTTAGGCAAAATAAAAGGTGATCGGTAACCGAGGTCATTAGTGTTAACGGTCTAGTTAAGAAAATTGCCTAACACTTAGGAATTTTCAACTTTAGAACCAATTTAACATAAAACAATCACGGAAGGTACCTAATGGCAGACTATGGATGTCATAACCCATGTTGCCAATTAATTTCACAACTATAAAATGGTTATGGCCAAGTGTTGTGGATTTAGGTATAGGCACATAACTCGCGACCAAAACACTTAGATGGGTTTTGTGGCTTATTCCTCTTAACCTGGATTCTAAGAAACCCCAGATCCTATAGGGAACGAACTTTGGACACTTTCAAGGCGTTTCCTAGCTTGAGGGTCGTGAATTTGAAAGAAACCCCAAATCCCATAAGAAATGGGCTCTGTAGATGTTCTCAAGGCATAGTCCGACTTGAGGGTCTTTTGAGACTAAAGAGTGCAGATATATGTATAAAAATAACCTCATTTTATTAATTGAATGAAAGATCGAAGTCCATACAATGTATACCCACAAAAACTGGGATAGATCAAATATAAAGTAAACTAGGAGACTAGGCTTTAAAAGGAACTTAATTTTAGTACTTTCCGAGTTTGTCCGCATTCTAATAGTTTTTTATCAGCTTGCCTATTAGTGTCTCCAAGGTATAAGCTCGCATACCAATATTGATCACAATCCGGTAGGGGCCTTCCCGATTTGGGGCTAACTTTCCTTTGGAGGCATTCCTACCACTGATGTCCGCTCTCCGAAGTACTAGATCATCTGGTTCAAACTTCCTTGGGACAACTTTCAAATTATATCGAGTCATCGTTCTTTGTTTGTTGTCAGGTGAGAATTATTGATGACGCCAGCTGGGTTTCTCTATCTCCTCTAGGATCATAGCCTCGCACCCATAAATGAGTTTAAAGGGGGTTTAAATTGTTGTGGAGTAAGGCATAGTCCAGTAGGCCTAGAAGACATGGTCAAGTTACTCGGCCCAATTTTTCTTGACTTCGTCTAACCTTCTTTTAATTCCTCAAACAATAACCCGGATAGCAACTTTAACTTGTCCATTTATCTTGGGATTCTTAACAGAACTACAATGATGATTGATCTTTAGCTCAGCTAGTAGCTCTTTGAAACCCTTATCTTTGAACTGGGTTTCGTTTTCCATCACAATAGACTCTAGAACCCCGAACCTGATGATGATGTAACGCCAAGTGAACTTTTGGATCCTAGCATAGGTGATTGTGACTAGGGGCTCTGCTTCAATCCATTTAGTAAAATAATCCATAACCACCACCAACTACTTCGGTTTTCCAAGTGCTTGAGGGAACAAACTCATGATATCCATACGTCTAGCCAGGGAACAGACATCATGGATAATTCCTCTAGAAGAGCTTGATAATAGTATGAGTGCAACTAGCATTTATCATAGACTCAGACATATGCGAGACAGTCAGCTTCCATTATTGGCCAATAGTATCTAACACTAGGTGCCTTTAGATCTAAGGCTTTGGCCCCCAAGTGGTGTCCACAACTCCCCTCATGGACCTCAGCTAAGACATATTCTACTTCTTTTGGTGTGAGACACTTAAGAAGTGGTAAAGAGAAACCACAATAGTACAATTGTCCATTATGGATAGTGTACTGGACTGCAGCTCTAACAAGCTTAGTGGCCTCCTTTGGATCATCATGCCAGGTTCCAGACTACAAGTACTCCATTATTGGGGTGAGCCAAGTATGCTTCATTCCTTCCACCTAGAAAATGGATGTGTTCGAGATGGAAGGTTGAGTGAGGGTCTCTTGGATCACAAATCAATTATTACTCGGGCTCTTGGTACTAGCTAGTTTAGACAAGAGGTCCATCTTGGAGTTTTGCTCCCTAGGATTGTGCTCTATCTTAGCAGCCTAGAACTTCTTGAGGAGTTCTTGGACTTTGGTCAAATATCTTTGAAGGAGGGACTCCTTGCCTTGATAATCACCTTGGATTTGGGAGGTCACAAGTTGGGAGTCGCTGCAAAGTGTAATCTTAACTGCTCTCATGTCCTTGGTCATTACCAGTCTAGTGATGCATGCTTCGTACTCTACCTGGTTGTTTAAGGTAGGAAACTTGAACTTCAGGGAATTCTCAATTGTTACCATTTCAGAACTTTCCAAAATCACCCCAGTACCACTTCCCTTGGGGTTTGTGGAGCCATCAATGAATATGGTCCAAGAAATTCCCTCGAGGTCACTAGGGTCCGATGTGAGTTCTTCTAGGAAGTCTGAGAGCACTTGAGCCTTTATTGCTAATCGGGGCTCATATATTATTCCAAACTCAGAAAGCTTAATAGACCATATAATTATTCTTCCTGGTAGGTCTGGCTTGTGCAGTATTTGATGGATAGGTTGGTTTGTCCTCACCACCACAAGATGACATTAAAAGTACTATCTGAGTCTTCTGGTCGTGGTGAAGAGTCCAAAAGAAACCTTTTCATGTTTTTGGTAGCGGAGCTCTAGGTCTTGCAACACCTTGCTCATGAAGTAGACTAGCTTCTGTCCTTCCACCGTCTCTCGGATCAATAATGAAATTACAACATCTTCATGAACTAAAAGGTACAAGTACAATGTTTCATTGGGATCCGTTCTTGTCAGTATGGGGGGAGAGGACAAAAGATTCTTCAATGATGTAAAGGCATCCTCATACTCCTGAGTCCACCCGAAATCTTTCCATTTTTGAGTAGTCTGAAGAAGGGAAGAGATTTATGAGCAACTTTAGCAAAGAAACGTGTGAGGGCCGCAATTCTGCCTATCAGCTGCTGCACTTCCTTGACACTTTGTGAGCTGCATATATTGAGCACTATTTGACATTTGTCTGGATTCACCTTAATCCCACAGTGAGTTAGCATGAAGCCTAGGAATTTACCTACTTGGACCTCAAAGGCGCACTTCTCCAGATTAAGCCTTATGTTATGCTTTCGGAGTTACGCAAATACTTCTTCAAGGTCTGCAATGTGTGATCTAGCCTGGGGGGTCTTCATTATCATGTCATCAATATACACCTCCAATATTTTCCCCACTTGGCCTTTAAAGACCTTATTCATCATTTTCTGATAGGTGGCTCTTGTATTTTTTAATCCAAATGGCATAACCCTGTAGTAGTAGCTTGCCCTATCAGTGATGAAAGCGGTCTTGTCTTCATCTTTGGAGTACATCAGGATCTGATTGTATCCAAAGTATGCATCCATAAAAGACAGTAAATGAAATTCGGAGGAACTGTCAACCACTTTGTCCACATTGGGATACGAGTACGAGTCTTTAGGGTAGGCTTTGTTTAAGTCCATGTAGTCCACACACATCCTCCACTTCTCATTGGATTTCTTCACCAGGACTACATTGGAAAGCCTAGTTGTGCATGTTGTACCTGGATAGGCATGTTCTGGTGGTTTCCTCCTTGCGCAGTAGTAGTAGATCATATTGGAACTGGGAGGGTTAGTACCTGCAAAGGCATTCCAACATTCAAGTCAGACTGTGCACAATTAGAGTTTATGCTAAAGAGCAATAATTACCTGTTAGAGGTGTTTGAGCTTGATATTTATAGAGGCTTGATAGGGAGATGTATTCCCTTAATAGTTGCAGAGGATTCTTATAAGATCAGAATGTTGATATTGTAATTATGAGCAATCAAAGACGGATATGAGTGCTATTATTACGCAAGATCATGATTGGAAATTACGGATACTCATAAGATTTATCTACTATGCAAATCTCGCAGTAATGTTACTGATACCCAATGTCGTTGTCTGATATTCATTGTGGTGGGATCTCTGCAGTATACCATGAATTCCTGTTGGGGTGTCAACGAAAGACTTCTACTAGATGCGTGTTGGGTTGACTCATAGGACAGGATCCAGGATCATGGCCCAGAACATACATACATACAAACGCACACACACAGAGGACAAGATCCAGGATCATATTCCAGAAGACACACACACACACACACACACACATATATATATATATATATATATCTTGCTCTTTTGTTAAGACATTGACTACCGGAGAATCTGAATCTCCATCGGACGAAGATATATCATCATTTTGGATTTGGTTTAGGTCTTTAGAAGATTCTTTGTCATACTCTTTTTCAGATGATTCAACTAAAAGATTATTAATTTGATCTTCAATAGATTGATCAAGATTTAAAGCTTTTATCTTCTTTTTTAACCTACAATACTTGCTAATATGACTAGGTTTACCACAGTTGTAGCAGATTACAGGTTTGTTTGTTACTTTAATATTATCGATTGGAGGTTTCGACTTAAATTCTTGTTTAAGTCTTTTGGGTTTTGTAGAAGCTTTATATTTGTGATACTTTATTTTCTGAGCATGTTTAGGTTTGGGTTTAGTTTTCTTCCTAGCACAAGGAAGGCCAAATTGTTAGCAGAAATTTCCTAATTCCCGCTTGGTTTAGGCTTTTTCTCTAGCTAATTGAGCTTGAATCTTGTTGTCTTGGCAGATCTTAAAGGCTACCTTTTGGACAAAAGTAATAAGTTGACTATAACTCAATTGCTCATAAGGGATTTCACCATTTAGGGATTGACTTTTGATCTTATCACGAACTTTATCGCCTAAAGATTTAGGAAGATCGGCAAGAAATTTTTCCTTCTAGAAAGGTTGTTAACACTCTTCTCTAGTATAGACTCTAGTCAAGAACGTGTCTCTATACCACCTAAAATCAGCTAAGGTTTTGCATTTTAAGTTTGAAAGAAGTTCAGTTGACCTATCTCTCCATAAGGATGTGTCACCAATGAAATGTTGAACGATTGCAAAGATTAGGGTGTTGACAGCATCATAGATGCGTTTTCCATCACTAAGGATTAGCATGCCTTCAACATCAGTTTTGACAGTAGTTTGGATTTCTAATTGTTGTTCATCATTGAGATAATGATCCCACCAACTTTTGAGTTGACCTGCGAATCCTGAAACAAGGACTTCCATAATCATTTATGCTTTTTTTTTTCTATAATTTGTAAATATCTTAATATTTACATTGTACGAGATGAATGTTTTATATGAAAACATATATATTCATTCATGGAAGAGAAAACTTTACAAGAAAATATAATAAAATTAATTGAATGATTTATATTTGATAATTTTTATCTATAAATTATCTTTTTCTCACAAATTTTTATACAATCATTAGCTTGCTATGGTTTTTTAATATGTACATTATTTGATACCTCTTAAGATATTGTTTTTAATATATCTTGCATGAGGTAAAGTTTTTATGTAATTAAGAACAAAATAAAATTATGTAAAATATAATTTATTATTAGAGATATTCTTTAATTGATTATATTTTTTAAAAATAATTGTTTTTATTCTATTATATGTATTGTTTAGAAATATTTAAATATCTAAATTGAATTTAAAAAATAATTATATGTAGGGGTGTTTAATAGATGGGTTGTGACGAGTTTAGTATGACCCGAACTCGACTCGATATGTTGACCAAATCATTTTTTTGAACCCAGACTCGTCCGATTATGGCTAGACTAATGATCAAGTCGGGACTCAGTTGACCTGATATTTATATAATATACATAATATTATATGTTATGCATAATTAAGTTATAAAATTTTAAAAGTATGAAACTAGGAGATATTTTATAATATATTTATGAAACAAATTATATCAATATAAAAATATTATCATGTTACACAAAAAGTATTAATTTATATCTAAAAATCTTATAATTTATTACTAATTTTTTTAAAAATATATAAATTTTAAAGCATTATCTTACATTGGCCTAGTCAAAAGCTAAAGCCAGGCCAATAAGGAGTGTGACCCAAACTTGATCCAAGAACACACTTGATCAAATTTTAAGAACTTGAACCTAGCCCGATTAATTTCGAGTTAGGATGAGTCATTGGATCAATACAGATCATGGACACTAATTATATAAAAAAGTATTATATTGTATTATAGGAGTGATTTTTTTTTCATGAACTTATAATAAAATTAATTAAATATAATTTTGTTATAAAATATGTTTTTAACTATATCAAAAAATAATTTCATAAGTAACAAATCTATTAATTAATCCATGCATTGCAAAAAGATTAGTTTTCTTATATTTTTAAAAGATAATTACTCTGTAAGTCATTAAACTTTTTAAGATAATTCAAATAAGTCCTTAAACTTTTTAAATTTGTAATTAAGTTCCCGAACTTATAAATCGTTTATAATTGGGTCGATGGACTCATACAGTCGTTAAAGCTCCATTAATGAAAATAAAATATTCTTTAATTTCAAATAGAATATTATCCGACACTATTTATATGTAGATTTATGTGTATATAAATATTACTGGTTGAAATCTATAAATTTTTTATATGTACAAATTTTCATAAAAAAATTTATAAATTTTAACTTGATAATATTCTACACACACTCATATTTACATACAAATATTATTAAATAATATTTTGTTTAGAATTAAAAAATATTCTATTTACATTAACAACTGTTTGAATCTAAAATTTCAATTGGAAATATTTAATAAGTTTAAAGATATAATTATAAATTTAAAAAATTTAAAGATCTATCTTAAAAAATGTAAGAACCTATAATTATCCCTATTTTTAACTTCATCATTCGCTTCTCTAGAAAATAAGAAAAAAAAAATAAAAAAACTCAAACTACGTTAATTGGCTCTTAATTTACACATATCGAGTTATGTGCAACTGGCCAACTGTGCATGAGCATGACGCGGTATCCTTACCCTTGCAACCGCCTCCACCAATAGGGTTGCGTCTTTAGGAATTTAATAATAGTTTAAATACAAATTCTTTTTTTATATAACTGATAATAGTAATTAAGTCCTACTCACTAGCACTGGTCACTTCTCTTTGTCCGTCGTCTTCCATTGTTGCAAGCGCTCTTCCCCTCTTCCCTTTTCAACTTGGGACTCTGCTATCCATGGCTACCAATCGCTGGATTAGGCCCGAGGTGCGTTCCGATCTATCATCCAGTGGTTGATGTTCGACCATTTTCAATCCCTTTCTTGCGTTTCTCACACTTCAGTTATCCTTTTTAGGGTTTCAGTTTGATCCAAGCTGACTTTGGTTCTCTGTTTACTCGTGTTAATTTAATTGAGTTTCTGATTTTGCGTGGTTGTAGGTATACCCGCTATTCGCGGCTGTTGGAGTTGCTGTTGGGATCTGTGGGTTTCAGCTGGTTCGTAATATCTGCATCAACCCTGAAGTCAGGTCTCTCTCTCTTTCTTTCTTTGCAGTCTTGAAATTGCAAGTCTCTTTAGTGAAATAGCTTTGTTTAATTGCTTGCTGTAGTAGTTTTTGCTCTCAATTATTGATTTTTCATGTCGAAGACCAGGGATGCCGTGAGGTTTTCTCTTGTTTGGATGGGATCGTTTGAATTATCAGGGATGGGGGATTAAAACTTATTGCTTTTTGTTAAACTTTTCACTTGTTATTTTCCTTTGTAATTATCCCAATGATTTTTTAAGAACTGGTCAAGACAAGATAGTGGGGCGAGGATCAGATAGCCCTTACTATTTTTGTTGTGCCGATTGAAGATGAAATGATGGAAGAAAAAAGTGGGGGAAACAAGGTTGGGAAGGAGGATTAATTTGTTAGAAGCTGTTGAGTGTTGGCACCACTAATTGATAGATAAAATTTCTTCCTTGACTGGTTGAGTCAAATAAAGCGTGACTAGAGTCATTCAATTTGGAATTATAACTAATCTGTGGCTAGTCCAGTGGAAGGGTTAGAACTTAGTTAGATATGCCAGAGATTATCCAGATCACATCTCAATCTCGATTCTCAACAGAACAGCCATCAATTGAAAAAAAATAAAAATAAAAATCATATATCAGTTTTATCAAGCATTTTTAGTCACTCATCATTATAAGAGTTGTTATTGTTGGTTAATTTAATTAGTATTTGGTTATTAAAGGAATAATGGACTGTTGATTTTTTTTTCCTTTTCATGTGTTTAGGGTGAGCAAGGAGAACAGGGCTGCAGGAGTGCTGGAGAACTTTGCTGAGGGAGAGAAGTATACTGAGCATTTCTTGAGGAAGTTTGTACGCAACAGAGCGCCAGAGATCATGCCCACCCTCAACAGCTTCTTCACGGACCCAAGCCGCAATTAAGTTTGCTTTGAATAAACAAAGGTTAATTTGAGACGTGAACTAGATTATGTTAAAGATAGTTTATCGTGCATTTAGAAAACAAAATGTGGTTGATCTCTCAGGCTGAACAGCATGTATGCTATGGTTGAGATCAACAATCCCGTGTTTTATGCATCAATGATTGCTGTAGTGTTAAAGCTATATGCCGTTTTGCTTTTGTGTAGACATGCTTGTTTGAACTAGTTTTAAAAATAAACGGCGATTGCTAATCTCGTTCCAAGCTTGTGGCAATTTAAATCCTGAGTCTAGACTCCTAGGTCGTAACGACGTAACACTTGCAGTGCTGAAATCCATTTAAGGGAAGATACTTTTTTCATCAATATTTGTGTAAGTGCGAAACAGGAACAAGATTTCTGCCAGGTATGGTACATCTAAATAATTATAAAGCAGCGTCGGTGAACATGCTTATATTCCTGATAATCAAGGTAAAATCTCACGGTACACCAGCTCTTCAAAGTGAAGAGAACCTCTTCGGCTCTTCGTACTTCAGATTGGTATTGCTTGGAAAACAGAGCACTGCTTTTAGACTTTTCATCTTCTGTAATGAATATTTGTCTTAAAGTAGAACACGTTAAAGTCTAATGCACGTTGTGCAGCATTCAAATACCAGATTGCTCTCATCTGCACTTTTCATGTATTCCATCAGTTGTGATGTCTCAAGCCAGAAACTGAAAAATTACCACATTAAACCTCTCAGTCTTTTATCAGAAGAAAATAGAGAGGACCACATGCTTTGAAGGGAATCCAGATTGTGTCATCTCATCCCGTTACGCGAACTGTGTTTTTTTTTTCTCCTGGCTGTAAGACAGAATTGAATTGGTAAGACTTGTTAAAAATCGAAAACTGTTCAAAAAATGTTCCAAATTCTATACATCTTACTTGTAGTAAAGTGCTGCCTCTTCATGGCTCCCCAGCTGAGAGTGTAGCTTTGCTAGGTGGTGCAGAGCTATTGCTTCTGTCATTACATTTTCCTGCCCTTCAGTAACACTTGATTACCTTAACAAGCATTCGAAGCTGTTCACTTTCATAACATTGAGCCATTGCAGTCCACAACAGAGAATTATTTGGTTGCATGAACATAGATTTCTGGAAGTAATGAAGAGCATAGAAAGTTATATCCGTCATCTCATAAGCTTGTGATAATCCATACCAGGCACGATAATCACAAGGTCTATCATCTACAGCCCGACGTTATGCATCCAGGCTGCAGGAATGTTTCTCATCTCAACCAACTCATGAGTCATGAGTCCAAGAAGATAAATAATTTTTACTCTATTTGAGGTCGCTCCTTCACTACGTCACCGACTTTTCATGCTGTCCCTTTAAACTGTAATAAATTCCTATTCTGAATCATACAAGAAGATTCAGGTCTGCGTTGGAGTACGTATCCATGTCTTCCCCTCTGTAAGTATCATTCCTCAGCAATCCTTCATATAGTGCTTCAACTCGATTAAATTCCCGTAAACTGTGCTGGACTTTTACAATTTGAGCTTGTGGCTGTTTATAATTACTAAACCCCGAAGGCTCCTTATAGATATTCATATTTTCCAAAGACTAATTGTCCGTCTTTAGTTATTGGTTAACATTGACCAGAAAAATAATCCTTGATAGTTAGTGTTCAGAAGTAGATACTGAATTATACTTGAATAGGTATGAACTTGTGTATTCTTCCTTGGACAGCATCAGAATGTGTTGAAACGGGAGTAGTTGGTACCTGCAAAGACATTCCAACGCTCAAATCAAGTTATGCACAATTAAGGCTTAAGCAATAGAGTAATAGTTACCTGTTGAAGGTGATTGAGTCTAATATTTATAGAGAATAAATGAGGAAATACATTCCCTTGAATGTTGTATAGGATTTTTATAAAATTGGAATATTGATACTGCAGTTATGAACAATTAAAGGTAGTTATGAGCGCTATTATTACGCAAGATTGTGATTGGCAGTTACAGATTATTATAGGATTTATCCACTACGTAAATCTCGCGATAACGTTGTTTCCACCCAATGTTGTTGTCTGACATCCGTTGTGCTAAGATCTCTACAGTGCCACGAGTGAATTCCTATTGGGGTGTCAATAGCGGACTTCGGTCGAATGCGTGCCGAGTTGACCCATGGGACTAGTGTCCCGGATCACGGTTCAGAACAGTTGCCCTCAGTTTGGCACTTAGATGGGATATGTAAGTGTCAAGGTATCCAAGTTTGATAGGAGAACACGACACGCAATGGACAAAGGGATTCTAGTCAATGTTAACATCAGATCTCATGATGTTTTTTTCCAAAGGTCCGAGGTCTGTGATATATCATAATATACCCCCGAGGTTAATGAGTAAGGTCGGGATCTGAGTTGGATCGCTCTGTTTACGTCATCATTCCACTATCCAGGGTATGTCATAGGTTGCCCCTATGTGTAGTTCGTGGGGTCTGTTGAGTGTCTCTTGAAGGGGATGGTGGTGCAGTGGGCACGAACCACCTAAGCTCTGAGGGCAATGTTGCTGGAGCTTAACTTGTTTTTTCTCTTTCCTCTTGCTGCTTTCCTCTGCCCCCTGCATGGGGCATTTTTATTCTTGTAAAGACAATTTTCTCAATGGTCGGGCCATACTAAATTTACTTGTTTTATCCATACATGATGCTTATTTCTTTTTTCATGGTTCGTACTGTGTCCAACGCCCATCATTAATGTGCATTTGGTAGCCATTTAGGGACTTAGGAGAATTACAATCACGTGAAACCATGGTCTAGGGTCCAACACCCAAATTTTTTAGCATTCAGAATTCCTTTGAGGACTTAGGCAAAATGAAAGGTGAACCGTAACCAGGGTCTTAAATGTTAACGGTCTAGTTTAGAAAACTGCTTGATACTTGGGAGTTTTCAAGTTAAGAACCAATTTAACATAAAACATCCATGGTTGGTACCGAACAACGAACCATGGCTGAGATAACTCGTGTTGCCAATTAATTATTCATAATCACAACATGATTATGGCCAAGTGTTGAGGATTTGGGTAAAGACCCACAACTCAACAAATCCGCAGAAGTCGATTTCATGGGTCATTCCTCTTAACTTGGATTCTAAGAGACCCCAAATCCCATAAGAAACAAGCTCTATTGACATTCTCAAGGCGTGGTCCGGCTTGAGGGTCTTAAAACTTTAAAAAGAAGGTATAAGCATATGTATAGAAACAACTTCGTCATTTTATTGATTAAACAAAGGACTGGAGTTCATACAATGTGTAACACCCTTGTGGGGATGTCACATATATAAAGAAAATAAAAGAAAGATAAATAAAATCTACCCAAGTTGTAAAACATTTGTTATGTACTAATACGAGTTGTAAAATAATTCCTGTTAAACAGAATATTATTAAATAAAATAACGCGGAAACATAAAACCAACAGAACAACATCACTCATAATATACATATAGTCCAAGTTATAAGTTATACAAATAATTTACAACTACAACTACAAATATTTAAACATAAGCGATGGAGACACGAAAGAGTCAATATATACATATGCGACGCGCCCAAAAATACACATCATAAACATTTAATCCTCGATGGATCACTCTCAGGAAACTCATCAGAAGATAAATATCCAGGATGTCTCGACTCCTGGGGGTAACGGGACCGCCCAGTCGACACGATACTTATCTCACTAGGCTCAGTGGATACACCACCCCAATGACGCCTAAGAGATAAAAGTAACTCTAAGTGCGAAACACAAGAATGGTCGTCATCACGGCTCTTCATCAAACGTAAGTCATATGGATACATCAACCGTCCCACATAAGTCACCGAGTCTCTGTCTCCCCCGCGCATGCCCAAGCTAACGATCCACCGTGAAACTCGAGTGTCACAAAGCCCAAAATCCACACCGCCATACCCAAACAAATCAGTCTAATGGATATGGATGATCGGATGGTTCTTGGTCGTCGTATTGATCTTCGACTTTTTTCTTCTCCTCTTCCTCCTCGAATACAAAATCTCAAGAGGGGACCACGTAAAACAAATATACGAGAAAACACGTATAATAAAGAGATAAGACAATCTAGAATCATCACAAACATGGCAAATAAGAAAACGACAAACAACGGATGTACGGTTTATGCAATATGAAAAGCTATAACATTAATTAATAACCGAATAGTATCATAACAACACATAATATCACGATAAAATAATATCACGGATAAAATAAAGTAAGAAATAAACAAATTATCATAACAATAACCAAATAAAATAAACAGATAAAATAAAATAATGTCCAAGATATAACCATATATAATATGACACGATCCTACTCCATGGAGCTAAACACAAACAGATATCAGAGAGAGAATGACTCAAAAATCTATTAGTACCACGGCTGCCCAACCAAACTATCATGCTGTGTCACACTTTGCGTCTATAGCCCCATGTCACATGGAATCCATCATCCAAAGCATGGTGTAGTTCACGGTCTCACATTGTGGCACTACGGGCAATGTACTATTAGACTTTACTGAAATCTCGATTAAATATAGTGCGTGTCGAGTTCATTAGTGTGCTATCGGTTACCACGGCCAAATGGAGCGACAATTGTCTATATATGGAATTACGTACACTAATGTCTCCTAGTTCATAAAGACAATGAACCACACTACGTTTATTGCGTCAGATCGACAACACGCGATGTGATTCACCTCGTCAACCAATCCACCAAAAATTGGCATATCCTCAAATTACCAGGATATCCTCAAAGATAAAAAGATACTGATAAGTCCCACCGACAAATCTTGTTCCAAAGCTGTACGGGTTCACCTCATAGCTTGACAATGAAAAAAATACGAGAATACCATCATTGGTATAAAAATACGATTATGCGGTCAATCGCGTAGAAATTTTATCGCGTTTTCACAATCTCGTCATTTTTACAAACGTTTTTAAATCGCGTAAATATATTTTGCTGTTTTTGCAAATCGCGTAAGATTTTTAATACGTTTTCTCAATCGCGTAAGATTTTTAAATCATTTTCTTGTCCAAATCCCTTAAAATTACTGTTTAAATAAACAAAAATAATATTTAATACGTTTAAACTACGTAAAATATTTTCTATACCGTATACTGTCTTTTGGACATCTTTTCTATCTTATTTGCCCGTTTTTACTAAAAATTGACAGTATTTTGTTTAGAAACTTATATTAATGGTTTCCTAATTTTTTCGTAAAAATTCTATTTACTTAATTTTTAACCGTATAATTTAATCCTTTTGAAAACCACTAACATGCTTCAAAATTATAGCATGAGCTATATGTTAGAAATTTTTAAAAGTTATTGTATTTCATTTCTAACAAGAAAAATCATTAGTTTTAATCCTTAAACTTAATTCTAATCAATTTGTTTCTTTAAAACTCATTGTAATAAAATCCTTTTGGCATTTATTACTTAACCTTAGTTGAAAACAATTCTATAAATCAAAACACATTTAAATTTGGCATTTTGGCCGAAAATCATTCTATGCTTTATACTTCATTCCTAATTATTTCCATACATTTAATCTCTTATAAAACTCTTGATCTAGTTTATTAAATTATCTAGTCAATAGTTAGAAAATAAATTTGGATCAAAAGTATGTGGCATGTTGGCCAATTTTAACAAAGTCTTTGCATTTGATCTCCAAATTATTTTTCATCTTCTAAATCCATGTCAAATTTATTGTAGTACCTAAATTCATTAAATCATTATTTTAGAAAATGGTTTGGAATTGATTTTAGAAATCATGGATCTTTGGTTTGGCATGTTGGCCGAAATATACACTTGTGTTATTTGATTTCTAAATTTGTTTTCCTTGATCTAAACAATTCTATCTCTTGTTAATTTTCCTAGGTTAATTAAATTACACTTTAGAAAAATAATGGGAACATTTTGGTTCTCCTTTTGGTTAATGGCCGTGAGCCTTGGTGTAGTGTTCTTTGGAACACACATGCAACCATAATCATGTTATTCACATCCTATATACTATCATGCATTACTAACACATACAAATTATCAAAGCTTGTAGACATGCAAATCAAAGCTTGTAGACATGCATCTTCATACAAATTATTACAAACATCAATTAGGAAAACTACTAACAACCACACAAACAAGCTATTAAACAAACACAAACAAGGAATCCTTATGGATTCTACAATCATAACAATCAAACTCCATCTTCTTACCACCACCCATGGATGATAAGATTAGTCTTCCTCTTACCTTAAGTGAAGACAAAATTACTCTTTCACACCTTTCCTAGGGTTCGGTTTTCCTCCTTCAAAACCTAACAAACTCAAACAAAAGTCTACAAGTTACTAACCATAAAAGAGAGCTTAAACCATGAAGAAATCATGGCTTAGAACTTTGAAAAAGAGTTTAGAAATGGAAAACTAGAAATTTCACCTTCTAGGTAAAATTTTCCAAGTAGGTTTCCAAGCTTCAAATGGAAGATTTTGCAAGAACTCTCAACTAGAGATGTTCTTAGAATTGTGTTTAGGTTTAGAAAACTTGGTTGGATAAAATTTTGGGTGGTTGGATGGTATGGTTTTGTGTTTGACCGAATGGAGCTTCAAGAGAGCTTCAATGGTGTTTAGGGTTTTTGGAAGAGAGGGAAGAGAGAAATTGCATGAAAGATGAAATGATTTTTGTCCTCCAAAGGCCAAATGGCCGTGAACATCATGCCATGCAAGGTGTAGCCTTGCTTGGCTTCATCCAAGCCTTAGAATGAATCAAAGGTCAAGATTAAAACTTGGTTAGCAAGCTTGTCTCCCATTGGTTGATTTTAGCATAGTCATCTAGCCTAGTCACCATGATTAGTCACTAATTAACCTAGTCACCACACTTAGTCATCATGTTCTAGAGAATTCCTTCACTAATGATGCTTAATTAAGCTACTAAGTTAACTTTTTAGCTAAACGTGGGTCTTGCAAAACATTTCTGGTCCATCATGTCATCTAATTATACTTGACTAATAAAATAATATTATAATAATACAAAATTATTTTATTTGACAATTAAATCCTAAAAATTAAAAGATTAATTATCGTCTCATTCAATTGGGTTTAGTAAGATCCCCAAATCTGAATAATTAAAACAAGATTTTTCCGAGGAAAAATATTATTTTCCGTCTGGAGCAAATCGCACAAAAAGTCCAAACAAATCACAGACAAGTAATATTAAAGCAACGTAACATATAGAAAAATTAAAAACAAGACAATCGGACGTAATTGTTATTTTTTCATTTTTTCCCACGACGAAGCAAATCATCCAAAACGTTCAAATAAAATTACAGGCATATTAATTGTCTCAGATATCTCCCAAAAAAATTAAAACAATAGCTTGAGAAAATTTTTATTCTACCGTCTCGAAGCAAATTACGTAAAACGATCAAATAAAATTTTAGTCTGTAAAACATATTTGTATTTCATACAGAAAAACAAGAAACAGTAAAATAGGGACACAACAGTCATTTACACAAAAGCTTGAAAAACAGCAAACAGAACATTCGGGACATTTTTCTAAAAATTGGGGTGTTACACAATGTGTGCACACAAAAAATTGGGGCAGATCAAATAAAAGAAAACTATGAGACTAAGCCTTAATAGACACTTAGCTATAGTACTTTCTCAATTTGTTCTCATTCCAATAGTTTTTTATTGGCTTGCCAGTTAATGTTTCCAAAGTGTAAGCTCTCTTACCAGTACTAATCACGATCTGGTAAGAGTCCTCCTAATTTGGGGCTAACTTCCCTTTGGAGACATTCCTACCTCCAATGTATGCTTTCCGAAGTACTAAATCACCTGGCTCAAATTTTCTTGGGATGACTTTCAAGTTATATATTGTTGCCGTCTTCTGCTAGATGGCGACGTTATGTATATAAGCGACGTGCCTTCTTTTTTTTGGAGCATCTAAGTCCTCCCTAATCAGTTTAGGGTTGTCGTCAGGTGAGAATTAATTGTTGAAGGGGGTTTCCCCTATTATGGAGTGAGGCGTAGTCCAGTAGGTTCAGAGGACGTGGTCTAGTTGTTCGGCCTAGTTTCCTTAGTTTCATCTAGCCTCCTTTTAATTTCTCGAACAATAACCCGGTTGGTGGTCTCGGCTTGTCCATTGGTTTTGGGATTCTCAACGGAACTGTAACGGTGCTTGATTTTGAGCTCGAAAAGTAGCTCTTCGAAACCTTTATCCTTGAACTGGGTTCCGTTGTCTATCACAATGGACTCCAAGACCCCAAATCTGGTGATGATGTGATGCCAAGTAAATTTCTGGATCCAAGCAGAGGTGATCGTGACTAGAGGCTCTACTTCAATCCATTTAGTGAAATAATCCACAACCACCACCAAGTACTTCAGTTATCCAAGTGCTTGAGGAAACTGACCCAAGATATCCATACCCTATCTGTAAAATGACCAAGGTACAAACGTCACGGATAGTTCTTCAGGGGGAGCTTGATAATGGTCTGCGTGTCGTTGACTTTTATCACAAACTTGGACATGCGCGAGGGAGTCAGCTTCCATTGTTGGCCAATAGTATTCAGCCTTAAGTGCCTTCAAAGCTAAGGCTTTGCCCCTCAAGTGATGTTCACAACTCTCTTCATGGACCTCATCCAAAACATAATCTACCTCCTTTGTTGTGAGGTACTTGAGGAGAGGTAAAGAGAACCCACAACAGTACAACTGTCCATTGTAGATAGTGTATCAGACTGCAGTTCTAACTAGCTTGGAGGCTTCCTTTGGATCGTCGGGCTGAGTTCTGGATTGCAAGTACTTCATTATTGGGGTGAGCCAAGTACGCTCTTCTCCTTCTACCTGAAAAATGACTATGTCTATGAAGCTGAGCGAAGATCTCTTGGATCACCGAGTGGTTGTTCCTGGGCTCTTGGTACTGGCCAGTTTGGACAAGAGGTCCGCCCAGAAGTTTTACTCCCTAGGTATGTGCTCTATCTTAGCGGCCTAAAAATTTTTGAGGAGCTCTTTGACTTTGGCCAAATATTTTTGAAAGAGGGGCTCCTTGGCTTGATAATCACCTCGGATCTAGGAGGTCACAAGTTGGGAGTCGCTGCAAAGTGTGTTCTTAGCCGCTCTCATATCCTTGGCCATTACCAGTCTGACGATGCATGCTTTGTACTCCGCCTGATTGTTTGAAGTGAGGAACTCAAACTTCAAGAAGTTCTGTATTGTTACTTTTTCAGAATTTTCTAAGAACACCTCGACACCACTTTCCTTGGGGTTTGAGGAACCATCGACGAATATGGTCCACGAAATTCCCTCAAGGTTACTGGGGTCCGATGTGAGCCCTGTCAGGAAATATGAAAGAGCCTGAGCCTTAATTGCTAGCCTGGGTTCATACACGATCCCGAACTCGAAAAGCTCAATAGATCAGGAGATCATTCTTCTTGCGAGATTTGGCTTGTGCAATATCTGATGTATAGGTTGGTCCATCCTCACTACCACAGGATGACACTGAAAGTACTGTCTGAGTCTTCTAGCTGTGGTGATAAGCACGGAGGCAACCTTCTCTATTTTTTGGTAGCGGAGCTTGGGGCCTTGCAGCACCTTACTCACAAAGTAGACCAATTTCTACCCCTTCGCTGTCTCCTGAATCAGTACTGAACTGATAGCCTTTACGTGAACTGAGAAGTACAGGTACAGTGTCTCATTGGGTTCCGATCTTGTCAGTATGGGGGGAGAGGAGAGAAGATTCTTCAAAGATTTAAAGACATCCTCACACTCTTGAATCCACTCAAAATCTTTCCCCTTTTTGAGTAATTTGAATAAGGGAAGAGATTTGTGAGCAGCTTTGGCGAGGAAACGTGTGAGAGCTACAATCCGGCCTGTCAGTTGCTGCACTTCTTTGATGTTTTGTGGGCTACGCATATTGAGCACCGCTTGACATTTGTCAGGATTTTCCTCGATCCCATAATGTGTCAGCATTTTCCTCGATCCCATAATGTGTCAGCATGAAGCCTAAGAATTTACCTACTTGGACCCCGAATGCGCACTTCTCCATATTAAGCCTCATGTTATGTTTATGGAGTTGGACAAATACCTCTTTGAGGTCTGAGATGTGTGATCTGCCCTATGGAGTCTTCACTATGATATCATTAATATACACCTCTAGTATTTTTCTCACTTGACCTTTAAAGACCTTATTCATCATTTTATAATAAGTGGATCTGCATTCTTTAGTCCAAAGGGCATAACTCGTCCTCTTAGTGATAAAAGTGGTCTTGTCTTCATCTTCGAGGTATTGATAGCTATCGAGACTATCAAATTAGAAGATATATGTTTACCAATTCACTAAAAACTTATAGTATGCGGTGTAATCGGATCGAGCCCTTAGATCATTCCAATTAATCAATTATATTAGGAAATTAGCAACCTGGGGAAGGGTTTGGTTGTAGGAATAATTAAACGACAGTAATTAAAAGACAATAATTAAAAGATAGTAATTAAGGGAAATTAATTAAAAGACAAAAATTGAAAGACAATAATTAAAAGATAGTAAATAAAAGACAATAATTAAAAAGCAGTAAATAAAACAAAGTAATCAAAGGACAATAATCAAAATGTTGTAAAATGTTTTAAATAGAAAGAGGAAAAATAACTAATCTAAGGGAATCGACAACTCTTGAGTTTAATCCATCCTTGACCACTATGGACTCATTTATAGGCTAACCAGATTCTTGGTATGCTCTACTAGATAACCATCTAGCATTTGATTAATCAACATTAGATGAAATTAGCATCCATCCAACCTTAAATCAACCTAATACTTAGCATTCAACCAAGTTAGGCATTTCATTAAACATTTTTGGTGCATTGTCTAATTCCATGTGAAATCCTCATCCAAGCATGAATTCTCTACTAGGTAAGCACCTAGGATTTGGTCAATCAACAAAAAATGGATTAAGCATCCATTTGACCTTAAATCAACCTCATACAAGAATTCATGCTAGCTAGACAATACATCAAGCACCTTTGATGCATTACCTAGTTTTTTTGCAAACACGTGATAGTTAAGCAACTATCACATGAACACCAAAATTGAGTTAAGCACTTAATCAAGATGCAACAAAATCAAGAGAAGGAGGAGAGAAATTTGATTAACAACAAGAATGTAAACATTCATCACAAGGTCACAAGATTATATATCAAGAGTGTTTCAATCCCTAGGATTGATTACAAAGCTTTAAATCTCCATGAATGGAGAGCACAAACCATAAAAATAAAGTATAGAAAAGTAAAGAGCTGAAATGTAAAAGAAAAGGAAGAAAAGAGGAGAGGAGAGGGGGGCAAGAGAGAAAATGAGAAGTGAAAACTTAATCTGAAAATGAATGCCTCGTTTTGGGCTTCCTCTCTCATATAACAAACCCTAAAAGTGAAATTACAAGTTTGTCCCTATCTTAGACTCTTCCTTTTCTAATTAGCTTTAATTGGATACCTAATTTGCAAGATTTGGACACCTAATGAAGGAGTTATGGCCAAAACATGTTTAACAGCTCCTAATCCCGTCATCCTCTCTTTAGACGTTAAAACCTTATCAAAACGTCACCGTTTGGATAAGTGGTTTTCATGAAAGTTGAAGGTTTTTGTCTCAAATTTTCAATGCCACCGGTTTCAGCCCATTATCACTCATAAGGCCCAAGATACGACCTAATCTTTGCAAAGTATTCAGGTTCTAGCAACAACACCTCTGTTCTGATTTCTAGGCTTAATATGACCTACTAGACATCTGATTCAGCTCTGAAGCTCTTATCAAAGTTGTAGAGCTTCTTCTCAGATTTTCTACAATGTAAAGTTCATAATGTTAGATGTCTATAACTCAAGTTATACCTGAAATACAGAAATAATGTAAAATTGCCACAATGCTGAAAAATATAACTAAGCCCTATTTGAACCCAAACTTATAAATGGTAGCCAAAACTAATCGATTAAGCACAAGAGCGGTCTAAAATGCTGAAAATGAGGGTTAACTAATATATAAAAATGATGTTTATCAAATTCTCCCATACTCAGCATTTTGTAATCCCGGGCAAAAATAGAAATCCACTACTAGGGGACAAAGGAAAAACAACACAAATTTGAAAGTTAAAAAAAAAAACTCAAGAACAACTCACTTTTCAATAATGTTCAAGAATGCAAAAGGAGATCAACCAAAAATTCAAGAAATTAAAACATTCATGAAGTAACATTTCTTTATATCTCAAATCAACAAGCATAGTAACTTCAATTGAAAAGCATAGATCAAGAATGATAGAACCTCACAAGATTTACTCTCAATCTCTCAAGTGTTTGGAAGGTAAGTATTTCACTCAATTCAACACATGAAAATATACACTACCATAAGCTTGCTTATCTTCTATTTTATCCACTACTCAAAACACATGCATAGACAAATCTAGAGGACTTTATTCAAGGTTGTAATAGGGGTAAGGTAAAGGAGGGGAGTAATATGGATATAACAAACTAAATACCCAAGAGAATAAAAGAGCATTGGAGAGGAACTCAATTGACAAGCATGAAATTTTACCCCCCCAATTCCATATAATGCGCATTTTCTTTACATATTCCTTATATTATTATTATTATTATTATTATTATTTTATTATTATTATTATTATTATTATTATTATTATTATTATTATTATTCTTATTCTTATTATTTAAATTTTTTTTCGATTTCTTTTCTTTCATAACCTTCTTGTATTTGTTCTTTTTCTTTTCATTTTCATTTTCTTCTTTTTTTTCCACCAAACACTTTGCATATGCACATTAATTCGCACAACCCCCCACACTTGAACTATTAATTACCCACAAGCAAAAGAGCTCTTCCAATGAAAATGAAACAATGCTCTCTTATTCCTTAAGGTAAGGTAAAAACATAGTTTTTCACGTAAGGCACATAATGAGTTAAGACAAATGATAAGTAAATAAGCTCAAGGGAGTTAATCAATGGGAAATGATGCAAGGTTGACTATTTAGTCAAAGTAGCTAATTCAAGAAAGAATGCCTCAATCATGTTTATGCATGCAAGTGAAAATGTAACCTCAAAAAGAATCAAAGCATGTTCTAGAGTGATCAATTGCCATGAGTGAAAATCACACAAGAAAGAAGAGAATGACACAAATGTTAAATCCATCCATCAATAGACTCAAAATCTCACAAGGTATACATCTATCAAACTCAATCCACTAATCCAACATCCATAACCAAGCATGTCAAATTCAAGAAGGAAGAAAATTTATGCAATCATGCTATGAACATTGAATTTCAATTGCTTCAAACTCATAAAGTTCACAAATCCCAAAACATCATTAGAAAACAATTAAAAACACATATTTCAAAAACAAAAACGACATAAAATAGAAACAGAAAATAGAAACAAATTAAAATATAAAAGAAACAGAAAAATAAGATAGAAAAATAAAACAAAAACAAAATTAAGTACAAAAATTAGGAATAAAATAGAAACAACAAAAAACAAAAACAACAAAAATAGTAAAATTAAAATGGCAAACAACAGGAAAACAAAATGCTAAAATTCCTCCTCCACACTTAAATTTTACTTTGTCCCCAATGTAAATAACAAAAATCATTGGCAAATCATCAATAACATCAACAAATATAAGACAAGCAAAATAAAAGAGGGGGAAAGAAACATCCTTATCAATTGTAGATGGTCATTTGCAAGTGGAGCTCCTCCACTATGTTCTCTTGAGCTTGGGCTCCCTCATAGAATGGTTTGAGGCAGTGTCCATTGACTGTGAAAACTTTGTTAGTCGTCTCACTTGTAACCTATACAGCACCATAAGGAAAGATTTTAGTAACAACAAACAAACCAAGCCACCTAGAGCGGAGCTTTCCGGGCATGAGCTTGAGGCGGGAGTTACAGAGAAGAACTTTTTGGCCAATTGAGAACTCCTTCCTTGTCAACATCTTATCATGAAGAAGGTTGGTCTTTTCCTTGTAGATCCGAGAGTTCTCGTAAGCCTCCAACCGAAGCTCTTCAAGTTCTTAGAGTTGGAGCTTCCTTTGGGATTTGGCTAGGTCTAAGTCAAGATTGCACTTCTTTACCGCCCAATATGCCTTGTGTTCAATCTCCACCGAAAGGTGGCATGCTTTACCAAAGACTAACCTATAGGGAGACATCTCAATGGGTGTCTTAAAGGCGGTCCTATAAGCCCAAAGAGTATCCTCAAGTCTCTCCAATCTTTCCTGTTAGGTTGGACAGTTTCTCAAGATTTGCTTGATCTCCCTGTTTGAGACTTCTGCTTGCCCATTCATTTGAGGGTGGTATGGTGTGAAAACCTTATGCAAGACCCTATATTTTCTCATTAAATTCTCTATGCTCCGGTTGCAGAAATGCGAACCTTGATCCCTGATAATAGCCCTCAGAATGCCAAATTTGTAGAAAATGTTTGATCTAACAAAATCCTTAACAACTTTTGAATCATCAGTCCAAGTGGCTTTTGCCTCCACCCATTTAGACACATAATCAACAACAAGCAAAATGTAAACAAAACCAAATGAGACAGGAAAAGGACCCCATAAAATCAATATCGCAAGCATCAAATATTTCACAAAACAACAAAGGTTGTTGGGGCATCTCATTCCCACGAGAGATATTTCCCATTCGTTGACATTGTTCACAAGATTTACAAAACACATATGCATCATGAAAAAGGGTTGGCCAATACAATCCAGATTCTAATACTTTCCTAGCAATGCGTTGAGGTCCAAAATGCCCACCACATGCAAATGAATGGCAAAAGCTAAGAATAGAATGGAATTCATGATCAGGCACACATCTTTTAATCACTTGGTCATTACAGAATTTCCACAGATATGGATCATCCCACACATAATATTTTGACTTACTTTTTAATTTATCAATTTCTGCTCTGGTAGAATATACAGGCAAGACACTAGCAACCAAGAAATTCACCATATCAACAAACCATGGAATGTTACCTTGCAGAACTGCTCATTAGGGGAGGTGTCATGGATGGGAAGGGGGTCAACAACTTGCTCAATTTGGCTCAAATGATCAGTTACTAAGTTCTCTGCTCCACTCTTATCACGTATCTCAATGTCAAACTCTTGGAGCAGCAACATCCACTGAATCAATCTTAGCTTAGCCTCAAGTTTCTTTAGGAGAAACTTCAAAGCTGCATGATCAGAAAACACCACAACTTTAGAACCAAGAAAATATGATCTAAATTGATCTAATGCAAAAGTAATAGACAAAAGCTCTTTTTCTGTGGTGGTGTAATTTGCTTGAGCAGCATCCAAAGTCCTCGAAGCATAGTAGATCATGTGAGGCACTTTGCCCACTTTTTGTGCCAAAACAGCTCCCACTGCATAGTTTAAAGCATCACACATCAGCTCAAAGGAGAGTGTCCAATTAGGCGGTCGGATAATGGGGGTGGTGGTAAGAGCTTGCTTCAAATGGTTGAAGGATTTCTTGCATTTCTCATCAAAGTCAAACTCCACATCCTTTTGCAGGAGATTGGATAGCAGAATGACTATTTTGCTAAAATCTCTAATGAAACGCTGGTAGAAACCTGCATGACCAAGAAAAGAACGAATCTCCCGCACACATGTGGGGTAAGATAAAGAAGAAATCACATCTATTTTAGCAGGATCTACTTCAATGCCCTTGTTAGATACTGCATGGCCTAAAACTATATCTTGTTCTACCATAAAATGACATTTTTCAAAATTTAGAATAAGGTTAGTTTCAATGCACTTATGCAATACCTTAGCCAAACTAGCCAAGCATGAATCAAAGGAAGAACCACAAATAGTGAAATCATCCATGAAAATCTCCATGCACTTTTCTCAAAGGTCAGAAAAGATGCTTACCGTGCACCGTTGAAAGGTTCCAAGGGCATTGCAGAGGCCAAAGAGCATCCGCCTATACGCAAAAGTGTCGAAGGGACGTGAAAATGGTCTTCTATTGATCTTCCGGTGCAATATGGATTTGAAAATATCAGTTGTAGCCATCCATAAAACAATAATGCGATTTCCCAGCCAACCTCTCTAATATTTGATCAATGAAGGGCAGGGGGTAATGATCCTTTCAGGTGGCTTGGTTGAGCTTTCTATAATCAATACAGACTCTCCAACTGTTCTGCACCCTAGTAGGAATCAACTCTTTATTATGATTAGTCACTACTGTCACCCTAGATTTCTTTCGAATAACTTGCACTAGGCTTACTCATTTGTTATGGGAGATGGGGTAAATGATGCCAGCTTGTAACAACTTTTTCACTTCCTTCTTCACCACATCCAAAATCAATGGGTTTAGTCTTCTGCCTTACTAGTTTAGCTCCTTCCTTAAGTAATATTCGATGCATGCACGTAGAGAGACTAATACCAGGAATGTCTGCAAGTGTCCATCCAATTGCTTTCTTGTGCTCTCTTAGAATTTGCATTAATTTTTCTTCTTGTTCATTAGTGAGGTCTTTTGCTATAATCACTGGAAGCTTCTCACCATCCTCTAAATATATATATTTAAGGTGTGCATATAGGGGCTTCAACTCTAATTTGAGTGGCTATACTATGGAGGGAGGCAATCTAATGGTGTGAACTTCTTTAGTAGACTGAATTTCTACACAACCAACAACTGTTGTATAACCTGTACAGTTAGATTCATCATTTCCCAAATATGCAGAAATTTTAGAACACACATCACACTTGACAGCACCATCATAATCAGCACACAAACATACTAATTCAGAATCATCAAAACCATCCAAATTAGGGAACTCAACATATAACTCATCATAATTGTCCTCAACTAATTCATCAAGGAAGTCTAAATGAAAAAAAAAATGATCTTCCATGGGATGTTTCATTGCATCAAAGATGTTGAACTACACTAATATATCTCCAAACTCCATGGAAAGGGTTCTAATATGCACATCTATTTTCGTCCTTGCAGTCTTAAGGAATGACCTCCCTAAAATGATTGGAGCCTTGTTGGATGATGATTCCCCCTCCATATCCAGAATGTAAAAATTTGTAGGAAAAATTAACTCATCCACTATCACCAAAACATCCTCTATCAAGCCTGCTGGATATGCACTGCTCCTATTTGTCAACTGAATCGTAACACTACTTGCTCGCAAAGGTCCAAGTCCAAGAGAATTGAAAACAAACATAGGCATCACATTAATTAAATCTCCAAGATCCAACATTGCATTCCTAAACTTGCAATTGCCTATAATGCATGGAATTATAAATGTGCCTGGATCCTTGCATTTTTTTAGAATTGGCAGAATGAGGGTTGAAACATTCTGCCCCATACTGACTCTTTCATTGCCATTCAATCTCCTCTTGTGCATACATAGTTCCTTAAAAAACTTGGTATACTTCAGAATTTGCTTAATTGCATCCAACAATGGAATATTGACTTCTATTTTCCTGAAGTTCTCAAGAAGCTCTCTATCCTTCTCAGCCTCATCTATCTTTCTGAACTGAGTAGCTCTCTATGGAAAGGGAAGGGCTACTGCAAGCTTCTGCTACTCATCAACACCCACTGATTTCTTCTTACCCTCAAATATTTGGGTTGGTTCATCAGAAACTGATTTCTCTGCTAGTTGTTGTTTGCTTGCAGGTTGAGGTTCAGTTAGTACTTGTACAAATTTTTCAGACCTCAACATAATGACACTCATATTTCCTTTTGGATTGGGAATTGTTTATGAAGGAAGTTGACCAGAACATTGGGCCTGCAGTTGACTTAATGATGAGGTCAATTGCTGGAACTGAATATTGTTAGTGGCTATTTGCTTCACCAAATCCCCAAATGAAGGTTCAGGTTTTGTGGTTGCTGGACTTGGTTGTTGCAAAGGCTGTTGGAACTGCTGCCTACTTGGTCCAGCATGAAGCTAAAACTATTGTTACCTAGGTTGTTGCTATAATAGTTGTTTATATTATTGTGGTTAGTGTTGTTGTGAGGCTGCATTACCATACATCATATTTGGATTATCTCTCTAGCTAAGGTTATATGTGCTAGAGTATGGATCATATCTAGGTTGTTGCTGCTGGTATTGTGGTTTACCAGGAAAGACACATGTTGCAGCTACAGAGTGATCTTGAAATACAGAACCATCATCCTGAAGTGTAGGGCATGCATCTGTGGGATGAGATGAACAAGAACAAATGTCACACATGCTTGCAGGCCCTTGCATAAGTAATTGTTTTCCCACTGCTAGTTGTCTCACCAAGGAGGTCAACTCATCAAGTCTATACTCCATTCTTTGTTGGTCAACATGAGACACATGAAACTCATTTACCCCTCTAGTGGAAGTAATCATTCGAGTACCAAATTGTTTGGCATTGATAGTCATGTTAGCAATTAATTCTTTGGCAGTAACTAGAGTTTTATTAACTAATGCACCTCTGTTGGCGACATCATTCCTATCCATAGGCAACAAGCCCTCATAGAAGTATTGGATCAGTAGCTAGTCACTAATTTGGTGGTAGGAACAACTTGAGCATAATTTCTTGAACCTTTCCTAGTACTCATGTAAAGTCTCTCATGTCATCTATCTTATACCACATATGTCTTTTCTAATGGCAGCGACTCTAGATGCAAGGAAGAACTTCTCCAAGAACAACCTCTTCATGTCATTCCAACATATTACTGAACCTGGTGAAAGGTAGTATAACTAGTCATTAGCCGCATCTGCAAGAGAGAAAGGGAATGCTCTCAACTTTATATGTTCCTCAGGTATCCCTTATGGCTTCATGGTTGGACAGACCAAATAGAACTTCTTTAAATGATTATGAGGGTCCTCACCTGCAAGACCATGAAACTTTGGCAACAAATGTATCAATCCATATTTAAGTTCAAAGTCAGCATCAAGATCGGGATATTGAATCCCTAAAGGCAGGCAAGTAACATCAAGAGCAACTAATTCCTTAAGGGTCCTATTATGCATGTTATCACCTATAGTTGCAATACCACTTAAGCTCTCAGGTTCACTTTCAATTTCAATATTAAATTCAAGTTCATATGCAATTCTTTCACCAAACCTATGAGCTCTATTAAGTTTATACAAGGTTCTCTCAATGTCAGGATCAATATCAAGTAAATGACTAGTGGAAGACCTGGTAATGCAATATACAAAGCACAAAAACACTAAACATGCAAAATAGACTACACAACAAAATGCTACCAAAATAAATCTAGTTAACCTATCTACACATTTTTTAAAAATTATGGGACCACCACAACATGAAAACTACACAAAAATGAAACTAAAAAATGCAATAAAAATCTTAAAAAATTAAAAAAGTAGTCTAAACAATGGAATTTGGGCAAACTAGGGGTGACCTCATAGCAATCCTGTAAGCCTTGTTTATTGGGTCATTTTCCTTCAACTGACCAAGTTTCAACTCATTATGGGCACATTTGTTTGTACAAAATTTAGAAAAATCACCCGAAATCACTTATTTTTGCTTGAAAACCACTAAAATACAACAACAAAAAGGGTTAGTGAATGATTAGTAGCAAAACATACTTCTAATAAGATTGATCAAAATCAAAATGATCCCCAGCAACGGGGCCAAAATTTGATAGCTGTCGAGACTACCAAATTAGAAGATATATGTTTACCGATTCACCAAAAACTTGTAGTATGCGGTGTAACCAGGTCGAGCTCTTAGATCATTCCAATTAATCAATTATTTAGGAAATTGGCAACAAGGGGGTGGTTACAAGAGTAATTAAATGATAGTAATTAAAAAATAATAATTAAAAAACAATAATTAAAATATAATAATTAAGGGAAATTAATTAAAAGACAGAAATTGAAAGACAATAATTAAAAGGTAATAAACAAAAAAAAGTAATCAAAGGATAATAATCAAGATGCTATAAAATGTTTTAAACAGAAAGAGGAAAAACAACCAATTCAAGGGAATCAACAACTCTTGAGTTTAATCCATCCTTAACCACTATGGGCTCATTCATAAGCTAACTAGATTCTTGGTATGCTATACTAGATAAGCATCTAACATTTAGTTAATCAACATTAGATGAAGTTAGCATCTATCTAACCCTAAATTAACCTAATACTTAGCATTCAACCAAGTTAGGCATTTCATTAAACACCTTTGGTGCATTGCCTAATCTCATGTGAAATCCTCATCCAAGCATGAATTCTTTACTAGGTAAGCACCTAGGATTCGGTCAATCAATGAAAAATAGATTAAGCATCTGTTTGACCCTAAATCAACCTCATACAATAATCCATACTAGCTAGACAATACATCAAATACCTTTGATGCATTACCTAGGTTTTTTGCAAACACATGATAGTTAAGCAACTATCACATGAACACCAAAATTGAGTTAAGCATTCAGTCAAGATGCAACAAAATCAAGAGAAGGAGTAGATAATTTTGATTAACAACAAGAATGTAAACATTCATCATAAGGTCTCAAGATTACACATCAAGAGTGTTTCAATCCAAAGGATTGATTACAAAGCTTTAGCTCTCCATGAATGGAAAGCACAAAACAGAAAAATAAAGTGCAGAAAAGTAAAGAGCTGAAATGTAAAAGAAAAGGAAGAAGAGAGGAGAGGAGAGGGGGCAAGAGAGAAAATAAGAAGTGAAAACTGAATCTGAAAATGAATGCTTCGGTTTTGGACTTCCTCTCTCACATAACAGACCCTAAAAGTGAAATTAAAAGTTTGTCCCTAGCTTAGACTCTTCCTCTTCCAATTAGTTTTAATTGGACACCTAATTTGTATGATTTGGACACCTAATGAAGGAGTTATGGCCAAAACACGTTTAACAATGCCTAATCCCATCATCTCTCTTTAAACGTTTAAAACCCTATCAAAACGTCACTTTTTGGATAACTAGTCTTCATAAAATTGGAATGTTTTTGTCTCAGCTTTCCAATATCACTGGTTTTAGCCCATTATCACTTTTACAGCCCAAGATACGACCTAATCTTTGCAAACTACTCAGGTTCCAGCAACAACACCTATATTATGAATTCTAGACCCAATATGGCCCATTAAATATCTAATTCAGCTCTGGAGCTCTGTATCAAAGTTGTAAAGATTTCTCTCAGCTTTCCTACAAGGTAAAGTTCATAGTTGTTAGATATCTATAACTCAAGTTATACCCGAAATACAGAAATAGTGTAAAATTGTCATAATGTTGAAAAATACAACTAAGCCAAATTTGAACCCAAGCTTATAAATGGTGGCCAAAACTAATTGATCAAGTACAATAGAGGTCTAAAATGATGAATATGAGAGTCAATTAGTATATAAAAATGATGTTTATCAGGTACGTTGGGATCTGATTATACTCGGAGTACGCATCCATGAAAGACAATAAATGGAATTCGGAGGAGCTGTCAATCAGTTTATCCACATTGGGAAGTGGGTATGGATCTTTGGGACAAGTTTTGTTTATATCCATGTAGTTCACGCATATTCGCCACTTCCCATTTGATTTCTTCACTAGGACTATGTTGGATAGCCATGTGGTGTAGGTTATTTCCTTGATAAAGCCGACACTGAGCAGCTCCTTAACTTGTTCTTTAATGACCAACTGTCTTTCTGGCCCAACCTTTCTCTTTTTTTGGGAGACCGGCCTTGCATCTTTTCTTATAGATAGGCAGTGGCAGATGAAGGTGGGGTCAAGCCTAGGCATGTCAGAGGACATCCAACGAAGAGGTCTTTGTTTTTCTCTAAGAGCTCAATCAATTGGCGCCTCTCTTCTTCATCTAAGTTTGTCCCCAATCTTGGTGTCTTGATCTGGGTTGACACCAAGTTAGAGTGATTGAATTCTCCCTACGGATGGGGTCTGGTACCCCGATCTCCTCTCGTACATCTAACTTATTCATGAGAATGTTGACTTGGTCTAGCACTGGGCTAGATGTGCTGGCTTCTACTCTCTTGGGGGTCCTGCTGATATTGAGGCTTTCATTGTAACATTTGCACGTCATGATCTGGTTCCCTTTGACCACGACAACCTTATTGTTTTTGCTCAGGAATTTCATGGTCAAGTGGGTGGTAGACACCACGGCGCCAACTGCATATAGTGCATGACAACCTAAGATGATATTATATACTGAGGGGAAGCTCACGACCAGAAACTTGACCTTGACAGTCCTGAAGAGCTTGCTAGTCCCTAGGGTCAAGTAAGTCTCAACATATCTTGCCAGAGTTATCTTTTCACTATTAAAACTAGTGAGCTCTCCATTATAGGGGATTAGCTCTGAGTCTGGAAACTCTAACTTTTCGTACAATTCCATGAACATAATATTAGCTGAACTATCTTGGTCTACAAAAATTCATTCGATCTCAACATTAGAAATTATCACATAGACAACCAGTAGATCATCGTGCTTGAGGATAATTTCGCCGTAGTCTTCATTTGAAAAAGAAATAAAGGACGCCTTCTGATCTCCGGCCCTTGATTTGGGTGCGGAGTGGGAGACACTCAACATCGCCATCCTATGTGCTTTCTTCCGAGCGTTGTTAGATGACCCATCGCTTGCAAAACCACCAGCAATAGTGTTGATGGTTAGATCGACTTGGGCATAGTGGGCATCATTATCATTTGACGGAGTGTCTTGGTTCTGATCCAGTCGGTTGTCAGTATTACAGCGAGGCAGACTTCGGGAGCTCTTCCTTTGGTGCCGAGATGGGCTCTACCTAGGTCTAGGGCTTCGTTTTCTTTCATTTCGTCCTCCGCTGCGTCCATTGTTTTGAACATGGTTGATGTACCAATCCAATCATCCTACCCTAATTAGGGATTCAATGGCGTCAGAAAGTTAGAAGCAATCTTCTGTGTTATGGCTGTGTAGCCCTTGTGCTATGAACAATGCTTTGTACGATCCTTTTGTGCATATTTCTTCAAATGAGGCAGCCTCTTAATATCCCAGAACTCGCTCTGCAATATTTCCTTCAAGATCATAGTGTGTGAAGTGTTCAGAGGAGTATAGGTTGTGTATTTGGTCCAGGGTGGATCATCCTTGGAGGAGTTCCGGGTAGAGAGAAATTCTGGTTGCCTTTCTGGTGAGAGAGCTCACCCTTCTCTAGGCTCCTCTTAGCCTTAGTAACCTCTTCCAAGTTTATGTACTTCTGGGACCGTTACCGAAATTCTTCTATACTCTCTGGCTTTCTCTTTACCAAAGATTGAAAAAATTGGGAGTCAGTCCGGAGGCTACTTCTGACATAGTAGAGAGCAATCCTCTCATTGAGGTTCTCCACATTAATACAAGTCGTATTAGGGGCTCATCACACCCTTGGAGAATCTCAGAAAGAGATTCAATAGATTTGGTTTACTCGTTGTTAGTGGTGTAGTGCAGCAAGAAGTGTTGTCTGAGGCCCTGCTAGTTGATGACAGATCCCAGTGGCAGGGTTACAAACCATCTAAGGGCTACCTTCTTTAAGGAGAAGGGGAAGACACGATATAACAATTGTGGGAATCCCCCATGCAAGTGCATAGATTGAACATAGACATCTGTGTTCCTGAGAGTCCGTAGTCCCATCATAGAGTTCCATGTTGGCTGGAAACTTGAAGTTTCTAGGAACTCTAAACCCCATTAATTGAGCAGAGAAGGGTTACTCCTAATCGTCGAGGTCTGGGTTGTTATTAACAACATTGGACATTTCAACGTCAGCGTGGGACACTCTTCTCTGTCCATTGGCTGCGTTTTGCCTTCCATCATCATGGTGTGGTCCAGCCTAGCCCTCATGCACAGATCGCTCCATATTTTTTATTCTGCGACGCTACTACTCCAGCACCGCTGCTTGTTGTCGCTCTAGGTCCAATAAATGGGTTCTAGACATGTCAGATTGAACCATGCCCTCTGGGTGGGACACGCGATCATCAACATCATTGTTCTTAAGCCCCAGGTGTTGATGCACTGGGATTCTGGGTCCTTGATCATCAGAATTGGCTCCATGCATGCGGGGTCCAAGTCGATCCCACATAGAGGTCCTGCGCGATGGGTGTGGACTTTCATCAGAGAGTGAGGTTTTTTGCCTATCCCGAGGGTGCCTAGTGTTGGGCTCTTAGTTCCTTGTGACAAAGGTTTCAACAACTAATGGTGGTGCAACAAGGTGAGGATGATAGCACGCTACTGGACCCAGCCTTTAGCTTGCGGGGACACGCACAACATCTCCCTTCCTTGAGTTGTCTTGTGCTCACCATGGTTTGATGGGAATATGAATTTAAAGATTCCCACAGACGGGGCTAATGTTTAGTAATGGATACTAAGGTGTACCTAAATAGGCACAAACTGGTGTATTCCTCATTGGACAACAGCGGAGCGTGTTGAAATGGGGGTGGTTGGTGACTGCAAAGGCACTACAACGCTCAAGTCAGACTACGCGCAATTAGGGCTTAAGCAATAGAGCAATAGTTTCCTGTTGAAGGTGATTGAGCCCGATATTTATAGAGAGTAAATGGGGAAACACGTTCCCTTGATTGTTGTAGAGGATCCCTATAAAATCAGAATGTTGATATTGTAGTTATGAGCAATCAAAGATGGTTATGGGTGCTATTATTACACAAGATCGTGATTGACAGTTACGAATTATCTTAGGATTTATCTACTGCGTAAATCTCGCGATACCGTTGCTGCTACCCAATGTCATAATTCGACATCCGTTCTGCTGGGATCTCTACAGTGCCACGAGTGAATTCCCACTGGGGTGTCAATAGCGGACTCCGGCCGGATGCATGCCGAGTTGACCCATGGGACTAGTGTCTTGAATCATGGTCCAGAACAGTTAGATACATCGTGGTGCATGACCATTGCAGCTCTAACCATGCATTACAATTCAAAGGATGGCTATTCACACACTCCATGAGAATTGTTCGTGCAAAACTGTTACTACCTTTTGTTTGAGCTCAATACTATTTCTATCTATAAACTATGCATCTACAATAATTTATTTTTACTATTGAAGAGATTCTTCTACACTTCTGGAGTATTACATTGCTCTAATAAAATTATAACACATGACCTTTTATAACCACATAAGTGATTGTATTGAAATTTAAATATTTTAAAATTAGATTTAGATGGTTATAAACTTGTTTAGGGTAATACTCTAGGAATATTTTAAATTTTTCCTCATCCAAGGAGGTGTTTTTCCACTCACGTGATTGGCACATGTTAATGTGGCAAGGTTTAAAAAAAGAAAGAGTGAAACTGAAAAGTGTGTTCAAGAAGCACTGTTAACCCTCACATTTACTCGAAGTCAAAGCAGTTTGATACAGTGGAGAATGCTACATGCATAAGCCTACTCCATCACTTTTCCTACTCTAGGTTAGCTTTATTTTGATTTTAATTTTTTTCTTCTTTTCTTCCTCCCTCTACGAGGCTATCCATCTTCCCAGTTCAAGTTTCAAATTCTTCCTTCCTTCATTTTTTTTCTCTTCCTCTTATGTACTTTTGAGCCCAAAGAGCATCAGCGGCTGCGGAGACCCGAAAGTGAGTTGATAACTTGAATAACCGAGTCCAGAGAGAATGATCACCCCCAGAGTCCATTTAACTTAAGTTGATCCAGGCCAGAAGCAGACCTACGTCAGGATAACCCTTCTTTGAAACACTTTGGTAGTGCTCTTAGATTGTATCCAAATAATAAATCAGAGCACAGTGAGTCATCTCCTTATTCAGGTCACAAGACTTGAATGCGTGGTGTCTCGATGTTATAGCCAACGCTCAGGTCAGGTTTGTACTTCCAAACCAATTCACCACACCAATGACTATGAACATTCCTTTTGGGGTGATTTTTTCATTCATATTATTGATTTTTTTAAGGAGATGATTATCTATATGTTAGATTAGGTTTTTTTGCCCAGATGTACATTATATTATTTATTTTTTAAAAGGTACGATTATCCCCCAAACAATTTGTTTAGGTCTTTCTTGGTAAACCAAACACAATATGATTCACAATACCCATGCACGTAAGTGCATTCTACTATGATTTCTGAATACATTATATTCATTTCATTTTGTTTTAGATAATCTGGCAACACTTTCCCATGCTTAAATATGCTAAGTTGTTATTGTTAATAATTTAAGCATGTCATGGAAATTATGAAAGGTGTTGCCTATGTCAAGAAACAAAATATCAAGGTTGAGTATTTTTAGTTATTACAATTATCTTATTCTAATCTCACTTCATTTCTATCTTTGCTATATTATCAGCTTTCATATATTCTTTCAAAATTTAAACCTTATCAAACTACATAAAAGTGATATTTTGGCAGTATCTAGAATGTTAGCAATTGAATAAGAGGAACTCTTAATGAATAATTTGTTATTCAATATTTGGTAATAATTTAATTGCTTATATTGCAAGGATTATGATTTTCATTAAGAGTTTAGTAAATGGAATATTTTCCCTGATATTTTTTATTAGAAATACTTCATAATGTGTAATATGAGGACTAATTGCTACACTATCTTTACACTTTGAGAAAATGAAATTAAATTTGTTGTTGTTTCGAGTCCCTTGACTACTAAAGCATGTTAATTTACTATGGTGTTATATGTAGTTCAACTTATCATTATATACTTCTTTGGATTGTACTAGGATATTAAGATTTGTATATATTGATTTTGATGACCTACAACTTAGATACACAAAATGATGTGGATTAGTTAATATCATGGTTTCATTCCTTTGGTGGATAGTGACTTTTTTTCTTTTTGGGTGTGACAGCTCAAATTTTTATCAACGATATGGTGAAACTGATTAAGGTGTTGAAGGATTGAAGTATTCTAACATGTTTTTTTAATGCTTTGTTTATTAAAGGATTCAAATTCTGCTTAATGAGATAATGTAGTTGGTATCTTCAATGAATACTCTCGTGGAATCAAAAGAGAAATAATTGTCCAAGTTTGTCTTTAATTAACGATACCTTCAAAGTAGTCTCAATCTAGCTGCATAGATGTCTACCTCCAATTAGAAGAAACCTATTATGATGGAGAAAGAATGAGAAAGTGTTGCAGGTACTACCTTTATTATTAATTATTTTATGTTTGTTGTTTGTTCAGTAGTAGATACTGAGGTATACCTGGACATGCATGAACGAGTGTTTTCCTCCCTAGGTAGCAGCAGAGTGTGTTGAAACGAGGGTGTTTGGTACCTGCAAAGGCACTCCAACTCTTAAGTCAGGCTGTGCATAATTAGAGTTTTAGCAAAAGAGCAATAGTTGCCTATTGAAAGAGATTGGGCTTGATATTTATAGAGAGTGAATAGGGAAACACATCCCTTTGATTATTGCAAAGGATTCCTATAAAATTAGGATGATGTTATTGTAGTTATGAACAGTTAAAGGTGGTTATAGGCACTATTATTACGTGTGATCGTGATTGACAGATATAGATAATCGTGAGATTCATCTGCTACACAAATCTCGCGATCATGTTGTCGTTACCTAATGCTATGGTCCAACATGCATTGTGTCAGGATCTCAACAGTGTGTCACAAGTGAACTCGTGCTGGGTTGTCAATAGTATACTCTGGCTGGATGCGAGCTGGGTTGACCCATGGGACTGGGTCCCAGATCACGGTCTAGAACAGTTGCCTCCAGCTTGGTGCTTAGCTAGTATAGCTAAGTATCAAGGTAAGTCTTAATGCCCCTAGGTGTTGGAATCTAAGCTTTACACGAAGCCGGAGTCCGCAATGCCCTCAAGGGACCAAGAGTTTTAATTTTGAGGTGTGAACATGACTAAGTTACTTGACACTCGTGGATGCACCGTGGTCCGGCCATGGTCCACGCGTCAGGTGATTAGAGGTGGACATTTCGGTGTGCAACCGGGGTATGTAGAATGAACTAGGATTGTTGTCGTGTTTCATAGCACAAAACTACACTAAAAACAGTGAGGCTTAGCGTGACATTTGGCTTTCTGAATAACCATCGCTTCATTTGATGTGGTAGCTGTGATTGTCCACGTGACGCATTTTAAGTGGGAGCCGTCGTTGGGGTTTCGTTTACCATGATGAGAATTTTTGAAATTCAAAATGCTTGGACGGGATTGCCCCCCAGCCTCATCTCTATAAATAGGAGCCGAGGGTGCCTCTTCCATACTTTTGTTGTCTCTTTCAAATATTCGATGAACTAAGGTGATTTTTGGCAACTGTGCACGATGAATAACCAATGTTTTTGAGCAGTTTCCACTAGTTAGTCATCTTCTAGTCACCAACTCTCTTCATTTCTACAAGGTACGTGTTCTTCTACTCCCTTGTTCTCGTTGTCCTCTATGTCAACCGTAGGGAAAGAACTTCTGTCATTTTTGTTTTGGGGCATTTTCCATAGTGAGTAGAGATACCAGTAGTTTTGGATCCAACTCAGTGGTGTTGCTCACTGGAGCACCATCTCCGTCCAGTCGTGAGCGGCGGAGGTGCCCAACTCGGGCTCATAGACCTTAAAGGGCGTAAAGGCTGGTGTTTATAATAGGTGTGGCTAACTGGAGACGGAGGGCAGAGGCGGATGTAGAACCCTCTATGGTCCGTCGTCATCCATGTCTGAATCTATAAGGGATTTAAGATATTGCTCTGAATCTGTAAGGGATTTAAGATATTGCTCTGATTCTGACAACATCTTAGTAGCCTCTGCGGATGTTTCTAAGGATTCCATGACAAGGAGGCGAGTGGTAGGACCTAGGAGACTGGCTGCGGAGAGGGCCATGGTATTTGCCCCTATGAGGCACATGTACCCTTGGGTTGGAGATGATGCTTGGGGTAGTATGTCCAAAATTTGAACTACGGAGGACGCCAAATATCTCGCGAGTTATTTGGAGTTGCCAGAGGGTCATAAACTGGACCATGAGTATCAAATCCTGGCTCCAGGAGAGGATGAAAGAGTGTGTTCAGCCTGGACAGAGGACGAACATTTCATGTTTTTGTATGAGGAACTTTTTTGCCGAATAGGGCTCCAACTACCTTTCTTTAACTTTCAAATTGGAGTCCTCCTCCATTTGAATGTGGCACCGTCTTAACTTCACCCCAATAGCTGGGCCTTCGTCCTCACCTTCGAGAGGTTCTACCGGGTGGTCAGATTATGGTACTCAATGAAGACGTTTTTCTACCTTTTCACTCGATGGTCCTCCCAAGGAGAGAGGGTAGCAAGGAAAAATTGGCTCACACTCTGGGCTAGAGGCGGACAAAAGGTCTTCAAAGTCTTCTAGGAAAGCTTCAAGAACTTCAAGAACAAGTTCTTTAAGTTGATGGCGGTACCTGGAACCCGATCATTCTTTGAGGAGATCGATGGGACCCCAGTGTTTAATCTGTACTGGACCAACCGGGCATGGGACACCCTTATTGAGATGATTGAGGTGGAGTGGTCTAAACTCAGTTGGGAGAACACCAGGTATATTAGGTTCATTAATATGTGGGCAGAGAAAGTCCAGTTCATAGCTTGTAAAGAAGTTCTGGACACCCTTGATGATATTACCTTTGAAGCCAAGCTATGTAGAGAGTAGGTCGCAGTTCGTCTTCACTTTACCTTTTGCTTTTAGTATTTTCTTTGAATAACTTTATTACTCTATTTCTAACTTATGCTTTGTCTTTGTTTTGCAGAAAGCATGGCATCTGGACAAGCTCTCATTTTCCTTCCAGGCTATGAAGGTGAGGAAAGGGGGTGCCAGACCCTTTAACACTCCTACACTTGTTGCTTTGGCTAGCGCTGTTTGGGATCTAGTTATCGAGGTAGCTCTAGATCAACAAGGGTTTCCTACTCAGCCCCTTCATAGGCAAAATAGGAAAGCTGCTAAAGGTCGTAGGACGGATGACCTCGAAAAAAGGCCGGTCGGGGAGGCGACTGATGTTCAAGGTCTGGGGTCTGTATCGGATAATGTTGTCTACACTCTGGTTTTCTTGTATAAGAAAGATCTAGTGCCCGAATCGTTTGTGGATTCCCAACTCTTGGATGATGATGTCTCAGCCCACATCTCCAAGAAGGGTACGTCGAAGATCCGGTCAAGGTTCCAGACTCATGGACTCTGAATTGTTGCTGAAGCTTGCTATATTCAAAGTAGCTTAGACCAATTTCAGGAGGAAATGACTAAGAAGGCGAGGGCGGCCAAGTAGGACGGGGCTCAGAAGCTTGACTTGGCCCTCACCAAAGTGGAGGAAGCCAAAAAGGCCTTGAAGGATGCCAAAGTGAAGATTGATGAGTTGAAGAAGAAACTAACGGACTCCGAGGCCGAACTTAGGAGAGAGAGGGCCTACATTGAGAAGGTTGGGAAAGTGGTCGCTGACCTCTGTGCTAAGAATAAGGCTCTCCAAACTGGGGTGGCACAATTGTAGGAGGATAGTACGCAACTGATGAAAATTTGTACAGACATCAGTGGTAAACAATTCTGGAATACGGTTGCCCAAGTCTAGTTCTTCAATCCGGGGGTCGTCCTGGCCTTGGGTGAGTTGAACTTCTAGATAATGATCTTCAACGACTGCTTAGTACTGGCGAAGAAGGCTCAGGAAGCCAATCGAGCTCCTACTGAGGTCCCTCCCATTACTACCCTCGATCTAACTCTTGCTAAAGGGGATGGTGGAGCAGCAAGTGTGGACCATCAAAGCCCGGAGGAAGGTGTTGCCGAAGAAGATGCTAGAGCTTAATTGGTCGAGTTCTATGACTTGCTTTTTCTTTCTTTTCTCTTATTGCTTTTCTTTGCCCCCTGCGTGGGGCACTTTATTTTTGCAAGGATAATTTTCCAGGTCACTAGGCCTTACATAATGCAATTGCTTATCCTTATAACTTGTATGTTGTATGCTTATTTCTTTTTTCATGGTCCGTACTGGGTCTAACGCCCATCATTAATGAGCATTTGGTAGCCATTTAGGGACTTAGGAGAATTTTAATCGCATGAAACTTTGGCCCAGAGTCCAACGCCTTTGAGGACTTAAGTAAAATAAAAGGTGAACAATAACTAGGGTCTTTAATGTTAACGATCTAGTTCAGAAAACTGCCTAACACTTAGGAATTTTCAAGTTGAAGATCAATTTAACGTAAAACTTCCACAGTAGGTACCTATTGGTAGACCACAGATGAAGGTCCAAATGGACGACGACACGTTAGATGTCGTAACTCCTGTTGCCAATTTATTACACATAACCACAAAATGGTTATGCCCAAGTGTTGAGGATTTTGGGTAAAGACCCAGAACTCACAACAAAACTGTTGAGGTCGGTTTCGTGGGTTATTCCTCTTAACTTGGATTCTAAGAAACCCTGGATCCTATAAGGAATGAGCTCTGTAGACATTCTCAAAACTGGGTCTGGCTTGAGGGTCTTAAAGCTTTAAAAAAAATTATAAGCAAATGTACCAAAATAATTTCATCATTTTATTGGTTGAACGAAAGATTGAAGACTGTATAATGTATACATACAAAAATTGGGGCATATCAAACATAAAGAAAACTAAGAGACTAAGCCTTAAAAGGCACTTAGCTATAATACTTTCTTAGTTTGTTCACATTCTAATAGTTTTTATTGGCTTGCCAGTTAATGTCTCCAGGTTGTAAGCTCCCGTGCCGGTGCTGATCACGATTCGGTAGAGACCTTCCCAATTTGGGGCTAACTTCCCTTGGAAGGCATTCCTACCACCAATGTTGACTCTCCGAAGTACTAGATCACCTGGCTTGAACTTTCTTGGGATAAATTTCAAGTTATTTTGAGTCGCCGTCTTCTGTTTGATGGCTACGTCGCATATGTGAGCAATGCATCTTCTTTCTTCTAGAAGATTTAAGTCCTCTCTAATAAGTCTAGGTTGTTGTCTGGCAAGAATTGTTAGTGATACTAGCTGGGTTCCCCTATCTCCACCGAGATCATAGCCTCACACCCATAAGTGAGTTTGAAAGGGATTTCCCCTATTGTGGTGTGAGGTGTAGTTCGGTAGGCTCAGAGGACGTGGTATAGTTGTTCGACCCAGTTTCCCTTAGCTTCGTCGAGCCTCTTTTTAATTCCTTGAACAATAACTCAGTTAGTGGCTTTAACTTATCCATTGATTTTGGGATTCTCAACGGATTTGCAATGGTGCTTGATTTTGAGCCCGACAAGCAGCTCTTTGAAAACTTTTTCTTTGAACTGGGTTCCGTTATTTGTCATAATGGACTCTGGGACCCCAAACCTAGTAATGATGTGGTGTCGAGTGAATTTCTAGATCCAAGCAGAGGTGATTGTGGTTAAAGGCTCTGCTTCGATCTATTTAGTGAAATAATCTATAATCACTACCAAGTACTTTAGTTATCCAAGTGCTTGAGGGAATAGATCTAGGATCTTTATACCCTATTTGTAGAATGGACAGGGTATGAACGTCGTTGATAGTTCTTCAAGAGGAGCTTGATAATAGTCTAAGTGTCGTTGGCATTTATCACTAACTCGGACATGCGCGAAGGAGTTAGCTTCCATTGTTAACTAATAGTAACCATCCTTAAATGCCTTCAAAGCTAAGGCTTTGCCTCTTAAGTGGTGTCCACAACTCCTCTCATGGATTTCGGCTAAACCATATTCTACCATTTTTTGTGTGAGGCATTTGAGGAGAGGCGAAGAGAACCCATGGCGGTACAACTATCCATTGTAGATAATGTACTAGGTCACAGTTTTGACCAGCTTGGAGGCTTCCTTTGGATCGTCTGGCCAGGTTCTGGACTGAAGGTACTCCATTATTGGGGTGACCCAAGCACCCTCCTATTCTTCCACCTAGAAAATGGTTGAGTCCATGATGGAAGGCTGAGAGAGGGTCTTTTAGATCACGGAGCGGTTGTTGCCCTGGCTCTTGGTGCTGGCCAGTTTGGACATGAGGTCCGCCATGGAGTTTTACTCCCTGGTTATGTATTCAATCTTGGAAGCTTGAAATTTTTTAGGAGCCCTTAGACTTTGGGTAAGTATTTTCGAAGGAGGGGCTCCTTAGCTTGATAATCCCCTCGAATCTGGGAGGTCACAAGTTGGAAGTCACTGTAAAGTGTGATCTCAATCGCTCCCATATCCTTGGCCATTACTAGTTCGGCAATGCACGCTTCGTACTCTGCTTGATTGTTTGAAGTAGGGAACTCAAACTTCAGGGAGTTCTTTATTGTTACTCCTTCAAAATTTTCTAAGATCACCCCGGTAGCACTCCCCTTAGGGTTCGAGGATCCATCGATGAATATGGTCCATAAAATTCCTTTAAGGTTGCTGGGGTCCAATGTGAGCTCTATCAGGAAGTCTAAAAGCGCCTGAGCCTTAATTACTAGTCGGGGATCATACACGATCCTGAACTCAGAAAGTTTAATGGACCAGGCGATCATTCTCTTGCTAGGTCCAGCTTTTACAGTATCTGACGGATAGGTTAGTTCGTCCTCACCACCACGGGATGACAATAAAAGTATTGTTTGAGTCTTCTGGCCGTGGTGATGAGTATGAATGCAACCTTCTCTATTTTCTGGTTGTGGAGCTTAGGGCCTTACAACGCCTTGCTCACAAAGTAGACCAACTTCTACCCTTCTGCCATTTCCCAGAACAACACTAAACTTATAACTTCTTTGTGAACTAAGAGGTACACATACAATGTCTTACCATGTTTCGGTCTTATCAATATGGGGGAGAGGACATAAGATTCTTCAAGGATGTAAATGCGTCCTCACACTCTTGAGTCCATTCAAAATCTTTCCACTTTTTGAACAGTCTAAAGAAGGGAAGAGATTTGTGAGCAGCTTTAGGGAGGAAATGTGTGAGGGCCGTAATTCGGCCTGTCAGCTGTTGCACTTCCTTAATGTTCTGTGGGCTACGCATGTTGAGCATCGCTTGACATTTGTCTGGATTTGCCTCAATCCCGCGATGAGTCAACATAAAGCCCAAGAATTTACCCGCTTGGACCTTGAAGGCGCACTTCTTCGGATTGAGCCTTATGTTATGTTTTCAGAGTTGTGAAAATACCTCCTTGAGGTCCGAGATGTGTGATCTAGCTTGTGAGGTCTTTACTATTGGATCATCAATATACACCTCCAACATTTTTCCCACTTGGCCCTCAAAAACCTTATTCATCATTCTCTGATAGGTGGCCCCTACATTCTTTAGTCCAAAAGGCATAACCCTGTAGCAGTAGCTCGCCCTCTTAGTGATAAGAGTGATTTTGTCTTCATCTCCAAGGTACATTGAGATTTGATTGTACTCGAAATACGTATCCATGAAAGACAGCAAGCGAAATCCAGAAGAGCTGTCAACCAGTTTATCCACGTTAGGAAGTGGGTACAGATCTTTGGGGCTAGCTTTGTTTAAATCCGTGTAGTCCATACACATTCTCCACTTCCCATTTGATTTCTTCACCAGGACTACGTTAGATAGCCATGTGGTGTAAATTGTCTCCTTGATGAAGTTGACACTGAGCATCTCCTTGACTTGTTCTTCAATGACCACCTGTCTTTTTGGCCATACCTTTCTCTTATTCTGGGAGACTGGCCTCGCATCCTTCCTTATAGATAAACGATGGTTGGTGAAGGCGGGGTTGAGCCCAAGCATGTCGGAGGACGTCCAGGCAAAGGGGTCTTTGTTTTTCTCTAAGAGTTCAATCAACTAGTGCCTCTATTCTTCCTCCAAGTTTACCTCAATCTTGGTGACTTGATCTGGCTTGACACCAAGTTAGAGCAACTATAGTTCACCTTCTAGTTAGGGTCTGGTACCCTAGATTTCTTCTCACACATCTAATTCAGTCATGAGAACGTTGACTTGGTCTAGAGCTAGGCTAGATGTGCCGACTTCCGTTCTCTTAAGAGTCCTACTGATTTTGAGGCTCTGATTATAGCATTTGCGCGTCATGATCTGGTCCCCTTTTACTATGACAATCTCATTGTTTTTGTTAAGGAATTTCTTGGCCAAGTAGGTGGTAGACACCACGGCACCAAATGTATTTAGCGTAGGATGATCCAAGATAATATTATATGTTGAGGGATGGTTCACGACCAGAAACTTGACCATGACAGTCCTGAAGAGCATGCTGCTTCCTAAGGTCAAGTAAGTCTTTACATACCTCGCCAGAGTGATTTTTTCACCAGCAAAGTCGGTGAGCTTGCCATTATAGAGAATCAGCTCTGAGTCTACAAATTTTAGCTTCTCGTACAACTTCATGAACATAATATCAACTGAACTCCCTTGGTCTACAAAAATGCACTAGATCTCGACATTAGAAATTATCCCAGAGATAACCAGCGGATCATCATGCTCTAGGATAATTTTGTTGTAGTCTTCGTCTGAAAATGAGACAGGGGGTGTTTTCTGATCTTCGACTCGTGATATAGACGCGAAGTGGGAGATGCTCAACATCGCCTTCTTGAGTGCTTTCTTTCGAGTGCTATTTAATGACCTAACACCTGCGAAACCACCAGTGATAGTGTTGATGGTTTGATTGACCTGGGCATAACGACCATCATTATCATCTGACAAAGTGTCCTATTTTCGATCCTGCAGGTTGTTAATATTACGGCAAGATGAAGTCTAGGACCTCCTCATTTGGTGCAGAGATGGGCTCTGCCAAGGACTGGGGCTACATTTTCTTTCATTCTATCCTCCCTGGTGTCCATTGTTTTGGACATAGCTGATGTACTGCTCCAATTGTCCTGCCCTAATTAGGGACTCAATGGCATCATGAAGTTAAAAGCAATCTTTTGTGTCATAGTCGTAGCCTTTGTGTCATGAACAATGCTTTGTGTAATCCTTTTACACATATTTCTTCAAAGAAGCTGACCTCTTGATATACCAGAACTCAGTCTGAAACACTTCCTTCAAAATTGTTGCGCGAGGAGTGTTTAGAGGGGTTTATGTTTAGTATTTGGTCTGGGGTGGATCGTCCTTAGAGGAGTTCTGGGGCTAAGAGGAGTTCTGGGGCTGAGAAGAGTTCTGGTGAGAAGGCTCACCATTCTCCAGACTTCTCTTAGCCTTAGTATCCTCCTCCAGGTTTTTGTACTTTTGAGATTGCTCTCGAAACTCTTCCATACTATCTGGCTTTCTCTTTGCTAAAGATTGGAAAAATTGAGAGTCGGTCCAAGGGCCACTTCTGGCATAGTGGAGAGCAATCCTCTCATCGAGGTTCTCCATATTAATACAAGCCGTATTAAACCTCTTAAGGTATTCGCGAAGGGGTTCGTCGTGCCCTTGGCGAATCTTAGAAAGAGATTCAATAGATCTGGGTTGCTCTATACTGGTGGTGTAGTGTAGTAAGAAGAGTTGTCTGAGGCCCTGCCAGCTGATGACGGATCTCGGTGGCAGGGTTACGAACCATTTGAAGGCCACATTCTTTAAGGAAAGGGGGAAGGTGTGACATAGAATTTGTGGGGATCCCCCATAGAAGTGCATAGATTGAACATAGACGTCTATGTCTTCCTGAGGGTCCGTAGTCCCATTATAGAGTTCCACATTGGCTAGAAACTTGAAGTTTCTAGGAACTTTGTAACACCCTAATACAGATATCCAGATATATCCTAGATAGACAGAGATATATAAAGATAACCAGTACTAGAGACGTCACTTCTATACTACATACTAACATATATCTATAATCACAACTGAGTAATTATAGAAAGCCTTGAGAGATTGCGGAAAAACTTAAACTCATACATATACATATACAAACTTAGCCATATGAGGCCTATTGTAATACATATAAAATAAAACTTACAGAACAAACATAAACTGATACATAAGTTCTGTCTACTTAAAGCAATAAAAACTACTCTAGTCTTCATGCTTTATCTTCTCATCCTTAGCAGGGTTTGTACTTCTGTACCTGTGCCTTTGCCTGCGCCTGCATCTATGCATGCATCTGAACCTGCATCTGGATTTACATGGAATAGCAACTGGGGTGAGAATTAACATTCTCAGTAAAAGCAATTCCAATACCAGTTCTCTATAACATTGTATATAATAAATATATAACAAATGCTATAATTCTAACTTAGGAGCTTTCTCCCCTTTTCTCATAACTATTTCTATCTTAGGAGCTTTCTCCTCTTTTCTTATAACTTAGGAGTTTCCTCCCATTTTCTCTTAACTTAGGAGTTTCCTCCTCTTTTCCCTTAACTGCACACTTTCTTATAGTGTGATATCAACCGATAGCCTACACACTGTTAATACATACAACGCCCATACAACTGTACATACCAACAGTAACGGACAATGCCCATACAACTGTCCGTGAATGCAATGATAATGATATGTAATATGAATATGCCTAAGGAATCCTAAAAGCATGTGAATGAAATGCAAATGCAAAAATCTATTCTAAGAACAAGGAAGTTTGCTAGGAACTAGTCAGTATATCATCTAGTGGTAATTAGAGGGAAAACTCATCCTCACATTATACATATCCTAGCACACTGAGAAATTCGGGCTTCATCCTTGCTTAAAGAGCGTCTTTGGATTTCCCACTTATCTCCTTTGGCCTTGGCACTATCGAGATATCAGGGTTATGTCCTTCTCAAAAGTCCTTCGGACACCCATCTATCTTCTTTTTGCCTCCATGAATAAATATCAAAGGATATCCACTAGATTGATACTACTTAACTAATTCATAGACTTTCATTCATACTTATATACTTAGTTCCTCTTTGATCTAAGCATATTCTACTAATAACTTTGGCTTCTTATGTTTACCATTTGCAATGAGGAGAATCTGTAACCTCATACTATATGCAACCTTAGCACTTGGTTAGGAATACTTGTCCCCTTAGGAACTTCTTTGATTCCTTACCTTCTGGCTAAATGACCTCACGTCATATAACGTTACATTCTCAGGTAAACATCACCAGTTCATTTCTCATACTTGTACCTAAACTCCACCTCATCACTCCTATCTCTTAAGTGATCTCTAACGCAACACTATGTTGCTGAGGTGTAAGGTACTTACCTATGGCAACCACTAGTCTTAGTTGCACTAAAGTTCTTTCTCTTCACATACATACTAGCTTAACTGACTAGTATGTGAAAAGCTTAGTGTTATGTTTAACTCTTACATAAACACCATCTTACTTTCCTATAGACTCAACTCCTCCTAGTGAAAGAGTCTATCATAACTAATACCTCAACTATCCTCGCTTAAGGACATAATGAGCATCTCTCTAAAACTTTGCATAATTAACTCAACTTTAACTAAAGTGAGTAATTCATGCATCTAACTTTCCTTTCTATCACACTTCTGGTAGTAGCTTATACTACACTTGTGTGCTAACATACATATTCTAGTTGTATCTAGCTTTCCCTTCTATCACGCGTCTGGTAGTAGCTTATACTACACTTATGTGCTTAAGGTTCCAGATACCTCTTTAACTATTCCAAACTCATAGAATGATTAAGAACTTAACTTCCACACTTTGGTTAGTATCTAAGGAAGTAAATTCTCTTTATCTTGCATTTCTAACTCATCTTTACTAATACATGAGTTATTGCACATTTCTGCTCGACCTTATGATTATGACATCTTCTTAGTCATATATCATCTTATTGTGTATTTAGCAATGCACCAAGTCTCACTTAACTAGACACTTAGTACCTAAACGTTCCCTCTTTGGAACCAATACACAATCTTGTCTCCACTCAAGTAACTCTAATGCAAGAGTGGTTCTTACTTGCAACTCTTTGTTGCCTAAGGTTCTAGGTACCTTCCTAAGGTAATCCACTATTCTTGGATCTCCTAAGGTTCATACCTTTCTCATTCTCTACTAGAGTGTATACTAATACACTTGTCTTCATTGCACCATCTCATCACATCTTAAGTGATATCTAATGCAACACTAAGTTGCCTAAGGTGCAATGTCATTACTTAAAGCAAACATTTTCTTTAGGATGCTTAAAAGCCTATGCTTTCTCATTCTTGATGGGTAAGTATTTTCCACTTGAAAATATCCCCATTTATGCCTTATTACACTTAGGAAACATAAACATATGGATCCATCAAAGGCAATATATCTAATGGTGAGATAAAACCATTTTTCATGGTTCTGGGCAGCACGCCGCGACATCCCTCTCTCAACGCCGCGGCGCCCATAGCTGAAAATGTAATTTCTGACTCCTCACGCCGCGGTGCCACTAAGCCATGCCGCGGCGCCCATAGCAGAACCCAGATTCTACAGAATTCTGCAGCTACGGGTTTACTGTTCTTTTAATCATTTTCTTGGATTTTGGCCATTTCTTACCAACTTCTAAGTGATTCTAGGTTCCTAACTAGTTCCTTAACCATTAGGAATCATCAATCACTAATTTAAACCTCTTAATTTGGATTATGGCTCAAAATCCTTCATTCTATGGCCTATGGCTTACTTTGTGAATCAAGGGTCTAAATGAGTTGTTCTAAGTTCCTAACTTAATCTTATGCTATGAACAAGTCATAAATGACCAAAGAAACACGTCTATGCAAGCCAAACACATCTAACATCTCTAGAACTCAATTTGGCATATTATATTGTTTATATGCATACATAGAGAAAGAGATGAATAAAGGCTCTAAACCCCTACCTCTTGAAGACTCCAAGCCTTGAAGCTTGATCCTTGCTCTTCTTTCTCTCCTTCTCCCTTTCTTCCTTCTTCCCCTTTCTCCCTTCTCCCCTTTCTCTCTTTCTGTTTTCGGTTTCTCCTTCTCTGCCGAGAGAAGATAGAAATAGGGGGCTGGGACGTAAAGGGAATTACGGGAAAAGATTAACTTAAGTTTCTACATCGAAACTTATATCTGCTATGGATACCCGAATTATGCTAATTCGAGTTTCCCTGCTTCTAACAACATTAGAATAAATCATAAGATTCATCTAAATTGTTGTTTCACAATTCTCATCATTTTCCTATATCTGATAGGGATCAATCCCATTAAAAGCACAACCCGTATGCCTAAAAATACCAAACTGACTTCGATTCTCTTGAAACTTTTGCCACATCTTACTTGGCTTATTTGTGACCTAGAAATAAACTCTCTATGTTTATTTCTCTTAACTTAGCAACTTATGCTATTATCTGAGTCGTTTTAAGTCACTTTACAACTTCTATGTTGCAACTAAGTGCCTAAATGAATTCAGTTTGTCACAAAACTTTACTGACATGCTAAACAAGTCAAATGCTACCTTCGGTAACCATTCACCAGTCTAACATGTGCTTAAGGGTATTACAAACTTTATACTCCATTAATTGAGCAGAGAAGGGTTGCTCCTGATCGTTGGGGTTCAAGTTGTTATTAACAACATTGGACATTCTGGCGTCAGTGTGTGTCATTCTTCCATGGTCGTTGGTAGCCTTCCACCTTCCGCTATCATGATGTGATTTGGCTTAGCTCTCATGCACAAATCACTCTATATTTTCTATTCAGCAACGTTGCTCCTCCAGCATCGCTGCTTATTGTCTCACTATGTCCAGCAAATGGGTTCTAGACATGTCAGATTGAATTATGCCCTCTGGGTTAGACACTCGATCATCAACATCATTGTTCTTGTGTCCCAGGCGTTGATGCACTGGGATTCTAGGCGCATGATTGTCAGAATTGGCTCCATGCATGCAGGGACCAAGTCGATCCCTCACATAGATCCTGCGCGATGGGTGTGGGCTTTCATCGGAAAGTGAGGTTTCTTGCCCATCGCGTGGGTGCCTAGTGCTGGGCTCCTGGTTCCTCGCGACGAAGGTTTTAGCAACTAGTTGATTCTGGGCTACACGGTCATCGTGTGGTGGTGTGACATGGTGAGGATGATGATGCGTTGCAAAACCTTGGTTTTGGCCTGCGGCAGCGCGCACAACATCTCCTCTCCTTGAGTTCTGTCTTATGCTCACCATGGTTGGATAGGAATAGGAATTTAAAGTTTCCTACAGACGGCGCCAATGTTCAATAGTAGATACTAAGGTGTACTTGGATAGGCACAAACTGGAGTTTTCCTCCTTGGGCAACAGCGGAGCATGTTGAAATGGGAGGTAGTTGGTACCTGCAAAGGCAATCCATCACTCAAGTCAGATTGTGCACAAGTAAGGTTTTAGCAAAAGAGCAATAGTTACCTGTTGAATGATATTAAGCCTAATATTTATAGAGAATGAATAGGGAAACGCGTCCCCTCATTTGTTGCAGAGGATCCCTATAAAATCGGGGATGTTGTTACTATAGTTATGAGTAGTTAAAGTTAGTTCTTGACACTATTATTGCTTATGATCATGATTGGAAGATACCGATAATTGTGGAATTCACCCACTATGCAAATCTCGTAATCGTGTTGTCGTTGCCCAATGTCGTGGTCTGACATGTGTTATGTTGGGATCTCAACAGTATGCCACAAGTGAATTCTCGTTGGAGTGTCAACACTATACTTTGGCTAGATGCAAGCCGGGTTGACCTATAGGTTTGGGTCCTAGATCACTGCCTAGAACATTGTTCATTTTAATTATGATTTAGTTTGTGTAAAGCTGAAAGAGTTTGAAAGATTAAGTGGTTTGGTGTATCATTTTGATAGCAGCTGGGAATTTATCAAGTTGTATATTAATTGCATATGTTTTGGTTACTTTATTTTAGTCATTAAATAAAAGTTATTTGAAAGCTTGATAATGTTATGAAATTTCAATGTGAATATAGAAATAAGTCTTGCAATTTTGAGATCTTTTCTGTGATTGCAATGTTTGTCTTATTAAAAAAACACACAGTTAATATGGATCCCATAGAATAAAAAAGGATGTAATATTAAGCTTCCTCAATGCGGTTATATCTTATTTTGTTTTGAATCTTTATATTTTTTTAGAAGTTGGACATTATCCTTTAGATTTAGTACAAATAAGTTTGTCTTGCAGAAGGTAGAAAATTTAACATTAAAACGTATTTATATTTATAATGTAAAGATTTTATAAAAAATTATTTAGAATGTAATTTGATGGAGTACCATTATCCACCAATATAGTGTTACCAAGTAGTCTCAATACTCAAGAGCAGTGGTGAATTAAGTATATAAAATATTTTCACAAAACCCTTGTAAAATACTTGATTATCAATTTTTGTTAAAACTATTGAGTAATAGAGATGAATAGATAGATAAGATATAAGGCTTTCACTCACAAATATCACAACCAATCAAGATAGTATTCAAACAAACTCAATAAAATAGTACACAATATTAAAGAGTAGAGTTTAGAAGAACAAACACAAGATTTATCATGATTCAGCCACCAATCCACTTGTGGCCTACGTTTAGTCCTCAAGTAATCACCCGAGATTTTTCACTAATTCTTCAAGCTTCAGCAGGTGCTTGATGACCTTTATAAGTTAGAGCACTCAACACTTTGGGATATCTCACCCTTGTGCTTGGGCCTCTTCTTTCAAGGGATACCTCACCCTTTACAAATTGGAGGGATGTCTCACCCTTTCTTTTACAGTTTATACAAAGTATGAATGATAAGAAACTATCTCAAGAGTGGATAATACAAATTCAAGCTTATGGGCATCAAAGATTCACACTTCTAAAGCTCAAAAAATAGAATATGATTCAAAGAATAGAGAAAACATGAATTCAGTGCTTAAGAACAATTTGCAGATTGATTGTCTAACTTACATAAATGCCCAACAACTTGAATTTATAGCAAAAAACAATTAAGAGCCGTTGGGGGGTAGATAGAAACATTAAATGCTATGAATAGAGCCGTTTGAATGAGCCCTCGGCCTTCCCAGATAACTGGTTATGGATGTCCTTTAATTGGTTATTTGATTCAGCCTAACTGGTTAGGAGAAATCATATAACCGGTTATGACCAATTTAAAATGAATCCACATATCTTATTTCACTTTCTAACCAGTTAGGAGAAATGATCTAACCAATTAGGCCATTTAGAAATTATTAGAGATGCCTCTGTTATACCTCAATAACCAATTAGGTGAAAGCACCTAATCGGTTAGTGGTCCATTTTAAAACATAAGAAATGCCTCTGTTCAACTAACCAATTAGGAAATTGTCCTAATCGGTTAGGAGCATTAGAAAAATATAAGATTAGCTTCTGACAAAGTTACTAACCGATTATATAATTTGCCTAATTGGTTAGGCCTTTTAAAAATACTTTGACACATTTCTATTTTGGCACTTAACCAGTTAGGTGAACAGTGATAACCTGTTATTGATTTATCAAGAAGACAAGATTTCCAAAGAGATTTTCAATCAAATGTTTTCAAAACTTTTTCAAACTTTCTAAAAATATTTTGCTCAGACTTTAACACATTTTCACAAGTATAAATCATGATTTTACAAAGTCATTTAATTTGAGTAAGAAAGTCAATAAATGAGCTTAGTGTAATTCCTAAAATACTTTTACACAAGATTTAAGACCTATATGCTAAGCTTGAAGCTCCTTGATACTTGATCTTTGTATTTTTATTTGTTATCATCAAAATCATTACGTTAGTTAATGTCAATCACATATAGCTTTACATCATTATATGAAGTTTGATTCAACAATTATTTTTTTTATAGATAAAACTAGCAGGCTTGGTAAAATTGGAGAAGCAGTATATGAAAAGGGTAACTATGGAACTTCAAAGACAGCATTTGAAAAAAATAGTGCAATGTATTACGTTAATATGTATAGAGCATTTGTATACAACATCTTTTGGCATCTTTACCATCTTAGTATAATGTATACGAACATTAGTTATAGCCTATGATTCCATTAAGTTTTAGAAGTGAGAGACAAGTTATGATGTCTAAGATTTGTATTTTATTAGCGGAGTGACTCCAAGTTATGATGTCTAACTCTTAGTGTACCCGGATAAAATTTTTTGTTATATGGTTGGACATGATTCTTTAGAACTTAAGAAACTGTAGAGGCTTGAGCTTTTTCAATATCAAATTATCAATTACTAGATTTAATTGCTTGATGTAATTGCTTGATTCCAATTTTCATTAATTAGTCAAAATGAGAGAAGTACCAAAAAACTTTTTGTGGCATAATAAACTCATCTTTTATTCACAATTAAATCCAAAATTATAAAAAAATTATTTTATTTTATTTTAATTTGTTCATATTATTTTTACTTTTAATATTATATAGTGCTTTTATAAAATAGAAATTTTAAAATTAAAATTTTACATATACCTGTGCAATATTCAAAATGCTAGTATATAAGAACAATCCAAAAGGATTAATTCTGCCATTTTAGCTGTGTTGACAACTCCCTTCTGTAAAATTTGAAGTCTCCATAGCTGACTCCATAAAAATTTCATATAGAAAGCCCATACCAACCATAACCCAATATAACTGCCCAAAAAACATGCGTGGTGATATGAAACAAAAATAAGGAGGGAAAAATCAGAAAATATCTAACAAAATCCTAGGAAGATGTTCACTCGGTTACTAGCGAAACCAGCTGAACAATCCTGGAACGGTTCTCACCTCCAGCTTCTCCCTCCACCAAAACCCCGATTTTCGCTTCCACGTCACACGTTCACCACCGGGGCCCAACTTCCATCGCCGCCGGAGGCTGCGCAAGACGTCGCCGTAGCCAAACTCGTGCTCGAATCAGACCCACAATCCCTCTCCGAAACCCTAGTAAACCCCACTTTCCAATGGAACCAAGACGTAGTCGACAAGGTCCTCAAGCGCCTATGGAACCATGGACCCAAAGCCCTACAATTCTTCAAACACCTGGACCGCCATCCCACCTACATTCACTCCTCGTCTTCCTTCGACCACGCCATCGACGTCGCCACCCGCATGCGCGACTACAAGACCGCCTGGACCCTCGTCCACCGGATGCGCTCCCTCCGCCGCGGGCCCACCCCTCGAACCTTCGCGATCATTGCCGAGAGGTACGTCTCCGCCGGCAAAGCCCATAGGGCCGTTAAAGTGTTCTTGTCGATGCACGAACACGGTTGCCGCCAGGATCTTAACTCCTTCAACACTGTCCTCGATGTTTTGTGTAAGTCGAGACGAGTGGAAATGGCTCATAACTTGTTCAAGGTATTTAGGGGTAGATTTAAATGTGATATTGTCAGTTATAATGTAATTGCAAACGGTTGGTGCTTGATTAAGCGAACGCCAATGGCGTTGCAGGTGTTGAAGGAGATGGTAGAGAGGGGAATTACCCCAACTTTGGTTACGTATAATATATTGCTGAAAGGGTATTTTAGGACTGGTCAGCTTAAGGAAGCTTGGGAGTTCTTTTTGGAGATGAAGAAAAGGAAGTGTGAAATTGATGTTGTTACTTACACCACCGTGGTTCACGGGCTTGGTGTTGCGGGTGAGATTAAGAAATCCAAGAGGGTTTTTGATGAGATGGTTAGAGAGGGTGTGGTTCCTTCCGTTGCGACGTATAATGCTTTGATTCAGGTTTTGTGTAAGAAGGATAGTGTGCAGAATGCTGTATTGGTTTTTGAAGAGATGGTGAGGAAGGGGTGCGTTCCTAATTCGATTACTTACAATGTTGTTATCAGAGGATTGTGTCATTCGGGTGACATGGAAAGGGCCTTGGAGTTTATGGCAAGGATGGAGGAAGATGGGTGCCAGCCGAATGTTCAGACGTACAATGTCATGATCCGTTACTTTTGTGATGCTGGGGAGATTGAAAAGGGTTTGAACATGTTTGAAAAGATGGGAGATAGGTCGTGCTTGCCCAATCTGGACACATACAATGTTCTGATTAGTGCAATGTTTGTGAGGAAGAAATCAGAGGATTTGGTGGTCGCTGGGAAATTGTTGATAGAGATGATTGATAGAGGGTTTTTGCCCCGAAAGTTTACTTTTAATCGGGTATTGAATGGACTTGTTCTAACAGGCAATCAAGATTTTGCCAAGGAGATATTAAGAATGCAGAGCAGGTGCGGCCGTTTTCCTCGTCATTTGAAATTATGAAACCTTTTTAGTGTTGGATTTGGTTCATGAGAACATTTGTGTTTCTGTTGGCTTCTGCAATATGGCGAATTGTGAACTGATTTTAGGATTTACAATATCTTCAGAAGTTTGAGAATGGAAATCGAATCTTTTTATGGGAAAAATGAACAAATGAGAAATGAGAACTTATGAATGACAGAAGTTCCAGATTATTTGAAGAAAGAATAAATGGTGCATATTGCTGTCTATATTGTAGTGATACTCCTGGAAGTCAATCTTTTCTTACCCCAGCTATCTCGTTTTTGGCACAATTGGGTAGACATATGGTCATGCAGTTAAATAACTGATGGGGGAGAACTCATTAATTCAATGCTGCTAAATGAGAAAGTACCATACTAAATCTTTGTAAGTGTTAACATGGTTGATTTGAACTTCTTCTGACTGGCTTCCTTTTTCAAGACTAATCTGCTTGCTGCCAAAATGCATGAGAGGAAGCCGTTACCACTTAACCACAACCTTCAGTGGTTGTGAGTTGTGACTTGATGCTTATCAGCTTATGTATAAGTATTCTGTTAGCATTGCCATTGCATTTATCCGTTTCAATCCTGAACAGCCATCTTTGAGGTTTCACAGGTCTAGGATTATTATGAATCTACATATCCCCTGCCTTCTTTGTTCCATCATATCTAGTATATAGCACATCCAGGCCACAACCATGACACTGTTAACAGTGAGCTAAATTTGACAGGAAATTGGGGGCAGGAAGAACATGGGATTTTGTATGTTCTTGATTTATGAAGTTAGATGCATATCCAATGGGATTCAAAGTAATAAACCCACTGGTCCATGACACTACCTTAGTTTAAGTATCCCATTGATGTTCGAAAACCCCACAAGATGGAATTTGGAGCTCATTTAAAATATCTTTAATCCATCTGATGCAGCTGCCATTATCCAAATACTACTATGCCAAGGTCAACATGAAGATTTTCCCTTTTCGTATTTTGATACCAAGGGTTGTATTCTCTCTGAAGAATGCTTATAAGGTTGCTTGGGAGAGATCCATTACACAACGTGTTACTGGAGAACCTACAGAGCATAATTGCTTGGATTATTTGAAGAGTCTTACTGGCTTATGGAGGAAACTTTGGAAGGTCAGAATTCCTCCTAAGTGAAGGGTCTTTATGTGGCGTGCTTGCAGGGACATCCTTCCCACTTGGTCATGGCTTCAACGGAAGGGCATTGATGTGGGGAATGGTTGCTATTTCTGCAGTAATGCAGAGGAAACTATAGAACATGTACTTTTTGACTGTCAGCTCTCAAAAGAAGCTCTTGGTTTACCGGATCTTCTGCAAGCTATGGAGGACACCATGGAGATGCTTGGCTGGATAAAGTTGTTTTCATCTACAAACTAGTCCATGACCAGCAGGATTGCTTGGCTGTGACTTGTTCAGCGACTTGGATAAAGTCATTGTTAACCTGGTTGATTTGAACTTCATCTACAAATTATAGAACATGTACTTTTCAACTGTCAGCTCTCAAAAAAAGCTATTGGTTCACTGGATCTTCTGCAAGCTATGGAGGATGCCATGGAGATGCTTGGCTGGATGAAGACGTTGTTTTTATCTACAAACTTTACTGTGACCAGCTGGATTGCTTGGCTGTGACTTGGTCGTCAGCGACTTGGATAAAGTCATTGTTAACATGGTTGATTTGAACTTCTTCTGACTGGCTTACTTGTTCAAGACTAATCTGCTTATCGCAAAATGCATGAGAGGAAGCCGTTACCACTTAACAACAACCTTAAGTTGTTATGACTTGTGACATAAGTATTCAGTTAGCATTGCCATTGCATTTATCCTTTTCGATCCTAAACAGCTAACAATGAAGTTTCACAGATCTAGGATTATTAGGAATCTTCATACTCCCTGCGTTCTATGTTCCATCATGTCCAGTAAATAGCACATCCCGGGCCGCAACTATGACGCCATTAACGGTGAGCTGAATTTGACAGGAAACGGGGGCTAGGGAGAAACTGAGATTTTGTATATTCTTGATATGTAAAGTTAGATGCGGATGAATAATGAGCTGTAGAGTAATATTATTATTCACTAGAGTATATTTTTATAGTTGTTAATTTTAGTCTATGACCTGTGGGCCTGCGGTCATAACAATTCTAGAATGGTGCTTATTACGCGATTTTTCATCTTGTCTTGTACTTTACGGGTGTTTACCGGTTGATTTAGTTCGGGTTTGATTGAAAAAAAATTAAAAAAAAAACCTCTAAATATATCAAATTTAACTGTGTTAGTTTGGATTGATTTTGTAATTTTTTTTTTCGAGCAACTCGACGTAGATTGAGTTCGTTAACTGCAAACAAAACAACTTTGCAATGGTACATACTCTAAAGTTTTTGCCTCACAACCTTGCAATGGCACATGCAAAGTTTTGCTAAGTTTATTCATGCTAGTTGGTTTAACCACAACTCCATTAGGTTTGGTATTTTTCAATCAGACCTTGTTTTGCACATTTAGGATTAAAATTCACATCGATCCTATAAGAAAAATATTAAAATTCTCATCCGCCCATCTTGCTCTGTAATTATGAATATTTTATATTAACATACAATATTTAATTACAATATTAAAATTAATCCATCATCTGATATAAAAATAAAAAGAAAAAAGTTTTTTTAATGTGAGTTTGTCTTTAAAATAAATAAGTAAGTGTATCTATCTTTGATATATTTTAAAGTGTATCATGATTTTAACTCACTAAAATTTAATAGTTAATATACTTTTATTTACTAACTTTACAGACGATTTCTCACTTTACAGAAATTTCATCCAACTAAAAAATATGTTCAAAATAAGTGTTAAACTAATAAAGATTAGTTAATATAATTGATTTTATTAATAGTTAAATTAATCATAATATTTATTTAGATGCATAGTAGGTTTTAAACTCGCCATATGCGGGTTGGGTACTCGTAAAGTGAGGTGGAATTGTTAAGCATAAATTCCATTAACACTATTTTCATTGTCAGCAGGAATTGATTTACGTAATTGACCTTTCACTCATGACAATTGCATGACGTAGGTTCAAATTTAAGAATTCCTTATTGATAGGTGATTTGTAATTTCACCGTAAATCTTTGCTAATGTTGGTGGGTCTGGGAATGGAAAGAGCTTCACTATTTTGATTTTGAAATTTACCAAATAAAAACAGAAATGAACATCATAAAAAAAAGGAAAATAATATAGGATAAAATGCTCAACTAGAACATAATAAAAAGAGAGAGGGATTACGGGTAAAAGTTGTCCTCTGGGCAATGTTTAACATAATCCAAATAAACTTTGGAGCATGAATACTCGATCAAATTTACTTGCTATTGTAAGTTATTACCAGTTTCTTGTTATTTGTTTGTTAATATATATATATATATATATATATATATATATATATATATATATATATATATATATATAGTCTTTCTTCTTCCTTTTTTTTTTTTTTTTGGAGCTCTTTCTTCCTCCTCTCTTTCTTTGTTGTGGGAGGGTAAATGACAACAAATATCACAACCACCAATTTATAATTATACCTATCGATATTATGATTATTCCAGTCACAATCAGAAAGACAACCACAAATTGAGTGCAGATATTACAAATGCATAACCACAATCACAACACCAACATCCCAACCATGTTATCCTCCCCTTCATCTTCCACTTCAACATCACAATCAAAACAAGAACCGCCAACACTCAATCTCCTTAAATAATACATAAAAGGGATAAAGAAAATTAAGGTAACTAAAAGCCTCAACACTCAATATACGCCGCACAAGGGTAGCATCGACACCTTTAATGCCCATTCGCAATCACATGCTAACCAAGTAACCTTCTTTCTCCTCTTTGATGCTCGAGGAACTGAGAGTCGATTGTAGTGCGACCAAGGAACACATGATTATCTTTGTCCTCATCATCGCCAACATCCTCCTCCTCCACTTCATTAACAGGATCATCGCCCTCAATGCCTATCTTGTTGTCATTGCCTCCTTTGCTCTCTTGCCCTTCTTTGGCAACGGCATTAGTTTTACCGGCACAATTAGGGCTGCACATAACTCAACCCAATCCGACTAACTCGACCTAACCAAACTTTGTATTTTCGAGTTGGTTCAGGTTATCAAGTCAGATCGGGTCAAATCCGATTAACCCGATCAATAGTTGGTTCGGGTGACGGATTTGCAAATACAACCCGTGAACCCGATCCAACTACTCGATGACCCGAAGTTAAAACGTTGTAGAAACCACTCCTTCACTTTCAATCTTTCATTTCTGATTTCCCATTCCCAAATTTACGTTCCTAAACCCTAGTCACCTCCAAACAGACCAGCCATCCTTGCCACCTTCAATTTACGTCCCTTCCTCCTAGCTAACTCCCCAGTCCGCAGTCCCCACCAAGCCACCATGATGCCAATGGGTGAGGCGTGAATCTCACCACCTTCCTTTGCCACCATCGCAACCCACCAACCCATCAGACCTCCACCACCATTGGACTAACCCCTTTCTGCCACAAGCCATATCCGCGCCAACGTCTTTGCACATGAACCCATGGCCACGACCCAGCCACCGCGAGCTTCAACTCAAGTTGTGCCACCACCTAGATCCACCACTTCTCTCACTCAGATCCGTGACCCAACCACCAGATCCACGAACTAACCAACCTAGATTCGGTTTCTGCACTACCGTACCAGAGCACCGTGACCGGATCTGCAACCAAACCCCTCAGTCGCTTGAGCCGCTGCACGTCACCATCGTGGTCTTCCCCTGCACAGCCACCACACTGTGGCACCGTGCGACCACTCCTCCAACCGCAGCCTTTGCACCGCACTACCAGATCTGTAGAACCCTTCTCCTCTGTTTCCTGTTTTTCCATTTTATTTTGTTGTATTATGTTTGATTTGGGTCTTGGACTCTTGGGTGGTTGGGCATCTGTGTGTATGGAGCTTGGAGGCTCTATGGGTGGGGGTTCAATAATGTTGATTATGGTTTGCTATTACTGTTAGTTTGTCAATGTCTTGTTGAATGTTGAGTGTTGCTGCTAGTAGAGATCGACTGATCGTCCTCTTCATCCTCTCCAGGTGCTTCTTTCTTCTTGTTTGACATCGTTCTTTTTTTATTGTTCTGCAGTGATTAATTGATTAACTTGAAATCTGCAGTGAAATAAAATAACGTTATCTGATGGGTGGTAGTGGTAAGATAAGGTAGGATTGGGAAATCTTATATTGACAAATGAAGGAGGGCCACGTAGATTGCTCTTATAAAAAAAGAAGTTAAATAATTTAGGGTGGGAATACGAAGAATAGGAAGAGGGAAGGATTTCACATTTCAAATTTCAAGTTGAAACTCATTTTTGAAGTGTGTGCAGCACATTAAATTAAAGTATTTTTTATATAACAAACTTTTATTAATATATTTATTTTTAACTAAATTTAAAAAAATGACACATTTATTTTTATTAAAAATTTGAAACTCATTTAACTTGACTACCCGATCTGAACTAACCCGATTGTAATCGGGTTGGTTCGATTCAGATTACTAGGCAATTTTTTTCTAAACCCGATCCAACCCAACCCAACCCAATTACACCTAATCGATTTGGACATTTTTTTTTGCCTAAACTCAACACAATCCGACCCATCTGTACCCCTAAGCACAACTCTCCCACAAGCAGCACAACGAAGAAAGAAAAGAGGGATCATTTAGCAAATTCTAAATTTAATTCTTAATCTTTTTAGGGCCAATCATGTAATTGTCCATTGTAACAAAGTTTACTTGTTATGAAGGTTACTTGTACTCAACAATGGCCATGGATCACTTTCTTAACAATATCAATGGTTTTGAATGGCTAGAAGCATCGATACTCTAAAGTTCATTTGGAGTATGTTAAACGTCTCATGTCCTGCCTTAGTTGATGTTGCAAGTTGTAGTAGTTTTTCTTTTATATGGGTCATGACAATGTAAAGCTATGGCACTTGGGTCTCTTTAAATGAACGCGAGACCAAAGGCAAAACTATAAATTCTTATCGTTCAATATGCTCCTATAAATACCACACAAAATAGCAAAAGTATGCAATTTAATTTAAAATACTATCCACTTTGTGCATGATCTAATTTGAGCGTCAGAATGCATTTTACAAGTACCCACTCTCTCGTATCACTGCTGCAACCACCGTGCATCAAAAGAAACTATCTTTGTCAACTTTATTCAGATATCCATCTGAACCCAGTTCAAAACAATATATATTTATACTACACTTAATACATTAAATACTTTATTTCTTTAAGTATTAAAACAGCACGTCAGCAACACTAATGTGTGTATGCAACTATGAATATTTTGTTCGAAAGCGGTCATTTTTGTGGCAAAATGTATGATATCCACTGTTTTTGGCTTCCAAACTAGAAATTATACATAATTCACAACAAAATCACATGGAAAAGGAAAAAGCAACAACCGGAGCAGAGCTGAGGAGGTTCTATAAAAGAATCTCATCTTGAACGCCGACATTTAAGGTCTTGTGTGGAAGGACAATGCTATTAACGACCACTACCTCATCCTCAACGGTCACAGATTCACCTGGACTCAGCAAAGGCACAAGATTTGCATAGTTAGTACTTTAACTTTGCTCATTCGAACTTCCCCAGAATAAATAAATAAATAAGAGACAATATGGAGAGAAGGTTAAGAAAGTTACCAAGTATAGTGACCCCGAGTTTTGCCTTGTAATCTCCACTAGCCTGATTTAGTTTATCCAATTTAGTAAAAATATTGCAAATGTAATGAAATGTAAAGAAGATAGAAGATGATGAAAAATGTAAGCACTGCAAGTAGCGTTTTTGATAAATGCTTTACTGGGGCACATCACCCTCAACATTGTTAAAATGGTAAGAGGTTGCTAAAGGGAAAATCCATGGTAGTTCAAGGCCTAGAATTGTATAATTTCCCGAGTTCTTCAACATGAAAAATGACTCCCAATGCACGACGATAAGTATCAATAATAGTCATAGGGAGTAGGGCCGTTTGACAACAACCCTGATTTGAAGAACAGCTTGAATGGATAAACTCATCCAATCAAAAGCTAAGTGTATTTCTCTAAGAAGGTGTTTATCTGCTTGTGATATTGACATGCCAAACTAGTAACCATGCAAAGGTTAAAATCATATTAAAATTGCATGCTGGTGATGCCAAAAGTTTAAATATATCTTTGCCAAAAAACAAAAAATCAGCCAAGGATTTTCTACAAGTATGGCTGACACTTTAGCCTCCATGTCTGTGTTCTAGGACTGTGCTTATGCTTAATGCTATTTGATCTGATAATGGACCAAGTTACACTCTTAAATGTATATGTTTAGGCTTAAGATGTGTGGAATGCATGTCATACAGGTGAATATTTATTTTCCAGTAAATGAGATGGGAGTGGATCATTCTAACTGCCTCTGTGCAATCCTGAGAACTATACGTAGGTAACAGAAAATACAACACATGCCATTAGTTGGCAGAGCAATATAATTTAATATTAAAATTTCTAAACTTGCCTGGACACGGGCCCATCGTCCTATAGAGGATTTCCATCCAACAATTGCATGAATAGCAACGGCATTCTCCTGTAAGATGAAATATATAAATTACAGCTCCAGAAAGGCTTATTCATTTCAAATCAATTAATATGTACACCTGCCTTAATTTCAACATCATCAAGGATGATACAACTGATGAGCCTTGCACCAGCTCCTACACGAGCATTTGCAGATATTGATACACTAGGACCAATCTGTTCAACCACATTTACAAAAGTCAATTTGCATGTGATGTGGTATCTAATGGCATCTGGATTTTTTTTGGATCTCTCACACAAAAAGATCAAAAATAAAAGGCAGGAGGGAGGGTGTCAGAACTCACATGATGAGCATCAATTAAAGGATTTCTTACAATGTATGTTCATGATACAGATCAAGTGGCCAAAGATATACAATTTGTCAATAAAATATTACATGAAAACATACCAATAAGTAAATTATGTGTATCATGTACCGGAAGTACAAAGTAATAACCATGAGCTATTAGACAATTTCAAGAAAATTATGCATATCATGACTGAAACAGAGAAAGCTAGATGATTGCGGAAGCCAGAAGTCCTATGACTTAACAATCAAAGAAAAACAAGTGAATATTCATTCACCTTAGCAGATGGATGCACTTTTGCGGATGGGTGAATATAAACATCACCAATGATCCTGGCTTTCTTAGTACCATCTCCATGTGCCAATAGATCGGGGGATGTGTAACGGAACTGGGCAAGATACAAGGCAGAGCATTTTATGGACATTCTGCAAACATAAAGTCAACATTTTTATGATAAATTCCCCATGAAGGAAATGATGAACGTGTAACAGAATACTTGGGCTTACGCAGGAGTTTTGATTTGTTCCCAGAAGTCCAAGGTTTCATATATATATAACTGTTTCTTCCCTGCAAGAGGTGAGAGGATATCTTGATCCAATCTGACATAATTGGCGGGAAGACTCCTGCAGAAGAACTCTTCAGAATCAGACATGACAATGAACCATTGATTATATAAAACCGAAAGTAAAGTACCCTTATTTCCATGCTGTACATTTAAGTGAGTATTTCCTCCAAAAGCTTAATTCATCTCAATGTGAGCTCAACAATGTATCTTAAAACTAATATGAAGACCAAGCTTGGAAACTACATAACAGATACTAACACCCAATTGCTCATTATCCCCAAAGCTTAAGTTTCATTAAAAGAAGCACACAGTATATATCAAACTATACACATGGCTTTGAAAAAAGAGGAAAGACAATTCTTTAAAGGCGGGGAAAGCAACTTGTATCCTCTCAGAATTTGAAGAATATGAAAACTGTACATAAAAACTGTATATTTCTATTTAATCTGAATGTTTACAAGAAGGTAATATATATAGGGAGTTGTACATTAAACTAGGCCCTAGAAAACAAGCTAATCAAACCTAGAAAATAAGCAACAATAAAACACTAAAAACAATGTCTACAAAAACGTGAAAACATGAAAACAAGAGGCCACCATCCACCATCCATCAAGGCTACCGTCCATTGTCTATCAAGGAGGCCACCATCTACCGTTCTAACTAACAACAAGGTTTTCCACAAGAGGCCACCGTCCACCGTCCACCGTCCATCAAGGCTACTGTCCACCGTCCATCAAGGAGGCCATCATCCACCGTCCTAAACTAACAACACGGTTTTCTACACTCCCCCTCAAGCTAGTGAATATGCATTCTTCATTCTCTACTTGGATACAATCATCTGAAATACTGGACTGCTCAACCCTTTTGTAAGTACATCAACAAGCTGACCTTGTGTAGACATATAGGATGTACAGATTAAACCACTCTCCAATTTTTCTTTGATAAAATATCTGTCAACCTCAATATGTTTTGTTCGATCATGTTGTACTGGATTATGAGCTATGCTGATTGTAGACTTATTATCACAGTAAAGTCTCATCAGTCCATCCCACTTGATCTTCAAATCTTCAAGAATAATCTTTAACCATAGTAGTTCACACACCTTGTGCCATAGCTCTGACTTCTGCCTCCGCACTAGATCGTGCTACCACATTCTGGTTTTTACTCCAAGTCACCAGATTTTCTCCAAGAAAAGTGCAATATCTTGTGGTTGATCTTCTGTCCACTGGTGATCCAGCATAGTTAGCATCAGTGTATACCTCAAGTACTAGACCTCAATTTCTCTTAAATAAAATGTCTTTTCCTAGTGTTCCCTTAAGATATTGTAATACTCGATATGTTGTTCGCAAATGAGATTCTTTCGGACTGTGCATGAATTAGCTAATCACACTTACTGCATATGCTATGTTCGGTCGTGTGTGAGATAGATAAATAAGTCTTCCCACCAAACACTGATACATTTCTCTATCAACTGCAGTGTCTTCCTCTGCTTGCCCAAGTTTCATATTAGGATCCATAGGGGTACTTGCTGGTTTGCATGCTATCTAGCCTATTTCTTTTAGGAGATCTATAACATACTTTCGTTGGGAGATAAATATACCCTGCCTAGAATGAGCAACTTCAATTCCAAGAAAGTGTTTCAACCTTCCTAATGCTTTAATTTCCAGCTCCTTAGCTAAGCATTGACTCATAATTTGTTTCTCCTTAACATCATCTCCTGTCACTATTATGTCATCAACATACACCAAGAGAGTTGTAACTCCCCCTGAAGGAGAGTGTTTAATAAACAGTGTGTGACCCACTTAGCTTTGTTTGTACCCCATAGCTAACATAATTCTAGCAAACCTTCCAAACCACGCTCATGGTGATTGCTTGAGGCCATACAAGGCTTTTTTCAACTTACACACAGTATTAGTATGCAAATTCTTCCTGTATCCCGGTGGAACCTCCATGTAGATTTCTTGTTCTAGATCTCCATGCAAGAAAGCATTCTTGACAGCAAACTACTATAAATCCTAACCATAATTAGATGTCAATGCCAATAATACCCGAACTGTGTTCATCTTTGCAACTTGTGCAAAAGTCTCCTGGTAATCAATTCCATAAGTTTGGGTATACCCTTTGGTTATCAGTCGTGCCTTATACCTCTCTATGGACCCATCTGCTCTATATCTCACAATATACACCCATTTACAGCCTACAATTTTCTTCCCTGTAGGTAACTGCACTAGCTCCTAGGTTTTATTCTTTTCCAATGCCTTCATCTCCTCATTCATGGCTTGTTTCCATTTTTCATTGGACAAAGCCTCGAGTAGGGTGGTAGGGATGGTAGTGGTATTTAGGCTCACAAGGAAGGCTTTATGGGATGGTGAGAATTTCTCAAAGGACAAGAAGTGTGCAAGCGGGTATAGTGGCCGTTTTGTGCACTCTCTAGTTCATTTTCTAATGGCTATAGGAAGATTTTGGTCATCACTATCCATATTAAATTCAGTTTCATCTTGCAATGCAGGGTTAGAAACTATTACCTCATTCAAAGGCTTCGAGTTGTACTATTGGGCCTGCACAAGTTCAGGAATAACCATCTTCCTTCTTGTAAACACCTTGCCTTTGCCATACCTCGCATTCTCAAGAGCAGACTCTACTGCTGGGTCAGGAATAGTTTTGGACATAGGTTGTACAAGATCGGGAATGGTTTTGGGCATAGGTTCAACAATGATTTCAGGAGGAGGATTAGGGCCAGGAAAGTTAGGAGAAGGTCCGTTAGACACAAGAAGTAAGGACAAGTCAAGCAGAAAATCTTCCTTATCTTCCCTTATTGACTTCTCCCCTTGAAGATAAGGATGGGTAAAATAAGGCTTTTCTTCACTGAATATAACGTCCATGGAGACATCGAACTTTCTGGATGGAGGGTGAAAACACTTGTACCCTTTCTAGGTCGAAGAATAGCCCACAAAGACACATTTTAGAGCCCGCGGATCAAGTTTCCCCCTGTTTTGACTATGAACATGGACAAAGGACACACATCCAATAATCTTAGGGACAAGATTATTGGTAGTGTGTAGATCAGGATAGAAAGTGGAGAGGACATCTATCGGACTCTTGAATCCCAGGACTCTAGTGGGCAACCGATTTATAAGATGAGTAGTTGTTAGGACAACTTTCCCCCAAAAGGACTTAGGGACATTTCTCTGGAACAGTAAGGCTCGGGTTTTTTCAAGAAGGTGACCATTTTTCCTCTTTGCTAGCCCATTTTGGTGTGGGGTATGAACACAAGATGATGCATGTATTATTCCTTCTTTTTGGAAAAAATGCGTAAGAGTTTGATTGAAATAGTCCCTAGCATTATTGGACTTGAATTGCTTAATACTCATCCCAAACTGATTTTTAATCATGGAACAGAAATTTGGGAGAATAGTACTAATATCAGACTTATTTTTGAGCAGAAAAATTCAGGTAACACGAGTACAATCATTAGTGAGACACAAACCATCTTTCCCAAAAGACATTAGGAATAGAAGAAGGACCCCAAACATCACTGTGAATGAGAGAAAAAGGAACAAAACTTCTTGTATTACTAATTGGAAAGGTTACACACTTATGTTTGGTAAGTTCACATACATCACAATGAAAATGTTCAACATCAAGACCTTTAAACAAAAAGGGAAAAAGACGATTAACAATAATAAAGGATGGATGTCCAAGTCTGCGGTGAACAAGCCACATTTTGTTTTTATTGGTTGAAAGAAGTTCTAAGGTAAAGGAATATGGATGTCCAAGTCTGCCCTTGGTCCTGTTTAACTGACCTGGTATTTCAAGGAGGTAAAGGTCATCTTGTTCCCTAGCATGTCCAATCATCTTCCCTGAATCCTTGTCCTGAAAAACACAATAATCATTATAAAAAATCACATTGCAAGATAAATCTTTAGTTAATTTCTGAATAGAAACCAAATTTGTGGACAGTTTAGGAACATGAAGAACATTTTTTAAGGTCACTAAGGGGCTTAGTTGGACATCTCCTACATCAGCTACAGTGGTCAAAGAACCATCAGCTGTGGATATTTTCTTACTGCTTGGGCATGGGGAATAGGTGGAAAATATTTTGGGGGTGTTGGTCATATGGTCGATGGCTCCTAATTCTAAAATCTAGGAATTGGAAAAGGTTGTACTCGAAGCACTTAGTCCAATTGAAAGAGGAAACTTACCTGAATATGCCGAAGAACAAGGACCTGAAGGCTTCTCAAGGTTGCTAATGAGTGATCTCACCCTCTCTCAATCTCTTCTTGGTTGAGACTGTCCAGTTCTTGTGACCCTCAAGACTGTTGAGATCGAATATCCTCCATATCTTTACTCTCTAGGCAATGAAGGCCTCAAGTATTTCGAATAGAAATATCCAATGATAAAGGCTGGTATCGTCGGCAATGAAGGTTGGTAGACCCAGAAAGACGGCAATGAAGGCCTGGAGTAGGGATAGTGTAACAGAGACAATCCCAGATCGGCGATGAAGGCCGATTGTGATGAGGGGTACAAGGGTTCGAGTTCGGCGATGAAGGCTGATGGTGATGAAGGGTTCAAGGGTTCGTTGGCAATGAAGGTCAACCGAAAAAGTGCTCAGCGGAAAAAAGAGACAGACCTAGATCGGAACCACTCTGATACCATCTCAGAATTTGAAGAATATGAAAATTGTATATTTTTGCTTAATCTGAATGTTTACAAGAAGATAATATATATAAGGAGCTGTACATTAAACTAGGCCCTAGAAAACAAGCTAATCAAGCCTAGAAAATAAGCAACAATAAAGCACTAAAAACAATGTCTACAAAAACGTGAAAATGTGGAAACAAGAGGCCACTATCCACTGTCCCTCAAGGCTACCGTCCACCGTCCATCAAGGAGGCCACTGTCCACCATCCTAAACTAACAACACGATTTTCCACAAGTGGCCCTTGTCCATCAAGGCTACCGTCCACTGTCCATCAAGGAGGCCATCGTCGATCATCCTAAACTAACAACACGGTTTTCCACATATCCCAAAGTGACCCTGAAAATAAACCTTGGGTATGCAAACCTGCATTGTAAAAGCCCTAATTGAATAATGATTATTTGACAAATCCTTTTTTGGTAAGACCACAGGGTCTTCCCACACCCAAAGGGTGTGTGACTAATCCCCACTCGGGTGTCAGCTTAGCATTGGCCACAAGGTGCTTCCGGTGGGTTTCGAACCCTTGCATTGCAAGTAAATTCCGCCTACATTTAACTCAATTTGGCAACTGACTCACAGCTTGTGGTTACTATTTGACAACTCTAACACCAAAAAGACAAATTTCAAAAGATGCAATACCATTGTGCATGATTAACAAGCACGCATATTATAACTTGATATCAAAACTACCATTTGCCTGAGCAGATATATAAGCCTGTGCTGAATTTGAGGGGAAAAATTCTTGAGGCAATAAACCATATGATCAACTAGGAAAGTAGTACCATTTAAATTTCCTTCTCATACTTGATTTGTTCATTCAGGTGGTATCATAGTGGAAACATTTCATAAGTGATAGAATTTCCTATTTTAACTTGCCCATTTTTGGAGCCAATAAGTGTAAAGAAGCCCATGCTTAAATGCTTTGTTCTGTGACACACGATGGGTTTAACTAAGTGAACTGACAATATTGTTGATATGATAAGCGATTAACTTTCAAAATTATTTATGTGAGCTTCAATAAATGATATCTTAAATATATGAAAAAAGTGTATGGATACATATAAAAATAAGCAAATGTAAAAGTGTGATACTGATTAAGAAGGTAAACAATTAAACATGCAAACCGTTAGGATCCTTTACCAGAATTTCAGCTTCAGTTCATTGCATGAATTGCTCTAGTTGACATTAATGATTGGAATGAAGTTTCATAAAATGTTCTGGCCAGCTAAACTAAAAATGGGAAACTTTTGACTATTCATAAGTACAAACCTTGTGTCTGGTTGCATTGCTTCAAAGCTGGAGACACGTCTTATTAGATTAGCTGCAAATAAAATTTCATATAAATAAAATGAGTTAATATACGGGACAACAAACTCTGGTTATCATCAATTCCTTATATCTAGAACAAATGAAATAAAATGAAGATTTTCACTGACCTCTATCTTTCCGCTGAGTAGAAACACCCTCGATGGCAGTAAAGACATCTGGTGTAAATATATACACACCGCAGTTTATTCGATCACTTACCTGCATTCAAGTAAACTACCAGAGTAAGACAGTAAACAACAGCAGATTTTTAGTTTAGAATTCAAGGGATAAGCTTATGAACATACAAAAGTTTCAGGTCTCTCTGTGTAATGCAAGAGCTCATTGGTGACTGGATCAGCTACCAATTCCCCAAACTCGCTGGCTGACTCTGGAGAAACCTTCACAAGGGGGGAGGGGGGGAAGGGGATAAAAAATTGGATGCTAATCACCAAAATGTCATGCTAAAAAAACAATTTATGTGTGTATTGTCCAACCTTCACAACTAGGATTGTTCCCATTCCACGATGTCTTCTGTGCGCATCTGTAAGCATAAATGGAGAAGGCAACAATTAATTGTTATGCCAGCCATGTAAAAATTAAGAGATTGAAGGAAGGTTTAAAGTTACTATTCTGCAAAGAAACTCAATATGTGATGATTATAAAAGAGGAAGGGAACCAGCATCAAACAGTTGCTTCTAGAAGAAAATATCTAGTCTATTTCAGAAAAGAAATTACCCAGCATTTCTGGCAGTGGAAAACTGCAGCAAACATCACAGTTCAGCAAGAAAATATGTGACTGCCATACAAAATGTGATCAACACTATCAACATACTACATAAGCATGAGCACATAAAACATTTCAGTCGTATCATATAGCAAAAATTTCAGAACAGACAATCACATATGTAAGAAAGTTTCTTATAATCAAGTATGGACAAAGTCATAGGTAAAGATAAAAACCGGATCCTCCTCCATGATTAGATCTCTAAAGTTATAAAGACCACCAGCTGAACCATGTGGCTTGTCTTCCTTCAAGTATCTAATATCACCGTGGATGACATAAGTGGCCAATGTAATCTCAAGAAAAAAAATATTGAAACCTTTTTGAAAAATTATAACATGATTAGAAAGAGAAGACAACTTACCTAACAGGGATTTTAAGCTCATTTGAGATGGAGGATACAAATAATGTGAATTCGCGTTCCTCGTAGAAACCAATAAGATAAATCTGAGCCAAATTAGGAATCTGCGACGCAAACGACAGTTAACTACTTGGCAGATTACATATGATTTGATTTTTTAACACCGGTGATTGATTGTCTTCCATTTTGGGAAGCCTACCCTTTTACAAGCAGAAATTGGATGATGAACCATGGGTTGTCCTGCTAATGGAAAAAGTGGCTTGGGTATGTTGAATGACAATGGCCGGAATCTAGTACCTGTAAATCCAAATATGAGAACATAAAAATCTATGGATATTAAGGAAAATGCCTCTCGCTTTTAAAACCATGAATCAAGTCCAATTTAACATAAGAAACCAATGTATCAAGTCTCAGCTCAAGAAACTAACAAACAATACCAAGTGAACAGGGATAGGGTGAGAAGGGATAGTAAAAACACCGGAAAACATGATAATACTATCACCAAAACCAAGGCAATTTCCATTTTGAATCCAAGAAATAGAGAGAGAAGTGGCATTCAGTGAATCAAGATTCAGATTTTGAATTGGTTACTGGTGATACAATCTAGAATGAATGAATTGATATTCATTGATACCTTTAGTGGGTCCTCCAACCATGATCACAGCGACGACCCTCTCGTCTGCAGTTCCCATCTTGGGTAAGAGAAAGCAATCCAGATCCCCTTAAACGCGAGAGGGGAGAAGCCTCAGCTTGTGGTGATGAAAGACAATGAGCTCATTTTGTTTTGGTAATTGGCAGGCACTTACTCTCGTGTCACAGAACACAGTAACGAACAAAATATCTGAAAGTGCAATGCAGCTTCGAAGCAGAGAGCGAGATAGAGAGAGAGAGAGAGAGACGCTTAGATGAGATCAGCTTGTGTTGGATTTGTTGATCAGATCAGAACAAAAAGTTCATTGTCGGTACGTATTACAAACACTCGACTTTGTGAAACTGCTCGGTTCGTGTTTAATGTTTCTTTTTCTCTTTTATCTGTTATACTATTTTACAGCCAGTAACTTGTATTTATTTTATTAATTATTTATTATTTTATAATTTTATCAACGAGTTAATTTATGCAATTTGTAATTTTTATTTTTTTATATTTATTTTTAAATTTTTAAATAGATGTGTTACCTTTGACTGAACTAAAAAAATGAATTAGTTAAGGTGTTAGTCTAAATATTTCTTGACCAAAATATATAAAAATAATGATTAATAGTCATGATTATTTATGATTTATTTTTTATTTATTTTTGATTGAGTAATTATTAATAATAAAAATTAAAAATAAAAATTAGATTAAAATAATTTTAGAAAATAAATTTTGAATATCGAAGTAAGGATTACACTCTATATAATAGTATAGATTATAATGTAAATAATATAAAAAATTTCCATACAAATGAACATATTATTGGTAAGATAAATATAAATTATAAGATAACATAAGAATTTATGAAATTAATATAATAAAAATAATATCCTATCCTATCTAAAATAAATATCTTAAATAATATTGGGATTGTACGAGTTGTCGAGTTCAAAACTTCAAATAGTTTTATTGTTATTATAATTTTTTTAACCAAACTGAGATATGTCACCATATTAATGATATATATAAAAAATAATAGTATTATTTAATTATTTCACTTTTTATCTAAACAAAAGTATATAGCTTACTCAGTTCAAAAAAACGTATATAGCTTACTTTTCCCTGGGTTGGTTGGAGCTTAGGAACTTGAGACTAGGGGGAACGGGAAAGAAAACAAGAGCTACGTCAAGTGCTTTGCGGGTTAATGCACGTAGAGCCACAGAAGGGAAGTTTCCGTCTATCTTTCAGAGGGGTTGGAGGTCCCTAATGTTTTTGAGAAAATGTTATTTAAACGTACATAAAAAAGTAATACAGGAATAATACAGATCACTTTTTCTAAAAAAAAATTCACTTAAATCAATGAAAATAGAGTGTTCAAAACTGAATTATGAGAGTTACATGAGAAAGTAAGTAATGATAGATTTCTCCATGACGCAATAGTGACGATTTGAGGAGTGTAGGGTTGAATACTTGTAAAAGACACTTTGACGTTCAAGTCAATAGCTGCTCAAGGAGGATAGTAGATAATTGAATTAATGCGTATTTTTGTCTTCTTGTTAAGCTTTTATATAGAGACTTATGAGCGTATAAAAAGCACGCGCTCCCCTTAGTGGGCGAGCGATTCCCTACACATTGCATGTTTGAGGACGGGTTGCTCTAGTTTCATAGGTCTATACTCGATCCAAAACAGTTGCCTCCAGCATGACGCTTGGGTGAGACAACTAAGTGTTAAGATACATGTTCAACTGGAGTACACGATGGACAAAGAGATCCGAGTCATAGTGTTTTATGCTAGATCTCACGATGTTCTCTCAAAGAGCCAAGATCTATGATGTACCATAGTAAGAATATGGGGTATGTAAGTAAGGCCTAGATCTTGGTTAGATTGTTCTTCTTACATGATCATTTTGTGGTCTGAGATGTTTAGTTGGTTACCCCCATGTTGTAGGGGGTTTGTTGCAATTCTCTCTCAGGCCAAGATCCCGGGTGTTGTTTCACCGTGGAGTTTTGCTGAAGGTCAGGTGTTCGATTTACGTCTCCCTTTGTGGTGCCACACGTCGCTTCAGTTTTGAACATTCTGAACCTTGTCCTTTCAGTTGCCTTCATTCATAAGCGATGTGACACGTGGTTGAGGAGCAGTAGGTGTCATCGTTTGGGATTCATAACGTTATGATGAGTCACTTTTGAGTTTCGAAAAGTGGGTGTCATGATGGGTTATTTTGAACGAAACGCCTTATCTGTATTGAAACGGCGTACCCCTCCCCTGATGGTAGTGGTTAGGTGGTGACTTTTCACGCCTATAAATAGGGGTGGAGAGGGGTTTTCTCCATTCTTTGCCCCAAATTTGCTTTCTAGATTTTCACACTCGAATTCTTTTTCTCTGGTGACTTTTCTAGTAGTTGTTGGTGTTTCAAGGCTTCTTCAGCACTCCTTCACTACTTAGAACCTTTTTCTTCATAACTCTAGGTACTTATCATCTTTGTCCTTTCTATTTTTGCCTTTTTATTTGAACCCTTAGTAGAAGGCACTTCGCGGGAAGAAATGTTGCGTAGTGAGGAGTTAGTGTAGGATAGTGGCTTGTTAGTGAGGGTTCTGAGTACCTGATGGCGTTAGGAAATTTGAATGATTCTTTGGGATCTAACTCCGGCACGTCCTCTGCAGGTATGATGCGAAAACAGAGAGCTACGCCTGCAGAGCGGGGGAGGACTGTTCTCGCGGAGGAGAAAACGTTCATCCTTCCTCGAAATGTTGACATATACTATTGGGTGGACCATGAAGTTTTGGGCACTCCCTCTGATGTAAGGACTGCTAGAAATGCCCAAGAAAAGTAATAATATCTACAGCTAACGGTGGAGGGGCTTAAAGATCGAGAGTTCGCGATCTGGCACCCGTCAGAGGAAGAAAGGGTGTGCTCAACCCGTACTGAGGGCGAACACTTCATGTATATGTATAAGTCCCTCTTTACCCGGATTAAGGTGAGGTTGTTGTTTACTAACTTTGAGATAGACATTCTTAATCACCTGCGGGTGGTGCCTACCTAACTTCATCTGAATGCTTGGTGTTTTGTTTGAGCATTCGAGTTAGTTTGTTGGGTCTTTGGGTGGTCGTACTCGGTCAAGTCTTTCTTTTTCCTTTTCTCTTGATTGACCATCTCTAGGAGTAATCAAACCAAATGGTAGGCTACGTTGCATGCGCAAAGTGGATGTACGGTCTTCAAGCCCTATCAAGAGTCCTAAAAAAAATTAAAATGACTTCTTTAGGGTAAAAGAAGTTCTAGGTAAGACACCTTTTTTTCATCACCCCAGAAGATGAGTCACGCCTTCATTTATACTGGACCAACGTCAATTGGGGGCGAAGCAACAAAAAATTAGAAACTCCAAGCTCTGAGATCCCTCTTTCCAAGGCTTTGGTCTTGGATTTTTTGATTGATTGGATGAAATGAGGGAGGGTCATCTCTTCTACGGATATCTTAGATGAGCCTTCCGCTTATGTAAAGGTTGTGTTAGGTACCTCATCTTATGCATTTCTCTTTTATACTTGCCTCTTGCATGAACTCATCTAAGTGTGGTAACATTCTTCTTTTTGTTTGTAGGAAGCATGGCTTCGTCCTCTAAGCTTCGGCGCCTGACTAAGATGTTGGCAGCAAAAGATGGTGAGACATTGGGGTCTCAACTCCCGGTAGTTGCTCAGGGGGTGACTGTTGTTGTCCTTACTCCTCCAAGCAGTGCAACTTCTCCTCCAGTGGTTGTGGCGGTCTCTCCTCCTATCCCGTCCGTTACGGCACAATATGTTAAAACGAGTTCTCTTATTCCTCCATTGTGACCCCAGAAAAAGGCAAGCTGGGGGTAGCAGGGATGATAGAGGGAAGAGGTCGGTCATCAATGTCATTCCAGAACATCCTAGAGTGTTTGAGGCTTCTATCAGTTTGGAGTTTGAGGGTGCTCCACTTAGGCCTCCACTGATATTGGTGTGCATGCGACTGATCCTTCCAGCTTTATCGATGACTCATTATACAATCAGACAAAGGTCAAGGCGTTAGTCTAGCTCGACATGTTAGAGTTCTTCTGCAGGGCACAACTGGGGGTTTGCAGCTTGTCTCTTTCCTTTGGCTTGTGGAAGAAAACTGGGGTTCCTCTCGGGATGTTTTTAATTTAGAGGGGGAGCTCAACACCTCCGAAGTGACAAGTAGAAGCTCGAACTGGATCTAGGCAAGAAAGGCAGGTTGCTAGACCCGGGTGTCACGGAGGGACCCAGATGGAAGGGCAGCTCAAGTTGCTTAGCGCCGAGGTTGATAAACTACGGGCCGAGGTTGACCACCAGACTACGGACGCCTCCGTTATCCCCTTTCTTTGTGCTCGAGTTGCTAAGATGACGTCTCTCCAAGTCAAGGCTGCCGAGGTCAATAAGCTTAGGCACAACTCAGTCAAGCAAAAACTCGGGAGGATGAATTGAAGAAGAACTTGGCCTTGTTTGATTCTGCCCTTGCCGATCCCCAGGTTCAGTATGAGCTTTTGAAGAAGGAGTTTGATCAGATAGTGGATGATTGGTTAGCATCTGTGGAATATACATTTGAAAATGTGCTCAGCCAACTCTGCCACCTTAATCATGGACTTAACGAGGAAGGAATCAGCGCGTTGAAGGAAGTCTGGGATGGCTAGATTATGAACAAGGTCACTTCAGAGGCTGTTCTTGGTAATCAAGTGGATAACGAGGTGGAGGCCGTGAAAGGACAGAAATGGTGCCGGATGCTGGCCAAAATACGGGCGAGGCAATCGCGACTGAGGTGATGCAGATTGAGGCTGGGCAGATTGAGGTAGCAGTGGAGGCTCCAGAAGATCAAAGTGCCACTTTTTGATACTTCTTTTTATTTTGTTGTCTCGTGTATGGGGTTTTACTTTTGTATTTGGACAAGTCCCGACCTTGGGCACTGTTGAACTTTTGCCTTTCCTAGACCGAGATGGATTAGACACTCAATCTTGGTGTTGGCTTTATACTTAAACAATTTTGATTGAGTAGCTCACTAAGGTGGGTCCAACACTCAATCTTGGTAGTGAGGCTTTGGATTTGACGCCTTTTTGGTAGCTTTTGCTTTGCGATTTTTAGTAGTTTGTGCTTACTCGGGAAATGTTGCTTTGGATTTATTGGGAGTTAAGATTGCTTTAATGGTCATAGCAATTTTCTGCTCTAATCCCTAACTACCTGCTGGCTTTTCATCCAATCGCAAGGGAGGAGCAATTAATTGTGGCTTTGATCTTGCAACTAGTTCACCTCCTTTATGGACCAATCAGGATGCATTACTCCTTCTATAAACAGAGAATGTTTGTAATGGGGTTGTCACTTGTTCTTTTCATCTTCTGGTTGTGGCTAAACATGGGTCTTTTCCATAAAATGGTCCTTTTCTTGCTTCTTGTGAGTGTACGAAGGGTCGTGCCCCCTTCTGAGACCATCTTTCAATTCTTCCCCAAATTCTTGAAGGTGTTTCCATTTTTGGTGGCCTAGCATCTTCAGAGGGTGCCCTTTATGAACCGAGGCGTTGTCGCACCAAAACTCTCTGGGGGGAGGGGGAGATTCTCTCTAGTGAAAGAAGTCTCGTGCCCGTCTTGCCTGGGTTCTAGTAAGGGTACGACTAGGCCATGAGCAATAGGGATTGATGTTGGACGATAGTTTGCTGTATAGGAAGCGCACACCACAGAAACTTGGCTCTGGTTTGTTAGAGTTTGTCTCCTTCTTGTATTCACCATTGTAGCGGTGGTAGGTGGAGTCTTGAGAGTGATGTTGAGAGTAGAAATTTATTGTTTTTCACAAACGGCGTCAATGTTCAAAATTGGGTTTTGAGAGTTACTTGATAAGGTAAGCAATGATGGATTCCTCCATGACACATCAACAGTGGCGATTTGAGGAGAGTGGGGGAGAGTACCTGCAAAAGGTACTCTGATACTCAAGTCAATGGCTGCTCAAGGAGGATAGTGAATAATGGAACTAATGTGTACCTTTGTCCTCTTGTTGAGCCTTTATATAGAGACGTATGAGCATGTAAAAAGTGTGAGAGTTCTGAGTGTTTCTATACGTGTCTCGCAGTATCCCCTTGTAGTACGGGAAAACATTATTCTGTATGGTTTGTTCCCTCTATCCAAATAGAGTGTTGTCTCTTCTTTTCTATCGGTGAGGGAACATGCTTAGTGGACGAGCGGTTCCTTGCACATTACATGTCTGAAGACTAGCTTAGTGAGCCGGGTTGCTCTAGTTTCATAGACTTATACCTAGTCCAGAACAGGGAGAAAGACAAAATACTACTAAAAATATTTAAAAACCCGTGTGTAAAATTTGTGTTACTTGCTGTTTATGCAAGGAACACAGCTCAATGTATTTCCGTCTATTGTAATCTGTCGTCTGCATTTTAAACTGCCTAGTTGATCATTTTTCCAGTTTAGAAAGCTGTGCTAGGCACAAATTGGCTAGTTCTTAATCTCCTCCGTATTGTTTGTTGGGATCTTGTCTTGGTTTACATTTGTGCAAAAATAATGCATGTTATAATCCCTTGCTTGTGACAAGATGCCAAGAATCATCTCAATTTCGACGCCATATACGGTTTTTGGGCCAATTTCTCCTCTTCATTAAATTAATTAAATCATAATCACATAGAAGTTGAGTTCGACCTAACAAGGCATAATACATTGGCTGAAGTTTTACAATTAAACCACACATATGATGAGGACAGGAAAAGCAATGAGCAATAATTTGTCTGCAAGTGACTCACTAAAAGATCAAGGTAAAAATAGAATAACCATTTACCTGCTAGTAACTTCTTTTACCATTTTCCAGCACTGCAATCATCAATCATAATTTCAGAGAGAAAATAAAGGCAAAAGAGTGCAATTATAACAAATTTTAAACTGCTCTAAAGTGCAACATGAACTTTAAACAATGTAGTTGTAACATAATGACACATGATAATTTTCTTAATTTTCAAACAATAATTAATCCATAAAGATCCAACAATTTCACGTAAATCCAAATGTGTTTTTTTTCCCCAGTTTCATGTGCAACCAAATGTATTGATGGACTCAGTACTATCTCTTTTGGTTGAGCGACTAGATAACTTTTGCACCATATTCATTGTTTAGATAAATCATCTTGTTTGGAGGGAGGAGCAATTAAATATTATCTACGAGAAGAAATCCGTTAATTTATGCCACAGAAATTTATGGCAGAGCTTAAACGTAAAACAGGCAAAAACATAAAGAATATATTCAACAATCCATGTCAAGTTGCAATGTTAAGAAGCTATTTCTTTCATATTGATTGTGTTCACTAAGTATCCTTGCACAGATCCATTGCATAGGCCAGGCCGTACCATGCCGTGCTTAAAGGGAAAAGGATGAGTAAGAGTAGGCCATAACCCACAGGGATCAAGAAAACCAGACTGTTGATTAACTTGTTTAAAAGGGGAAAGGGTAGACTGAAAGGCAAATTGATGTCCCAATCATGTAACATTAATGCGCAACCCCAACGGTCAATTACTTTTACATCAAGACAGCGGAAAAGCTGTGACTGCCTAGCTGAAAATTTCTTTCTTCCTGAAAAAGCAACGAGCATGGAATACCATACGCAGCACCAGACTACACGTAGCATTCATATGATCATATCTGGTGGACCCATGACTCCATAACTATAGTACGCTCAAGAGAGACTACAGCACGCAATAAATAAAGTGGAAAAGATTTTTACGCAGAAATTACAAAAATATTGAACGTTTGGTATAAAAATTTCAACCATTGGCAGTTTACTGTATAAAAAATTTTGCAGCCACATATGATTGTCTGTGAGGTTTATGAGGACTGGCCTAACACTTTTTCGGACGTCAGACAAAGTGGAAACTTAACCTCCTATTACACATTAATTACAAAGAATATTCAATACTTTTATGATGCATATAGAAGATTTTAATATTTGAGAAGAAAGTGTCTATTGAGTGATTAAGAAAACTATGATCATTTAATTTATTTTCTTCTAATAATTAATCAAAATAAAATTAGGTCTAATATTTATTGAATAAAAAAAATTTAAATTTTGGAGCCTTATGCCGATGCCTAAATTGGCTAATGATTAGGCTGGTATGAGGTTTGTATGTAAAAATTCTATGTGTTCAGTAGAGGATATTGATGCGTGCCTAAACAGGCACTGTGAGATTCTAACCTAAAATCAATTGGTATTAAGTGGAGTGACTCTAACAGATATATAAATCGCACCTGAAATATTAAGACAGATGATGTGAGACTCTTAATATCCCCTCCACAAAATGCATGGACGAAATAAGCGGAAATAAACTTAGTGAAGTGGGCGGAAACAAGGCCTAACAAAGTAGGCGATGAAAATGGGATATTGGCTCTATACTATGTGAGATTCCAACCTAAAACCAATTGACATTAAGTGGAGTGACCTAAAAGATATATAAACTACACCTGAAATATTGAGGCAAGCGATGTGAGACTCTTAACAGGCATAAACTGATGTTTTCTTCCTTGCGATGAAATAGGGAGTTTGTATCTACAAAGACACTCCAACACTCAAGTCATACTGTGCACAGTTAGGGTTTAAGCTAAAGAGCAATATATACATGTTAGAGGTGATTGATCTTGATATTTATAAAGGTTGAATAGGGAGATACATTCCCTTAATAGTTGCAGATAATCCCTATAAAATCAGAATGTTGATACTGCAATTATGAGCAGTCAAAAGTGGTCATGGGTGCTATTATTATGTAAGATCATGATTGATAGTTACAGATACTCATGGGATTTATCCACTACGTAAATCTCGCGGCAATATTGCTACTACCCAATGTCGTGGTCTAACATCCATTGTAATGGGATCTCAACAGTGTACCATGAAATCCAGTTGGGTGTCAACGACAGACTCCAGCTTGATGCATGCCAGGTTGACCTATGGGACAGGATCCCGAATTGCGGTCCAAAACAGTTTCCCCCAACTTGGCGCTTAGATGGGACAACTAAGTTTCAAGGTATCCAAGTTTGATAGGAGCACACGGCATGCGGTGGACAAAGAGATCAGAGTCAGTGTTAACGTCGGATCTCACGATATTTTTTTTCAAAGGGACGAAGTCCATGATACATCTTAGAATGCCCTCCAGGGTTAATGAGTAAGGTTGGGATCCGAGTTGGATCGCTTTGCTCACTTTATCATTCCATTATCCAGGGCATGTTATAGGTTGCCCCCATGTGTAGTTCACAGGGTCTTTGTTATCCTTTCTTGTAGCCTTTATCCTGCAGTTTGTAGCAGTCTGAGCTTACTTAGGAACCGTTATTTTGACTTTATTGGGAATTAAAAACTATTTTAAAGAGGATAGTAGTTTCATGTTATTTCCTAATTGTTTGCTACTCTCGTGGTCAATCATAAAGAAGGAGCATTAAAATGTAGCCTCAAACGTGCAGTCAGTTTGCCTTCTTAGTAGTCAATCAAAATGCTTTATTCCTTCTATAAATATGAAATGTTTGCATTGAGGCTGACATTTATTTATTTTATTTTTCGATCGTGTTCGAGAGTGATATTTTTCTAGAGAATGATCTCTCTCCTATTTCTTGTAAACATGTGGAAAGTTGTGTCCCTTTTTGAAACCATTTTTCTATTCTTCCCAAAATTCTTAAAGGTGTTTTCTTTTCTCCCACATATTCCTCTGATGAAGGCCTTTATTACCAAGCGCAATGGTTCGGTAAAGACTAAGTAACTGCCTTACGCAGGTTGGTCAACATGCATCTAGGCGACAAAAGTCTTTCTTTCCAAGTGTACGCAAGAATGTGTAACCTTTCTGCGCTTGCCGGGAGGATTTATCATTTCTGCTATAGTTCTTGTGAGGCATGGAGGTCTTCTGCTCTCATTCCTCTGTCCTCCTGACTGCAACTGAAGGTACTAGCCAAGTGTCTTGGTTTCACCCTGTTACCAAGTGGCTTCAATACTCAAGAGGGGGTGAATTGAGTTTATAAAACAAATTCGCAATTCTTTCGCAAAACACTTGAATGTTAAATTTCGTTGAAGCTATTGACTATTTGAGATGAATGAATTGATAAGAACGATAGATATTGCTTAATAACCAACCAAGAAAGAAGTAATCAAGTAAGAAAATAAGCAATGCACAAATGTAAAGAGAAGGGTTTAGAGAATCAAACACAATAGTTTATCCTGGTTCGACCACCAATCCATTTGTGACCTACGTCCAATCCTCAAGAAACCACTCGAGATTTTTCACTATATCTTCAAGCTTCAATAGGTGCTTGACAACATTTACAAACTTGAGCACTCAACTCCTTGGGATGCCTCACCCTTGAGCTTAAGCCTCTTCAAACAAAGGGATGCCTCACCCTCTTCTTACAAAGTAATCAAGGTTAATAGAATGAAACTCTCGCTAGAGTAAATGATACAAATTGAATCTCTTAGAATGCTCTCAAAAGATATCTCAAGGATTTGTCAAAAATAGAGCAATAAGTGATTTCAAGGATTGATTCTCGTTTTGATGTGTTACAAAGATGTTTCAGGTTCAAGAATTCCCATTAATGATGCCCCAACATCTGTATTTAAAGAGATATACAGTTAAGGAGCCGTTGAGGGATTAAAGCCAAGCATTTAATGCACCTAATATAGCCGTTGGGCATGTCAGAACACTGGTAATCGATTACACATTTCTGGTAATCGATTACATGGTAGTTAGAACGTGTTCTTGGCTTTCTGGGCAGGTGGTAATCAATTACCAGACTTGTGTAATCGATTACACACCCTCTGACTTAATGGTAATCAATTACATGTTTGATGGTAATCAATTACATGGCTAATTGAACGTGTTCTTGCCTTTCTGGACAGATGGTAATCGATTATAATCTTGTGTGTAATCGATTACACGCCCTCTGACTTTTTGGTAATCAATTACATGGTTGAGGTAATCGATTATGTGGTTGAGGTAATCGATTACAAGGCTTCTATTTTGCTTGTAATCGATTACAATATATGTGTAATCGATTACTTTACACTTTGAATACATTTTTTAAGCCTAAATGAGGATTCTTGTCATTTCTAACTTTAAGAAACTTGGATTTGAACAATGATGAATTATGTTTAGTATGATCCAAGATTAAAGACACTGTCTTTTTAAAAAGTGAACTTTGAAAAATATATTGATTAAAACCATATTTGAAAAACCATTTGAGATATCTTGAGAGTATTTAATAATGATGTTCTAAGGCCTATGTCTAAATAAACCTCTTGATTTATTTCTTTGATCTTGATTTTCTCGTTTGCACTTGATCTTCATCTTTGGCTTTGTTATCATCAAAAACCATTTGACATGCTTCAAGACACATGCATTCGCACACCCCGATGTACAACTAGATATGTAGGATTGTGAAGCCTGCTATTGTTGGGGTAGAACAATATTTTGGAGTGAAGCATTCTACTCATATTGGCCAACAGGGAAGAGATGGATGCTGGTTTCTAGAAGAAACGTAGAGGTGGTTGTGGTCAGTGGTCATCATCATCATCATCACTGTCTCTTCTGGCTTCCTTTTTAGTTTTCTCCAATGGACATTCTTGTATTAAGGTAGTTTATAGGCTCTTTTGTTAGAGCTAACGTTGTATAGAATGTGAATAAAAAGTTTCCTTTTGCTTCCTTGAATGTTTTATTTTCCATTTCCATTATCTGCTTCTTTCATTGGGATGAGTCCAATGCTCATCGTGTAATAATACGTTTAGCCTTGTCATGTTGTCCCCCGCTTAATGCTTGACTAATATAGCTGAGTACCAAGGTAAGTCTCAATGCCCCTGGGTGTCGGGATCCGTGCTTTTACTTGAAGTCGTGGTTTGTGTTGCCCCAAAAGGATAAGAGCTCTAATTTGGAGGTGTTAATGACCAAGTCATTTGACACTCATGGACGCATCGTAGTTTGGCCAAGGTCCACGCGTCATGTGACCATAGATGGACATTCCAAGGTATAACCGGGGTTTGTAGAATAGATATGTGCTCAAAATAGTAGTGCTTATGTGACGTTTGATTTTTTAAGCAATAGTTGTTTCAATTGCTATGGCAGTTGTGAAGTCCACGTGGCATGCTCTGACTTGATAATCGTGATTAAGGTTTCACGTGTCATGATAAAAAGTTTTGAAATTTTAAGTGTTTGGACGAAATTACCCTCCAATCGCCTTGTCTCTATAAATAGGGGCTAAGGGTGCCTCTGTCACACTTTATTGTTCTTCTCAAATTTTTGGTGGCCTGAAGCGATTCCTGGCGACCAAGCATGATTGAGAAGCATTATTCACTTAGCAGTTTCTAGTGGTTCCAAGCAGTTTCAATGGTTTCTCTTCGGTTAAACACCCTTCAATCATCTAATTCCTTTACTTTTTCAAGGTATGCCTCCTTCTACCTTTTGTTTTTGCTATTTTTAGTGTCATAGAGGGTTTTTGCCTTTTTCGTTTATGGAGTATTCCCCCTCCTTTAGTGGCCAACAAGTAAAGATACTAGTGATTAGAGTGTTGCTCAATGACGTTGCTCTTTGGAGCATTTTCTCCGTTGTGTCGTGAGCGGCAGGGGTACCCATCTCAAGGTGATAAGTCTTTGAAGGCACAGAAGCCGATGTCCATAAATGGTGTAGACGACTGGATACGTAGGATAAAGGCAGATGTAGAAAGTCCTTTAATAGGACTTCCATTCGTTGTTGGCCATCCTCCATGTCTGGATCTATAGGTTACTAGAATTTCTTGATTCTAACAAGACCTTATCAGCCTTTGTGGGTGTTTCCAGGTGTCCATGATGAGGAGAAGAGCAGGACAACATAGATTGACCATAGAGAGGTCCATGACACTTGTCCTTAGAAGGAGCATGTACCTTTGGGTTGGAGATGACATTTGGAACAACAAGTCCGACTTTTAAACTACAAAGGACATTAAAGAGCTCGTGAGCTACTTGAAACTGACAGAAGGTGGAGCAGGGGATCACAAGTATCAGGTCTTGGCTCCAAAGCACAACAAGAGAGTGTGTTTGGCCTGAGAGGCAGGTGCTCACTACATGTTTTATGTACAAAGATCTCTTCATTCAACTAGGACTCTAGATCTCGTTAACTAGGTTTCAAATTGTAATCCTCCACATTCTCAACGTTGCTCCGTCCTAGCTTCACCCCAACAGTTAGGGAAACATCCTAGCCTTCGAAAGATTTTTCTAGGTAGTCAGACTGTGATACTCGGAGAAGGTGTTTTTAAACCTCTTCACTCGATGATGCCCCTAAGAGATATGGCAATGCATAAGAACTACCAGACAAGTTCTGATCGAAAGGTCTTCAGAGTCTTCCAAGACAACTTCAAGAACTATAAGACAAAGTTCTTTAAGCTAATGGCGGTGCCAGGGACCTATTTATTCTTCCTAGAGGCTAGTGGGGACCTGGTGTTCGACTTGTACTGGACTAAAAGGGTGTCGTCAGGGCTCATATACAATTCTGAACTCAAAAAGCTCAATGGACTAGGCGTTCATTCTTCCTACTAGATCTGACTTGTGTAGTATCTGACGGATAGGTTGGTCCGTCCTCACCACTATGGGATGACACTGAAAAGTACTATCTGAGTCTTCTGGACATGGTGATAAGTGCGAAGGCAACCTTTTCAATTTTTTTATAGCAGAGCTCTGGGCCCTACAACACCTTGCTCATGAAGTAGACTGGCTTCTGCCTCTCTGCCGTCTCCCAGATCAGTATCAAACTTATAGCCTCTTCATGAACTGAAAGGTACAAGTACAAAGTCTCATTGGGTTTGGTCTTGTCAGTATGGGAGAAGAAGGCAGAAAATTTTTCAAAGAGATAAAGGCATCCTCACACTCCTAAGTCCACTTAAAATTCTTCCCTTTTCTGAGTAGTCTGAAGAATGGAAGAAATTTATGAGCAACTTTAGCAAGGAAACGTATGAGGGCCACAATCCGGCCTATTAGTTGTTGTACTTCCTTTATACTATGTGGGCTATGCATGTTGAGCATCGCTTGGCATTATCTAGATTTGCCTCAATCCCATGGTGAGTCAACATGAAGCCCAAGAATTTACCTGCTTGGACCCCGAAGGCATCTAAATTAAGCCTCATATTATGCTCCAGAGTTGTGCAAATACTTCTTTATGGTTCGCAATGTGAGATCCGACCTATGGGGTCTTCACTATCATATCATCGATATATACCTCGAGCATTTTCCCCACTTGGTCTTCAAAGAACTTTTTTATCATTCTCTGATAAGTGGCTCTCACATTTTTCAGTCCAAAAGGCATTACTCTATAGTAGTAGCTCACACTGTTAGTGATGAAAACGGTCTTGTCTTCATCTCTGGAGTACATTAGAATCTGATTGTACCCAGAGTATACATCCATAAAAGACAGCAAATGGAAATCGAAGGAACTATCAACCAGTTTATCCACATTGGGAAGTGGGTACGAATCTTTAAGGCAGACTTTGTTTAAGTTCGTGTTGTCAACGCACATCCTCCACTTCCCATTGGATTTCTTCACCAAGACTACATTAGATATCCAAGTTGTGTAAGTTATTTCCTTGATGAAGCTGGCATTGAGTAGCTTCTTAACTTGTTCTTCAATGACTAATTGTCTATTCGACCCAACTTTCCCCTTCTTTTGGGAGACCGGCCTTACATCCTTCCTTATGTTACCAAGTGGCTTCAAGACTCAAGAAGGGAGTAAATTGAATATTTCAAAAGTTTTCGCAAACAAGCCCCTTTAAATTTCTTTGAAGCTATTTTCTTTGAGTTGAATGAATTTATGACAATAACAAGTTTACACACAAGCTCAGATAAAATAAATGAAGGGAAGAATAAGCAGCAAGTATGCAAAAGCAATAAATAAACTCGAATGTAAAGAGATAAGAGTTGAGAAGATTCAAACAAAGATTTATACTAGTTCAATCACCCTTATGATCTACGTCCAATCCCAAGGATCATCCACCCAAGAGTTTCCACTATTTTCAAGCTTCACAAGGTACTTGACAAACCTTTTACAAAGATTGAACTCTTCCTATACTTCAAGGATCATTCGCCTCTTGTGCAGAAGCCTCTTAGTTTCTCAAGGGATTTTTAACTTTTTCAAGTGTTTACAAATATATTGAAATAAATTTAGCTCACTCAAAGAGCATATATAAGAGTTTTATGAAGCTCTCAAAGATAGCTCAAGATATATCAAAAACATAACACAAAGAATGAAAGAATTGATTCATAGATTAATGCTTAGGAATTGTTTTTAAGAATGTTAGTTAAGTATAATTAATAAGTGTCTCAAGACTTGAATTTATAGTCTTCTTTGAAAAAGATCTGTTGAGGGTTATTTTCTTTAAGCATTAAATGCTCTGAAACTAGTTATTACTGGTTTCAGACTCATGGTAATCGATTACTAACAGATGGTAATCGATTACCAAGTGTTCAAAATAGATGGTAATCGATTACCAAGTGTTCAAAACGTATTCTTGGCTTTTCTGGGCGATGTTTATCGATTACCAAATTGCGGTAATCGATTACCAAGCTTCTGACTTTTGAAAAATAGGTTCTCACGTGCTTGTAATTGATTACTAGCTCATGGTAATCGATTGTTAGCTTTCAAAAAAGCTTGTAATTGATCACTAAGCCATTGTATGTGATTGCAAACATCCTATAACATATTTTTGAGCCCAAAACAGCTTGGTAATCATTTCCAACTTAGAACATTTAGATTTTTCAAAGATTCAAACATGATTTTCATGATCTAAGGTTAAAACATCATTTTATGAAAAACTACCCACCAACTAAAATTAATTTTCAAGATGATCTTTTCAAAAACATTTTGAAACATTTTGAGATATCTTAATTACACAAAGATCCTAAGTCCTATAAACTATAAAGAGGACTTGGTCTTTGACTTGACTTTGTTATCATTAAAATCTCCATGACCTTTATGAAATAAGCATTCATACCTTATAGATAGGCGATGGTAGATGAAGGCAAGATTAAACCCAGGCATGTCAAAGGATGTCTAGGTGAAAGAGGTCTTTGTTTTTCTTTAAGAGCTCAATTAGTTGGCGCCTCTCTTCTTCCTCCAAATTCACTCCAATCTTAGTTACTTGATCTGACTTGATACCCAGTTAAAGCGATTGTAGTTCAACCTCCAACTGGGGTCTGGTACCTCAGATTTCTTCTCGTGTATCTAATTCTGTCATGAGAATGTTGGCTTGGTCTAAAACCGAGTTAGATGTGTCGACTTCTGCTTTCTTGGGGGTCCTGCTGATCTTGAGGCTCTCATTGTAACACTTGTGCGACATGATCTAGTCCTCCTTGACCGTGACAACCTCATTGTTTTTGCTGAGGAATTTCATGGCCAAGTAGGTGGTACACACCATAGTGCCAAGCACATTGAGTGCGGGATGACCCAAGATGTTATTATATATCGAGGGGCAATCCACGACCAAAAGCTTGACCTTGACAGTTCTAAAGAGCTTGCTGCTCCCCAGCGTCAGGTAAGTCTCAACATATCCTACCAGAGTTATCTTTTCAGCAGTGAAACCAGTGAGCTCACCATTATAGAGAATCAACTCTGAATCTAAAAATTCTAGCTTCTTGAATAACTCCATGAACATGATGTCAATCAAGTCCCTTAGTCCATGAAAATGCGATGGACCTCGACATCAGAGATTATCCTAGAAACCACTAGGGGATTGTCAAGATCTAGGAAAATTTTGCCATAGTCATCATCTAAAAAGGAGATTGTGGGTGCCTTCCAATCTCTAGCCCGTGGTTTGGGTGTGGAGTGGGAGACGCTCAACACTGCAATCCTTAGCACTTTCTTCCAAGAACCAATGGACGACCCACCACCGACAAAACCACCTACAATAGTATTGATGGTACGATTGACTTGGGCATAGCAGTCATCATTGTCGTTTGACAAAGTGTTTTGATTTTGATTCTGCAAGTTATCAGTATCACAGCGAGATCGAGTCCGGGATCTTCTCCAAGGACTTCAGGTTCTTCTTCTTTGGTGCAGAGATAGGCTCCGTCGAGGGCTGCGTCTTCTTTCACTCTGTCCTCTATGACGTCCATTGTTTTGGACATGACTGATGTATTGATCCAGTTGTCCTACCATAATCAGGGACTTAATAGCGTCAAAAAGTTGGAAATAATCTTCAATGTTATGGTCATAACCCTTGTGTCATGAACAATGCTAGTTACGATCCTTTTGTGCATGTTTCTTCAGAAATGCTGGCCTCTTAACATCCCAGAACTCAGTCTGAAATACTTCCCTCAGAATTGTTGCGCGTGGAGTGTTCAGAGGAGTGTAGCTAGAGTACTTAGCCAAGGGTAGATTGTCTTTAGAGGAGTTCTGGGGCTGTAAGGAGTTTTGATTACCCTTTGGGTGAGATGGCTCACCCTCGTCCAGGCTCCTCTTAGCCTTAGTAACATCCTCTAGGTTTATGTACTTTTGGGGACCACTGATGGAATTCTTCCAAGTTCTCTAGCTTTTTCTTCGCTAAAGACTAAAAAAACTAGGAGTCAGTCCGGAGGCTGCTTCTGGCATAGTGGAGAGCAATCCTCTCATTGAGGTTCTCCACATTGATACAAGTTATATTGAACCTCTTAAGATATTTGTGAAGGGGCTTGTCGTGCCATTGGCGAATCTCAGATAGAGGTTTAATAAATCTGGGTTATTCCTTGATGGTGGTGTAGTGGAGTAAGAAACGTTGTCTGAGGTCCTGCCAGTTGATGATAGATCCCTATAGCAGGGTCATAAATCATTTGAGGGCAGCCTTCTTCAAGGAAAGGGGTAAGAAGTGGCATAGCAGTTGCGAGGATCCCCAATGGAAGCATATAGATTAGACATAAACGTCTATATGCTCTTGAGGGTCTATGGTCCCATCATAGAGCTCCACATTGGCGGGAAAATTAAAGTTTCTTGGAACTTTATACTCCATGAGTTGGGCAGAGAAAGGTTGCTCCTAATCGTCATGGTCTGGGTTGCTATTGATAACGTTAGACATTTCAACATCTCCTCTGATCATTGGCCATGTTCTGCCTTCAATCGTCATGCAATGGCCTGGGCTGGCCTTCCTGCACAAATCGTTCAAGATTCTCTAGTCTATGACGCTGTTCTTCTAACACCACAACTTCTTGTTGCACTAAGTCTATGAGACTGTTTTTGAACATATCGAATTGAATCATGCCCTCTAGACAGGACATATGAGCATTAATTTCTTCATTCATGGGTCCCAAGCACTGGTGCACTGGATTCTAGGCCCATGACCATTAGAATTGGCTCCCAGTATACGGAGACCAAGACGATTCCTCACATAGGTCCTGGGTGATCGGTGAGTGCTTTCATTGGAAATCGAGGTTTCATGCCCATCGCGTAGGTACCTAGTATCGGGCTCATGGTTCCCTGCAGAGGAGGTTTCAACAACTAGTGGATTTTGGGTTGCACGGTCATCATGAGGTGGTGGGACAAGGCAAGGATGATGGTGCGCCACTAGTCCTTGGCGTTGGCCTGCAGGGGCGCACGTAGCACCTCCTCTCCTTGAGTTCTGTCTCGTGCTAACCATGGTTGAGTGGGAATACGAATTTAAGGATTCCCACGGACGACACCAATGTTTAGTAGAAGATACTGAAACATGTAACACCCTAGTGAGGATGTCATATTTTTTATGCAATAAAATATAAAACTTTTCCCAAGTTATAAAATGTTTAATACATAAATAATATGAGTTGTAAAATCTTTCTTTTTATAAAAGGTAAAATAAAACGAATGACAAACCAAAACAAACTATTATCACATACCATAATATACATATAATTTTGTTTCAAGTATACAAATAATTTACAAACTACAAATATTTAACAAAGTAGTAAAAAGTCATCATAATACTAAAACATATACATGCCCAAGTGCACATCAAAGATTTCTAACCCTCCGAAGGATCATCCTCAGATGGATCATCGAATGACAGAAATCCTGGATGTCTCGCAGCTCTACGGACAGGAGTCCGTGCTGTCGACACACTATTGATCTTACTAGGTGCATGAAAATGTCCTCTCCAGTAATGCCTCAAAGTCAAAGGTATCTCAATAGCCCACAGTCAAAACATCGTGGTAAGTAGTACACAGTTAATACATCGTGCACCACAGACATTGTACTAGACAGTCTTCACAAGATCTTGATTAAGAATAGTGCTTATCGAGATCATTAGTGTGTTGCCCGTTATCACGACTCAGAGGAGCTACCAACTATCCACATGTAGAATCCTCCGCACACTAATGCCTCCAAGTTCAATCAATGAACCACACTACGCCTATCATACCCATAATACGGTGTATTCATCTCGTCAGCCAATCGTCAATTTCAACCAAATTGACACAACTCTCAATGCATGAATAAGAACCATAATTACATAAATACCCTCAGTCTCAATATTTCTAAATATAGTATGTCTCCACTTAACAGTACTATTTCTTAACATGTCCGAGTCCACCACTTTGGTCCGACAGTAAAACTCGTTGTTCCTTTTAGTCGCGTAAAGATTTTATCGCGTTTTCACAATCGCGTCACCTTTTTCAAACATTTTTAAATCGCGTAAATATTTTTTGACGTTTTTAAAATCGTGTAGTGTTTTTAAATCATTTTCTCAATCGCGTAACGTTTTTAAATCATTTTCTTAATCGCGTAGCTTAAAAATCTTTATTTTAAATACGCGTAAGCTATTTCTAATATTTTTCAACTACGTAAATATTTTCTCTATGTTGTAAATTATATTATGAAACTTTCTCCACTATTTGTCCATTTTAGTGAATTTTGACAATATTTTGTCTAGAAAATTCATTGAATGATATTTTCTATGTTTTTCTTTAAAAATTACCGTATTTTAATTATAACCATTATTTACTACTTTGAAAACTCACTAATGTGCTTTAAAACTCAAGGTGAGCTCTATGTTAACATTTTCAAGTGTTCACTTTTATTTCTTATTTATAATTAAATTCGCTAATTTAGGTTTCTAAAACCAAGTTCATTTGTTTTGTCCTCCAAAATTTCATCAAAATTAAATTTTCTTCAAGTTAACTACTTAATCTATAAGAGAAAATAATTTTGGAAATCAAATAGACATTTTATGGCATTTTGGCCGAAATTCAACATATTCTTTACAAGTGATCTTTAAATCATTTCCTATCTTCTAAATCAATTTCAAATTCATTATTTTACCTAAATTCATTAAATCATTGTTTTAGAAAATGGTTGAGAACATCTTTGTTCTCTTTTTCTTGGTGAAGCCATGATCTACTTTTGTGTTCTTTGAAACACTCATGCAATCCTTACATATTATTCACATCCTACAATAAAAAAATCATACATCTATAAATACATGCAATATATTTTAAAGCTATAGACATGCTCACAAATAAAATCAACTACAAATAGAAAAGCATTAAACAATCAAATAAATGAATCCTTATGGATTCTTCACCATAAAACACAATTCATTTCTCATTACCACACAAAGTTGATGAGATTTAATCTCCCTTTTACCTTAAGAGAAGACAAACTCCTTCTAACCCTTCCTAGTGATTTTCGTGTAACCTTGAAAGAATTCCTAACAAACTCAAACAAATTTTAAAGAGTTATAACTATAGGAGAAAAATATAAACCATGGATTAATCATGACTTAGAACATAAAAAATCAAGTTAGAAGTAAGAAACAAAGATTTTCACCTTGTAGGAAAAATCTTCAAAGTGGTTTTCTAAGCTCAAGATGAATTTTTTTGAAAAAACTTTCAACTAGAAAAATTCTTAGAATGGTGTTTAGATTTGAGAAATAAGGTTAGATGAAAATTTAGAAGAGTATAGGTGTTGGTTGATGGTGTTGGCCGAATGACTCAATAAAGAAAGCTAGAGAGTTGTTCTTGGTGTTCTTGGAGAAAAGAAAGGAAATATTTGGTGATAGTCAAGTTTGAAGATGAAAATAACTAAGTGAAATGCTTTCTACCTCTCCTAATCTCTACTTGGCCATGGAGCTCCTTCAAAGGAGGTGACCATCATTGTTGACCCTTAAGGACTCCTAACAACCTTAAATTAGATCAATGGATGATATCAAAGGCTTTGTCTCCAAGCTTGCTTCTAATTGGTGTAGGAAAACCAAGTCATCAAGTGACTAAGCCTTCTTGAAGGTGCCATAACTGAATGGCCTTAGGAGAAGCAAACTAGGTTTTATTTCATTTGGTTTCCTAGTTAGGTTTAGGTAAATTTAGTTAGGTTTCTTGATTACTTAGTTAGCCATTTAGTTAGCTAGGATGACTATTCTTCTAGAACCTTCTCTAACTAGAACTTAATTAAATAACTAATTAGGTTTACTTCATTTAATTACTACATAAGTTTCCTATACTAACTTAGTTAGGTTTAAGCTAACTTGGTTAAGCTTTTCTAGTTTAATCTTAACAAGTCCAACCACTTTTGTGGACTAACTTCCTATTGGTTTAAAGCTTTCAAGCCACTATTATTGACTAGCTCTCATTGGCTTAGAATTAAATCTAGCCAGAAACATTGACTGCTTCTTCAAACGTGGGTCCCATAGACTTTTTCAGGTCCATAGTCCATTTTGGAGCAGATTTCTACTATTTTTAAGATAGTAGGTACTATCAAATAAAATAATATTATAATAATATAAAATTATTTTATTGCACAGTTAAATTCTAAAAATTAAAAGATTAATACACGTATCATCCAGAATTAGGTTTAGTAAGATCCCCCAGCTCCGAATAATCAAATTAAGATTTTTTCGGCCAAAAAATTATTATTTTCTTGACTCGAAATAAATCACACACAATGATCAAATACAGTCAGAAACAGTCAAATTCATTTTATAACTCATAGAAAATATAAAACAGTACACTTAGGACAATATCGTACTTAACTCAAAAGTTAGCGTGTTACAAAACGTACCTGAATAGACACAAATTAGAAGTTACAGATACTCGTAGGATTTATCATCTGCATAAATTTTGCGGTAATGTTGCTACTACTCAATGCCATGATCCGATGTCCATTGTGATGAGATCTCAATAGTGTACCATGAATTCCCACTGAGGTGTCAATGACGGACTCTGGTTGGATGCGTGCCGAGTTAACCCATGGGACAGGATCTCGGATCGTGGTCCAAAATACTATATATCTATCATTTTCCAGAAACGTGATGTTTGTATGCCTCATGTTAGGGGTACTATTCATTATTCTTACAAATGTATGAAATATAGAAGTGGATATTAGTATTTGAGCTATTGTTCAAATCGAAAATCAACAAGAACAAAGCTAAAATTTATGAAATCAACAATAACGAAGAGGGATTAGAACAAATATACTAAGAATCGTGCTAGGCATTACTCTTAAGGGTTTATCTTCACCCTACTCTGAGTAATGCTAGGTGGAAACGACCTCGACCGACAACCCTTCAGGATTAGACATAGGTTTAGTCGAAAACTCGTCCACACGATGGACCCAGACATGCAAGCAGCAAACCTCATATTCTAATGGGTAGAAGACGCAACAGAGATATGAGGAAGTATTTAATTAGTAAGCACCCAATGGATAAGTGTGTGGGCTGCCAAAAGAATAGGCTCAAGGTAAAACCAAGTTAAGCCCACACGCGTAAGGAAAAGACGAGATGGGGCGAGCACACACTTGTGTATTATGCTAAGCCCAAGTCCACAATTCTAGCTTAATACCATAAGTTATCTACCCATGGAATACATCTATATATAAACACTCCTCAAGAGTCTAGTTTAGCCAATGTAGGACTTAAGCTAGGAAACACAGATACGGGATATAAATATGAACATAATGATAACTTCAGAAAATGAAGTTAATTCACTTGAATTTGATTGTATTTGAACATGTTATCCTTAAGTTTTCAAGTCCATAAGTTCAGTTATTGCATGACTTTGGTGAATTAAGCTTGTTAATTCAAATGATTAAGAATTGAATCTTTGAAGATCTTGTTTATAGAAATTGGATGGATTATGGTTTGATGGACTTTATCATTGTTTTGATACAGGTATTCAAGATAGGAAAGGCCTTGGAAGGGAAGAGGAAAGTGAAGAGAGGCTCAAATTGTGAAGAAAACATCAAGAGTAGTTGCTGCCAACCCACGCCTAGGTGTGGCCCTTGCAGTTTCTCAGGGATCCCACGCAGAGACATCCACGCCTAGACATGGAGGCACGACAAGTTCAATTTTTCAGTGTTTTCAGATAGAGACCCCCACGCCTAGGCGTGGTGAAGTCACGCCTAGGCGTGGCAAGCATAGGAAAGGCACGTGATTCTTAACCACGCCTAGGCGTGGGGAAATTCCTGACACACGAGTTTAACCCTTATATTCTGATTTTTGAGGAGGAGAGAAGATCTTTAGTTTTGCCTTGAGCACAAAATCCCGAGAGCAAGTGAGAGGAGGAGGAACTCATTTGGATTGAAGGTGACTCAAGGGAGAATCAAGATCAAGGAGGAAGATCAAGCTTGGAATCTCTCCATTTTTGTTCATTCTTTCCTTTTTCTCTCTTGATTTGTAACTTGATGGATCATTTGATTTCATTTGTGTTCTTCTCTTTCATGATGTGTAACTAAACTCTAATCTAGGGGCTCTCTAGGATCTTGCTATGGATTTGATTAACTTGTAATTAGTTGAGTACCTTTCAATGAAATTAGTTTTGTTCATTCATATCTATGCTTAGTGCTTGTTATTGATTGACCATCAATTGCATGATTTTAATATTCCAATTGAACTAGAAATAGGGTGTTGTAAATATGGATATGGTATGGTTGATGTATGTTCAATTACATTCTATTGGTATGGGTGTATTGATTAACTAAGGGGATGGACACATACCCTTTGGTCATGCATAGCAAGTGTTTGATAATAGGTCTCAATGAGTGATTCTTATGTTAATTCATATGGACACATAGTGGAATAGCTAGGTTTCACATGGGTAATTATCCTAGATATAAGCTTTTATTTATTGATGGTTATTAGCCAACAAATATCATTTTATTGATAGGTACTTGTTAATTACAATTAATCATTGAAGTAGCAAGTGAATAGGGACCCCTAGGCTTTAATCATTCTCATCTTCTCTTGTGAATTTGGTGTTTAGTGCTCTATTGTTTTGTTTCCTTTAAGTTGTTATTTTAATTGCAACCCACTCTCCTTTGATTACTTGGATAAAAATTCGTGAAATTTGGTTAAGTTTAGCATCTTTCTAATTATCAATCCCATGGGACACAATACTCTAACTCTCATTTATATTACTTGTCGACCCATGCGCTTGCGGAGTTACGGATAATCAACACATAACATGACACAACATGGATACGTTGATACAACAAAAATTTAAAAAATAATTGAAAGATATATAAACAAAAAGTATCTAAAAGTATCGAAGTATGTATTGAGTACCAGTATGGACGACAACTATTTTGAAGTATCAGTGATACATAAGACTTAAGCCTTAGAAAAAACACACACAAAAGCACTCTAAGTTTGAAACACTTTCAACACCCACAAGTCTAATAATGAATATCCTCACTTAGATGCAACCACACTAGGAACGCTTCCTTGCTCTTGTTTTCCTACACTACCTTTACTTGATCATGAGTCACAAAATAGGAATTTTTAAAACTACTCTAAAGATGGCATTGAGAGTCAAATGGAACGGTCTCTCCTAGTCGCCATCTGTCAATGATAAATGCATGAATTTGAATCTAGGAGTTTTCTATTCATGAGTTATCTTAAAGTCCTTTATAAGTGTTCATTGAGCATGTGAGAGCTTAGCCTAAACATTAGACGAAGACAACTATGTTACCAAGTGGCTTCAAACTCAAGAGAGGGGTGAATTGAGTTTGTTAAATATTTTCACAAATTTTTCCAAAAACACTTGTTTATCAATCTTTTTTAAAGCTATTAATTTCTAGAATTGAGTAGATAGATGAGGATAAGAACTTTTCACACGAAAACAACCGAGCATCAAAGTATTCAAGAGAGCATACAACTATAAAGTGCACAAATATAAAAGAGATAAAGTTGAGAGAAAGCAAACACCAAGATTTATACTAGTTCAGTCATTCTTTGTGACATACGTCTAGTTCTCAAGTAATTTACCTGAGATTTTGTATTAAACTTCAAACTTCAACAGGTGCTTGCAACCCTTACATTGAAGAGCACACACAACATATTTGGGATACCTCATCATTAGTGTTTGAGTCTTACAACAAGGGATACCTCACCTTTTAAATCTCTCAAGGGATACCTCATTCTTTTACAATGAATTTCAGATGAAGAGAATAAATAGAAACTCTCACAAAGGTGAAATATACAAATTGAAGACCAAGAGGTAGCAAATGATCACACACTTAAGCTAAAAAATATAGGGTTATGATTGAAGGCTATTATAATTCGTAATAAATGCTCAAGAATGGTTTCCAGAGTGTTATTCAACTCTATTTGAGTCCCCAAGGCTTTGTATTAAAAGCCTATGATTCGAGTGTCGAGCTCAACCAAATAACAAAATTTTAATTCTACCGATAACTTATAGCACAAGGCAGCGAATCGAGTCGTTTCTTGAGAATCAAAGTACCAATTAAAACCAAATCAAGGTGAAACAGAGGGGATTGTGTATGTAGAATGTAAATGTAATAATTAAATTAATAAAAATCAAATTGCAAAGCAACCAATCCAAGAAACCATCAGAAACCTATTTGGCTTGTCATCAACTACTAAACATGCATCTGGATTGAATTAATTGGTTAATCTATGGTTGACCAAAATCTCTATATCAAACACATAAAATTTAACACTAGATAATCACCTAGAATTTAACTGACAAACGATTCATAAATCTGTGATCACTAGATTCATGCAACTTATGATAGTTTAACAACCAGAATTCAATTAACCTAGATTAACAAATTTGTTAACCTAATCATCTTCAATTCATGTGACTAAACCACAATTAATCAATCACAATTTAATCACAAATCTCAATTAGGATTATTGATCCAATCAGATCACATCACATAACATAAATCTCTAATCATTCAATTCGAAATCCAAATCAAGAGAGGAAGAAGATAATTAATTCAATTTGAAATAAAAATTAGGTACAGAATCTTAAAGCCAAACCAGAATTTCATCAAGATCCTTGGATTTATCTCAATTATTTAGCTTTCCATGGCTGCAATACAGAGTTTGCAAAAGAAAGGAAAAAATTCTAGGTAGAAGAATCAAGTAGTATAGACTAGGGTTACTACCTTTCTCGGGTCCCCTATTTATACAAAAATAACTAATTTAAAAATTAAGAATCATAATTTGACCCTAGGTTAAAGTTAATCCTCTACTTCTTAGCTTTTCTTGGCCACCAAAATCACTTGAATTGGGCTTAAGATGAGAGAGTTATGCCTAAATCACTCTCAATAGGTCTTTAGACTCGTCAACCGACTTTACAGGGATTGAACACTATCAAATATTATAGTTTCAATTAGTGGTCTTCATAAGAGTTTTATCCTTATGTGTAATCTTTCCAATGGCACTAGTTTTAGCTCCAAAATACTCATACAACCAAAGTTATGGACCTATTAGTGCACGTTGCTCAGGTTCCAGCGACAACACTCTTATTTTGACTTCGAAGCATAATTCGGTCTACTAGATATCCGATTCAGCTATGGGGATCTCATATAAGTTGTAGATCTCTCTCTTATATTTCATACAAGGTAAGATACATAATTTTTAGATATCTAGAACTCAAGATATAGTCGAAATACAAAAACAGTGTAAAATCCTAATAATGCTGAAAAAAATCAATTAAGCCAAATTTGAGCCCAAACTTACAAAACATGGCCAAGCTCAATCAATCAAATACATGGATTGTGTAAAGGACTAAAAATAAGGGTTTATTAATATATGAAATCTGTGATTATCAGCCCATGAAATTAAAAAAAAAACCATTGGGGGTACTTGGATGCATTTAATGTGAGCTACTAGCCGTTAATTTCTTATTTTAGAAACTTAGATAATCAATTATTAGAAGCCTATAATCGATTATTTGTGAGCTAGCACAAAATTTTTATGTTTCTAAAATGCAGATAATTAATTATTGGTGAGAAATAATCGATTATTGCTTTTGAATATTTTGGGCGTGAATCATCTTATTTGCTTCAATAATCAATTATTGTCGTACAATAATCAATTATTGCCTGAATGATAAAAAAAATTGCTTACTAACTTTCAATAATCGATTATTAGCTTATAATCAATAACAAGGCATCATGTTGAGCCCAGATAATCAATTATGACAAGCTCATAATCAATTATTTGGCTTCTAAAAGCATGAAAACACTTAGCCAACATAAGCCATACGCACCCAAAAGTTCCAAAACATTTTCAAACACTTTAAAGCCATTTTGCTTGATTTTAAAAACATTTTTAGCAGCTTAAAAAGATATTGTTTCATTTAGCACTATCTTGGGCATTTGAAAAACAAATTAAGAGCCTAGTGTGATCCATTGTTATCTTTACATGAGATCTAAGTCCTATATACTAGTCTTGAAGGATCTTGGACTTGATCTTGCATATTTCTACTTGTTTGTGATCATCAAATCATTATCATTTGTCAATTACATTCTCCCTCTTTTTTATGATAACAAACAACCATTGAGAAAAGAGTTGACTCAAATAAATTAGAATTCACAAAGGGTGTTAAAGAGTCTTACTCGCTCTCTATGTTGCAAAAGGTGATTAAATCAGAGACGCTTAGCTCCCCCTTAATTTTGAAATCTTAAGATCATTAAAATTTTACCTTTTTCCAAATTTACCTTTCTTTTCTCAATACCAGGAACCAAAAACCTTCTCCCCTTTTTGTCATGATAAAAAAGATGTTCAAGATAAATGGTTTGACAAAAGAAAGATAACAAAGCAAAACTATTGCCAAAATATCAACAACATATCCATTTAAGATAACCATCAAGCAACATACCATCAACATATTCAAATTTGCACTAAAAACAACAACCTATCTAGCATATTTAATATCCACCAAAACCAACTATGCATATCCAAAAGATAAACCCAACCATGGTTAAATTAGCATGATATATACCAAAGATAACTAGCAGAGTTCAAATGAAAGCAAATTAAAAGACTAAAATCAAAGTCAGATAACATCACTAATCATCCCATGACTAAGCCCCATAGTCCTCCTATGGTGATGGTAGAAGGCAGCACTCAGTCGCATTGAGATGGTCATAGATAGCCCCAAAACTATGGTCCATGTAGAATTGGAGATACGCAATAGTAGCCAAGACCCGATCTTCATTCTCAGCCAGAGCACCTGGCATGTCCACATCAGTAAAGATAGCCTCATCCTAGCTAGCAGCATCACCAACTCCTATCTCAGCCTCAGCCTCAGCCACTTCGTCTCTATAGACCTTCACACCATTCTTCTTCTTCATATGCATGCGATTTAGAGTACTCAAACCAAATTTGTGGTGATTAGTGACCTTGGTTACTTCCTCAATTTCCACAATGGCAGGATATTTCTCAAGGATTCTAGAGATGAGAAAACCATAAGGGAGTTCCATGTTGTTCTTACTTTGCACTTTCAGCATATGATGCATGATAAAGTAGGGCCGATTGATATGCATTCTCTATTTGATAGCCCAGAGAATGAAGTTGTCATCCTCACCCAAATAGACATAGTTGTCCTTTCTAGGAGCAAGCATGCGAGCATATGCATAATGGAGGAGAATATCCTCACATGTGAGCTTCCCAACTGTGAAGGATCCACCAAGGACAAAGTAACCCAAGTTGATCATTGTTCAAATCACAGTAGTGCAATTGTAGCCTTCTCAATGCTTGTAGCTATTCTCGGAGAATGATTTCATAGTGTAGTGCAATCCAAACTTATTCAACCAGTCATGGGGCTTCACCATAATCCGATGTCCCTTCACTTCAGTAACCAAGTCATCATTATCAATGTTAAGATTACAGTAGAATACCTTAATCAAATCCAAATAGAAGTCCTAGAGGTGAGTGCAGAGTTATAAGACTCGCTGATGCTCAATAAGGGAGAAGAAGTTGAACCCTTCTTTGAGGAAGAAATCAAAGCCCATGTACTTTGATTGGACTAAATTTCTCCCCAGATACTAACACCTGAAGCATTGCGTTTGGGATTTTTTTAAGATGAGACACTGGAGATCCAGAGGATTGTTAGGATGTGTTGTGACCTTTTTTTAAAAGTCTTTAAATACTCGCAAGTGCATAAGCCGTATCGAAGTACAATTGAGCAAGTACGAAATCGTTCCCATAGAGGCTTAGAATTAAATTTTAAGTATTGAGAATTTTTTCCTAGTCTAGTTGCACAAATTGATGAGCTAAAGACACAAAAATAAAATTAAAAAAATAACTAAAATAAAAAACAAATTAAAAGAAAGCAAGTATATGGATGAGATTTCTATCAGATGTAAAAAGATTAAGGGTCAGAATCGACCAAGACTAATTTTAGCATTAATTATGATAAATTATCATACCAAAATAATTTATCTCATGAACATCTAATGGAAAAACATGTTCTCACAGAAAATATATCAATGAAGTACCAAAAACAAGTAATCAAATATATGATTCTATTTCCTTAATTAATAATAATGATCAAATCATCAAATGTATCATTAACACGAAATCATAATTGATATCCAACAATTACCACTAACATTCAGATAACACAAATAAATTACAAAACATGAGAAAAACATGACTAAACTCATCTAAAAATTTATTCATATAATCTGATAGGAAAATAGAATCAATAAGCATTAAATCTTAAAATTCGGTAACAATAATTCAACATAGTAATGCCAAAGCAATAAAGGTTTCATCATCTCCTTAGTACAAAGAATTTAGGAAGACATGGTAAGATTAGAATACAATAAAATCATCTCACTAATATTCCTCATTGCATACAACTTTATCTTTTCTTCTCTGCTGCAACATTGCTGCTCTACTTCGATTCTCATGAATATATTTCTCTCGTGCGCTTTTCTTTCTTCTCATTTGTCTGTTAATAAGAGATTTTTTCTAATAAGAGTGTATGTTGCACAAAATCTCCTTAATTGATCCCCAAATAATAAAAAGATATTGATTGGATTTAGGAAAGTAAATTTAGGAAACTCAATCTCCTTAATTGATCTACAAATAATAAAAAGATATTCATTAGATTTGGGAAACTAAATTTAGGATACTCAATCTCCTTAATTGGTTTCCAAATAATAAAAAAATATTGATTGAATTTAGGAAACCAATTTTAGGAAACTTAATATTCTTTTATTGAGGGCTGTCATATTTTTGTTTTTTTCTATCTTTATTTTTTTCGTTACTCAAATGACAAAATTAGCCTTCAAGGTCAAAAGAAAAATTGTTTCATTTTTTGTTAGCTTTCTAACGTCGTAATAATCACGTCGATCTGATATCTGAACTCAAGATATAATCCAAATACAACAAAAATGTAAAAAAGTATAAGTTGATTCTGAATTTGCGACAAATTTCCTACAATTATCACAATAATTAAATTAATAAATTCTTTAAATAAATAAATCAATAGTATTATAAAGTCACTAAAATCAAATATAATGAGATATAATAATACCTATTTTTTATAAGAAAAATAAATAAAAATTATGCTATTATCACAACCTCCAATTAGCTTATTGCTAGTCCCTAGCAATGGAAGTGACACTAAACAAAGTCACTAAAGTATTATAAAGTCACTAAAATCAAATATAATGAGATATAATAATGCCTATTTTTTATAAGAAAAATAAATAAAAATTATGCTATTATCACAACCTCCAATTAGCTTATTGCTAGTCCCTAGCAATGGAAGCGACACTAAACAAAGCTCACAATGAAAATCATCCTATTCAAGAATATCAGTCATATATCAAAACACTACAATTGCTAAAAAAACTCTACCATCATCAAAATCAAAGTGTGTGAATAATATAGCTACTATGACATATACCCATTGCTTCCAAATATCACAACTAGAATCCCCGTTAGAAAATATCTTTCAACCAAATACAATCCTCACAAGAGTTGTATTCAACAATGAAAATCACTCAAAAGTATGGTGTCACTCATAGCAAGTATATGTGAGTAGAGTAGTAGGCACAAATCAAATCAAATATCTCACATATAAAATGATAGAAGAACACTGAGAAAATAGAACAAATATCGTTTCATGAAAAGATGCCAAGAAAAGACTTTACATCACACCTTAAGATTAGTCATGTACATTGAAAGAACCATGCAATCCCTTGAGATCAAATAGGACTTTATTAAGCTTATGATGTAGATAAAGGGAAAATATGAAGGCTAAGAAAAATAATGAAAATTAAAAGTGTTTCAAGAATATTTAGAAGCTTGATTTCTACACTTTCAACACAATTTTCTTTGCCTTCTTTAAATCATTTTTTTTCAAACTCCCAAACCTGACTTTTTTTCATTTCTTTTCTCATTTTTTCCCAACTTTGTATCCCTAATGATTGAATCAATATCAAAATCAGCATTAACATGATTCAAGCATGTCAATAATGGATCATCACAACTAAAATGCATAAATGAGTCATGAGCTAAACTATCAATCAAATTCAATTCATGCACCTCATTATCATTATCATCAAGCATCCGTTTAGTGATATGAAAAATATTAAGCTCAACAGTCATGTTTCCAAATAATAATTTCATCATATCACTCCTACAATTAATCATTGCATCAAATGTAGCAAGGAATGAGTGACCCAAAATAACATAAATTGGGGGATAGGGACCACAAATAGACTCAATATCAAGTACAACAAAATCAACAGGAAAGTAGAAATTCTCAATTTTATTAACACATCATCAACAATGCCCCTAGGATATTTAACAAATTTATTAACTAATTGGAGAGTCATCTTAGTTGATTTCAACTCCACTAAACCCAACTGCAAGTAAACAGAATAAGACAACAAATTAACACTAGTACCTAAATCTAATAAAGCTCTCTCAACATGATTATCCCCAATTTCACAAGCAATAGTAGGTGATCCAGGGTCTTTGTACTTAACATGATATTTATTGAGAATCATATAACTTACTTACTTTTCTAAAAAGGCCTTCTTGGGAACATTAGACTTCTTCTTCATAGTGAGAAGATCCTTCAAGAATTTAGCATATGTAGGAACCTATCAAATAACATCAAGAAAAGGTAAGTTAATTTGCATTTATTTAAAAATTTTCAAAATATCACCTAAATGCACAGTGTTCTTGGAGTTTACGAATTTGTTAGGAAAAGGGGCCCTAGGCACATACTGCTTAACTTCTGGCTTGACAACTTTAGGAGTAGACACATTAAGCTTTGATGGCACATTATCCTTATTTGAGTTATTCTTATCCCTAGAACTATTGGCTTCTATCTTTATATTATCCCTCACAGTCTCTACAACATGATTACCTATTTTCTTCCTAGACCTAAGGGTGGTAATAGACTAAACATGTTCATATTCCTTATTAGAGCTAGATATTTCATGAACTGCATACTGTCCTTTAGGATTATTGATAGGCTGACTAAGGAATTTTCATCTCTCTCTTTCTGTTATTTGACTGGCCAATTGACCCATATGAACTTTTAATTTTGCTATAACATTAGTGTGCACTTGGATAACATTCTTTATCTCTTAAATGACATTAGTAGTCACTTAGCTGATATTTTTCATCTCTTGTATAAATTGACCAAGAGTCTTATCTAATGATGATTATTGTCTAGACTGACATGCTCATTGATTTGGGAAATATGATGGTTATTGGTAACCTTGGTTAGGCTACTGGAACTGAGTCTGACTCTCCATAGGTTGACCACTTAAGTTACCTGAAAAGTTGTTTTGCTTCCAAGAAAAATTAGGATGATTTTGCCAATTAGGATTATAAGTATTTGAAGAAGTATTAGCAAAAGATTTCCTTATTGTGTTTCCCTTCTCAACAAAACAATTATTATTAGGTGCAGAAAAAGAGCACATAGAAGAAGTATGTATATTGCTCCCACAAAATGCACAAGTTTCCTGTTGGATACTATTAGCCTGACCAACTCCTTTATTAAGTGATAGGGATTTAACTTCATGTACAATAACATCTAATCTAGCTTTAATATATATATTCTCACCTCATATAAACCTCCCTTCTTAGGTTAGTTTAATCTATCTCTGTGATTAGCAAAGTCCCACTATTTATAATTTTCAAACAAATCCTCAAAAAATTGATAACTCTCATGTGCATTCAAATTAAAAAATGTGCAATCATTCATAGACTTAACCAAGCTCCTATTTGATTGTGTCAACCCATTATAAAAATACTACAGAATGAACTATTTTTCAAAACCATGGTGAGGGCACCTCAAAAGCAAATTTTTAAACCTCTTCCAGCTTTCGAAGAATTTTTCATAGTCTTCTTGACAAAAATATGAAATTTCCCTTCTCAAAGAATTTGCTTTAGAAATAGAAAAAAATTTAGATAAAAATTTTTGGCTCAACATTTCCCATGACATAATAGAGTTATAAGGTAAAGAATTCAGCCAAGTTTTTTCTTTATCTTTCAATGAAAAATGAAAAAGATGCAAACACACAGATTCTTCAAAAAGATTTTGAAATTGAAATGTTTCACAAATTTCTTAAAAATCCTTGACATGCAAGTATGGGTCTTCTCTATTTAAGCCATGAAAAATTAGAAACAAATTGATAACTTGAGGTTTAATATCAAAATGGGTAGCACTAGTAGCATGTAAAACAATGCATGATGGTAGATTCACAGATATTGGGTAAAATAATTCCTTAAGTGGTCTAACATCATCTCCTTACATAGCCACATCCATCTCTACTATAGGTTCTATATCAACTCTTTGCACAGTTACATTCATCTCTACTATGAGTTTTATATCAACTCTTACTAATCTATGTGTTTGGTCAAAAACCCAAGTTGTCATGCAATGATCAAACAATAAAAAAATAGAGCAATTAAATTAATTAAATTAAAAAAATAAAAATATGATAGGGAAAATAATAAAAATAAAAAAATCAACTATTAGAAGAGAAAAATTTAACAAATACTTAACTTTTAACTAACAAAGTCCCCGACAACGGCTCTAAAAACTTATTATGACCCTTTTTAAAAAAAATTTTAAGTACTAGCAAGTGCATGAGCCGTATTGAAATACAGTTGAACAAGTACGAGGTCGTTCCCATGAAGACTTAGAATTAAATTTTAAGTATTGAGAATTTTTTCCTAATCTAGTTGCACAAATTGATGAGTCAAAGGCGCAAAAAAAATTAAATAAATAACTAAAATAAAAATAAAATTAAAAAAACAAGTATATAGATGAGGTTTCTACTATATGCAAAAGGACTAAGAGTCGGAATCTATTAAAATTAATTTAAACATTAAATATATTAAATTATTATTACCCAAATAATTTATCTCATGAAAATCTAACGACAAAGTATATGCTCACAGAAAATCTATCAATGAAGCACCAAAACGCAAGTAATCAAATATATGATTCTATTTCCTTAATTAATAGTAATTATTAAATCATCAAATGTATCCCTAACACAAAATCACAATTGATATCCAACTATTACCATTAATATTCAGATAACACAAATAAATTGCAAAGCATTAGAAACACATGACAAACTCATTAAAAAATTTATTTATATAATATGATAAGAAAATAGAATCAATAAGCATTAAATCCTAAAATTGGGTAACAACAATTCAACATAGTAAAGTCAAAACAATCAGGGATTCATCATCTCCTTAGTATAGAGAATTTAGCAAGACATAGTAAGATTAGAGCACACTAAAATCATGTCACTAATATTCTCCATTACACGCAATTTCATCTTTTCTTCTCTGTTGCAACGTTGTTGTGCTGCTTCGATTCACGTGAATACATATCTCCCATGCACTTTTCTTTCTTCTCCTCTGTCTATTAATAAGAGATTTTTCCTAATAGGAGTATATCTTGCACAGTATCTCCTTAATTGTCCCTAAATAATAAAAATAAATATTGATTGGATTTCAAAAAACTAAATTTAGAAAACTCAATTTCCTTAATTGGTCTCTAAATAATAAATAAATAAAAAAGATGTTGATTGGATTTAGGAAACCAAATTTAGGAAACTCACTCTCCTTAATTAGCCTCCAAATAATAAAAAGATATTGATTGGATTTAGGAAACCAATTTTAAGAAACTTAATTTCCTTTTATTGAAGGCTATCAGGTTTTCATCTTTTTATCTCTTTATTTTTCTCATTATTCAGATGACAAAATTATCCTTTGAGGTCAACAGAAGAGTTGTTACATTTTCTGTTAGCTTTCCAACGTCACAAGAATCGCATCGATCTAATATCTGGAACTCAAGATATAGTTCCCATATAGTCGCAAGGTCAGAAAATACAAGTTGAATATGAATTTGCAACAAACTCCTTACAATTATCACAATAATTAAATTAGTGACATTTAAATAAATAGGTCAATGATATTATAAAGTCAATAAAATCAAATATAATGAGATATAATAATGTCTATTTTTTATAAGAAAATAGATAAAAATTAGGCTATTATCAGGATGGACATCACCAGAAGCATTCTTCATGCAGGCTCACTTGAGGTGAGAACTGGAGGCCATTATGCAAGTTGGGTCACAGTTTGGTGACGGAAAGGGAGATTTGGGTGAAATTTGGAGAGGGAAAGGCACAGTTTTGCGGTGGAGAGGGATTTGGGTGGTGAGAATTGGTGGTTTTGTGGTGGTTGGGTGGTGAAAAATGGAGGTGGAGTGATAGAGAAGGGATATGGTTAGAGAGAAAGAGGAGAAAAGGACTAAAGAGAAAGAATGGGAAATTTGAAAAGATGAATAAGGTGTTGGAATTTCTTATATAAGCTTGTGGATAATCGATTATTGCTCCTCAATAATTGATTATCTGATTCATTTTCATGTTTTAATTTTCCCAGATAATCAATTATGCCTTTTTCATAATCAATTATCTTTTAACACAGAAGAGAGAGGTTCTGCCACGAAGATAATTGATTATGATCTTCCTATAATCAATAATTGCTTAACAAGAAACATTTCTTAGCCTTCTCATATGATGATAATCAATTATCTAGTCAAGATAATCGATTATGCTCTGTTGGAAACACAATTCTGAGCTATTGTAACACTTCATAATCGAATATTCACTTCCAATAATTGAATATTCAACCCAAAAACATCTTAAACTGATGCAACAACAAGAACATGACATTTTTTAAATTTGGGGACTTAGTCATGAATCAAGTACGTACAAAACAAATTTGAGGAAACCTTTGACGCTCAAGTCAGTATTGGATTCATGAAAATAAATAATAAGAAGATAAATATGCATCAAACACAATAATTCACTCAAATCTCTTATATAAAAGAAACTTTCTTTTACCAAAGGTTTTATAAATATAGTAGCTAATTGTTTTGATGTTTCCATAAACTCAAGCACACAATCTCCTTTTTGCACATGATCTCTTATAAAGTGGTTCCTTATTTCAATATGTTAGTCCTAGAGTGCAAGATTGGGTTCTAAGTTAGATTGATTATACTCGTGTTATCACATCTTATAGGCATGTGATCAAAAATAGAGTTCATAATCTAGAAGTTGTTATTTCATCCAAAGGATTTGAGTACAACAATTTCAGGCTGCAATATACACAACTTCAACCATAGACAATGTCACACTATTTTGTTTCTTGTTATACCAAGAAACTAAAGAGTTTCCAAGCAAGTGACATAGTACTTTTTCTATCCACATTATATTAGGCAGAGTTGGAATCAGAATAACAAATCAAACTACATGAGGCACCCTTGGGGTACCACAAGCCTATTTATGATGTGTTGACTGCGGGATTAAATGATGCAAACCCAAGTACAGGTTGTCTCAAGTAATAAATTTCTCGGGAGTCCGAGGTCGATCCACAAGGAATTGATGAAGAAAAATTAATTGAGGTAATAAAAGGATTTGTCACAACACCAAAAGTAATAAAAGAAGTTCACAAATGAATTTAAGAGCTTGCTTGGGTTAGGAGATCCACTCTTAGTAATAAAATAAAGGTAAGATTATTTCTCTTTATAACTCAATTGAAATCCACACACAACGGAGGTTCCAATCGGAAAATGTAACATTCAAAGTTCAATTATATATGCAATCATATTATGATTCCTTTAATTATCCACCAACATTTGTAAATGAGTTCAAGCATTCACTGTGTCAATCCTATTGTCTACAATAAATCAAGATCTCCATTAACAAAGAAGGTTTCTAAATTGATTGGAAACAAAATACAACACATATAATGTCCATTTGATAATATATCATTTAAGCACAAGAAAATAGAATAATCTAACCTTATTTCATTATCAAGAGCTTCACTCTTTCACCCAAGCAAGATGAAGATTTAATTACTAATGGATAAGAAGAAAGAAAGATAGAAGAAGAGAAAGATGAACATAACTTCACTTTAGAATAAGAGAAAATTACAACAAAGTAAAACAATAAACAAGCATAACCACAACTTGTAAAAACTAAGCCTCCCACCAAGTGCTCCAAATGGTCAGCTAATGGTACCTTTTATAGAGGATTAGGGATACAAAATGATAAGGAGGCTGATTAGGGGTAGGTGGATGAGTGGATGAATGAGTGGAAAATGTCAAATGGTGAGAATAAGAGTGAAAAATCATTGAGATTTCTTGTCTCCGAAATCATTCATTGCTTAAGTCATTGATTCCGTCATTTTCGAGCCAAGTGGTCTTCATGAAAGTTCTAGAAAATTGTCTAAGCTTTCCAATGGCTCTGAAATCACCCAAAAATTCGTCCTACAGCCCAAGATATAGCCCAATTACTACAAACTATTCAAGCCCAGTTTCAGCACCTCTGTTTTGACTTTCAGACCCAATATCACCATCAAGGAACCCGAATCAATTTTTTTGTTCAACATGAAAGTTTTAGATCTGCGTCTTAAATTTCAAATGTCCAAATTTCAGCCCAAGATAATTCTTGCAGCTCGAGTTATGCTCTGATTACTGTACACTGTTCAGGTTTCAGACACAAAACTCGTGTTCTGTCTTCCAAGCCTAATTAGCTCCACTAGATGTCTGATTGAGACTTTGAGCTCTTCATTAAAGTTGTAGAGCTCTCTCTTATCTTTCCTACAAGGTAAAATTCATAATTATCAGACATTTAAAACTCAAGATATGGCCGAAATACAGAAACAGCGTAAGACTAAAATAGTGCTGAAAAAATCAATTAAGTCCAATTTGAGTCCAAACTTACAAAACATAACTAGGCTTAATCAATTAAGTACATGGAGAGTGTAAATGACTAAAAATGAGGGTTTATTAATGTATAAAATATGTGATCATCAAATTCCCCCACACTTAGTTTTTTGCACTCCTGGGCAAAACACATAAGACCAAAGTTAGGAGACAAAGAAAAATGACACAGACTCAAAAGCTAAAAACTCTAAAAGACTCGATGAAGCAAGAAGAGCAAACAAGAAATTAAAGGGATCAAAGCATTAATGAGGTAACATTTCTTTACATTTCAAACCAACAAGCAAGGAAACTTCAGTTGAAAAGAATCAATCAAGAATGATAGATCTTCACAGAATTCACTCTCAATCTCTCAAATGTTTAAAAGGTAAGTATTTCACTCTATTCAACTCATGAACAATTGCATTACCATAAGCTTGCTTATCTTCTACTTCTCCGCTACTCAAAACACATGCATACAAAAATCAAGAGGACTTTATTCAAGGTTGTAATGAGGTTATGGTAAAGGAGAGGGGATAATATGGATATGAAAAGATAAATACCAAAAAGAATAAAAGAGCATTATGGTACAGTTAGAGTGGAGAAAATGTTTGAGAACATTCATCATAAAGGACAATCACCAATATTTGACTAATGTTTTGTTTAAGATCAATCCCAAATTGGTGAATTGAATTCATTGTTAGACTTGAACATTCTCCTTTTCTTCCTATTGTTTCCAAGCATCCACCTTTATTCTGATAATCCTTTGATTGCAATGGTGGTCAATAAATTTTTTTTTGATCATTTTACACACACACCCCCACACTTGTTCAAGAACAAAGTCAATGCTCTCTTATTCCCTAAGGTTGGGTAAAAACATGTTTTTTTTCTTATTTTTTTTCTCTTTTTTTTTTCTTTTTTTTTGAAGGATGAAATGAGCTTAAAACAAGGAATGGTCAAACAAGTTCAAAGGAGTTACACAATGGAAAATATACAAGGATGGCTATTTGGTCAAAGTAGCTATTTCAAAATGCCTCAATCATATTAATGTATACATGTGAAAATGTAGCCTCAAAAAGAATCAAAGCAAGTTCTAGAGTAACAATTCCATGAGTAAAAATCACACAAGAAAGAAGAGAATGGTACAGATATTCAATCCATTCATCAATAGGCTCAAAATCTCACAAGGCATATTTCTATCATTCTCAATCCACCAATTCAAAATCCATAACCAAACATGTGAAATTTAAGAAAGAAGATAATTTATTCAACCATGTTATGATCCCTGAATTTCAATTGCTTTAAAGGATTTGAGAGTGCATTCACTTGAATCTTACAAAGGAAATCAAAATACAAAAACTTTGTTACTTACACAGATCAATACTAATTAATTACTACCCCAACTAAGATGTGTCTCAAGAGTAATAAATTATTTCTAAAATTTACTCCTTACTCTGCCATCCTTAATTGGTTTTACTACAAATAGGTTTCTGACAGTCATCTCACTAAACATACTTCCCAATTTAAATGCGTCTCAGAAGTAAAATTACTCCTTACTCTGCCATCACTAATTGGTTTAGTAAGTCCATGACAATCATATCATACTTCCCAAACAAAACAAAACAAAAATTTTTTTTTAGGTCAACTATCCTTCCCCCCAACTAGATCACGACATTGTCCTCAATGTTAACATATAGATGAGTAAAGGATAGAAGATATTACCTGTTGGAAAAATCTGACACAAATTTAAACAAAAATAAAGTATGATAAATCCAAAGTAAAGGAAAGCTTTAAATGAAGTGTCAAATATGGCTTTCTTTTCATCCTGCTTCCTTCACTGCCTCTGCTGACCAATCTATCTGAGCTATTGCTGGATCAGGATCAAAGATCAAAGGTAAATGAAATTTTTTTTTGTGACTTCAAGAAAACCATCAGGGTAAAGAAGTCTAGAAACCCCTGAAGGACCCTGCTCAAAGGATCGTCTGTCCAAAACCAAAATACAGCAAAATCATACAAAGATAAAAGAGATATAATAGCAAATGATGACATACATGTATGTACAGCTTTCATGGCGTATCTTTATATTGTGCGTCATGAGTGCAGTAGTGGCATATCTTTATACTGCGTGTCACCAGTGCAGTAGACACTCACGAACTTTTTTTTAAGGACCAGCGTGCAAAGGTCCACTTGAGTCAATGACGGGTCAGCCAAAGGCTGGGGCTCCACAACTAATTAAAGTCATGGTACTCTTTCCGGATCGCCCTTGTTCAAACATTTTTTTTTCTTTTTTTTTTTTTCATTTTTTAGAAAACATGAAGAAGAAGAAGATAATATGTACAGATTGTTGTGGATATGGCTCACATCTGCCTCTGGTTTCACGTCCAGTAACGGCTTAAACGCCTTCTATGAGTCGAGGATAAGCTTCCCATCCAATTTTCTTATAAATTGGCAAACAGGGTCTTTTAGAGTCAGATTCCCAAGACTATAGTATTTTTCTTCATCATGATTACAGGATTCAGAGGCATCATGTTTCTTTTTGAAATTGAGCCCAACTTTTGACAATTTTCACAACTTTTGCAAAAAGTATAGCAGTCTTTAAATAAAGTGGGCTAATAAAATCTGCACTGTAAGATTTTCGCAGCTATTTTCTTTGAAGAAAAGTGACCTCCACATGCTTCTGAGTGACAAAATTTAATGACACTACCTACTTCACTGTTGGACACGCATCCCTAAAAAATTTAGTCAGGACAATATTTGAACAAGTATGGGTCATCCCAATAAAAGTTTTTCACCTCTGTTAAAAATTTCTTTCTATCTTGGTGCGTCCATTGAGGCGACATCTTTCCTTCTTGTTCTCCAGTAAGAGTTGAGGAAATTACTACAGGAAAGCTTTGCTTTTCTCCAAAAAATATGTACTTCAACCCAGCAGGTAATGACTTTAGTTCCGGTGTGGGTACTTCTTCATGGGCATTATCATTCATGGGTTTTAGCTCTTCGAATTTTGGCTTTCTTCCTTTGTATTATATTTCCTCTGTACAATTAAGCAAATTAAATGAATTAATTAAACAAACTTCTAATGGGTCAGAAGAACTCCCTTTTTGAAGATGATCATCTATAATGGCTTCAATTCCTTCAACTTCCTCATTTTCATCAAGGACTTCCTGTGGTTGCTTGCACATGTTAAAAGCATTGAGATCCAGTGTCATGTTTCCAAATGTTAGCTTCACCACTCCATTTTTGCAATTTATCAAAGCATTAGATGTTGCTAAAAATGGACGGCCTAAAATAATAGGAATTGACTTGCAACTATCAACCAGAGGTTCAGTATCCAAGACAATGAAATCCACAGGATATATGAATTTATCAACTTGAGCTAACACATCTTCCACTATTCCTCTTGGAATTTTAATTGATCTATCTGCAAGTAGAAGAGTTACAGAAGTTGGTTTTAACTCACCTAAGTTGAGTTGCCGATAAACTGAATATGGAAGCAAATTGACACTAGCACCAAGATCAAGTAAAGCTTTTTCAATTTTATGTTCTCCAATAATGCATGAAACTGTAGGACAACCAGGGTCTTTATATTTCAACGCATTATTATTTTGAAGAATGGAGCTTACCTTGTTCGCCAAAAATGCTTTCTTTTTCACATTTAATTTCCTTTTAACAGTGCACAAGTCCTTCAAATATTTGGCATAAGAAGGAATCTGTTTGATAGCATCTAACAGAGGAATATTAATTTTCACTTGTTTCAAAATTTCAAAAATTCCAATGTTATGGTCCAATTTCTTTGGATTTTTCAATGCTTGAGGAAATGGGGGTGAAGGCGAGAGTTTGGTCTCCTTTTGGTCAACTTCTTCATTTTCTTAGGGAATTGGTTCATCTTCTTTCTCACAAGATTGGGGGATTTGTTTTTCAACAACCTTTCCACTCCTAAGAGTTATCACTGACTGGACTTGGTCCATTTGTTGGTTTTCTGAACTCCCCTCATTTAGACTGAACTGACCTTTGGGATTTGGTTGAGGTTGAGAAGGAAATTTTCCTTTCTCATGAATGGTGAGAGCAGAAGTAAGTTTGGCAAGAGTTTCTTTTATATCAATCATGGATTGATTGTTTTGTTTATTAATGGCCTCTTGCTTTTCCATGAATGCATGCAGTGTTTCTTCAAGGTTTTTCCTATATGGTGGGACATAAGGTGCATATCCTTGAGAATTTTGAGAGTCCTGTTGTGCCCGATGAGGTGGTGGTTGCACAAATTGTGACTGATTATTATTCCTCCAACTGAAATTCGGGTGATTTCTCTATACCGGATTGTATGTATCTGAAAAAGAAGAAGTAAATGGCTTTTTAAAATTATTCATTGCATTTACTTGCTCATGTACAGCTTCTTTAAAAACAAGAATGTTAGGACATTCATGTGTTGGGTGCCCTAAGTCATCACAAATGACACAAATTTCTTCATTTTTCATAGATTTAATTTCTTTTGCTTTTCTTAATTCCATGGCTTCCACCTTTCTGGCTAAACTGGCAAACCTAGCATTTAGATCTTCCTCTTGACTAAGGTGATATTTTCCTTTATTAGCACTTGCAAGATTAGATCTAATTGAATTTTCAGAAACGTTAGTACTATGCCAAGATTGAGAATTTTCAGCCAACTGGTTTAAATAGTCTAAAGCGTCATCAGGTTCTTTATCCAGAAACTCACCATTGCACATTATTTCCACAAATTGTTTAGTTTCAGGTGTTAAGCCTTCATAAAAGAAGCTTATAGTGCGCCATTTTTCAAAACCATGATGTGGGCAAGAATTTAACAAATCTTTAAATCGTTCCCAACATTGAAAATATGCTTCATTTGAATTTTGAGAAAAATTTTGGATTTGTCTTTTCATAGCATTGGTTTTATGTGTTGGAAAAAATTTCTTTAAGAACTCACCTTGCATTTCTTGCCATGTGCCAATTGATCTTGGTTTCAAAGTGTTAAGCCAAGATTTTGCTTTATCTTTTAAAGAAAAAGAAAACAATTTAAGCTTAACAATCTCTTCAGTGCAATTTTGATCATTGAAGCCAATACATACTTCCTCAAATTCTTTCAGATGTAAATATGGACTTTCAGATTCTAAACCATGAAAATTAGGAAGTAAAGAAATCATACCTGGCTTAAATCTAAAATTGTTGGCATTGAGTGGAAAGATAAAACATGATGGACTAGAACTTCGAGGTGGTTGCAAATATTCACGCATGGTTCGCAACAGTTGATTTTCATGTTCATCATGTACACTTTTATTGTTAGCCATTGTGTCAATTGTGTGTGATTGTGATTCAAACAAGTCAATATATAAAGTACAAGAATTAATTTTAACTAAACGACCAGAATTTAAATCACGATACCAATTAAGCATAAATACATAAATAACTAAAATAAAATAAACAAAAAATAATGTACAAGCTGGCGGTGTCACCCACCATTAAATATTAACAAGGATGTGGTATAAACCAACCACTAAATAAAAATTAAAAAAAAAATAGTGTGGTAGAAACCAACCACCAAAAATATATATATAACAAAGGTGGGGTAATAAACTAACCACCCAAAAATAAAAATAAAAATAAAGTGCAAAAAATTAAAATACGAGAAAATAAAGTGCAGAAAAGTAAATTTAAATATGAAAATCGGAGAGTGAGAGCCCCACAGAGGCCGTGCGAAGAGAAGAGAAGAAGAAATATTATTTGATTAAGTTAGATTGCGGAAAAATAAATAACAGAAAAGTAAAAGGGAGAGTTTCCCCCACTAAGTTAGTGCATAAAAATAAAAGGGAGAGTTACCCCCACTGATGAAAAAAAAATGACAAAAAAAATAAAATTAAAAAGCAAAAATAAATGACATAAATATAAAAGTTAGTATGTTTGCAAGTTAATAGGTTAGAGAGTTAGTAAAGAAACCGAAGGATCGGCAAGCCGATCTTTTGTTCCGGTGAGGAAGAAGAGAGAATAGATTTTATTAAAGAAAACGAACCTCAATAAATCAAAACTTCAAATCAAGTCCCGGCAACGGCGCCAAAAACTTGATCGGGGATTAAAGGATGCAAACCCAAGTGCAGGTTGTCTCAAGTAATAAATTTCTCGGGAGTCCGAGGTCGATCCACAGGGAATTGATGAAGAAAAATTAATTGAGGTAAGAAAAGGATTTGTCACAACACCAAAAGTAATAAAAGAAGTTCACAAATGAATTTAAGAGCTTGCTTGGGTTAGGAGATCCACTCTTGGTAATAAATTAAAGGTAAGATTATTTCTCTTTATAACTCAATTGAAATCCACACACAACGGAGGTTCCAATCGGAAAATGTAACATTCAAAGTTCAATTATATATGCAATCATATTATGATTCCTTTAATTATCCACCAACATTTGTAAATGAGTTCAAGCATTCACTGTGCCAATCCTATTGTCTACAATAAATCAAGATCTCCATTAACAAAGAAGGTTTCTAAATTGATTGGAAACAAAATACAACACATATAATGTCCATTTGATAATATATCATTTAAGCACAAGAAAATAGAATAATCTAACCTTATTTCATTACCAAGAGCTTCACTCTTTCACCCAAGCAAGATGAAGATTTAGTTACTCATGGATAAGAAGAAAGAAAGAAAGAAGAAGAGAAAGATGAACATAACTTTACTTTAGAATAAGAGAAAATTACAACAAAGTAAAACAATAAACAAGCATAACCACAACTTGTAAAAACTAAGCCTCCCACCAAGTGCTCCAAATAGTCAGCCAATGGTGCCTTTTATAGAGGATTAGGGATACAAAATGACAAGGAGGCTGATTAGGGGCAGGTGGATGAGTGGATGAATGAGTGGAAAATGCCAAATGGTGAGGATAAGAGTGAAAAATCATTGAGATTTCTTGTCTCCAAAATCATTCATTACTTAAGTCATTGATTCCATCATTTTTGAGCCAAGTGGTCTTCATGAAAGTTCTAGGAAATTGTCTAAGCTTTCCAATGGCTCTAGAATCACCCAAAAATTCCTCATACAGCCCAAGGTATAGCCCAATTACTACAGACTGTTCAGGCCCAGTTTTAGCACCTCTGTTTTGACTTTCAGACCCAATATCACCATCAAGGAGCCTGAATCAAGTTTTGTGTTCAACATGAAAGTTTTAGATCTGGGTCTTAACTTTCAAATGTCCAAATTTCAGCCCAAGATAATTCTTGCAGCCCGAGTTATGCTCTGATTACTGTACACTATTCAGGTTTCAGACACAAAACTCGTGTTCTGTCTTCCAAGCCCAATTAGCTCCACTAGATGTCTGATTGAGACTTTGAGCTCTTCATCAAAGTTGTAGAGCTCTCTCTTATCTTTCCTACAAGGTAAAATTCATAATTATCAGACATTTAAAACTCAAGATATGGCCGAAATACAGAAACAACGTAAGACCAAAATAGTGCTGAAAAAATCAATTAAGTCCAATTTGAGTCCAAACTTACAAAACATAACTAGGCTTAATCAATTAAGTACATGGAGAGTGTAAATGACTAAAAATGAGGGTTTATTAATGTATAAAATATGTGATCATCATGTGTCAACAATATATTTTATTATTTTTTTATAGCACTTAGGTGAGATTCTTTAGGACAAACTTGATATCAAGCACTCGATATCATTAAATGAATAAAATATATTTCTATCAGCACACTTGCACATAATAAACATCATATCCAGCCTACTTGCGGTAAGGTAAAGGAGTGAGCTAATCATACCTCTATACTTAATGATTTTTATGAATTTACCTTCTTCATCCTTGTTCAAATAGTAAGATGTGCTCATTAGGGTAAACATTTCTTTAGCATTGTCTATTCCAAACTTCTTAAGCAACTCATTGTAATACTTAGTTTTGACTTATGAATGTTCCATCTTTTGTTTACTTGATTTGAAGTCCAAGGAAGAAGATGAGCTCACCCATTATTGACATTTTATATTCACTTTGCATTAGACTAACAAACTTCTTACACAATGATTCATTAGTAACACCAAATATAATATCATCAATATAAATTTGCATAAGGAGAATGTCATGGTTTTTATTTTTAATAAAGAGTGTTGTGTCAACCTTACCTCTAGAAAAACCTTTTTCTAAAAAAACTTGCTTAACCTTTCATACCAAGTTATAGGAGCTTGTTTTAGACCATAAAAGACTTTTTTCAATTTGACAACATGGTTGGGTAGCTCATAGCTTTAAAAACAAAGAGGTTGTTCCACAAACACTTTTTCTTGAATAAAACTATTTAGAAAAACACTTTTTACATCCATTTGGTAAAGTTTGAAATTCATGATGTATGCAAAAGCAAGTAGCATTCTAATAACTTCTAATCTAACAACAAGAGCATAAGTTTCTTCATAATCAATTTTTTCTTCTTGATTATAACCTTTAGCAATAAGCATAACTTTATTTCTTATTATTATCCATGTTTCAACGAATTTGTTCCTAAAAACCTATTGTGCCAATTATTGGATGATCATTGGGCCTTGGAACAAATTCGCAAACTTGATTCCTTTCAAATTGATTTAATTCTTCTTACATGACCAAGATCCAATGTTCATCAATAATAGCCTCATCTAGGTCTTTAGGTTCAATTTGATAAACAAATGTCATATGATAACATGTATCTCTAAGAGAGTTTCAAGTTGTTACCCCTTTTGGTACTTCATCAATTACTTTGTCAAGAGGATAATATCTTGAGGTCCTCTATTCCTTAGGAAGATCCATGATTTATGATTCCTCTTATTTTGGGAGTTCAACTTGACTTTCTTCTTGCTTTTTTGCTTCTTTCTCCTTGTCATCCAATTGAGTTTTAGCTAAAATTTCTACAACATCATCAACAAATTTCTTTCTTGATCCATTGAGATTAGTCTCATCAAATGTTACATGTATGGACTCTTCTATGGTCATAGTTCTTTTGTTATAAACTCTAAAAGCTTTACTATGAATAAAATAGCTAAGAAATATACCCCCATCGAATTTTGCATCAAATTTGCCTAAGTTATTCTTTCCATTTTTTAAAATAAATATTTACATCCAAAAACATGAAGGTGAAAGATATTAGGTTTTCTTCCTTTGTATAATTTATGAGGGGGAGTTTATTTAAAATTGGCCTTATTAGGGCCCTATTTATTATATAACAAGCAGTACTTACCGCATCTGCTTAAAAATACTTAGGAATGTTAGATTCATTGAATATAGTTATAGTCATTTCTTCCAAAGATCTATTTTTTCTCTCTATAACTCCATTTTGTTTTGGAGTTCTAAGAGCTGAAAAATTATGCTCAATGTCATTTTCATTGCGAAAGGTTTCAAAATCTTGATTTTCATACTCTCCACCATAATCACTTCTAATAAATGCAATGTTAGAACTCTTTTCATTTTGAATAAATTTGGCAAGTTTTCTAAAAGTTTGAAAATCATCATTTTTATAAGATAAGAACAATGTCCATATAAGCTTAAAATAATCATTCAAATTACAAGTGCATAGTAATTTCTACCAAAGCTCATAGTTCTTGAGGGTCAAAAAAGATCCATGTATAAAAGTTGTAAATGTCAATAAGTAGAAATAATATTTTTAGCTTTAAAAGAGACCTTTACTTGTTTACTCTTTTGATATGCATAATGTAACACCTCGAAAATATGTTTTATAATAAATAGTCATTTTATAATATTTGTGATTTTTGTGAATTTTTATGAATTTTTCTGGAAATGTTGAATATTTTAATATATTTCTCATTTTACGTGCGCACTGAGCAGAGCCGGGAAAATGAAATATTTTCCCTGAGGCTGGTAAATCCTAAACTGTGGAAACGTCGACGATAGATCTTAATAAATCCGAGGCTGGTCACAGTTTACGAGATTTATATTTTTTGATATTTTTATCTGATAAATAAAAATCGTTGTACAATTTATTATCTATTGGATAATAAATACTGATTTCTATTTAACGGTAACATTTATTCATTGGATAATAGTTTGTATTAAAAAGTTTGTCACATTTTCAAAAGTGTCAACTTTATGTCACATCATATTGATTTTTGCAAAAATTTAACAAAGCTTCTCAAAGAAGAGAAGCTTTGTACAAAACTTCTCAAGGAAGCTTTCCTTAAGCTTCTAGAAACAATTTTCCCTCCTCTCTCTCTCCCACACTCCACGGCAATAAGCTAATTTTGGAGCCAAAACTATGCTTTTCATTTATCACCTTTTTCATTTTTAATTTCAAACCACCAAAAAGCTATTACTTTCTCTTTTCACTTTCTTTCCTTCTCATTTTTTTTCTCTCAAGCTTCTTTCTCTTATTCCTCTCTTCCTCCTTCCCCCACGGCAACCCTCACCTTTCCCCCTCCATATTCCTTTGAAGCTTTTCATTCTTATTGGAAGACCATATTCAAAAACTCAACTTTTCCTCTCCATTTTCTCCTCTCTTCCACAGCCAAGACCACCATTGTTGGCCATTCAAGCTTTTTCATTCAACCAACCTCATTTCCCACATCTTCTCATCACCTTGAACACTTCTCTTTTGTGACTACCTCTTGAATCCACCATTTGCATTTTCTTCCATTCAAGCTCTAAAGTTTGAGACTTTAAGGTAAAATTTATAGCTTTTTCTTTTTTCTTTCTCATTTTCATGATTCTTGATCTCTTAGGTGATCAAGGGTTCCTTTTTCAAGCTTTGATTGTGGTTTTTGTGAGTTTGAATATTTTAGGGCTTTGAAGTGGTGGAGGACGAAATTCAAGAATAAAGTTTCTTGTATTGTTTTCTATATGTAAAAGGGAGACAATCCTCTTCAACCTATCTTGGTGGTGAGGAAACATTTTTGGTGTTATTGATGAGGAATCCATGTGGGATTGTTCTCTTTGTTATGTTATTTTTCATGATTTTGTGTTTAGTTGAACTTGTATGAGTTATTGGTTGCCTTAGCATGTCTTAATGGCTATGAATTGTATATTGGATTACTTAGGTTGATGCATGAAAATTTTAGGATTCTTTGCCCCTATGGGTTCACGGCCAAGAGGCCAAGTTTTTTGTTGTTCAAGATTTAATTTTGTGGAAATTAGAACTTAGGTGATTAAGTGGTAAAGAATTAATTAATGCAATGGAAAACTTTGGGTTCTCACCCCTTGGGAGGCTCACGGTCTCTAGGGCTTTTATGGGTTCAAGATTTAATTTTTTGTGTGACCTTGAAACTTAAAAAATTAAGTATTAAGTAATTGACAATGTGATGGAAAAATTGGTTGGATTCTTATCCTTGGGAGGCTCACGGCCTCTAGGGCTTTATTGGCTAAGATTTATGCATCAAGCTAAGGTTTAGGTGATTGAGTAATTTAAAAGGTTGGTATGGATTCATAAGATGGAAAAATGAAGGAAAGAAATTTACTTGACAACTTAGGGTAATTTTAGACTTAAGAAAAGATTCAAAGTGATTGTGAGGCTTGGAGAACCTTAGAATAATTTTTTAAGTGAGTATGATTAAATTTAAAGTAGAGAACTTAGCTAATCAAGAGAATTCCTCTAGAGAAAGATTTCATAAGAAATGTTAAATTAAAGTGAAACTTCATAATAAACCTTAAAAAGTGTATTGTCACATTTGAGAATTTGATAATATGTTATTGTGGGTGCATAAGTGGGACCAAAATTTTGTTGATGTTTAACTTGGCCAAAGTGTGGCATGTTATGGGATGGGTATATCATTGTTGAATATACATGAATATGCATTGAGTCATCATGCATTGTTGAAGTAAGGCTGTATGCCTAGGAGTTGAATCACACCCTAATGCGGGTGCAAATAGACTAAGTGTAGGTCATATTGTTGACCTTGGGGGCGTCGGGGTGTGGGTGTCTCACGAATGGATAGTTGGTAGCTCCTTTGGGCTGTGGGATAAATCGATGCAAACCCACTGACGATTCAGACTGAGACACTATCCTATATCGTGATCTTGTGAAAAATGCCGTGTATAAAGCCTTGTTGCGCAAATTATTAATTTTCTGGGAAGCACTTGATTTTTGGCTGACAAGATACTAGCATGTCTCCCTGATCATTCTCTCCGATGTTTAAGTCTAGCTCCATGGAGTAGGATTTTGATACCATGTGCACGTGCATAGTGAGTCAACATAGTATTTAGCATTTATTTATATGATGATTGGAACTGTTGTTTTATTGATGCTATAACTACCTGGATTTTTAAGTTGTTTACTATTTGTATCTTGATGCTGGCTATTATTCCTGCAATGCTATGTGGGCGTCTTACGCCATTCTGTTTTTTTACTGCCATAATTGGTACTGAATGTAAGATGTCTCACCTCTTTTCTGTAGTTCTGTTATTCCATTTATTTATGTGTTTCTTTGAAGACGTCAGTGAAGAAGGGGAAGTGCACGAATTCCCTAGCTTCTGGCCTGACTTGATTAGTTTCCTGTTTGGACATGGCATCCCGTCTGCATGGCTTTTTGGGGTATGTGAGACTGACTTTTCATGGAGGTCTGGACTGTTGGCACATCAACCTGAGTACGAATCACTACATCTACCACGGAGAAGTGACGGTGTCTCTGGCTTGGGGTCGTCATGATCCGCCTGCCTTTAATTTTAATGCACACTTGTATTTAGAGTTTTACTTGCCCATACATGAGATGTGGGGTGACCGCTGTTACTCTCCACAAGAGGATTCGTTCTTATCCTCTGTACAAGCCCCCGCTTGTAACTCGGTTGCTTCGATGAGGATTTCTTCTGACGAGGAAGACCCTGAGGAGGATCCAATTACGGTTCATTCTCATCCATTTTAGGGGCTGATGTTGTTGATAGTCGCTGATGGCTATCTGTAAATTTTTTAGGGGCCTGATGTTTTATCTTTTTGGTGGGCTATTTATGTGTAATCATTTTGAGACATGTAAAACTTCTGCTTTTTTTTTTGTATATTTGATGATGTATCTAAACAAGTATGATATAAGTATATATATATATATAAATATATATATATATATAAATATATATATATATATAAATATATATATATATATATAAATATATATATATATATAAATATATATATATATATATAAATATATATATATATATATATATATATATATACGTATGATGTATGAATATATGATTTACTTCTCATGTTACTTTCTATTGTAAACATGTCTTATCATTTTTATTACGAAGAAAAAAAAAAGAATTTGTCAAATTATTTATACGATTATAACTAAACAGACTTATCTATATTAAAATGAACCAGGTCTTAGTTTGTACATTTTGCTTCTGTTTCGTGGTTATGGTGTGACGTTCCCTCCTCGAAAAGGGGCGTTACACATAACATAACTTATCTTTTTCAAATTTGAGCTTAGGTAGTCCAATTACTAGCTCCTTAAAAACTAACTTATTCAAGTATTCCATGTGAATGTGTGCAATTCTTATATGCCAAAACTATGAGTCATCTTCTTTACTCATAAGACACTTTGCAACATTTGATGATATATTATCAAGACTAATCATATATATGTTATTCACTCTATGATCATCAAACTTAACTTGCTTGTCATCTACTCTTTCAATTGTGCAACAATTAGAATTAAATATAACTTTATTTCCTTTGTCATATAATTGACTAATGCTAAGAAAATTATGTTTGAGTCCTACAACAAGCAATACATTATTAATAAAGGAGGAATGTGTTTTACTAACTTTACCAATACCAAGAATCTTTCATTTATTGTTGTCTCCATTGGTTACATGGCCATGCTTCTTGGGAACTAGGAAAGAGAACTTGAAGGCATCTCTAGTCCACTATCAAGATACCAATGTGAGCTCTTGGCTTTCAAGTACACCTACAACACACATTCAATTTTTAACCTTAGGTACCCAAATTTTCTTGGGTCCTTGTGTGTTAGTTTTGGACAATGTGCCCTTGGGAATCCAAATATTCCTAGAATTTACATTGATGTTCTTTCTAGCATTGCATGTAGATGCACTATGTCCTTTCTTTGCACAACAAAAACATGTTATAAAAGGAGTACTTGATATGTTTGATGGAACAAAGAAGTTTTTTATAGAGCTTTTGTTAGTTTTTAGGATTATAACCCAAACCGACCTTCTCAAAGACACATCTTTGTTTCTCAAGCAAGATTTTCAAGTTGTACCTTTCAAAGGCCAACTTTGCAAGGGTTTTTTCAAGTCCACAATTCTTTTTCAAAAGCTTTATATGAAAGTCAATAAAAGGATGTAGATGCAAGCTCATGTGAAGTACAAGTCATGCATAAAGAGTTAACATCAATCAATTCAAGAGTTTTATTTTCAATTTTGAATTCCTCAGTTTCTTTGTTCAATATAGAAATATTGGTTTCTAGAGAAGAAATAGTTTTCTTAGAAGAAGAAACAAGTTTAGCAAGCCTTATAGATTCATCATACAATTTCTCAAATGCATCTTGCAATTCATTATAGGAAGGGAAATAGTCAAGGTTCGAAGATACTATCTCCATGACATTATCATATTCCTCTTCTTCTCTAGTCATGAGACATAGATGAGCTTCCTCATTGTTAAAGCTATCTGTTGAGTTCATATCATTGTTATCCTATGCTATGTAAGCTTTTCTACCTTTATTTTTCTTTTAATGTCTCTTCTCAAACTTTTCCACTTTCTTTTGGTAGATTGGACACTTCATCTTGATATATCTCGGTTTGCCACATTCATAACATATGAGAGTGAATGAAGTTTCTTCCCCATTGTGATAAGTCTTCTTTGGTGGGAAGGGATGTCTTCTTTGGTTTCCCTTCTTCTTAAAGAACTTCCCAAATTTTTTCACAAGTAGACTAAGGTTCTCCTTATTAAACTCAAGATTCTCCAAACCATTTCCATCATCTTTATCATCATCATCATCAAGTGTGGAGGAAGTGAACTTAAGAGCAATTCCTTTCTTCTTTTATCAAGTTTCTCACGTTGATTGAGTCTATTCAACTCCAATCCATGCTCTTAAAACTTTCTAAAGAGTGTGGCAAGAGTCATAGTAGCAAGATTCCTTGATTTTGCAATAGTCGTCACCTTTGGTTGTCAATGCATACTCAAACAACTCAACACGTTGTTAATAAGATCTTCATTAGGAAATGTCTTTCTCAATTAAGCAAGATGATTAACAATATGAGTAAATCTCTTTTTTATTTCTTGAATGCTTTTACCTTAATTTATTCTAAAAAAAACTCATATTTATGTATTAGAGTGTTAATTCTTGACATTTTCACTTCATTAGAACGCTCATGGGTGACTTGTAAAGTGTCACACATTTTTTAGGTTACTTTACAATTTAAGATTCTAAAGAATTCATCATACTTTAAAGTTGTGGTAATGATATTTTTAACTCTCAAATTGTATTGCACTTTCTTTTTAACCTCATCGGTCCAATCACTTCTTGGTTTGTCAACCCTTGCACCATCAACAAAATGTGTAGAGACAAATGACCATTTTCTACAACATCTCACACATCCAGATCAATAGCTTCAATAAAGATTTTCAAACGTTCCTTCCAATACACATATCCATCACCATGGAAAAAAAGAGGTCTATTGATGGAAGCACCATCCGATGAAAAAGGATTTGAAGAAGCCATTTCTCCTTTTGAAGCTGTTAAGATTTTTGCACAAGAGTTGAGCTCTGATACTACTTGTTACAAAGTGACTTCAAACTCAAGAGGAGGGTTGACTTGAGTTTGTAAAATATTTTTGCAAACTTTTTCAAAAACACTTGTTTATTAATCTTTGTTGACGCTATTAATTTCCAGAATTTAGTAGATTGATAAGGATGAGAACTTCTCACACTAAAACAACCAAGAATCAAAGCATTCAAGATAGCATACAACTATAAAGTGCACAAATATAAAAGACATAGAGTAGAGAGAAAGCAAACACCAAGGTTTATACTAGTTCAGCCACTCGTTGTGACCTATATCCAATTCTCTAGTGATTTACTTGAAATTTTTCACTAAACTTCAAATTTTAACAAGTGTTTGTAACCTTTACATCAAACCACAACACCTTTAGGATAGCTCACCTTTAGTGTTTGAGCCTCACAATAAGGGATACCTCACCTTTAGTGTTTAAGCCTCACAACAAGGGATACCTCACTCTTTCAATCTCTTAAGTGATACTTCCTCCTTTTACAATGAATTTCAGATGAAGAGAATAAGTAGAAAATGTCACAAGAGTGGATTATACAAATTGAAGACTAAGAGGTAGCAAAGAATCACACACTTAAGCTCAAAAATATAGGGTTATGATTGAAGGTTGTTACAATTTGCAATAAATGCTCAAGAATGATTTTTAGAATGTCATCCAACTCTATTTGAGTCCCCAAGGCTTTGAATTTAAAGCCCATGAAATAAAAGAGTCGTTTGGGCTAGTTGAATGCATTTAATGCGAGCTATTAGTCGTTAATTTCTGATTTTAGAAACTCAGATAATTGATTATTGGAAGCCTATAATTGATTATTTGCGTAATAGTACAAAATTCTTATGTTTCTAGAATGCAAATAATTGATTATTGTTTTTTAATATTTTGGGTGCTAATCATCCTATTTGCTTCAATAATCGATAATTGTCGTGCAATAATTGATTATTGCCTTAATGATAAATTTCTTTTGGCTTATTAACTTTCAATAATTGATTATGTATGTTCTTATAATATATTATTGGCTTATAACCAATAACAGGGCATCCTGCTAAATGTAGATAATTGATTATGGCAAGCTCATAATCGATTATTTGACATCTAAATGTATGAAAATACTTAGCCAACATAAGTCATATGTGTAATATCCCAAAATTTCCAATCTCTTAAGTAGTAATTTTGACAGTTAACATAATTTTACTGTTTAGTAATTTCTGGATACTGTAAAATTATTTTGATTATTCCGTCAACATATTTGATCGTTTTGAGTGATTTATTTCGTGTTAGGAAAATAAAAATTTTTGGGCCAGGAAAAACTTTACATAATTTAATTTTTATCGTTAGGTAATTATTTTACGTAATCTGATTTGATATTTGTGCGTTTTCTAATTTTTGTGATTTTTGTGGATGATTATGAATTTTTTTTACTGTATGTGGGCTCAGGTGACCTTACGTAGGCCCAGGTGGGTCCAGCAAAGTGAAAAATTTTCTACGCATAGAAAAATTTGTACTGTTGAGACGGAGACATGGGATCTTACTAAACCTAAATCCGGAAACAGTTTTAGAAATTTTCTTGTACTGTGTTTTGTACTGTATTTAATTTATCGGACGATAAAAAAAATACAGTAAATATATTCTTTCATGGGGTTTTTAGCAGATAAAAATAGAAATTATATTGCTTAAGTCAACATTGGTGGTTTGGATATCCACCATTGATTTAATTAATGATGGAGACTTGATCTTGATTTAATCAACGGTGGATATTTGATCTTAAAAGTAAATAGGATTATTTATAACCGTTAGATGAAGATTAAATCAAGGGTAGAGATTTAGTTTTATATAATGGCTATGACCATTTATAACCATTGGATTTAGAATTAATCAAGGGTGGAGATTTGGTCTTGTAAAGTAACAAAGACCGTTTATGACCATTGGAAGAAAATTTAATTAATGGTGGAGATTTGGTCTTAAAAAGCAGCAAAAACTAATTATGACCCTTGGATTAAAAGTAAGAAGGAGTAATCTTGACCCTTTATTTTAGAGACACATCTAATGGCTAGGATTTAAAGGAGAAAGATCCAATGGCCTAGATTAAGTCTTCTAATTAAAAGTCTACCTAAATCCTAACCATTGAATTAATCAATGGCTAGAAATGCTCTAGATGGTGGCTAATAATGATGATAACATTATTGAATGCATTATGAAGGGGGGGACGGTTTTGTGATGTTTTCTTGTGTAGGAAAATTTGAAGACACCATCATTGTCATTCTTGGTCATTATTGATCAATTCCAAAAAGCCAAAGCTCTTCAAAATTTTCTCTCCTTCCTTCTCCAAGCAAGCTTCGGCCAAGACACCCAAAACCACTATCCAATCTCTTTTAATTTCATCTAACTATAGATCTTGAATCTACATGAAATTCTAAGCAACTTTCATGTTGAATATTTCCTCTAAATCATTCATCTTCATGGACTTTCTTCAAGATCCATGTTATGGAGTAATTATGGTGAAGTGTAAGGAAACTTCATCTTTTCTCTCTTTTTCATGATCTAAGCCATGTTTGATCCATGGTTTCTCTTAATCAAGCTTAGTATATTAATTTCTATGTATTTTGTTTTGTATTTGAGAAGCCCTTGGTGGTGAAGGACTTGAAAAAAGAAGCAAAACAAGGAGTTTTTGATGATCTTCAAGAGGTAAGAGGGAGATCCACCTCACCAACCAAGTATGGTGGTGAGAGATGATTTTATATTTGGTGGATGGTGAATCCATGTGAGGATTCATATCCATGGTCTTGTAATTTATTTGTGAGTGTTTATGTGTTTTAATTATTTGCCTATGCTTGATATGTTATGCATGATTTTATGGCTTTGATGGTATGCTTATATTATGCATGATGAGTATATGGCATGCTTATAGTATTTATGATGAAATATGTATATATATGCCATGATGTGATGATGGAAAAGAAATCAATTTTTGGTTCCAATGGCCAAAGGGAGGCTACGGTTTTTGACTCTCAAGATTAAGGTCTATGTTAAAATTTTTCAAGAACAAGAGAATTAATTTTTGGTCCCTAGAACATTGAGAATTTCGGCCAAGACACCTCAACATAGGTGTTTATAACTTAATATTTTCATGGAAGAATAAAATTGGATTGATTTGAAAAGCATGGAAAATGAACAAAGGATATGTTTTTCAAGAGAACAAGAACATGGTTTTGAAGGATTTTTATTAATTTATTTTGTGTAAAAAGATCCTAAGTGTTTTTCTAAACATGAGTTTTGAATGAAACGGGCAAACGTTGATTTTAAGGATTTGCAAAGAAAGTGAAAAAGGATTTGCCAAGAAAGTGAAAATGAATTTGAACAAATGGGTTTGGTTTTTATGACCATAAGTCTTACGGTTTTGAAAACAAAATTTTAATGATTTTGTTTGTATAAAACCATATTGACTTAGAAGGAAAAATGTTTTGATAATTTTCAATAGTTATGTCCACATTTTTTAGGGCTTGTAATGCCTTGATTTTTATGAACAAAGTGATTTTTAAAGTGGAGATATAACTTGATTTAATACAAGAATTTGGAAAGGGAATAGAGCATTTATCACTTGAGAAAATCAAGCTTTTGTAAACGGAAATGTTTTCGAACTTCAATTTATTTTGAAGAAGGTTGTGTTTGGAAATGATTTGGGAAAAAATGGAGAATATAATGGTGTTTTGAAAATTTACTAACGTATAACTGATTTTTGAATTTTGAAAGTACATTAGAAAATGTTAAGTTTTGAAACGTTGATTTATATCAATGGAAAAGTGATTTTATGAATTATATTTTGGAAAAGGATTTCTTGAGTAAAGAAATGTGGAAAAAGATTTTCTTGAGTAAAAAAATATATTACATGAAGTATAAAGTTATATTATTTTAAGAAAAGTTGAAAAAAGAATATATTTTTCTCAAATTACTTCCAAAATCATTCTTCAAAATAAATTAGATACCGACTAATGTAACACCCTCTCTAGGGTATCACATGTTTGACTCCTGACTCAAAATCTGAAAAGAAGTTCATAAAAGGTTTGAGTTATAAAAGGTGGGTTTCAAAATTTCTTTCTTGTTGAAATATAAACTTACTGAAATTTATATGTAATACTGAAAAATATATATTGAAACAGATTCATATACAATATTGACACTAATTAATATTTCACAATTTAAAGAGAAATATAAAACTAACAGACTCTTTTTTTTTTAACGTACAAGAAGAAACCCCACGACGGGTTCTACATAATAAAGACGGCATTTGATGCGACACTAACGTTAAAACTTAACATATTTATTCTGTTGTGTATCCATCTTGTTGCATGAGACATCTGTTCTATATCTGTTCTTTGTCAACACTGCACACCTTCGAGTCGTGAATGTCTACTCCTTATTATTGTCACCCATCTCAGAGTATTCATTGCCCGTTATGTCTAAGGCAACTCGATCCTTCTATTATTTGATTTTAACAGTACAGACATAACAAAACAATATAACAAAGAGGTGAGATCACCTACACCAATACCAACATGGCTGCACAGAGATAACACAAGCAGCATATCATACAGATAGATTATATCACAATTATGACTATGTCATCAACATTAATCAACTATCATCATCATCATCCAAGTATTCAAAACAATTGTCATAGCCAATATTCCTCAATTAATATATCACACAGATATAAATGTCAGATTATGCATGTGCACAAAGACTCAATTTTTCAAAAACAACTCCATGGAGGTTTTCACAAATTCGAGGAGAATGCTCATCAATTGTCGGCCTTTAAATTTCAAAGACAATCTTCCAGGTTGTTAAAAAGAATCGTGTTCTTGTCGGGTATCGTCAATGCGTTGCAACGGATCGCATCGCTAAGTGGCACAAGATACTCGCCACCGTCCACTAGTCGACCGCCAATACCGACGCGCCCAAGATCCATCATAGACCTCACTATCAATTCTCATTCCCTCTTCAACCACAATGGCCATATACAATGCACGAATATATCAGTGCAAGTCCAACCCCAAAGGGCCAAACTTTTTCAATTTCATTAGTTCAATGTATCATATGCCTCAACGCATGTTTTTCCAATGCATGTATAATGCACCAAATCCAATCACAGGCATCTCTTTCCAATGCATATAAATTATACCAAATTATACTGTATTTTCAATAGCAAAATCATGTTATCACATTTTCATAGTTATAAAACACTTTCGTCATGTTTTCACAAAATTGTGCAACATTTCCGTTACGTTTTCACAATTCCAAAACTTTTTTGTTATGTTTTCAAAATATCGTAACACTTCTGTTACGTTTTCAAAATGCCGCAACTCTTCTGTTGCACTTTTAAATCACGTACTAATTTTTCAACGTTTTTCTCAATCGTGTAAAAATATACGTTCCTCAAATCACATAGTATTTTTTCACTGTTTCAAAATCGCGTAACTTAAAAATCATTCTTTTAAGTCGCGTAAATCATTTTCTTTCATTTTCAAAATATTTAAAACACTTTTCAAATCACATAATGATTTTTCGCTATTTTCACAATCACGTAAAAATAATTCATCACTTTTCCATCACGTAGTGATTTTTCAATAGTAATTCAGATTACGTAAAATAATTAAACGTAATTCAAATTGCGTAGAAATATTTCAACGTATTTAAAATCGCGTAGAAATATTTTACTGTATTTCCGAACACTTAAAAATATTTTACTGTATTTCAAACCACGTACTTTAAAATTACATTTTTAAGATACGTAAATAATTTTTTCACCACAATTTCATTACAGAAAATATTTCTCAACATTATATTCTCTATTTTTTCCCAAATCATTTCCAAACACAACCTTCTTCATAATAAATTGAAGTTCGAAAACATTTCCGTTTACAAAAACTTGATTTTCTCAAGTGATAAACGCTCTATTCCCTTTCCAAATTCTTGTATTAAATCAAGTTACATCTCCACTTTGAAAATCACTTTGTTCATAAAAATCAAGGCATTACAAGCCCTCAAAAACGTGGACATGACTATTGAAAATTATCAAAACATTTTTCCTTCTAAGTCAATATAGTTTTACACAAACAAAACCATTAAAATTTTGTTTTCAAAATCGTAAGACTTATGGTCATAAAAACCAAACCCATTTGTTCAAATTCATTTTCACTTTCTTGGCAAATCCTTTTTCACTTTCTTTGCAAATCCTTAAAATCAACGTTTGCCCGTTTCATTCAAAACTCATGTTTAGAAAAACACTTAGGATCTTTTTACACAAAATAAATTAATAAAAATCCTTCAAAACCATGTTCTTGTTCTCTTGAAAAACATATCCTTTGTTCATTTTCCATGCTTTTCAAATCAATTCAATTTTATTCTTCCATGAAAATATTAAGTTATAAACACCTATGTTGAGGTGTCTTGGCCGAAATTCTCAATGTTCTAGGGACTAAAAATTAATTCTCTTGTTCTTGAAAAATTTCAACATAGAGCTCAATCTTGAGAGTCAAAAACCGTAGCCTCCCTTTGGCCATTGGAACCAAAAATTGATTTCTTTTCCATCATCACATCATGGCATATACATACATATTTCATCATAAATACTATAAGCATGCCATATACTCATCATGCATAATATAAGCATGCCATCAAAGTCATAAAATTATGCATAGCATATCAAGCATAGGCAAATAATTAAAACACATAAACACTCACAAATAAATTACAAGACCATGGATATGAATCCTCACATGGATTCACCATCCACCAAATATAAAACCATCTCTCACCACCATACTTGGTTGGTGAGGTGGATCTCCTCTTACCTCTTGAAGATCCTCAAAAACTCCTTGTTTTGCTTCTTTTTTCAAGTCCTTCACCACCAAGGGCTTCTCAAATACAAAACAAAATATATAGAAATTAATATACTAAGCTTGATTAAGAGAAACTATGGATCAAACATGGCTTAGATCATGAAAAAGAGAGAAGAAATGAAGTTTTCTTACACTTCACCATAATTACTCCATAACATGGATCTTGAAGAAAGTCCATGAAGATGAATGATTTAGAGGAAATCTTCAACATGAAAGTTGCTTAGAATTTCATGTAGATTCAAGATCTATGGTTGGATGAAATTAAAAGAGATTGGATGGTGGTTTTGGGTGTCTTGGCCGAAGCTTGCTTAGAGAAGGAAGGAGAGAAAATTTTGAAGAGCTTTGGCTTTTTGGAATTGATCAATAATGACCAAGAATGACAATGATGGTGTCTTCAAATTTTCCTACACAAGAAAACATCACAAAACCGTCCCCCTTCATAATGCATTCAATAATGTTATCATCATTATTACCACCATCTGAAAGATTTCTAGCCATTGATTAATTCAATGGTTAGGATTTAGGTAGACTTTTAATTAGAAACTTAATCTAAAGTAATTGGATCTTTCTCCTTTAAATCCTACCATTAGATATGTCTCCAAAATAAAGGATCAAGATTACTCCTTCTTACTTTTAATCCAAGGGTCATAATTAGTCTTTATTCTTTTTAAGACCAAATCTCCACCATTAATTAAATCTTCATCCAATAGTTATAAATGGCTTTTTTTTTTCAAGACTAAATCTCCACCATCGATTAATTAAATCCAATAGTTATAAATGGTCATACCATTATATAAAACTAAATCTCTACCATTGATTTAATCTTCATCTAATGGTTATAAATAATCCTATTTACTTTTAAGATCAAATCTCCACCGTTGATTAAATCAAGATCAAGTCTCCATCGTTAATTAAATCAATGGTGGATATCCAAACCACCAATGTTGACTTAAGCAATATAATTTTTATTTTTATCTGCTAAAAATCCCATGAAAGAATATATTTACTGTATTTTTTTTATCGTCTGATAAATTAAATACAGTACAAAACACAGTACAAGAAAATTTCTAAAACTGTTTCCAGATTCAGGTTTAGTAAGATCCTGTCTCCGTCTCAACAGTACAAATTTTTCTATGCGTAGAAAAATTTTCACTTTGCGGGATCCACCTGGGCCCACGTAAGGTCACCTGGACCCACATAGGGCCACCTGGGCCCACATACAATCAAAAAAATTCATAATCATCCACAAAAATCACAAAAATTAGAAAACACACAAATATCAAATCAGATTACGTAAAATAATTACCTAACGGTAAAAATTAAATTATGTAAAGTTTTCCCCGGCCCAAAAATTTTTATTTTCTTCACACGGAATAAATCACTTAAAACGATCAAATATGCTGACGGAATAATCAAAATAATTTTACAGTATCCAGAAATTACTAAACAGTAAAATTCTGTTAACTATCAAAATTACTGCTTAAGAGATAGGAGATTTTGGGATGTTACAATATGCACTCAAAGATTCCAAAACATTTTAAAACACTTAAAAGTCATTTTGCTTAATTTTAAAAACCTTTTTAGCACCTTGAAAGCACATTGTTTCATTTAATGTTATCTTAGGTATTTGAAAAATGAATTAAGAGCCTAGTGTGATCTTTTTTTACTTTTCCATGAAATTTAAGTCCTATATACTAGTGTGATCTATGTCCTTAAAGATTATGACTGAGATTGCTCAATGCCTGAATCTAATCATCTTAAGCGCACAATACCAGGAAAAGTATCAATCTATTAGGCATAGAAAGGATAATTCTGCCACATGATTGATTCTCTGAAAAAAGCATTTAATTTTCCAGCCTACATCTCATTCCAGTACAAGGCAACCAAAAAATCCATGACCCCATGATTTGTGGGTGCTTTGGAGGGGGTTGGGCATTACGAAGCCTCTTGAGACCGTAACCAAATAAAATAAAAACAGCACATCCAGCGTTTAACATGATCACCAAACAATTTTTTTGTTATACATATACTAAATCTTCCCGACTTTAGACCATAATCACAACTTAGTATTGCCAAACCTTATTCCATGCCAGGTTTTGGAACTCCAATTTATCATCACTTTACATAGTTAACTATCACAGCTTTGAAGGAGACTGGTACCAGCCCCACTGTTCATCAGATATGTACTGAGTCACTTGCTTCACACTCAAAAAGTTATCAAGTCCCCTGAAAAAAGGAAAAAAAAAATTCAGATCCAGATTATTAGATGATAAAACAGTCAAAAGATAGGCTAAAACTTACTTTATTTTTTCAAATTTGACAATAATAGAGGCGGAGTTATGTCTCTATTGCGCTCATGCAAGTAAAGAATTTTTTGTATTGTAATTAACTAATTATCCCCCCCACCCCTCCCAAAATCCAGCATTTTGTTGTATTCTTGTTCTCTTTATACAATGAGACTTTATATTATGAAATTTTTTTTGCAATATACAGTTGATCGAAAAATCTTACAGATTTCAACCAGTAAGTGATTTTTTTACACACACACCGGAGAAGGAGAAGGATGAAGGTGGGATTTGATTCCAAATCCTTACATTCACCTACAAAGGATTACTAGCTGAACTAGCAGGCACCTTCGACTATATATTAAGATTATTATTTTAAAGAATGGTTCAAGGCATGACAGCATATGATTTGCAATAAGTCCAATTCTACCATGCAAGGGTTGCACAGAGCTTTATTGACTGTAAGATCAAATTTGGGTGCAGAATTCGATGGTCAATAAACTGCCAAACGTGCATGCTACTGGAGCATTCAACACACCCAAGACTTCACCTTATAATTATGAGTCTTTTCTTCATGTTAAGGTTTGTGGCCATCTCATCCCCCCACCCCCACCCCCATAAAAAGGCATTCAAGTTGACTTCAGCATTTGTTGATTTAGGAAATAAGGGCCATACCATTCTCCTAATTCACGACTAAAACCACTACGTTTAGTGCCTCCCCATGGGGCTTGAATGAGGGTTGGTTGGGAGCAATTGATCCACACGATTCCAGCCTGCAGAGCCTGCAGAAAAGCAATGCAAACTATTCAATTACAGAAAATCCAATTATGTTGTTGTTTTATGATAATACAGGATCAGTCTCACCTTAGATAGGCGCTCACATCTTTCTAGATCATTTGACATTACAGCAGAACCTAAGCCGTAGCTGTGAAAGATGAAAATCATATAACCTTGGCTGTTGACATCAATCCACAAGAAAAAAATAGTTTACATGTGAAATTAATATCAGTTTCCAGAAAATCATCAACTCACTGGGTGTCATTTGCTAGCTCAATAGCTTCTTTCTCGGTACTAAATGTTTTCACGCAGAGAACAGGTCCAAAAACTTCTTCTCTCCAAATTTGCATTGAGGTAGTCACATCAGTTATGATGGTTGGTTCAACAAAAAATCCCTTCTTTAAATGCTGCCATTAAATTTGAAAACTCGTTCTTTTTTTCATGACAAATGCAGAAATACTAACCAAGCAGAAATACATAACCGAGCACAAATACTAGAGGGTATAAATTGTATAATCATACCTCTGGGCGAGAGCCACCAGTCAAAATTGTTGCACCCTCACTCTTAGCAGTTGAGATAAATTTCAATACCTTTTGGTACTGAATCATATAAACCAAAAATTAGATATTGCATCGTCTTGGCTCAAGACAAATAAATGCTTAAATCAATTTTTCAGTTTTAATTTATAAGACCAGAAAGAAAGCTAAATCATAGGAACTACATAAACAATGTAACGAAAAGCTTCCTTCTTTTTTGACAACAGAATAATCTTAATTTAAAAAATATAATCAAACACTAACCTTTTTTTTCAGAAAACTTTAATATTATTACATACTACATGAAAGTTGATCATAATCACTGATATCACACAATCATACATTTTCATTTTGGGTATTGGAGAAAGGATTTGAACAAACACAAGCACAAATATAGAAGTCCATTTTAGCAGTAGATTTTCAGGATTACATATCAACTGATTTTTTTAAGCATCCTAAAGCCACTAAATTAAGCACTTCCTCATAGATATGAATATGGCAAGAAATGGAACAAGGACTAACAATCAGAACTTGACATATCTTTGTTAAAAGCAGAAGTACCTTAATCAGAAAGAGGATTTAAAATTAGCAATGAAATTACAATATAATTACAACCTTCAGTTTTTTCCTTCTAAATTAGAAGTTAAAACAGGTAGTAAAAGTAATATATAATGACTGCATAAATTCCATTCAAAGGAATAAAAAAAAACATAATAAATTTTTATGCACTATCGAAAAGCTTTACTCAAACTTGATGAATCACTCAATTAATGGACCATCATGTACAGGTGAATGCGCACATGTTTTTTTTTCCCCATTTTTCAGAGAAGGTCAAGTGAATCCTGCCCTCTTAAGTTTTAGTGGTTTTAGTAGAGTTTAGTATTTTCTACCTTTTCATCAATTATCTTTATAAATCTATATAATGGAGTGTACAATGTGTTTATAAATGCGAACAAACTCATCTAAACCCAACAGGGGAAAATATTCCTTTCTGTGTAAGCAATATTATAGATTGTCAATGACATTGTGGACTTACATTGGCTTGGACTGCTATTCATTGATTAATAATTGATAATCTCCTCCAGAATGCGTACACAGATTAGTAAAAAGGAAATTATGCATTATCAGAGGACAACTATCCAATTGAATGGCTTAAATTCCTTAAAATGGCACTGGGGGCAGTTAAGTTTAGAGAGAGAAAGGTTCATAGAGAGAAACCCTTGATTTCAGTGAATGTGTAAGCGAATAGCAGCACATATTTTTCCACCAACGGAATCCAAAACTTGCTTATAATTTTGATTTCTAAAGGCATTCTGAATATTTGCACTGTTTTCTGGATAAATTACTAAAGCCTTCCAAGCTTCTTTGTATTAACTAATGGCTGATATATGTTTGAATATGTCAAAACAGCGTTAGAGTTGCTCTTTCTAAACCAACTTTGTCTTTTATTGTTGGAATCTTTCTGTTAAACCTCTTCAACATAGATTTCAAAGACCAATTTAATTTTTTTTCCAAAGTTGTGTAAATACTGATTGCAAGACAATGTGCTAGAAAATACAAGAAATTTAACAAGCCTGGTATGAGCTATACCGTAAACAGTGTAATAGAAGTATAAAGGGAACTTCGCCCCAAAAAAAAGTGTAAAGGGAGAATAGGCTTAATATTTGCCTTTTTACCTAATGCCATTAAAAATTAAAATTAAAAAAAAAATCCTTCTTTTTACTTTATAAAAGGAGGAATGGATAAGTTAAGGAAATATCTAGTAAATACAGAAGTGAGAAACAGAAAATATACCTGTCCTTCACTAACAATAGGGCCTAGCCTGCAACCTTCTTCCAAGGGATCTGAAATTTTGATGTTTTTGATCCATTTCACAAGCCTATTAAAAAATTCTGTTGCTATACTTTCCTGAAACAATAAGAGTGTCTTTATCAATTTTCAAAATCAAAGCCAACTACAAAGTTGTCAGACAAAATTCTACCACAAGCTTTGTTTTTCTGAACCTTCCCATTTATGCAGCAAAAATAAGAAAAGAAAGCTACGAATACTTGTTTGTGAACATGGACAAGTGTTATGGATGGAATAGGGAATTGAAATCTAACTATTAAACTTACATGCACAATAAGGCGGGATGTTGCACTACATATCTGACCATTTGTAAAGAAGCAGCCAAAGATGGTCCATTCAGCAGCTGTTTAAATCATGGAGAATAGATCTAAATATTAAATTGTATATGAGCATCTGTTTGAATAAAGCAATAGGTTTTAGATATCCAAAATTTACTCATCCACAATCAGTTTCGCAGAAAATGTGATTCCATAATACAAGAAAACATAGGCTGTTCATAACTATTAAAATAGAGAAAGGAAGAGAGACATATGATGAAACCGTGTGTTTCAACTACACAACGGAGGCTGAATATATATACAATAAGTAATGACTAATTACACAATTTACATGATGTGGGACTAACAGTTGTACTACTAATTACACCTAATTACATATGTTGCCAACAGTTTCCAACACTCCCCCTCAAGCTGGAGCATATAAGTCATATGTACCAAGCTTGTTACAAATATAGTTTATTCGAGGTCCTCTCAAAGACTTAGTGAAAACATCTGCCAGTTGATCATTTGAATTGACGAAACTAGTGGTGATGTCTCCAGACAAGATCTTTTCTCTGATAAAGTGACAGTCTATTTCAATGTGTTTGGTCCTCTCATGAAAAACTGGATTGGAAGCGATATGCAAAGCAGCTTGATTATCACAAATAAGAGTCATTTGCATAACGTTTCCAAACTGAAGCTCTTTAAGAAGCTGTTTTAACCAAATGAGCTCGCAAGTAGCTGAGGCCATGGCTCGATATTCTGCTTCGGCACTTGATCTTGCAACCACATTTTGTTTCTTACTTTTCCAGGAAATCAAATTACCCCCAATGGATACACAATAACCAGAAGTAGATCTCCTATCAATAGGAGAACCTGCCCAATCAGCATCTGAGTATCCTACAATCTGAGTGTGTCCTTTGTCTTCATAGACAAGGCCTTTTCCTGGAGCTCCCTTAATATATCTGAGAATACGAATCACTGCATCCCAATGCCCTTCACAAGGTGAGTTTAGAAATTGGCTCACTACACTCACTGCAAAGGAGATATCTGGACGGGTAACAGTAAGATAGTTAAGTTTTCCAACCAAACGTCTATATCTTCCTTGATCTGAAAGTGGCTCCCCCTGATCCGGTAAAAGTCTAACATTAGGATCCATAGGGGTGTCAACCGTCTTTGCATTCAATAGTCCTGTTTCCTCAAGAATGTCCATAGCATACTTCCTTTGTGAGATTACTATGCCATCCTTGGATTGTGCCACTTCAATTCCCAAGAAATAACGAAGTTTGCCAAGATCTTTGGTCTGAAAGTGATGACTGAGATGCTGTTTTATCTGAGTTATGCCTTGGTGATCACTGCCGGTGATAACAATGTCGTCTACATATACAATCAAATAGATACAACCTTGGACTGTATGGCGATAGAAGACAGAGTGGTCAGCCTCACTACGAGTCATACCAAACTGCTGCACAACGGTACTGAATCGACCAAACCAAGCCCGGGGAGATTGTTTGAGACCATACAATGACTTTGTAGACGACACACAAGGCCAGAAGACTCCCCCGAGCAACAAACCCCGGTGGTTGCTCCATGTAGACTTCTTCTTCCAGATCACCATGAAGAAAAGCATTCGTGATATCCAGCTGATGAAGGGACCAATGGCGAATAGCGGCCATAGACGAAAAAGGCGAACGAAGCCATCTTCGCCACCGGGGAGAAAGTATCGCCATAATCCAAACCAAATATCCGGGTATACCCTTTGCCACCAAACGAGCCTTTAGGCGATCAAGAGTGCCATCGGGGCCAACCTTGGCCGTATAAATCCACCGTGACCAACAACAGACTTCCCGGGAGGAAGAGTAACAAGTTCCCAAGTACCACTTTGCTCAAGTGCACACATTTCATCAACCATTGCTTGTCACCACCCGGGATGAGATAAAGCTTCACCTAGAGATTTAGGAATAGACACGAGAAGACAAGGTGGAAAGACAAGCATAATGCAATAAAGAAAGGCGATGGTAACGAGATTAACATAGTGAGGAGAAGGGTTACGGGTAGATCTAATACCTTTTCGAAGAGCAATGGGAAGGTCGAAGCGGGAGGCGGTCTTGGGAGGCGGTAAAGGAGGTGGTGCTTGGGATGAGAGTCCAAAGGAGCTGCAGGAATTTCTACAACCTCGATGATGGTGGTGGTAGTGGTGGTGGTTGTGGCCGACGACGATAAACCTGGAGAGGGCCAGTAGGAGGGACCGGGGCACCAATAGGAGAAGGTGGTGATGGATCAGGGGTAACAGGGACAAGAGGAGGAATGGTAGGGAGGTCCTCAGTGATGGGTGGAAGAGGCAGGTCAGGAGACTCAAAGAAAGGAACAGACTCGAAGAATGTGACATCAGCAGAGACTAGATAACGCTTAAGAGTGGGTGAAAAACACCGATAACCCTTTTGAGACCGATGGTAACCAAGAAAAACACATTTGATAGAGCGAGCGGTGGTTTGTCAAGACCGGAGTGATATCATGGACAAAACATGTCGACCCAAAGACACGAGGTGGAAGAGAGAGTGGAGGAGTTGGTGAGGGAATAAAACAGAATGGGAACCCGGTTATCAAGAACAGAAGAGGGCATACGATTAATCAAATAACAAGCAGTGAGAACCGCATCGCCCCAAAAACGAAAGGGAACATGACCATGATATAAAAGGGTCCGAGTTGTTTCAATAAGATGTCTATTTTTGCGCTCAGCAACCCCATTTTGTTGAGGGGTATAGGGACAAGATGTTTGGTGAAGAATGCCATTAGATGCCATAAAAGTTTGAAAATTGTGAGACAAAAATTCACGGGCATTGTCACTACGCAATATACGAATCGGAACACCAAACTGAGTTTTGATTTCATTATAAAAGGTTTGAAAAATTGAAAACAACTCTGATCTGTGTTTCATTAAAAATAACCAAGTACACCGAGAATAATCATCAATGAAAGTAACAAAGTATTTTGACCCAAAAGTAGACTCAATACGACTAGGACCCCAAATATCAGAATGTACTAAAGCAAAAGGAGACGCAGCTCGACGACACACTCTATCGGGAAACGAACTACGGGTGTGTTTCCCAAGTTGACACGACTCACAAGGTAAAGTAGATAACTTAGAAAAGGTAGGCACCATTTGCTGTAGCTTGGCAAGACTAGGGTGACCCAACTGAGCATGGATGGTGAGAGGGGAATCGGTAACAGAGCACACACGAGAGGTGGCAGAGAGCTGATAAAGGCCATTAGACTCACATCCGGCGCCAATCATCCGTCCCGAACTCCGGTCCTGCAAAATGACAGAGTCTTTAGTGAAACTAATGCGACAATCTAAAGAACGGGTCAAACGACTAATAGAAAGTAAATTAAAAGGACAACTAGGAACATAAAGAACGAGATCAACAGACAGAGAAGGGAGGGGATGGACAGTACCAATCCCTTCGGGTTGTGTTTGGGAACCATTTGCTAAAGTAATTAGAGGTAAATAGCCAGAGTTAGAAAATTTAGAGAAAAGACGTTTATTACCAGAGATATGGTCAGATGCACCAGAGTCAAGAACCCAAGGACCTAAAGGTGGAGATTGAGAGAGACAAGCAAATGCATTACCAGTGTGCTCAACAGATGCAGTAGAGTTAGAAGCCTGTTGTTGCTCAAACCATTTCAGAAAATCTGCATAGGCTGCCGGAGATGGGGTCGGTGGAGCAGAGGACTCAGGTAAATCAAGTACAGTGGCATAGGCAATATTGGCAGCCCGTGGAGGACGGCCATTTTTGGTCCAACAACGATCTTCAGTATGACCCAACCTGTTACAGAATGTACACTTCGGACGAGGCCTACCCGAGGTGCCAGGGCGAGAACGACCTCGATTGGCACTTTGGGAGACGAGGGCAGAAGTATCAACTGGAGCCGGAGCTAGGATAGAACCAGAGGGTTGCTTCGCGGGGACCCGAAGCAAAGAAGACCAGGCTGAGGAGAGAGTGGGAACTGTAGGCGAACCCAAAATCTGATCACGATTAGCAGAATATTCTGGAGTAACCCATACAAGGCCATGAGCATGAAAAAGGTGCTTCGTTGCTCGAGTTCTTGGGCGGGGGTAGCACGGGGGTAGCAACTCATTGAAATCATGCGAGCACCATGAACCTTACCCAAGTAAGCAGACATAGGTCCATCAAACTGACGAGGAGCAATAATACTCATGAGGTTGTGACAGACCCCATATAATCGTTGAGTGTCATTAGTGTAAAGAACCTTGGCTTGTTCCCAAATAGAAGCACAAGTGGTCTGCGCACGGAAGATCTGCTTGAGAGAAGAGTGAATGGTGGACTTGATTACAACACACAGTTGTTTATCAATTTTCTTCCACCGGGGTTGTTCCTCCGCAGGTATAGAGTTAAGAGCGGTGATGAGGTGGTCTTCATAGCCTTGACTTTCAAGCCACAACTTGATGTCTGAAGCCCAAGTATCATAATTGCTGCCATCTAATTTATCAGCAGAGAGCGGGGTATGGAGGTAACTTGTGAAAATAGGGGGCTCAACCTTGGGATGATCTTTAGAGCCATCTGGAGAGGTAGAACTTGTCATAGGTCAGAATATTAGGGGCAAAAATGGAAAACACAAGATACCTGAAAAATCCCACGCAAGGAAACAAGGATCTGAGGGCAGATCGGCGTAGAGGAGGCCGAGACGAGTCAGACGAAGTGAACGGCGGCCGGAGAGGTGGCCGAACGCGCCGTCACGCGCCGGAAAACAGGCCGGACGGTGGCTGGGCTGCTGTGGAGACGGGCGGCGCGTGGGGGCGCGTGACGCCGGCGGCCCAGGGGCGAGCCGGGGTCTGGCCGGTCGGAGGGAGGCGGTTCCAGCGGTGAGGTCGGCGGCCGGAAAGGAGGCGGCGGACGGCGGCCGGCGGTGGTGGCAGCGGCAAACAGGGAGAAAATGGTGCCGGAAGGACGTCACGGCAAGGGAAAAGGTCGGCAAACCGGAAGGGAAACACGGTTGGCCGGAAAAATTTTCACCGAAGGGCAGTGGACCCAACGGGTATGCGCGGTTCTAGGGTTGCCTCTCTTTAGGCTCTAGATACCATGTTAAAATAGAGAAAGGAAGAGAGACATATGATGAAACCGTGTGTTTCAACTACACAATGGAGGCTGAATATATATACAATAAGTAATGACTAATTACACAATTTACATGATGTGGGACTAACAGTTGTACTACTAATTACACCTAATTACACCATTCACTCTTCTCTCAAGCAGATCTTCCGTGCGCAGACCACTTGTGCTTCTATTTGGGAACAAGCCAAGGTTCTTTACACTAATGACACTCAACGATTATATGGGGTCTGTCACAACCTCATGAGTATTATTGCTCCTCGTCAGTTTGATGGACCTATGTCTGCTTACTTGGGTAAGGTTCATGGTGCTCTGCATGATTTCAATGAGTTGCTACCCCCCGCTGCTACCCCTGCCCAAGAACTCGAGCAACGAAGCACCTTTTTCATGCTCATGGCCTTGTATGGGTTACCTCCAGAATATTCTGCTAATCGTGATCAGATTTTGGGTTCGCCTACAGTTCCCACTCTCTCCTCAGCCTGGTCTTCTTTGCTTCGGGTCCCCGCGAACCAACCCTCTGGTTCTATCCTAGCTCCGGCTCCAGTTGATACTTCTGCCCTCGTCTCCAAAAGTGCCAATCGAGGTCGTTCTCGCCCTGGCACCTCGGGTAGGCCTCGTCCGAAGTGTACATTCTGTAACAGGTTGGGTCATACTGAAGATCGTTGTTGGACCAAAAATGGCCGTCCTCCACGGGCTGCCAATATTGCCCAGGCCACTGTACCTGATTTACCTGAGTCCTCTGCTCCACCGACCCCATCTCCGGCAGCCTATGCAGATTTTCTGAAATGGTTTGAGCAACAACAGGCTTCTAACTCTACTGCATCTGTTGAGCACACTGGTAATGCATTTGCTTGTCTCTCTCAATCTCCACCTTTAGGTCCTTGGGTTCTTGACTCTGGTGCATCTGACCATATCTCTGGTAATAAACGTCTTTTCTCTAAATTTTCTAACTCTGGCTATTTACCTCTAATTACTTTAGCAAATGGTTCCCAAACACAACCCGAAGGGATTGGTACTGTCCATCCCCTCCCTTCTCTGTCTGTTGATTCTGTTCTTTATGTTCCTAGTTGTCCTTTTAATTTACTTTCTATTAGTCGTTTGACCCGTTCTTTAGATTGTCGCATTAGTTTCACTAAAGACTCTGTCATTTTGCGGACCGGAGTTCGGGACGGATGATTGGCGCCGGATGTGAGTTTAATGGCCTTTATCAGCTCTCTTGCCACCTCTCGTGTGTGCTCTGTTACCGATTCCCCTCTCACCATCCATGCTCAGTTGGGTCACCCTAGTCTTGCCAAGCTACAGCAAATGGTGCCTACCTTTTCTAAGTTATCTACTTTACCTTGTGAGTCGTGTCAACTTGGGAAACACACCCGTAGTTCATTTCCCGATAGAGTGTGTCCTCGAGCTGCGTCTCCTTTTGCTTTAGTACATTCTGATATTTGGGGTCCTAGTCGTATTGAGTCTACTTTTGGGTCAAAATACTTTGTTACTTTCATTGATGATTATTCTCGGTGTACTTGGTTATTTTTAATGAAACACAGATCAGAGTTGTTTTCAATTTTTCAAACCTTTTATAATGAAATCAAAACTCAGTTTGGTGTTCCGATTCGTATATTGCGTAGTGACAATGCCCGTGAATTTTTGTCTCACAATTTTCAAACTTTTATGGCATCTAATGGCATTCTTCACCAAACATCTTGTCCCTATACCCCTCAACAAAATGGGGTTGCTGAGCGCAAAAATAGACATCTTATTGAAACAACTCGGACCCTTTTATATCATGGTCATGTTCCCTTTCGTTTTTGGGGCGATGCGGTTCTCACTGCTTGTTATTTGATTAATCGTATGCCCTCTTCTGTTCTTGATAACCGGGTTCCCCATTCTGTTTTATTCCCTCACCAACTCCTCCACTCTCTTCCACCTCGTGTCTTTGGGTCGACATGTTTTGTCCATGATATCACTCTCGGTCTTGACAAACTGTCTGCTCGCTCTATCAAATGTGTTTTTCTTGGTTACCATCGGTCTCAAAAGGGTTATCGGTGTTTTTCACCCACTCTTAAGCGTTATCTAGTCTCTGCTGATGTCACATTCTTCGAGTCTGTTCCTTTCTTTGAGTCTCCTGACCTGCCTCTTCCACCCATCACTGAGGACCTCCCTACCATTCCTCCTCTTGTCCCTGTTACCCCTGATCCATCACCACCTTCTCCTATTGGTGCCCCGGTCCCTCCTACTGGCCCTCTCCAGGTTTATCGTCGTCGGCCACAACCACCACCACTACCACCACCATCATCAGAGGTTGTAGAAATTCCTGCAGCTCCTTTGGACTCTCATCCGGCACCACCTCCTTTACCAGCTCCGGCACTGCCTCCTGCTTCAGACCTTCCCATTGCTCTTCGAAAAGGTATTAGATCTACCCGTAACCCTTCTCCTCACTATGTTAATCTCAGTTACCATCGCCTTTCTTTATTGCATTATGCTTGTCTTTCCACCTTGTCTTCTGTGTCTATTCCTAAATCTCTAGGTGAAGCTTTATCTCATCCTGGGTGGCGACAAGCAATGGTTGATGAAATGTGTGCACTTCGAGCAGTGGTACTTGGGAACTTGTTACTCTTCCTCCCGGGAAGTCTGTTGTTGGTTGCTTCGGTGGATTTATACGGTCAAGGTTGGCCCTGATGGCACTCTTGATCGCCTAAAGGCTCGTTTGGTGGCAAAGGGGTATACCCAGATATTTGGTTTGGATTATGGCGATACTTTCTCCCCAGTGGCGAAGATGGCTTCTGTTCGCCTTTTTCTGTCTATGGCCGCTATTCGCCATTGGTCCCTTCATCACCGGATATCAAGAATGCTTTTCTTCATGGTGATCCGGAAGAAGAAGTCTACATGGAGCAACCACCGTGGGTTTGTTGCTCGGGGGAGTCTTCGGCCTTGTGTGTCGTCTACACAAGTCATTGTATGGTCTCAAACAATCTCCCCGGGCTTGGTTTGGTCGATTCAGTACCGTTGTGCAGCAGTTTGGTATGACTCGTAGTGAGGCTGACCACTCTGTCTTCTATCGCCATACAGTCCAAGGTTGTATCTATTTGATTGTATATGTAGACGACATTGTTATCACCGGCAGTGATCACCAAGGCATAACTCAGATAAAACAGCATCTCAGTCATCACTTTCAGACCAAAGATCTTGGCAAACTTCGTTATTTCTTGGGAATTGAAGTGGCACAATCCAAGGATGGCATAGTAATCTCACAAAGGAAGTATGCTATGGACATTCTTGAGGAAACAGGACTATTGAATGCAAAGACGGTTGACACCCCTATGGATCCTAATGTTAGACTTTTACCGGATCAGGGGGAGCCACTTTCAGATCAAGGAAGATATAGACGTTTGGTTGGAAAACTTAACTATCTTATGTTACCCGTCCAGATATCTCCTTTGCGTGAGTGTAGTGAGCCAATTTCTAAACTCACCTTGTGAAGGGCATTGGGATGCAGTGATTCGTATTCTCAGATATATTAAGGGAGCTCCAGAAAAGGCCTTGTCTATGAAGACAAAGGACACACTCAGATTGTAGGATACTCGGATGCGATTGGGGTGTTCTCCTATTGATAGAGATCTACTTCGGTTATCAGTGTATCCATTGGGGGTAATTTGATTTCCTGGAAAAGTAAGAAACAAAATGTGGTTGCAAGATCAAGTGCTCAAGCGAATATCGAGCCATGGCCTCACTACTTGCAAGCTCATTTGGTTAAAACAACTTCTTAAAGAGCTTCGGTTTGGAAACGTTATGCAAATGACTCTTATTTGTGATAATCAAGTCGCTTTGCATATCGCTTCCAATCCAGCTTTTCATGAGAGGACCAAACACATTGAAATAGATCATTCACTTTATCGAGAAAAGATCTTGTCTGGAGACATCACCACTAGTTTCGTCAATTCAAATGATCAACCTGCGGATGTTTTCACTAAGTCTTTGAGAGGACCTCGAATAAACTATATTTGTAACAAGCTTGGTACATATGACTTATATGCTCCAAATTGAGGGGAGTGTTGAAATCGTTGGCAACATATGTAATTAGGTGTAATTAGTAGTACAACTGTTAGTCCCACATCATGTAAATTGTATAATTAGTCATTACTTATTGTATATATATTCAGCCTCCGTTGTGTAGTTGAAACACACGGTTTCATCATATGTCTCTCTTCCTTTCTCTATTTTAACAACGGTTCCAGCGGTGAGGTCGGCGGCCGGAAAGGAGGCGGCGGACGGCGGCCGGCGGTGGTGGCAGCGGCAAACAGGGAGAAAATGGTGCCGGAAGGACGTCACGGCAAGGGAAAAGGTCGGCAAATCGGAAGGGAAACACGGTTGGCCGGAAAAATTTTCACCGAAGGGCAGTGGACCCAACGGGTATGCGCGGTTCTAGGGTTGCCTCTCTTTAGGCTCTAGATACCATGTTAAAATAGAGAAAGGAAGAGAGACATATGATGAAACCGTGTGTTTCAACTACACAACGGAGGCTGAATATATATACAATAAGTAATGACTAATTACACAATTTACATGATGTGGGACTAACAGTTGTACTACTAATTACACCTAATTACATATGTTGCCAACAGTTTCCAACAATAACAAAATAGCTATACTTGAGAAGGCACTGACCTTTATCAAGGTCAACATCCTCAAAAACAATGATTGGGCTTTTTCCGCCAAGCTCTAGTGAAACAGGCTGCCAAGAAACCACAAATTTGATACATGACCTCACAAAGAAAAGAGAGAGAAAATATGGCTGGAAAAAAAAAAGGATTCCCATTTCTTCTTCTGTATGTGCTTCATTCTCCTCTAGCTATTAAAACAGAAGGACAGTATGAACTGTACATAAGTTGCAGATACTGCTTAAAAATACCTTGACCAGCTGAGCTGCGGCTGTCATAATCTTGCTCCCAGTTGCAGAGCTTCCAGTAAAGGAAATCTGTTGAAAAGATAAATATCAGCCACAATGGCAGAGTAGCTTTGCAAACTCAATGACATCATAGTAACAATACTTGCAAGATATAGAACAAGATATAGCTCCATATAATTTCGATTCTACTGATAACTAAAAACAATTGAACCTTGTCTACATCAGGATGGGATGCCAAAGGAGCACCAGCTTCATGGCCTAATCCAGTGACAATATTTAATACACCTGGAGGGAGGCCCACTTCTCTGCATATTTCAGCCAGCTCCAAACAGGTCCTAAAATTATAAATAATAATACATGAGAAACAAACATAACAAAAAATCAAGTTTGTAATAGTTGATGAGAACATACACAGATGCCAATTCAGATGGCTTCAATATTGCAGTACAACCAGCAGCCAGAGCAGGAGCAACTTTCCATACGGCCATTAAGAGAGGATAGTTCCTAATACATAAGATTGACCCCCATCATTTCAATAGCCATTCAAGACATTCAATTAGCAATTGATTTCATTGTTACAGTGACCAACTGAGGCTCTGAATGCATCAGTTTCCTATGCAAGTAAATTGTAAAGGATTAAGGACCTAGGCCACTGCACCCTGGCCTCTATAATAACCAGGAAAGCACTAGATAAAAGCTAATTAATACACAAACTTCCTACTAGTTGAGGCAGGAAATAAAAAACTCCTCCCCAGTTTTACAGCACTTTTTTCTTGTCTTCAGTTTTGCATGACTTAGATCCAATATTTCACTTTAGGCCTCATTGGATGGGCCTATGTTCTGTTTATAAGCGCTTATTTGGCACCATAGCCCATAAGTGTGAAAGGAAAATTTTGTGTGTGTTTCAACAAGCTTGTGAAATCAACTTATCAAATCCAAATAAATTTTCAGCTTATTTTCATAAGCTCATTTTTTAGCTCATCCAAATAAGCTGAAAGTGCTTATGCGAAACACAATTACTTACCATGCAATGCAAGCAAGGGGACACACGAAGACAATTCAAAAGAAAGAAAAGTATTGTATCAGACTGGGATTTTTCATCTTTGGAGAGTCCAAAACCATACAACAACAACACCAAAAGCCATTTCCCGCTATTAGGAGTTGCCATGTGTGTGCATAGACAAATTAATATTCCAGAGAAGTATATCCTATTAAAGAGAAGCAGGTTGTGTTGTCATATGCTATTAATGTTTGGCATAAATCAGTTATTAAGCTAACATGGAAGTTGAAGCAGTTACTCAATTGCTAAAAAAGTAAAAGAAATAGGAACTACTTTCAAATTTACTATAAGAGCAACAAAATGGTGGTTTGAACTGTAGGAATGACAATTGATGCATATATTCATGCAATCACTAAGCCAGTAAATTTCATTGAAAAAGAATGCGTACGCAGTTAAAATAAAGAAGCAGCAGATACCATGGAGTAATCAATGCAACAACCCCAATGGGCTCCTTGAGAACATAACTCTTGAAGGTCTCCAAAGGAAGAGACACAGGAGCCTTTTGCTTTGCATCCAACCCTTCGGCAAGCTCAGCATAGTACTTAAAGGAACCAGCAACATCATCCTAGATAAAATCATAGATCCAAATAAGCAAAAACTCATGACAACATCAATTGTTGTTTTTCCAATGTCAAACGTTACCATGTCCGCTACTGCTTCATCCAGTGGTTTTCCACAATCCATTGCTTCAAGTTTTCCCAGTTCATTCTTTTTCTCCGTTATCTGTGAGAAAGAAAGGTAATAGACAGTGAGGTCTCAAGACATGCACAACTGGGTCAATCAAACAGTAAATATCACTAACGAAAATTAGTTTTGTTATTCCTACACATCAAATCCTACACCAAATAATGATAAGTCAATTATTGGTTAACGAACAAACAGCGTGTTTTTTCGAGTTTCGATTGTTGAATACCTGAAATACGACTCCTCTACGACACCCCACTTACATGTGGATACGGTGTAGATCCTGAAACCATACACACAAGTATACTAGAGCAGAGAACCACATTCACATGCAGATATGGTGTACCACGGGTGTCGAATTTGAGGTGTAAAAAAAATATTTTTTTATTTTTTCTTAGAAAAACAGGTTATTAGTATCTTGAGAAATTCTTACCGGCTGCATTCAGGTGAGTGCATTAAGTTAATAAAAATTTAATATTTTCATAAAATATTGTAAAATTAATTATAAAATACAAAAATTCATAAAAATATTAAATTTTAATTACCTTAATACACCCAACCTTTAACCAATTGATACACGTTTGTTATAACCAATTGATACACGTTTGTTAACCAACCAATAAATGACTCATAGTTAACCGGTGTGAGTGAGGTATGGAATTGAAGGTGTAAAAGAAACATTTTCCAATAAAAAAAAATATTACAAAACAACCTTGTCAGCGATGGCTCGCAGATACCGAGCGCGAACAGAGCCAGAAGCGGATGACCAATCTCTACCCCTGTTCCGGGACAGGGCTCTTCTAGCCGCATCCACTGCAAGGTCCACATCTTCCTTAGTAGCAGCTGGGATATCCCCTGAAGAGCATTCACGTGAAACACAACTCAGAAGTGGTGACCAGATAGTGAGAGATATATAATTTGCAATTATATGAGACATATATCAAAAGCTGTTACTGTATTGGTAAAGTTAAGATATGAGTCAATCATGAGAAGAAAGTGATAAGATTAGATGCCACTCAGTGTGCAGATGCCACTCAGTGTGCAGCATGCAAGAAAAAAAAAAGTGAAGATAGAGAAAGAGAGCAAACCTATTATGCCTTCAGTGGAGGGGTTGATGATTGGAATTCGGTTGTTGAGGAGAGGTGCTCTCCACTCCCCATCTATGAATAGCTGTCGACTGGGTATTGGGATCGCCATTTTTCTACTCTCTCTCTCTCTCTCTCTCTCTCTGACTCTCTACTCTGGTTCTGTATTCATGGATTGGATCAATGATCAATATAATAAGGTTGATGACTTGACGCTACGTCATGTTCATGGTCGTGGACCGCTTTCTTTTTTTATGTTTTCCTTTCTTTTCTTTTCCAAATTTTTCGTTTATTGTCCGTACCAATTTTGTGGACCCTTTCTTTTTTTAGATCTCTAATATATTTTTATAGATTCAACTCTTTTAAATAACTTATAAGATTAATTTTCATTCAATTTTAAAAGCATAAAGATTAAATGATTTTTTTTATAAAAATTGTTTTCCTAAAATTTAAAATCACATTCTCATTTGAAGGGCTCAAGTTCTACCCTATGTGACACTAATTTTATTGACTATGTACTCTTGCTTAGGCGGAATTTTATTGCTTTTTTTTTTTTGTCTATACGTTGAGATACTTTGAGTAATGTAATCTCTGCCTAGTCATAATTATATATGCTTTTGATTTTTTAGTTATCAATGACAGATTTGTTTTGTTAATGGTTCAAATTCTGCATGATTCTAACATTATATACAATAATTATTATTTTAACTAGTGTTTTCATCAATGTAGTTAAAATTGGATTGAATAGTCAACCGGCGATACTTTTATTTTAGGTTTAACCGTTTAAACTTGCTAGTTGAACTAAATGTTGTTATATAAATAATCTGCATGTAACAATATGAAATCTATAAAACATCTTATAAAATATGAAAAAAATATTTTTTTTGTTAATCTATAATGTAATGGTCAGTTAAAAAAAAAAAACCTAACGGTCGGTTAATTAAATCAGTTAAACAAGTCAACTAAATTGGATTCTAACTTATTTTGATTGGTTCAAAGTGGCCTGACCAAAAATTTGATTATAAGACTTAACCATAACCCTTTATGTGTTTTGTTCATGATCAAACTGGTTGAACAATCCAATCTAATTCTAACAATCTCGATTTTGATGAGTATTATGTTTTCCTCTAATAACATTTCTTTTAGTTAAGATAAAAAAAATTAATAATAAAGAGTCTATTATAACGATAGAGTCTTACAAAATAATAATAATAATAATAAAAATAAAAATATAATATATTATTATTATTAAAGGTTACTAACTGTGTATGAAAACAGTTGTGATTGTAAAATAAAGAAGAATTCCGTTATAATAATATAGAAAATGATAATAGTGCTTTGTTAAAAGCATAATTGATGATAAAAAGGAGAATTCCTTTACCATGGTATAAATAAGTAGGGTGAGAAATTCTTGTCTAAATTTAGAGTACTTAAGTTGAGTGCATTAAGTTATTTAGTACTTAATATTTTTATAAATTTTTATATTTTTAATTATATGATACAAAAATTTATAAAAATATTAAATACTTGATTAATCTAGTGATAATATATTATAGTAAAAGGGTTCAAATAACTTGCCTATAAAAGCAAGAATAAATTTTTCATTTATGATCTATTTATAATGTTATATACTTTAAATTTTATAGGGTTCTAGGGAGCAAGTCTTGTCCCTCAGGATGAAGCACTTAGCTTTGAATTTTGGTCATACCCAAAACTAGAGAATGTTTGGTTTATTTAAGCTATCAACAGCTTTTTTTTTTTATTTACCCTTTAAGCTGTTGGTGCTGCAGTCAATGTGTTTGACTTCTTTGAAAGAAAATAACAACAGTTTTTTTTAGGAGTCCTAAAAAAAATTGTTATAGTTCAAGTGAAAATTTAGGCATCTTTTAAAAAGGTTATTGAGATTATTTCTAACAGTGATATATAAATAATATTTTGTCTTTAATTAAATAATTTTTTAATTAATTAAATAATTTTTAATTAATTAAATAATTTTTTAATTATTTTATATTTATTTTGATAATTTAATTTCTCAAGACTTAGTTCGGGATAAAGCACATAATGGTGTCGTTTGATCTATATAAATTTAATTCACCTAATGGAAAAAGGCTTAGTTATTGTTATTATTGTTGTTGTTTGATAATTTAATACATAAAAATAATTTTTTTTATATCATCAAAACGATACAGATTAGTTTAAAATTATTTTTCAGTTAATATATCCAAACATAATCGATTATTGAAATAATCAAACTTTCACAGCTTAATTATTAAAATAATTAATTATTAAAATAATTAAACTTTCACAGTTATTTCAAACACGCACTTAATTTTTCATTCTCAAGAATTGAACTCTTAAGAATGGTATTCTAAGAAATAATATTCTTATGAATTTATCACGAGAAATTCTTACCTAAATTATGGGCATCATAGTTAGGTATATTAAGCCAATTAAGACTTGATATTTTCATAAAGCACCGTAAAATTAATTATGAAACACAAGAATTTATGAAAATATTAAGTCCTGATTAGTTTAGTGCACTCAACTAAATGCTCATGGTTTAAGTAAGAATCTCTTATATCACACTTATTTTTTTTTTTGGTACACTAATGATGAGAAACAAAAACAGAAAGCAAAATAAAAAAACAGCTAACGAATGAAGACTGCTTCCCTTGCATCTGCATGAAGGAAGCTAAGGATGCCACCTGGTGGATGATTCCAATTTTCGAACTCGACACCTCTGTCTCTTCCAGTCTTCGCCAGGAAAACAGCGCAATAGTTTGTTTCGCGATGCACATGAAAGAGCTGGACATCTCACGGTTGAACATAGAAAGACCGAATATCCTGAATAATTGGGCCGTGAAATTGAATATCAGAGGAGGAAGCTTGCTGAATCAGGAAAACAGCTTCACTAGAGTCAGTCTCACAAATAAGTTTATGAACACCAAAGGAATGAGCCACTCGAAGACCAATAAGAATGGCTAATAATTCAGCATGAATAATCTCAGATAGCCCAATGAATCCTGTAAACCCCTACAGCCAAGATCCATTACTATCTCTAAGTAAGCCACCATACCCAGTTTTCCTACCCGAACCAGTACTGCCCATCCACATTCAGTTTGTAAGCACCAAAGGGAGGAGGAGACCAGTGGACATGGATTGGAGGGCGCTGAGCAAGAGGGGAAGCCCTTTGTTCACAAATTGTGAGCTAGTCAAAAAGAGCAAGGCTTATGTGATAAGTAGCTGTAGGATCAAAAGTTCCTGCACCAAGAATCTCATCGTTCCTAGAACACCAAACTGTCCAAAGAGTTCCCATTGTTATCTCGATCGTGGTGACAACTTCAAATAACACAAAGAGAAGAGTAGCCTGAGGCGTGTGAGAATACACTGTCCACAAGGATTTATCGCACGGGTGCGCGAATCCCCCAAGATTCAACAGGCTCGTCCCGGTGATAGCCGAGGTAACAGAACAACAATTTTTTAGTGCAACTCAGGAAGAAGAAGCAGAGAAAGAAGAAGGAGAGAGTATCTGTTAGGGTTGAGAACGTTTTTTTTTTTTTTTAATTTAAAAAGCATCAAAAAAGGTTTTGTGTAACAGATTATAAAACCCGTTAAACATTTGAACGTTTGAACGTTTGAACGTGTGAACGTGTCTCACCTCGGGTCCGCCTCATATAAGAACGTGGCCAGCTCACGTAGGCACGTGGCCGCCTCACATCGGAACGTGGCCGCCTCACGCTGGAACGTGGAATGTTACAGACATGGGACCAAATCAAAAAACAGAATAAGAAAATTGACCGTTTCTGGATAAGGTTCATAAAAGATTAATAATTAGTACAAAATAATTAAATAAAACAAACTGGAGCAAAAAACTTGTGAGGCCTCTTTATCGTGCGCGCAGCGGGGGTAAATCGGATAATTTGCACTGACTTGGCCCAATCGAGGCCCAACTTGTGCGCGCGAGCCCATTCCTCTCACAAGCTTATCTAACAAGCCTAAAACATAAGTTACCTTATAAACTCTTTAAAACTTTAAAGACCAAGCAATGTGGGACTTTTTGAAATATCACAATACAAAGCTAAAAGAAACAACAATCCCCCACATATTTCAAAAAGTTTAAATAATTTTTTTTTTAAGAGAATTTTAAAAAACTAGATTTTCCTGAGTTAACACCATGGGTGTAAATGCATCGAATCTGGTGTCTTTTGGACTATGAACCAGACCTAGACGAATGTGACATAACATACAGTGAGTTGGTGAAGTAAACTTCTATGAACCAGAAACACATTGTGTACATTAGAGGTCTACCAGTCACACTACACCCCCACAATTCTCGCTGTTGTCGCTGTGTTGCGCTAATAGGCCATGCGCGTGCCTGGTAATTCATGAGTGCTCTAGAGATATGCCATAATCTCATACAAGCGGCCCCACCTGATACTCATATAGGTGATTTCATCAAGTGTATGCTGCAAATCATACACCACCCATAAGGGATATGAAAATCATTAAAAGCTTTTTAGCTTATCCTCTCAATAATGCAGTCTAGCACATCTCACACCATAGGAAGGGACAAAATTATTTGTGCTAGCAGAACTAACAAGTGACTTGTTTTTACCCATATGAACCTTTGGGTTACTATCACTGTTAATTTCAAATTGGCTTAAGTCTCATTCCCCTCGATGTTTCATATATTGATTTCCTCCCAATAGGCTTTGTCAGAGGATCGGCCAAGTTCACTTCTGACTTCACATAATCAATTGATATTGTTCCATCTTTTAGCAGCTGCTTTACCACATTATGCCTCAATTATATATGTCGGTTTTTGCCATTGAAGGTCTTATTCTTTGCAATGGCTATTGCCACTTGACAATCACAATGCATTGACACTGATGGTGTGAGTTTTATTCCTAAAGGAATATTTGCCAAGAAGTTCTTTAACCACTCAGCCTCACTACCAGCCAATTCCAGAGCTACAAACTCTGACTCCATAATGGATCTTGCTATTATAGTTTGTTTGGCTGATCTCCAAGTAACCGCTCCACCACCAAGTGTAAATACATAACCACTAGTGGATTTTGTCTCATCTGAATCTGAGATCCAGTTAGCATCACTATATCCTTCTAATACAGTGGGAAATCCACTATACACTATACCATAGTTCATGGTACCTCTCAAATATCTCATGAGTCTAACAAGTGCAGCCCAATGATCCTGATTTAGACTATGAGTATATCTACTCAATCTCCCCACAGCATATGCTATGTCTGGTCTCGAAAAATTCATTAAATATAATAAACTTCCAATAATTTGGGCATACTCAGATTGAGCAACAGGATCACCTCTATTCTTTTTTAATTGTGAGTTAGAATCATAAGGGGTACTCATTGGTTTTGAGTCATAATGACCAAACTTTCTAAGAAGTTTCTCTACATAATGTTCTTGGGATAGTGTTATACTATCACCCTTCCTTATGATCTTTATTCCTAGTATTACACTTGCTTCACCCATGTCTTTCATATCAAACTTAGATGCAAGAAAAGATTTTGTTTTTATCACAATATCATTACAAGTACCAAAAATAAGCATGTCATCCACATATAAACATATGATTACACATTCACCATTCATTAATTTAGTGTAAACACATTTATCAACTTCAATAGAAGTGAAACCATCATCAATCAAAATTTGATTAAATTTTTCATGCCATTGCTTTGGTGCTTGTTTCAAACCATATAAGGATTTGAGAAGTTTACAAACTTTATTTTCTTGACCACGAATTACACATCCTTCAGGCCGTGTCATATAAATTTCTTCTTCCAAATCACCATTTAAGAAAGCAGTTTTTACATCCATTTGGTGAATAACAAGTTTGTAAATTGAAGCCAATGCTATCAAAATCCGAATTGAAGAAATTTTGGTCACAGGGGCAAATGTGTCAAAATAATCAATATTTTGTTTTTGGGTAAAACCTTTTGCTACTAATCTAGCTTTGTATTTTTCAATCGAACCATTAGGATTATATTTCCTTTTAAAAATCCATTTGCAACCAATAGGTTTTGTACCAGGAGGTAAGTCAACCAAAATCCAAGTATTGCATTTTGAAATAGAGTCAATTTCGGTTTTAATAGCTTCTTTCCAAAATTGAGCATCAGAAGATGAAATAGCTTCAGAAAAAGTCAAAGGATCATTTTCAACGAGATAAGTATAAAAATCATTTCCAAAAGATGTCTCTTTTCTTTGTCTTTTACTCCTTCTCAAATCCTCATATGAGTTTTCACAATTATTTCCTGAAGAAATATTTTCTAAAGAAATATTTTCTAAAGATTGCTTATTTCCAGTTTTCAAAGGAAATATATGCTCTAAAAATTCAGCATTTTTAGTCTCCATTATTGTATTATGATCAAGCACATCGCTTCGCAAAACAAGGAACCTATAAGCTGCACTACGTTCAGCGTAACCAATAAACATACAATCAGAAGTTTTGGTTTCTATTTTTCTTTTCTTTGGATCAGGAAGCATTACCTTAGCTAAACACCCCCACACTTTTAAATATTTTAAATTAGGCATATAACCTTTCCATAATTCATAGGGTGTCTTACCAGTTTTCTTATGAGGTATTCTATTTTGTAAAAAACACGTAGATAATAAGGCTTCTCCCCAAAGGTTATCGGGAGCTGAGGAACTAACTAACATTGCATTCATCATTTCTTTTAATGTTTTATTTTTTCTTTCAGCTACACCATTAGATTCAGGTGAATAAGGGGGAGTTACTTCATGTATTATGCCTTCTTTTTCACAAAATTCATTAAATAATATATATTCACCACCCCTATCGGATCTAACCCTTTTAATTTTTCTATTTAATTGATTTTCTACTTCTGCTTTATAGGATACAAACATTTCTAAAGCTTCATCTTTATTTCTAATTAAATAAACCTTAGTGTATCTAGAAAAATCATCTATAAAGGTCACATAATATTTTTTACCACCTCTAGTCATTGTATTTTTTAAATCTCCTAGATCGGTATGAATTAAACTAAGCAATTCAGATTCACGTTGTTGTACAATGGACAAGATTTTTTAGTTAATTTAGATTCTATACAGATATCACATTTATTTAAGCATGCATCACTAGTCGCAGAAATTAAACCAAGACATCGCATTTTCTTAACATAAGAAATATTAACATGTCCTAATCTAGCATGCCACATATCAACAGAATCAATCAAGTAAGCAGAAGAAGATGCAACTTTATTAATAATTTCATAAATACTGAGTACAAACAGTCCTTGATCACTATAGCCCTTTCCCACAAAGACATTATTTTTTGTCATTACTATCTTATCAGATTCGAATGACACTTTAATCCTAGCTTTTCCCAATAATGATACAGAAATCAAATTGGCCCTAATATTAGGCACATGGAGTACATCATTCAAAACCAAGGTCTTCCCAGATGTGAGCTTTAGAAGAACTTTCCATTTTCCCGAAACTGCAGCAGTACGAGAATCTTCAAGATACACAAGTTCTTCATCATTCCCTACAGAAGTGTAGGAGGTAAAAGCATCTTTGTTTGCACAAATATGCTTGGTAGCACCAGAGTCTACCACCCATTTGTTCACACTGGTCACAATGTTAACTTGAGAAACGACCGCAACAATAATATCATCTCCTTCGGCCAAATTTACATTCGGCTTAGGAGGATTGTCGTTTCTCACTCTATGCCTGCATTGAGGAGCATGATGACCTGGCTTTCCACAAACATAGCAAGCACCTTTCCTTTTGAAAGTGGGATTAGTAGTTCTAGGAAAGTGATCAGAAGACTTTTTGTTATGAACATACCTTTTTTTCGGTGGTTTATTTTGAACCAGATTTGCTCGAGAAGCCAAAGCCTTCGCCCTTGCAGCCTGACACTCTCTTCGGTTGGTATCTTCAATGATTATGTGTGTTATCAGTTCCGAGGGTGACAATTGCTTGTGCTTGTGCTTCAGCTGTTGCTTGTAGTCCTTCCATGACGGAGGCAGCTTCTCAATTAGGAGCCCAGCAACGAATTCGTCTGGGAGGGTGATGTTTTCAGCCTTCAGATCCTCCAATAGTTTATGGTATTCATTAATTTGTATTTTTATGTCCTTGTCGTCAGTCATTTCCCAGTGGTAGTAGTTGCCGATGACGAATTTTTGTTTTCCGGCATCTTCAGCAGTGTACTTCACAGTCATGGAGTCCCATATCTCCTTCGCATCCTTGTAAGAACAGTACACATCGAACAAGTCGTTAGAAAGGGTGCTAATTATTGTGTGACGACATACCTTATTTGCATGTGTCCAATCCTGTATTAGTTTCGGATTGGCAGTCGACGCTGGTCTGGGTTCGGTAAGGGCGGATGCAACTCCGTGCATGTCGAGTATTGTGTGGACACGTTCCTGCCATCGTCTAAAATTTTGGCCTCCGAAAAGCTCGATCTTTGAGATATTCGGGAACGGTTTTGCATAGGTGATCGTAGGTGGAGGTTGTGGAAGAACGGCTTCGCCGTTGGTGGGAACTGGAGCCTAGTTGTTAGCGTTGTTGTCAGCCATGGTATACTAAATCCTTGAGATTGTTATCTCGATCGTGGTGACAACTCCAAATAACACAAAGAGAAGAGTAGCCTGAGGCGTGTGAGAATACACTGTCCTCAAAGATTTATCGCACGGGTGCGTGAATCCCCCAGGATTCAACAAGCTCGTCCCGGTGATAGCCGAGGTAATAGAACAGCAGTTTTTTAGTGCAACTCAGGAAGAAGAAGCAGAGAAAGAAGAAGGAGAGAGTATCTGTTAGGGTTGAGAACGTTTTTTTTTAAATTTAAAAAGCATCAAAAAAGGTTTTGTGTAACAGATTATAAAACCCGTTAAACGTTTGAACGTTTGAACGTGTGAACGTGTCCCACCTCGGGTCCGCCTCACGTAAGAACGTGGCCAGCTCACGTAGGCACGTGGCCGCCTCACATCGGAACGTGGCTGCCTCACGCCGGCACGTGTCCGCCTCACGCTGGAACGTGGGATGTTACGGACGTGGGACCAAATCAAAAAACAGAATAAGAAAATTGACCGTTTCCGGATAAGGTTCATAAAAGATTAATAATTAGTACAAAATAATTAAATAAAATAAACTGGAGCAAAAAAACTTGTGAGGCCTCTTTATCGTGCGGCAGGGGGGGCAAATCAGATGATTTGCACTGACTTGGCCTAATCGATGCCCAACTTGTGCGCGCGAGCCCATTCCTCTCACAAGCTTATCTAACAAGCCCAAAACATAAGTTACCTTATAAACTCTTTAAAACTTTAAAGACCAAGCAATGTGGGACTTTTTGAAATATCACAATACAAAGCTAAAAGAAACAACACCCATAAAGAGGCTGGCTTTGGCACCTTTAGTAAGACAATGAAGCCAATCAAAAATATCATCGTGACCCAAATTCCACATATTTTCGAATCCCATCAACTCCCAAGTTCTCCTTGCTTTGCTGTAGTCACGAAGGTAATGGAGAGCATCTTCCCAATGGAGATTGAACGAGGACATAGCGGATCAGAGCTTAGATTGCGCTTGAAACGCAAACCATTGAGAGGGAGAGCATCATTACATGCCAGCCATATCAAGAACCTGATTTTTTCAGGATCATGCAGGTTTCAAATCCAAGACCAAGACTTACCATTTGTCGGAAGATTCTGCTGATTCAACAACCAATCATAGGCAGACTTGACTGAGTAAATCCCTGAAGGAGAATGAGTCTAGATAATGACATCCTCCACCTGAGAATCAGAGCTCAAGTGTATGGGGAGAATAGTGCCTTTAATAGCATCTAGGAGGTAACTATTAGAGGATAATAGTTAGTTGTTATCTGTTTTCTAATTAAAATTAGTTTGTTAGTACATAACAGAAAGTTGTTATAGCTGATATAGTTAGTTACTGATATAGTTAGTTTTTGTTTGTGAGCTATCAGTAAGCTTGCTCATGTATATATAAAGCACAACATCTGTATCATTGTAGAGATAAGAAATCAAAATATCAGAGTACATCGTTTATTTTCAACATGGCATCAGAGAGGGTTTATTCTGGAGAATCGAAGAAGAAACTTACCTCCGACAGCAAACCTCCACTAGTGCTCACTCTGAGTTCACCTTATTACCTTGGTCCTTCAAACAATTTGGGAACACCACTCGTTGCTGCAGTTCTCAAAGGAGAGAATTACCAGACGTGGACATGCTCGATGAAGACGGCTCTACGTGCGAAGACAAAATTATGGTTCATTGATGGAAGCGTCAAGAAACCATCTCGTCAAGGCATAGATTATCCTAATTGGGATAAAGCAGATTCGATGGTGATGGCCTGGCTCATCAACTCAATTGACCCAACCTTGCATGCGAGCATCTCTCACGCAACAACAGCGAGAGATGTGTAGGTCAATCTTGAAGAGCGTTTCGCTCAAACCAATGCTTCTTGAATTCATCAGCTATGGCGTACACTTTACTAGTTGCAGAAAGAACCCGATATAAGTGTAACAGATTTTTACACAATGTTTAAAAGTTTTGATGAATTGAGTGTACTACAACCACTACCAGAGTGCACCTGTGGAGCCTCAAAGGAATTAACACAAAGAGAGGAAGATCAGCATGTCCACTTGTTTCTTAGTAGTCTTGATAATGAACAATATGATCATGTCAAAGCAACCATTCTTAATACGGATCCGCTGCCTTCCCTTCGACGAGCATTCAATCACATCTTGAGGGAAGAGGCTCATTTTATAGCAGAGAAGGAGAGGAACATTAAAACTGAATCAGGGACATCCTTTTTCTCATCTGGCGCAAATAGACAGAAAGTGAAGGATGGGCCCAGACCCAAGTGTGATCATTGTGGCAAAACAAGTCACGCAAAAGCAAAATGTTTGAAATAGTCGATTATCCACCAAATTGGAAAAGCCGCAGAACACAACGTGGTCAAAACAAGCAAGGAGGACAACCTGGTGCACATCTGGCTCTTCTTAATGAACAAACGGACACAAAGGAAGCTGCAACAGGTCATGCCTTATATGGAATACACGTGAAAGGCAATGAAAACTCACATGAATCCATGGTTGATAATAACAAGTTAAAAGAAGAAATCAAATGGGTCTTGGACAGTGGTGCATCACATCACATGACCGCTTTGCTTTCTCTTTTAACAGAAGTGCATAAACTTGATAAACCATTCCATATTACAATTTCCACTGGAGATACTATACTAGTTGGAAATGCAGGAACCATTAATCTTGATAAGAATATCAAGTTGAAAAATGTCTTATTCGTACCCGATTTCTGTTGTAATTTAATCTCTATACACAAGTTGACTTATGATTTAAATTGCACAGTGACTTACAATGTGAACTGCTGTGTGATACAGGACCTGATCACGAAGAGAATGATTGGATCAAGTGACCTGCATAATGGGGTTTATATGTTCAAAAGGATAATGCGAGGATCCTCTTTTGCTGCAACCAAGGAAGATTCAGCTACTCTTTGGCACTCTAGAATAGGTCATCCCTCAACACAGGCTCTATAGCAAATTGCTCATTTACTTAAATGTACTTTCAATTCAAATAAAGTAGTTTGTTGTGATATATGTCACAAATCCAAACAATGTAGAATTTCTTTTAGTCAAAGTGAAAATAAAGCTTAAGAGCCTTTTAGCTTCATACTTTGTGATCTGTGGGGGAGATATCACACTGCTTCAAACAATGGTTCACACTACTTTCTTACTATTGTTAACGACTTTACTCGAGGAACTTGGGTGTATCTTATGAAGCATAAGACTGAGACCACTGATATTTTCATAAATTTCTACAACATGGTGAAAACACGATTTCATACAAATATAAAAAGGGTCCAGAGTGATAATGGTACCGATTTCATCAATTCCGAATTTCAGAAATTTCTTCAGCAAGAAGGAATGGTGCATGAAACTTCCTGTGTAGCAACGCCTCAACAAAATGGACGTGTGAAATGAAAGCACAGGCACACACTCAATGTTGCCAGGGCCTTAAGGTTCCAAGCCAATCTCCCTATTCATTTTTGGGGAGAATGCGTGCTAGCAGCCACCTATATCATCAACAGGACGCCCACCGTAGCTAACAAAGGCATCACCCCTTATGAAATGTTATTTAGCAAACCACCAACCTATGATCATTTAAGGGTCATTGGTTGTTTATATTATGCCAGAAATCCATCAAAACAACGAGATAAATTTGATGAAAGGGCAGAGAGATGCATGTTCATTGGCTATCCAAAGGGACAAAAGGGTTGGAGAGTCAACAACTTAAAGACTCGAGAGTTCTCAGTTTCTCGAGATGTAGTCTTTTACGAACATGTATTTCCTTATGTCTCACATGATGGGAATACAGTGGCTGACTCTCAAATGGGCGGTTTTCATGACTTGTCTCAATTGCATGAAGAAGAGCTATTCTCAAGATACAAGATGAAGAACAAGAGTCTTCAAAAACTCATTAAGGCACTGATGGATCGATAGAGGATGATCAAAATGAGATGATGGATAATGTTTAAAATGAGGGGGAGAATCATGGACACACTGAGATGATAGAAGTTGCACCAAGAACAAGGCAACCACCAAGCTACCTCAAAGACTATTACTGTCACATAGCTACTAAAAACCCTATATGCAAGCCACTGAGTTCATTAACCTCTTTAGGTACAATTTATCCTATCACAAACTTTGTAAGTTATAATTATTTTTCACAAAAGCATCAAGCATACCTTACAGCCATAACAAGTCATGAAGAACCAAAAACATACCTCCAAGTTGTCCAATATTCAGAATGGCGTGAAGCCATGGCATAGGAACTCAAGGCTTTGGAAAATAATGAAACATGGGAGTTAGCAATGTTACCCGAAGACAAGAGCGTCGTGGGATGCAAATAGGTATATAGAATTAAATACAAAGCCTCGGGAGAAATTAAGAAATATAAGGCACGTCTTGTGGCGAAAGTTTACACCCAAGTTGAAGAAGAAAACTTCAATGAGACTTTTGCACCAGTAGCAAAAATGACCATAGCACGATGCTTACTCTCAGTTGCAGTGGCCAAAGGATGAGAACTTCATCAAATGGATGTAAGTAATGCTTTCCTACATGGAGAGCTTGATGAAGAAGTCTATATGCAAATTCCACAAGGATACAAGGTTCCTCAAGATGGAATGGTCTGTCGATTAAAGAAGTCTTTATATGGTCTACGACAAGCCTCCCGAAACTGGTACTCAAAGCTCTCACAAGCACTGATGTAGTATGGATTTCAGGAATGTCATGCAGATCATAATCTCTTCACATATTCAAATGAGTCCATATTTCTAGTTGTTTTGGTTTATGTTGACTATCTTGTTATAGCTAGAAATGATACTATTGCTTGTACCAGTTTTAAATAATATTTGAGCAGGTGTTTTCATATGAAGGACCTTGGAGCACTTAAATATTTTCTTGGCTTAGAGCTGGCTTGTGGATTGGCAGGATTGTTCTTATGCCAGCGAAAATACATGTTGGATATTCTAAATGAATGTGGCATGCTTGCTTGCAAGCCTTCGTCCTTCTCGATGGAACAAAACCACAAATTAGCATTGGATTCGGGTTCCTTGTATGCAGATCCTTCCCGCTACAGCAAATTTATAGAACGCCTCATCTATCTCACCATTACACGCCCAGAGATCACATACTCAATTCATATTTTGAGTCAGTTTATGTAAAGCCAACAGCAGGCACATTGGGATGCAGCCATGCGTGTCTTGCGATACTTAAAGTCATCAGCAGGTCAAGGAATCCTTTTACCAAAAGAAAATGATCTCACGCTTGTTGCCTTTTATGACTCAAATTAGGCCTCTTGCCCCCAAACTCGAAAATCAGTGATAAGATACTTAATGAAACTTGGTTTAGCTCTTATCTCCTAGAAAACTAAAAAGCAAACAACCATATCCAAGTCATCCAGTGAAGCAGAGTACCGAGCAATGGCACATGCTACAAGTGAAGTTATTTGGTTGCACAGTCTGCTTTCTTGTTTGCAAGTCAAGTTTGATTCTCCTACAATTATCCACTGTGACAATCAAGTAGCACTACACCTAGCTGCCAACCTAGTTTTCCATGAAAGAACAAAGCATATTGAGGTCAATTGTCACTTCATTCGTGAGCACTTGAAAGCAAAAACAATATCAACAAGCCATATCCCAACTCGATAGCAACCAACCGACATCTTTACAAAAGCACTAGGAATCAAGCTGTTTCAGGAATTAATGGTCAAGTTAGGTGTTCATAACCCTCACACTCTAACTTGAGGGGGAGTATTAGAGGATAATAGTTAGTTGTTATCTATTTTCTAATTAAAATTAGTTTGTTAGTGCATAACAGAAAGTTGTTATAGCTGATATAGTTAGTTTCTGTTTGTGAGCTATCAGTAAGCTTGCTTCATGTATATATAAAGCATAGTATCTGTATCATTGTAGAGATAAGAAATCAAAATATCATAGTACATCATTTATTTTCAATAGTAACTAACTAACCCTTGAAAATTCCAAGAATCATTTATCCAAATATCTCTAACTTACAGGTTGTTGTTATAAAATCCACTTAGTTGCAGAGAGGTCCTTCCCCCACCTAGTTAGCATACCAGATAAATACTTGCCCACAGCCAACTCTAATGCGAAAACCATCTTTGAGGACATAGACAGATTTAGTAATTGTTTTCCATGTGTGGGAGGCACCACATTTAACAGTAGTGTAAAGGATATCATCATTCCCCAAATATTTATGAGAAAGAACATGGACCAACAACTTGCTGGTTTAATTTTATGCATCAAATCCCAAAAAAGTATTCCTAGCATAGAAATATTAGTGTTGCGAGCCAAACGTAAGCTTAATCCTCCATCTTTCTTAGGTTAAGTTATAGTCTGCCAGTTAATCAAATGGAGCCTTCTTTAGTCGATTGAACCTTTCTAAATGAAACGCCTAATAACTAAGTCTATATCATTGCAAACAGACTGAGGAAACCACATATTTTGCATGTTATAAACTGGGATCGAGGAAAGAACAGACCTAGCAAGAGTTGTTCTCCCTACTGTATTAAGCGAGCGACCCTTCTGAGAGGCTAGCCTCATTCTCATTTTTCAATGATACCATAAAAATGTTACCTCTTGATTTTACCCTGAAATAAAGGAAAACCAAGGTATTTCTCCATATCATTTGTGAAATGAAGATGCTAGAAAATTTATCTTTTTTCCTTTAAGAGATACCCTTAGAAGCCATAGCCTTAGATTTAGGAGTATTAATCTTAAAACCTGAGGCTTTACAAAAGTTAGCAAGAGCCTCTTCCATCATCCTCAATTGAGAGCATTTAAATTTGATGAAAAAAAGAACATCATCCACAAAGAAAAGGTGAAATATTTTAGGGCCACCCCTAAACACTTGAACTGGCTTCCAATCATTATAGTTCGTTTTTATGGATATGGCAATGCCAAGCTTTTCCATGCACAGTGTTCCAAAGGAGAGTGAAAGTTGGAAAGCACACACAATTCATAACTAAGGATATTATTATTGGAGGAAATCCAAAATCATGAAGTGTGTGACGAAGGTAGTTCCAATCAACTCTGTTATAAGCTTTCTTAAAATCCATTTTGAAAACCAAATCACTAACTTTCTTCGTAGTCTTATGCATGTGGTGAAGAACTTCTCTAGCAACAATGACATTATCTGAGGGTCCTCTGCCAGGAATAAAGCTACTTTGCAGCAGAATAATGAGGTCATCCATATATGGTCTGAGTTTAGACACCAAAACCTTAGTGATAATCCTATAAACCACATTATAGAGAGAAATAGGCCAAAAATCCCTAAAAATGGTTGGGTGGTCCACTTTAGGAATAATGGCAATAGGACCTTATTGCCATTATTGGTGCTTTATAAGGATTCATAGAAATAAGGCTTTAACGAAAGGGTCAATAACACCTGTAGAGAAAATGTCACTCACAAGCTTCCAAACATCATCTCCCACAACATGCCAATAGTGCTTAAAGAAATAAGGTTGAAAACCATCAGAACCAGGCACTTTATAAGGATTTATAGACTTGAGAGCTAGAAAAACCTCTTCTTTAGACACAGGCTTAGTAAGATTGTCAAATCATTGTCTACATATAGAAGGACAAGGAATATAATCATAAATACTAGCATCCACCCTATCAGTAGAGCAAAAGAGAGTTTTGAAAAACTTTTGAATCTCTTCTTTCAAAATACTTTCATCAAAACACCAAGTAGTTCCATCTAGCATGATGTTGCTAATCCGATTGTGTTTCTTGCTCATAGTAGTCTGATTATGGAAAAAGGAAGTGTTCCAATCACCAAACTTCACCCAGTTTTCCTTAGACTTTTGAAACGAAATCAACTCTTCTTAGTGAAGGATTGTATTATATTCTTGTTGAAGCTGGTGTTCAAGATGCATAAGAGCAATAGAATCAATAGTTTTAAGTTTTTTTGGATACCACAAATACGAGCCTATACAATTCTTTTCCTTTTGAAAACACTTCCAAGGACCTCCTTGTTGAATTTGATGGATTCCTGCTTAACAGACTCCAACTTGCCATGAACCCCATTTGTTTGAATATCTCAAGCCGTAGATACAATGGCACTATACTGGGGATGAGTAGTCCATGCCATCTCAAAGTTAAAAGGGCAATTTCCTCTACTCCTTGGCTAGCCACCACAGAGAAGAAGAAGAGGATTGTGATTTGAGTGCAATCTGTCTAGCACCTTAAGATAACTTGTAGGAAAGGCCACATGCCAAGTATAGTCCCCCTGTTAGTTTTATTGTGTTTAATATATATTCTTTATTGTATTTTTCCTTTAGGTATTGTCATCCTCTAAATAGGTTCTCTTGTACATTGAAGTTACAATGACTACTATTCAACAAAAGGGCTGTAAGCTCCTTTTTCTCCTTTCATGTCTCTTATTCTAACATGGTATCAGAGAGAGCTAGGGTTTCAATCCTCTCCGTCAGTGGCCTCCGTGCCGCACCACTCGCCGCTCAGATCCACCTCCATACGCGACCCACGAGTCACCTCTGCTAAGTCGTCGCTGGCTCCCTGCGTCTGCCCGCTGTCCAAGCACCTGCTGCCGCTCATATCCCACCATTCAGAGCCCCATAATCTGCCCTCCAGATCCGTCCATCTTCCTGCTCAGATCTAGCCATCCGTCCATATTCCGGCTCAGATCTCGCCATTTGGAGCTCCATCATCTGGCCTCCAGATCCGTTCCTCCACCATGTGCGCCATCCCTCCTCGAAGCCACTGTCGTCCTCCTCAACACTGTTTGTTCTGCTAGTAGTAGGGGTGTAAATTAGTTTGGATAACCTGACCAATCTGACTAATTCAAACCGAACCAATTTAATTGGTTCGGTTTAGTTTAGATATATTGATTGGTTCGGTTCTCGGATTTGAAATTTCTTGGATTTCAAATCCGAGAACCAAACCAAACTAAACCAAACTATATATATATATACTCATTGATTCTTGATCTTCCCAGTACTGCACTTATTGACTTCCGTAACTTGATGTCATTGAATGTGAGACGGGAACCTGATCCATATGTATTAGATGAAGTATTAAACTTCTTACTTAAGACTCTCCATTTGCAGAAGTCATAATTACTTAATATAATATATTAATGTTTAATCCTTGGTAGTGAGTCATATAATTAATTTGGTTATAACTTTTTTCCTTTGTTCTCTCTCTACAATTCCCTATCTAATCTTATTCATTCCTAATCGGCCGACTCCAACCCACAATTGCTGATGCAATTCACCAATTCTCTTTTCTTTATTATGGTGAAGGTGTTCTTTTGGACCTTATTGAGTGATTCTTTGGTATATATTCTAGCTCACAATGAGATTTCTTTTGTTGTTGGTAAAGTCGAGAAGCTTGGGGTCTTAGTGTTGTGGCTTCTTAAGCTTACGGTGGATGCATAATAGGATAAAGTGAGTTATATTGTCCATTGGCATTTGGTAGGATAAAACAATATGAGGTGGCAGGATAGGTGAGTGATTATTTATAGGGTGGATAAGCTAAGGTGATATTGAGAGTGGTCATGGAGGACCAAAATGTTTCCATTATTAAATCCTTGGACATTGGTTATTGAAGTAAAGATGAAGGACCATAACGTTTTCATTTGTACTTATTGCAAGATGTAGATGAAGTTTAAAGATAAATTGGATTTGATGAATGATGTTTAATGAATCATGTTTTTTTCATGTTTGGATTTAGTTTGGATTAAGTTTGGATTGACTTTGTGTGTTGCCCATTGTTATGTTGTGTACTTGTGTTTCCTTTTAATTATGTTTGGACTAAGTTTGAATGTTGTTGTGTACTTATCTTTGTACTGATATCCATTGTTACGTATATTTTAATTATGTTTGTTTGTTTAGACTTTGTCTATTTGTTGTACTTTATAGTGTGTTTATTGAGATAAATAAGCTTAATTCTATTTCTAGAAAAAAAAATTATCAGTTTATTATATTTTTTTCCTATGAAAAGTTAATTATTTAACTAATTTTGCGTAAAAAAAAGGTTAACTCGATCACCCGAACCAAACCAATCCGTAGATGTTTGGTTTGGTTTGATTCGGATTTGACTATCAAAAAATACAAAAATCGAACCAAACTAAACCAATTAATTTTAATTGGTTCGGATTTATTTGTTCTCAAAATCCGAACCAAACCACCCACTTACACCCCTAGCTAGCAGAGTGGCTTCCTTTTTTGACACCGCCTGCACCATTGGGATCGTCGACCGCCGATCTGCTACCCTGTAAAATTTCGTCGTTGGACAACCAGAGATGCACCGCCCCTCCTGTGCGCTTGTAGTTCACGCACCTAACCCATCTAAGGGCCCCGCGACCCGTGTTTGACCCGAACCGTGACCCGATTCTAACCCGGATTACTGATTGGACACACTGATGTGTCTTTCTTACTGACGTGGCTTGCTAACTCAAACCCTTTGCTGACGTGGTATACCTCCCCAAGGTTTTTCGGTGAGATCTTTTCATTTTTGAGGTCCTTTTTTCATCGATTCAGCTCTGATAGTACATTTTTTTGCTATTGCTATTGCTTTTGCATCCATTTTAGATCTTTCCATTATAACACATTTTCTTGCTATTGCTTCTGTCTGCTATAATGGAAAGGTCTGATGTTGCTCAGCCCATTCATGTACTGCTCACTAGTAGCAACTACACACATTGAGTTGAGGCCATGCGTGGCTTTCTGAAAGGCTGTAAACTTTGGAGATATGTGACAAATGACGTAAAAATTCCGACCAAAGCTACAGACGAGTCTGACAAAAAGTATGTTGATAGATTAGAAGATTGGGATAGTAAAAATCATCAGATCATAACCTGCTTTTGGAATACTTCTACTCCAAGTATTCACTTGCAGTTTGGGCGTTTCGAGACTGCCAAAGAAATTTGGGATCATTTGAAGAATTGATATACTATTTCTGATTTATCTAATCAATATCGGTTGCTGAAGGAACTCAATAATTTGAAACAAGGACCCCAGACAAGTTGTATATGAATTTTTGGCTTAGATGGAAGCTATTTGGGATCAATTGACCTTATGTGAACTAAACTTGAAGGATAAAAGTGATATCAAGTTGTATCAAAAGTACCGTGACCGTACCAGGCTCATTTAGTTTTTAATTCACTGATGACTATGAGCCTGTTCGAGCATCTCTATTACACCAGGATCCATTGCCTACTCTTGGGGATGCTCTCCCTTGTCTCAAGTCTGAAGAAACCAGATGGGGTCTTCTTCGATCTCAAGTTGATTCAGCATTTGCAGTTACAGATAAAAAGGAAAAATTTTGTCGTCACTGTCACTGTCCTGGCCATGCTTTTCCTGAATGCCCTAATGTAGAATGTCATACCTGCAAGAGGAAAGGTCACATTGCACCCACCTGTCCTTCCCTGATTTGTCGATATTGTAAACTATCAAGACATTTGATCGAGTACTACCTTACTCGTCCACCAAGACCTGATCAACATAGGACTCAGCCTCGTTCTAATTCCTCAGAACCTGCTCTTGCTACTACTGCCAGTGACTCTCTAGCCTCTTCTTCCACTTCCTCCTAGACTGCCTTTTCTCCCAGTGACCTCGAGTTTATCCTTAAGCAAATTCTTCCCACTTCTAGTAATCCCTATGTTGCTTTATCCACTGCACCAGGTAATCCTAAATAGTATTTTGACTCTGCATGTTGTAACCACATGACATTTGCATCCCACCTTTTTTCTTCATTATCTACTAATCATTCTGCTCACTCCATACACACTGCTGATGGGTCTCTTATGAACATAAGTCATTAGGGTTCCATATCTTTATCCACCATTAATTTTCCTGACACCTATCTCATTCCTAAATTAAACTTCAATCTTATTTCTGTGGGACAACTGTGTGATCTTAGTTATGAACTCACTTTTTCTTCCTCTAGTTGTCATGTGCAGGATCCACAGACGGGACAAGTCATAGGGACTGGGTGTAAGATCGGAAGATTATTTGAGCTCACCAGCCTTCATGTTCCTCATATATCCAATCTTTGTGTTGTTTCTTCTTCTTCCTCCATTCAGCTATGGCATCAACGTCTTGTTCACAGTTCATTGGGAAAAATTCGATCTCTTATTTCTCAGGGAACTCTAGGTTCAGTTAGTAATGAATCTTTTAATTGAACTTCTTGTCAAATTGCTAAACAACCAGCATTATCTTTTAATAAAAGTGCTTCTATTTCTGATTCCTCTTTTGATCTTGTGCATTCTGATGTCTGGGGACTCGCTCCTACACCCACGATGGGCAACTCTAGATATTTTGTGTTATTTATTGATGATTATTCACATTTTACTTAGATTTACTTTATGAAACATCGTCATGAATTACCTCAAATTTATATTGATTTTGCTACAATAATAAAAGTTATTAAAGTTTTTCATCGTGATAATGCTATGGAATACCGTGACTCAAAGCTTTTGACTTTTCTTGCTAAACAGGATACCCTTTCAAAATTTTCATGTCCTAGTACCCCTCAACAAAATGGTCGTGCTAAAAGAAAATACCGTCATATTCTTGACTCTGTTTGCGATATGTTTATCTCTTCCTCTTGTCCAGAGCATGCTTGGGGTGAAGCCGCTCTCACTACAGTTTATGTCATTAATCATCTTCCATCCTCTGTCATTAGTAATATCTCTCCCTTTGAGAGTCTTTATAATACTTCCCCAAATTACAGTTCTCTCAAAGTGTTTGATTGTGCTTGTTTTGTTCTTCTTCAACCTCACGAATACACCAAACTTGAACCATGTGCCCGTCTTTGTTGCCTTCTTGGTTATGGGACAAAACACAAAGGTTACCATTGTTGGGATCCCATCTCTCAATGCATTCGTATTTCTCGTCATGTCATTTTTTGGGAACATATCATGTTTTCCTCTCTGTCTAAGTTCAAGTCCATTCCTTCTACCTCAACTCATTTTTTCACGAACCCATATATTGATCATTTTCCTAGTGATCCTGATGCAAGTTCTTCTAGTGAGCTTCTAGACACTTCCGATGTTCCCACCACTCTCGATGACACTGTTCCAGACATAGATCCTGCTTCTACACCTACACCTCCCCTCCTTTTGAGCGTCCAACTAAGGTAAGAACTCATCCTAGCTATCTTCGTGATTATAATTGTTTTTCTACCATATTTCATTTTCATGAATGTAACGCCCCTTTTTCTGGGAGAAGAAAGAATGTCACACCATAACAAAGTGAAACAAAATGCGAAAAATATAAATAAAATCATACATTAAGACTCGGTTCATTTAGTATATAAATAAACATCTTCCATTAAGTAATTATGTATTAATCGGATATTAAAATATATGTATATTATTATCTACTATATTTTTTTTTATTGTTGTGGAAGTGAGAGAATAATAAAACGTAGTTACAGTAAACAAAATCAACATGAAAGGAAATTATACATCCATATATTATATATATAATTGCATCAGCCTGTTTCATTACATCATCAAATATACAAAAAGTAAAAAGCTTTACCTACCCCAAGATGATTACAAATGTACAGCCCATCAAAATAGCAAAACATCAGGCTTTCCAAGAAGATATACAGATAGCCATCAGTAGCCACCGATAGTACCAACCCCCTAAGACTGACGAGAAGGAACCGTAATAGGATCCTCCTCAGGGTCTTCCTTGTCAGATGAAATCATCAACGAGCAGAGGCTCATGCAGTGGATAGGAATGAATCCTCCTATGGGGTATAATAGAGATCATCCCACAGATCACGAATAGGTAGGTAAAACTCTAAGTGTACAAAAGTAGTAAAATCAAAAGTAGGAGGGTCATAGCGACCCCAAGCTAGTGACACCGTCAACTCCCCGTGGTAAATGCAACGGTCCGTGCGTAAGTTTATATGCCAACAGTCAGGACCCTCGTGAAAGGTCATCCTCGCATATCCCAAAAATCGGCATGGACGTGACGACATCTTCAAGCAAGCTCTAATTATAATTGGGCCAGAAACCAGGAAACTCAAGTGCTTCCTTTTCTTCATGAACGTCTTCTTAGAAGCAAATAAATGAAACAAAAATACAAGTATACAAGAAAGAGGTGAGATACCCAGTATTCATTATCAATACGACAGTAAGAAAACAAAACGGCGCTGGGCACCCACATAGCATCACAACACACATATTCATCAACAGTAATAATAAAATAAGTAGTAAGAGAAGGATAACAATAAGTAATAGTAAAAATGAGCAATAAAAGATAAACAACACTAATATCTTAAGCAGTCAACAATTCAACAATCAGATAATTATTACAACAGTAAAGAAGATAATTTGACATATATAAGTGTTCATGCCAGATGAAATATGAGACTGATAATGCATAATGCATATGGTACTAAAATCCTACTCCATGGAGCTAGACATAAACATTTCAGAGAGAATGATCGAGAAGTCATGCCAGTATCTCGTTAGCCTCAAAATAAAGTGCTTATCATAAAAATAATCTTTTGCGCAACATGGCTTATACATGGCACCTCAAGAAGATCACAATATAGGACAGCGTCCCGGTCAGGATCGTTGATGTGTTTGCATTGGTCTATCCTACAACCCCAGTAGAGCTACCACTATCTATTGTGAGACACCCACACTCCGACGCCCCCAAGGCCAACAACATGACCTACGCTTAATCTACTCGCACTCGCACTAAGGTATAATTCAATCTCTTAGGCATACACTACCTTTACAACAAAGTCCAACAGACATCCACAAATGCATGATGACTCAATGTACATCATGTATATTCCTCAATAATATGTTTCTCATAAAAAGTTGCATATCATGTATATTCATTAATAATATACTCATCCATAACATATCACAATTTGTCTAAGAGAAACAGTAACAATATCCATGTATATTTAACAATAGTATACACATTCACAACATATCACAATTTGTACAACTTAAACATCCATAATTCCCTAGTCCCATTCATGGACCCAAAATAACATAGCATTAAGTTCTCAAGGTGGTAAAATATTCCTTAAGGTTCATTATGAAATTTCACTGTAGATTAACCATTCTTATAAAATCTCCCTCTCTAGAGGAATTCTCTTAACAAATCAAGTTATTTACTTTAGTTTGATTATAACATATCAATTATTGAAGTCATGGTTATCTTCTCACAATATTTTGACCAATTCTACCTTGAGCACCAAGTCTCGAGCGCTTGAGAGCTCAACACGCAGCGCCTGAGCGCTCACTGAGCTACATTTCTGGAAATCATTCTGGACATTGGTCGCTTAAGTGTTCGAGCTCCAGCGTCTGGGCGCTCGCTGCACAGCGCTTGAGCACTAGTGCACTAGCAAGGATTCTGTAGAAATCGTTTCTGCAGAACCTTGGCCCATCTATTTTCAAAGCTTCTCGTTCCTTTTTCAAGCAATCCAAAACATGATTCATGGTCATCAGGTACAAAATAACAATCAATAGATTTATAGTCATCAAAACACACAATGCAAATCCATATATTCATACAAATCAAACAATCACAAAATCATGTAAATAATACAATATAACAAAGAGAGTAATCCCACATGGATTCCCTCACCAACAATTACTCAAAGGTTCTCTCACCACCAATAATGGTTGAAGTGAGTAAATCTCTCTCTTACCTATTGAAGACAACACAATGATGCAAGCCCCTCTTGTTCTTGATTTTTGTTTTCCACCTTCAAGAAAATTCTAGGGTGAGCAACTTTCAAAAAGGTTCACTCAAACCATAGAAAGATGAGTTATGTGACCAAGAAAAACAAAAATGAGAAGAAAGTTGAGGACTTTAACTCAAAAGCTCCAAGCTTTAGCTTCAATGGTGGAAAATGGAAGAGGAAGAACTAGAAGATGACTACTAAAGAGAAGAGCCTTGGAATGATGGAAGGAAGCTAGAAATGTGATGTGTGTAGCAAACAAATGGAGATGGCCTCCAATGGTGGGTGGTGTCGTGGAGGGAGAAGAAGAGAGGAAGAGAGAAATGCTTGAAGAAAATGAGAAGATGGAAAAGAAAGAAAATGTGTTTTTGTGTTTAGAAATTTGGAAATGAGATGATAAAAGTGAGAAGCATTTCTTTGCTTCCCAAAATGAGCTTCTATCATGGAGAGAGTGGGGAGGGAAGAGAGAGAAAAATATGTGTATCATTAGGGAAATTTCAAGGAAGCCTCCCTTAACAAGCTTGGATGAAATTAATCTTTCTTTTGAAATAAAGCTAATGGATGTGACACAAAGTAGATTTTAGATAAAGTGTTAAAGATTTTTACTACAAGCTATTATCCAATGGACAACTATTACAGATAGCAAAGACAATATTAATTGTCTAACATATATTAAAATGTACATCAATTTTTATTTATCATATAAAAATCTTAAAAAACGTAAAATCTCGTCAACCGTGTTTCAGCCTCGGGTTTAGTAAGATCCTCCGTCGAAGTTTCTACAGATCAAGGTTCTCGGGGAAAATATATCATTTTTTCGGCTCCGCTTAGTGTGCATGCAAAACGAGAAATAATATTAAAATATTTCACGTTCTTAGAAAAATTCACAAAAATCACAAATATTAAAAAATGACTATCTATCATAAAATTATAAATTTTTGGGGTGTTACAATGAATCTCAAACTTATGAAGAAGCCTCTATAGATCCCTATTGGCAGCAAGTTATGCAAGAAGAGTTACAGGCTTTGGAGAACACCAATACTTGGGATCTGGTAGATCCTCCTACTGGCAAGGCACTTATGGGATGTAAATGGGTATACAAAATCAAGACACGTTCTGATGGATCTATTGAGCGATACAAGGCTCACTTGGTTGTTAAGAGATTTACTCAAGAGTATGGTATTGACTATGAGGAGACCTTTGCCCCTATTACTTGTATCACTTCAGTTCGCACGCTTCTTGCTATTGCCGCTACTCAAAAGTGGTCCCTTAATCAGATGGACGTGAAAAATATTTTTCTCAATGGTGACTTGGAAGAATAAATTTATATGCATCCCCCCAAGTTATACTTGCTCCCCCAATAAGGTCTGTCTTCTTCGTAAGGCTTTGTATGGTCTTAAACAGGCTCCTCGAGCTTGGTTTGCTAAATTCACTTCTACCATTAGTTAGCTTAGGTTCTCATCTAGTCCTCATGACTCAGCTCTATTCATTCATTGGATTGATCAAGGCACTATGACTTTACTTCTTTATGTTGATGACATGATCATTATTGGAGATGACACTTCTAGCATTGCGGATCTTAAAGCCTTCTTAAGTTACAACTTTGAAATGAAGGATCTTGGTCCCCTTAGTTATTTTTTAGGTCTTGAAGTTCTTTCCTCTGCTGATGGTCTTTTCTTATCTCAAGCTAAGTATGTCTCTGATCTCATTTCTCGTGCTGGCCTTACCGATAGTCGCACTTAGTCCACTCCTCTTGAGTCCAATGTTCGTTTTACTCCTATAGATGGTACTGTACTTGATAATTCCACTCTATATCGATAGTTAATAGGCAGACTAATTTATCTCACTGTCACTCATCCTGACATTTCCTATGTTGTTCATTTAGTCAGTCAGTTCATATCAGCTCCACGCTCTATTCACTATGCAGGTGTCCTTTGCATTATTCGGTATATGAAAGGTACTTTGTTTCATGAGCTTGATTTCTCTACTAACTCCTCCTTAATCCTCCGAGCTTATTCTGATGCTGATTGGGGAGGAGATCTCATTGATCGTCGTTCCACCACTAATTATTGTGTTTTTCTTGGTGATACTCTTATTTCGTGGCGAAGCAAGAAACAGACCTTGACTGCTCGTTTCAATACTGAAGCTGAATATCGGGCTCTTGCTGACACCACATCTAAAATACTTTGGCATCGTTGGCTTCTTGATGACTTGGGCGTCTCTTAGTCTTCCTCCATTGACCTCTATTGTGACAATTAAAGTATCATTCAAATTGTTCACAATGATGTTTCTCATGAATGCACCAAGCACATTGAGATTGATTGTCATTTTATTAGCCAACACATTCTTCGTGGTGCTTTTCGTCTTCTCTCCATTAGCACTCTTGATTAACTCGTTGATATCTTTACCAAAACTCATCATCTTGGTCGCTTTTGCACACGAGTTTTCAAACTTAAATTGATTCTTTCCACACCTACTTAAGTTTGAGGGGGGTGTTAGTTTTATTGTGTTTAATATATATTCTTTATTGTATTTTTTCTTTATGTATTGTCATCCTCTAAATAGGTTCTCTTGTACATTAAAGTTACAAAGACTATTATTCTACAAAAGGGTTGCAAGCTCTTTTTTCTCCTTTCTTGTCTCTTGTTCTAACATCCTTTTTCTCCTTTCCTGTCTCTTGTTCTAACAGCCCCAAACTTCTGTCTAAGCGTTTGGAGATTCCGGTAGTGCCATGAAGATATCTATGCCACATAAAACGAGCACCCACAACCCCAAGATCCATAAACCACACACATTCACCATGTCTGTGAAATGATTGGCCTAGGTTGAAGAGAAACTTCCTCCCTTAACTTCTGATGGGAGTAAGATATCATTGAAACCTTCCATGAGAAGCCAAGGAATTTTGTTTTTTTTGTCGAAGTTGCTTGAGATGATCCCATAACAGATAATGACCTGTAGCAACTGAATATGCATACACAGTAGTGAATAACCAATCCTTACCAACATTATGAATTTTGATCGAAATTGCTTGGGAGAAGTCTTCAAAAATAGAAACCGAAAAACCATTGTTATTAGACGAAACCTAGATGCCACCCGAATGGCCATGAGCTTCAACAATAGCAATAGTCTTGTAACCAAGCTTGTCCTAGTAAGCCTCTACCTTGAAAAAAGGAATGCGAGGCTCCAGAATAACAAACATAGGTTGATACTTTCTTACTAGGTTCTTCACATGTCTCTTGCCATTAGAATTGAAAAGTTGTTAAATTCATTCATCATGACTAATGGAAGAGATAAGGAAACGAGCTGAGATGAGCCCTTAGCTCTCTTTTCACCCATAATAGTATCTACTTGAACCTCCCCTATTTGCATGATTTGAGTCTCTGGGACTATGTCCACACTTTCTGTTGTTGAGGAAATTCCTTCAACATATGTATATTCTCTTTGAAACTCCCTTGGATCAACTAAGGCGCAACCTCAGCCATCAAAACGAGGTGGTTGGGAGCAAGGACAGTAATCGGCATGGTCACTTGGATACCAGCAGCAACCTCGTACTCTTTGGACGTTGGGGTTGGGATGACACTGATTCCATGATGTTGGGCAACTGTCTTTTTACTATTGTCAATTATTTTGGACATAGGAGTGGACCCGTTCAGGTTATTTATCTGAGTTAGCATTGGTGGCACCTGGCCCATCACTTCGGAGTCTCTTTTTCTTGGCCTAAATCTTTTTATCTTGGGATTTAGTGACACTCCCTTGCATGGCTTGTTGGAGTGACCCATTATCCATAGCATCCAAATTACCATATTCCTGCAAGAGAGATTCTAGGACTTTAAAGTTGTTACCATTATTAGACCCCTTAGAATCCTTACCTTTAGAATCTTTTTGGATATCACGTCACTACAAGAAACTAGTTGTTTTACGGTGGATTTATTTACGATAGATTTTTGTGGTGAATTTTTTTTTTTCAAATTTTTTTCAGTGACACTTTTATCATTAAATTTTTTTTTGTAAAAAAAATATTTACAGCAGATTTATCTACCGCAAAATTATTAAATAGTAAAAAAAATTAGGAAAAAAATAAAAAAAAATTGTGACAAAAAAAATTTGTCGCAAAAATATGTTGTAATTTAAAAATAATTTTGTGGAAAAAAATTGCGGCAAAAAATTCGCCGCAATTTAAAAAAAAAAGTTCCACTGCTAAAACATTCTCTTCCTTCTACCAACGTCATTAATCTCTTTCTCCCTCCTCTCTGCCGAACCACAGTCCCCAAACGACACCTAACCATTTTCACTACTGCCTACCACCATCGAAGCTCATAACCCATTACCTTCACCACTTTCATCTTCACGTTCCTCACCAAACCCAAAATCACCGTCACCCCTAAAGACCAAAACCCTAACTCCTCGGTCGTGCTCCACCAGACAATCCACGCGCAGCCAGTCACCGAACCTATGACCATCCAGAAGCTGCCACGCCTGTCTCGTCTAGTTCCAACATCGACTCGCCAACCAACCGCCACGAACTCATTTTCGCCTCCTCATTGGACCGCGACCTGCAGCTTCCATAAGAAACCGCTACCGCGCCATCGCACCCCAGAAAGTCCAGATCTGACCTCATCAACTCTTCGCCATTGCATCGGACTGATCGAACTAAATCGCAACCCGCGCCTCCACCCACCGAACTGCAACCCCGGACCTTCACCCACCGGACCGCGACTCGATAGTGCCTAGATCTGGTCAGTTGAGCCGTTGCGCAGCCAACAGCACTCTTAACCGCAATCAACTTCACCATCCTCACCACCACGCAAACCTCCATCGATGACCAGCCACGTCCAAAGCCACCCCGTCACTACCATCGTCTTCACGAATAGCCAAGCTCTGACGAACCCAACACTGCTCTAAGTTGGCAACCCACCGAATCGTCGTCCTCTCCACCTTGAGCCACCAACGCAGGTTCCCTTTATTTCCAAGCTTTTGTGTTTTGCTTCTTTTGCACACAAAGGAGGGTCCCTCTCTGTTATTTATGTTAGTTTTTTTATACTCTTTTCTCCTTCTTTTTTTATATTATTATTATATATATTTTTTGTCAGACTCTTTTCTTTTATTTGGTTAATTTGGTTTAGCGTAAGGATTTTTGGTTTGGGTCTGTTTGCAAGTTGGCTATGTTCAATATTAGGATTTTGGGCTCAACAAGTGGAAAGATTATCCCCAAAAACAATTTTTGTTATATGGATATTTTTCCAGCTAACCATTTAGGAATGTTCAATCTCTTTAATTATCTAGCTTCTAAACTGAGATGCTGTTATCAAAATTACCATTTAAGTTTCTGTTTCTTGTTCTGGTAAAATATGTATTCAAGGTAGTAGTGGACTTTATCTGAGAAACAAAGTTCTAATCATATATACAGGAATTAAGCATGTAACAAATGTTGCAACAAAGGAAAGAGAAGCTTACACTATCATAATGACGCTGAATAGAAAATGGGAATGAAGTTATTATAGTAGATAACACATGAAGTGCACCTTCCTGCATTCATCACAATTTGGATAATGAATAGAACATGTAAGCAAATAAAGCTTATAATTTCTATCCAAAAAAAAGTAGCAGCTATATCATGAGGACTGACAAAGAAAAAGTTGGGTCTACTATCAAGAGCATGCAAAGAATATGAAATATCCTATATTCAAAGGTTTGTCTGCATTCAACAAGTAGGTGCCAATTAATAAACTTTTTACCTTTCACACGTGCTAAGTTTAACGCGAGACATTTTCATCTCATAGCATATACCTTTATATGGATACAAGAGAGAGAAAAACAAATAGTGCTTCCACTCAATTATTTCACTTTCAGTAATGAAGAATACTTACCTGAGAAAATTGTTGCATATTTAAAATAGTTTGTTTATTCTTTCTGTTTACATTATTTATACATTATATGATGAACCAAATGATTCCATCTATCAACATAAATTGTACACATATAACGCTTTAGATATACTGCTATTCAAATTCAATTCTAAGCACAACTGCACAATCCAACTTCAAAACAAGAACTTCTCTCTCAAGTATTATTACAGCAATCTAGAGTTTTTTCCCGTTTGTTTTCAACCTAAAAAAATGACACAAACACAAAAAAATAAAATAAAATAAAATAATTATACACTTCCATCCATTGCTTGATGAATGTTTTTTCATTGTCTATGTTGAATAGAAGCTAAAAACTCAATAATCTTCAAAAGTTGTTTTAATACATAGTGTCATTTCTTTTATATCGTACATATATCTTTATGGTAAATTTTCAAAAGTTGTTTGTTTTGACAATCTCAGATAACTTGAAGAGATTTGTTTGCCAATTTTCTCAAAGCGTCTATGTGCTTTATGTAGGCAAAGTGATTGGATTGACATAGCACGTAATTTAACATTTATTCTAATATATTTTAAGAGTCGTTTTCAACAGAGTGTTGAGGAGTCTCCACATCCAAAAGCTGAAGAGTTTTATGATTTATTAATTACTTCAAGTTAGCCATTATGGGCTGGCTGTAAAACTCATTTTGAGTTATCCTTGGCAATTCAAATGTTAAGACTCAAATCTAATTATAATGTAACGCATGCATGCTTTGATTCATTTATGGAGATATTAAGAGAGGTTGCTCCACCAGGATCACGAATTCCTCTAAATTACTATAGAACAAAAAAAATGGTTGCTAAACTCAAGCTTGCTTAATGAAAAATAGATTGTTGTGTAAATGGTTGTATGTTATACTACGATAATGCCAGACAATGTAACAATGAAAGATATGAACTTCGTAAAACTAATAATGGAAATAACAATGAAGTTCTGGTGAAAAGAATGCATTATTTACCTCTTGTTCCTAGGCTCAATAGGTTGTATTCCTCTATGAGCTCATCTACACACATAAGATGACATGCTAAAAATAATAGGAATGAGGGGGAGATGTCTCACCCATCTGATGATGAAGCATGGAAGCATTTTAATAGGACATATCCTGAATTTGCATTTGATCCTAGAAATGTTAGGCTTGGTTTGTGTGCTGATAGTTTCACTCCCTACAATCAATTTGCTTCTCCTTATTCTTGTTGGCCTGTGATAGTCGTTCCATATAATTTGCCTCCAGAAATGTGTATGACTGCCTCATACATGTTCCTAACATACGTTATTCCTAGTCCTGACAATCCCAATAGCAAGATTGATGTTTATTTACAGTCATTAATCGATGAATTAAAAATTTTATGGGCGGGTATTTTAACTTATGACGTGTCAAGCAAACAAAATTTTATGATGAGGGCTGCATTGATATGGACAATAAATGACTTTTCTGCATATGAAATGTTGTTTGGATGGATAACTGCTGGTAAATTAGCATGTCCATATTGTATGGATCAAACAAAGGCATTCACTTTGAAGCATAGGGGGGGAAATTCGTGGTTTGACTGCCATCATCAATTCTTACATATTGATCACATGTTTAGAAGAAATAAAAATGCATTTCAGAAGAAAACTATTGTGGTTGATAGCTTTCACCAAGATTATCTGGGCATGAATTAAGTGAGATTGTTAGTGCCTTTAGTAAAATAACTTAAATGCAGTCATGCAAACATGGGTATGGTGTTTATCATAATTGGACTAAGCAGAGCATATTTTAGGAGTTACCATACTGGAAGGATAATTTAATTAGGCATAATTTAGATGTCATGCATAATGAGAAAAATGTCTTTGATAACATATTCAACACTATTATGGATGTTAATGGCAAAACTAAGGATAATGTGAAGGCAAGAATGGACTAAAAAGAATATTGTCAATGACAAGAATTGGAGCTTATTGATTTTCCAAATGGTAAAATCATGAAACAAAAGGCTAATTATACTTTTACAAAAGAGTAGAAGAAGATTGTTTGTGAATGGGTTCATGATTTAAAAATTCCAGATGGTTATGCATCGAACGTGGCCAGATGTGTGGATATAAATCAATTACAATTGTTTAGGATGAAGAGTCATAATTTTCACTTGTTTATGGAGAGTTTGCTTCCAGTTGTTTCTTCTTTATTGTCAGATCAAATTTGGAAGCTATTGACTGAATTGAGTCAATTTTTTAGAGACTTGTGCTCAACGACTTTGACAAAAAAAGACATGCTCCAAATGGAATAGAACATTCTGATGATTTTGTGTAAATTGAAAAGAATATTTCCACTGAGTTTCTTTGATTCCATGGAACATTTACCAGTCCATTTACCTTATGAAGCAAGAGTAGGGAGGCTAGTTCAGTATAGATAAATGCATCCATTTGAGAGATACTTAAACAAGATAAAGAAAACAATCAAGAACAAAGCTCGGGTTGAAGGTTCTTTTTAAATGTGAATGGTTTGATCCTATGATTAATAAAGGTACAAGAGTTCACAAAGATTATAAGATTATCGAGGTTCGACACACTAAAAGATATGAGAGGTTTGATCCTTCTTGCTTCTTCTGTAAGACAAGTGTATTACGTTCCTTATCCTGGAAAGAAAAAGGATAAGGTCCAATGGTGGGTAGTAATAAAGACCAAAGCAAGAGTCGAGTTGAAATTGAAAGTGTCCAAGAAATTGCATCCAAGATGATACTATGACTCATATGGATCCAATTGTTAATGTGGATCTCATTGACCACTTGCAAGACACTAACGAGGTTTTTGATGTAGTTCAAGATGTTGGTTCTAGTAGATAGGATGAAAATTATGAAGAAAAAAAAATTTTAATGACAACAATGATGAAACATCTTCTAATAATGAATATGAAACAAATAGTGATGAGGACAATGTTTCCTCATAACTACGAGTATAGAATTATTTTAATATATTATAGTTACTAATTATACATTATTGTATTGTGTTTAGAATTCTATTTATATTATATTTTTATTATTTATGTAGATGTCATCATCACGGGGAGATAAAGGGAAAGGGCAGGAAAAGGAGAAGTAATCCTCCCGATGTCTTTGAATTAATTTAGGGAGGCTACCTAGGGTGTAATCATCAGGATCATCTCCACCCCCAATTACAATATCACCCACTATGGGTTTGCATCAGGCACCATCTCTTGAGTACATTATGATACTCACACCTGGATCCTAGCGTCCGTCACATACTTCCCATACACCACATGGCACAACATATGATTCTGGGTCACCTACTATTGGCCTATCACTGAGTACTCGTGAGTCACCAGCTTCTCGTGATTCTAATGTTCCTATTTCTTCTACCCCATTTGTTACCAATGGGGAAGCAACAAATCAAAGCAACAAGATGTTTGTTGAGCCAGATGGTGATTTTGGGTATGTGTACAACTATTTGTTATCCATTTATAGTTATGCGTATTCAAATTTTTTTTGAGAATATTTACATTTCTTTTTTTAAATTATATAATAGGTTTCTGCCATCTAAACATGTTGCTGATGCCATTACCAAGGTTATACGATCTAGGTATAATCAACATTGGCCATCTTAGGGAGAAATACCCAAGGACACTAGAGAAATGTGGTTTTGAGAGTTTCAAGTATGTATCATTTTTTATTTGTTTAATTAAGTTTTTTTGTTTTGTAATAGTGTAATTTTTTTTAACTTTAACGTTATTTATATAATATTTTTGAAGGGCTATGTTTGGTGGATGCCTCAGTATCATAACCATATGCAGAAGACATATAATAGTTGTAGTTCGAAGAGACTATTAGGTTTGCTAGGGCAGTCACGCAACTTAAATGAAAGACCTTTTTGGATTAGAGAAGGCATATGGGAAGACCTATGCAGGCACTAGGCTAGTAGTGTGTATAAGGAGAAATATCAATAAGCAAAGATGAATCGTGCTTCTGACACTAGTGGATGCTTGCACACTAGTGGTTGCATTTCTACAGGCACCTATGCACAGAAATTGGTAATTGTCATTATCAGTTGTTTAGTAATATATTTTATTATTTTGTTATTAATTTATTTCTCATTATTATAGGCTAAGGCTTGGGGTAGAGAGCCCACAATTGATGAGACCTTTCGTCACGTACATTTGAAGAAAGCAAATCATACTGAATGGGTTTCTACAAAAGTTAAGAATTTATATGTTAGTATTTCTTTTGAATTTATAAAATTTAATATTAACTCATTTTATAACAACAACCATACGTTGTTTTTTATTTACATCTTTAGGAGGAATTCAAAGTTAAGGAATTTGAACAATCTTCTCAATGCTCAAATGAAGAAGGGGCATATAGTACACAAATGACCAGTCGAGAGCTTTGGATTAAAACTATTGGCGGGATAAAGAAGGGTCGAGTTTATGGCCTTGGTTCTCAAGCATCTATCTATGACCATGGAGCGTCATCCTCCTTAATGCTTGGATCGAGTCAAGTTCCTGAGCACGTTATTAATCAAGTTAAGTAATAGTTACAACATTTTTGATTAATTGATTTTCGTATTTTGATTAATCAACTCGCTAGATGTAGTCAATTTTTTCATTTTTTGTATTTTTGTGGGTTTGGAGAAGAGTTATGGAATGAATTGATGAATTTGTGTTTATATATATTAATCAGGTTAAGGAGCAGTTGCAGCAGGAGATGGATGATCGGGTTCAGGAGATTCAATAACGAATGGAGCAACAGAAACAACAACGTGACCAACAACGTGAGACAAAGTGAAAAGTGTGATTTGAATGATACCAGCGTCAACAGAATAAACAAATTAGTAATTTGTTGAAATCATATTTAAAAGTCGTTGGCACTCAGCCAAGCCAGCAACAACCACTATTAGAAGAAGACAATGAGGATACTGAAGATGATCATGAAGATGACAATGATAATGAGGATATGAATTGAAATTGATGTTTGAGTGTTGTATGGATTCTGATATTTCTTTTAAACTTTTCTATGGATCAGGTTGTATTTGGACAAACTTTGTTTAAGTAATATAATTTTTTATGTTTGTTTTATGGATTGGTTAAATTAACATGTTGAAATTGGTGTTTGAGTGTTGTATGCATTGACAGTAATTTAATTATAGATTTTAAAAATTTATTTTAAAAATTTTTTTTAATCCAAAAAATTTGTGTTGAATTTTTCCTCAGCAAATTCGCATAGAAATTTTCGACAAAAAAATCATCTGCAAATTTGTGGCTGAAAATTCGCTGCAAATGAACACCAGAAAAAACCGCCGCAAATTAGCGACGAAAAAATCACCGTAAATTAGCGGTGAAAAAATCTGTTGCAACATCTCAACTCTGGCACTGGATGTCGGCGTATTGCCGGAGAGATTTGTGGCGGTTTTGCGGCGGATATATCTAACGCAAAATTTGTGGCGGAAACTAAAATCCGCTGTAAACTACATTGTAACGACCGTTTTTGAGACTGTCATGAATCTGCCGTAAATTGACAATTTGAGGCAGATTTATCCTTCGAAAATCGTGACTTTTCTTGTAGTGCATGATTTTTGTTGCCTCATTCTATGCGTAACCATAAGCCAATCACCATGCAAAAAGTCCTCACTTGATTGTGAGACAGTCATGGTTGCATGCAACTAATTAATCTGCTCATTATTTCCATTCAATGCCTTATCAACATTTTGAACTGTAATAATCAATGTGGTTATTTCTGGCACTGAGTCACTGTCCACGCCACTAGTTTTAAGGATATCCTTAATAGCAACAACTAGTGGTCAAGAAGTACAATCCCTAGTGACATACACATAACACCCACACTGAGAACTAATTAGGTGGAGGCCCTCATATTCAACCTTGTATCAATGGCCTCTGAGCCAAACCTTCCTAACTACAGGTTGGTTGAGATCAATCTCGACGCAAATTTGAGTAAATCTCCCTCTAGCCACCTGCAAAGTATTGGTATCAATGTTGATTGGTATCCTTACTATTGAAGCGAGCGCTAAGAGGAAGCTTTCATCATAATAGACAAGACTAAGGCTAGGAACCTAATCTAGACTACGGTTCTATCCACCTCAATTGGTGAAGCAAAATCCAGTGATCAAGGTGACACAGTAAGATAATGATCAAACATCATCTAAGGATCACCCCCCATAACCTTCTCTCTATCAACTTCCTAATCAAACTTTACCATGAAGAAGCCCCTCCCTACTTTCATAATCTTGAAATATCCAGAAAGTTTCCATAGATTCTTCAATCTATCATACATCACCATGAAGCCAACATCTTTACCTAGGAGTTTTATAACTAAAGCATCCTGCCAGGGAAGACAAAGTTCATTGAACACATTTTCATCAAGAAAAAACTTTTAGCAATAACCTGTTTTCACCTTCATACTCAACATAAACTAAACCTTTTTGTAACAAATCAACTTTCTCATTAGGTGGTGGAGGTGTTTTATTCCATAACACCTTATCTTTGAAAGAAACTTGAGGTTGAATACTACCACTAGTGGAATCTCTTTGATTGCAGAGAAAACAAGATCAACGTTTGAAGCCATTCTCATACACAATATTAATTAATTGTTAAAGTTACTACCTTGAACATCAATAATTGGGCTCACATTATGTTTGGTTCATTTTTGTCATTCTTGGGAATATTATAAACTATTCCCAATAATTTTATATTTCTATGTTTGGTTTAACGCAATAGCCCTTGGTGTATTTTATAATATTCCAAAAGTATCCTAATGGCCATTAGATCCAACATTCAAGTGAGAGAAAAACTTCACTATTTACACATCTAGCACATCAACAAAAACCCCAAAATCAAATATATAATAGCAAGTAATCTAATTCAATAGTTTGGAATCAATACACCAAGTAATCTGAGGGAACTAGCCCTTAAACATATCTGTCAGCAAAGGAAGATGAAGGAAGGAAGGCTGCTGATTGAATACCTAGAGAGCAAGGTCTATGGTTTGGTCATGTTTAGCAAGTGTATTATTACTTAAGAAAAGGATGAGCACAAAGTTACGTGCTAATAAATAGAAATTATGATTAATATATGAACATGTAATCTCCATTATTGGAACAAACATACGGGAACTCCAAATACAGTTACAGAAAACAAATTATGGTAATTGAATAGTCTCGAATCAACCAAAAAAAAACTACAAAACCCCAAATCAAATCCATAAGACAAAAAAAAACCCCAAATCAATTTGGACAATAAACTGCCATGATGTTCATTCAAAGTTTTAGATCTCATCTCAAAAAAAAAAAAAAAAACCCTAAAGCAATCTAGACAATGGAGTGCATTTGAGCAAACCGTACTTGATGTATTCATCCCAAATCCTTACAAAACCTTGCTTGATCTATCAGCCTTCACCGTTGATCCCACTGGAATTTAGGTCAAAATTCGATGGCCTTCATTGCTGCCAACCTTCCCTTACTTCAGCACAAACCGCCATCGGTGTTGACTAGGTTGGCTGGGGATATCATAGGTCATTTAGGTTGATTGGGTCTCATTGTCACCCTTCATCGTCTGGGTTTGAAGTCGAGCAAAGATGACAGAAATTTCTATTATAGAAGATGAAGGAAGATGATGGTGGATGAATGAAATAGAAGGCAAGAGAGTCTTTGAACAAATTAAAATGATTCTCATGCCATAGGAATGAATTCAACCCACCCCCTATGGTGGGAATGATTTCATGGAAATCCTGATTAAAAAACATGCCTAAGAATAAGTTTTGGGTGGGAATGATTTTTCTAACCTCATACCAAATATGGGAGTATTTTATTTCCAGGTCAAAATTCTTGGGATTGTAGAAGTCATTCTTGAACCAAACACCCTATTAGCGTCATTCTTTGGCTACAATTCCTCAGCTCCAAATTGATCATGTTACTTGACACCTTCCCCATTTGGTTGGACAAAGATTATCATAAGTAGGTATATTTTTGCTCATCAAAATAGTGTGGCATGTGGTGGTATGGTTTATAACTCATCGGGTGCTTTTCTTAGAAGTTTTGTAACGAATTTGGGTGATTGCACCATCATTATGGTTGAACTCTTTTTTTTTTTTTGGAGGAGATATGGGTTCCCCATAGGGAATTGTACTTGTCCCTTATTCTTATGAGACAATGTGGTATACTACTGATGTCATGCTTCATCTCCCATTATAGTTGAACTTTAGGGTCTTTTTTTTTTTTTTTGGCTCGAGGACTTTATGATCTAGGCTTTCGAAAAGTGATTCTTGAAGTTGGTCAAGTTGAGTTGTGAGACATAGCATTCATATGTTCCTCTTCTTATGCAATGGTTAAGGGCATTGTCAATAGAGATTGAGAAGTTATTTGCCATCATATTTATAGGGAGACAGTTGTTGTGCTAATGCTTTAGCTAAGTATAATCATGGCCTTCCCATTAGGTTTCATTCTCTAGGAGTTCATTCGTCTTTTCTTTCATATGCTTTCATGGCATAAAGTAATATTATAGTAATACTTATTTTGATTATTTTGTAACATGTTAGTTGGGTTTTTCTACTCTGTTGTTTATAAAAAAAATAAAAATGTAATATAAAATCACAAAATCTACTAACTTTATAAGTACTACTGACAAACATAAATATTACATATACTATCAAATTGCATTTTTTTTAAACAATAATTTTGTTAAGATAAAAAATAAACAATGATAAAGATTATTTGAATTATATTTTTGTATTTATTTTTAAGAATTTAAATAATTAATAAGATGTATTTATAATCTTATCTTCTTTATATTTATCTTTAAATCTTTAAATTAGTAATAAGATGTACTTATAATTTTATCTTATTTTTATATTTAACTTTGAATATTTAAATTAGTAATTAATAATAGTAGTTTTGGAAAAACAAAAATTAGACACCAAAGTGGAGAATCGCCTTTATATATATATATATATATATATATATATATATATATATAACATTAAAACAATAATTATACCAGAAATTTTAAATTTTAATTTTATCATCCAAAAATTAAAATTATATTATCAGTATTGTTCAATTTATTATACATTTTAATACAAATATAATTTTACTCTTAAAAATTATTTTCATATCAAACAATTAAAAGCATGAAATTAAAAGTCATAATTATAACATTAAGAGTTTAAATTTGATCCATATTAATATAAAGTTTTTTACATTATCAATTTATCATCTAATGATGTGTTAACATATCTTTAAAAAAGTTAAACTTTATAAGTAATGATTGTGATTGTCAAACTTCTTTAATGATTTAACAATACATAGTTAAATGATAGTATAAACTATTAGTCTATCATAATTAAATCCTAATATTAATTAGGAGTTTGATTTAAAGTATATATCTAAATTTATTGTAGAGTCTATTGCTAGTAATTAACTAAATGAGAAACCACTTAAATTATATGTTATTTCTTTTCAAAATATATCAAATTGTCTTTCATACAAGATCCCTCATTTCATGCCTTATATCTAGATAATCAACGGTTCATACCGGAAAGGGTGATATTGGAGGAGGTGATTACATATGGCTTTTTATCATGATCAGTAATGAATAAACAGCAATATTTATTTAGATCATTTTGAGATTTTTTTTATACAAGTAAAACACAGTACAATACTACGATGCAAAGAGTATAACAGTATTTGCAAACAACCAGCTAAACAATTAAATATACAACCTTGAAACTTAACTCTTTTTTTCAAATAAAAAAAAAACTACTAGAAACCATGCCAAACTAACATACAGACACACCAATCTGAACCTTAAAGGCTAAAAAAATAAAAAAGAAAGATTCTCAGCACTCACACCATCACTTTAATTATGGGTGTAGTCATATCTCATTGTCGTTTATAATTAGGGTTTGTCTTTTCTTTTTTTTCTTTTTTTTACAATATTAGGGTTTGTCTAATAAAGGATATTCACTGAGGAATAAAAATAATAATATATTAAAATAAAAAATAAAAGAATTTAAAAACTTTATTCTTCACTTTTTATTTTTTTAATAAATATCCTTAAAATAACGTTTAGTAAAACCCTTGTTATTATTTTGTACCATCTTATTTTTCTTTTTTTAACCAGATATTATCCATTAGCAAAGAGGTAGGTCCACCCTCTTTTTCTTTTATTGTATAATGATCATATTTGACATTATTGTGCAAAGTGACTATGATTGGCAAAACAGATGTTGCCCATCATCCCAAGAGAATCTTAGAGTGACATGTCAAAATTTTTCATTATGTGGCGGATAGGATAATAAAGGAGCAATAAACTATTTTAAAAAATATATTATCAACAAGTGCTCTTTCACGTGAAGAAAAATAAGTGTTCTTTTAAAAGTGTCAAAATGAATTGACATAACACGAATGCGTCAAGACATTTTTTGGTTGAGCTAAGTTGGTCATATTATGTTTTGGGTTAATATTTTATTAATTTAATTCAATGCATACAAGTCGGGTGAATTAATTGTTTTCTTTTAATAAATTTAATTTTTAAAAAATTAAATTAATAAAAAATAAAAAACTTGAACTACTTAATTTTAGATTAATAAAAAATAAATTAAAAAATTAGCATAATTAATAATTACGTTTTAATTTTTCAAACAAAATAGTAACATCTTCCTATGTCTTGTTAGATTAAAAAATACAATTAAAATTGAGATCAATAAGTTGGCCTAACTCAAAAATAATCAGTCAAACTTCGAATTAGGTTAAATTAAGTTAGAGCAAGTTTGATTAAATTAAGTTTAAATTTAAATTTTATTAATTTAACCTATACTTTTTATCATTTGTATTATTGGATACAACTCATTGAACTTGGTCTATTTTTCCAGCTCTATATTCTTTGACTTTTAAAGGCAATAAGTTATTTTAAATGGGGTATTACTATTTTTCGGGGGCATCATGGGGAACAATGATGGTGGTTGGATTGTCAGATTTTCTGGCTTCGTGGGGGACGTTGATATTTTGCTGGCTGAGTTGCTAGCTATCATGCATGGCCTCATGCTTGCCTGGGATCGAGGCTTCAGAGGCATATGGTGTGAGACGAATTCCATGGAAGCTTTGTGGCTTGTCACAACTTCAGTTTCTTCCTTCTGTGCTTATATGGTTGTTACTGGTGATATCAAGCACCTTCTCAACTATACATGGAACACATAGATCACTTATACTTTGCGTCAAGTCAACTACTACGTGGATTACATGACAGAAATAGGTGATTCTCGTATGGATCATTTAATTGTGTGGGATACTTCTTCTCTGGGCTTGAATATTTATCACAAATTGGAGTGTAGATAATGATTCTTTTTACTCTGAAGGCAAGTAAATGTAATTTGTTTTTACATATAATGCCTTTTTATGATTCAATATATATTAATTTGAATAACAAGATTTAAGAAAAATGCAATATGTTTAAAAAATTTCTGTAAAACAAATTTTAGCGTTACAATTTTTTTACTAAACAAATTTTAGTACTCTATTACATGTATTACAAACTCATGCATCGCACATGAATGATGAATTGATGACTAGTTTTTATTAAAGCTGGCTCTTTACAAAATGACCATCCAAGTAGTCGTTTTAAGCAACTCTTCAGCCCGTGATTGACTTATTTTTTGAAGAGAGATTTTTATCTAAACATTGTGCAACCAGTTAGATGTATTAAATCAATCAAGACTTAATATTTTTATAAAGTATCATGAAATTAATTGTGAGATTCAAAGATTTATAAAAATATTAAGTTTTAATTGGACTAGTATACTCAACTATAATACAGAATATTTAAGTAATAATTTCTCCTTTTTGAAATTATGCTTATTAATATACACATGAATTTATATAAATTCTTGTGCATGAATTTAGACATGATTGACTTACCCTTTCGAATCTCTACCCATTAGTAGATACATGTATTTACACTAAATTTGTGCATGAACTTAGACATAATATGTTGACCTTTTTGAGTCTCTTCTCTTTAATAGATTTATTATTTATACAAATTTTTGTGCATGATACTATACATTAAAATTGGCTCATGCGATAATGACCTTTTAAGTAGTCATTTTGAGTAATTTCTCATACATTAATAAATATATAAGATTAGACATGATTAATTAACTCTGAGAATCTTCCATTAGATACATGTATTTACATAAAAACCTGTGCATGGACTTATTAATGATCTATTAACCTTTTGAGTCTTTGCCTATTTATGTATTTATACAAACTTTTGTGCATAATACTCTGTATTAAAATTAAAATTAATTAATGCCATAAGAATATTTTAAGTAATCATTTCGAACAATTCTTCAACTCGAATAATAGATACTTAGTCAAAACTAAGGAATTAAGATAGGAAACTCACTTGCTTAAGTATTAGGCAAACTCCTTGCATTCAACAAATTACTTTTTCCATTCTTTTTTATCTGTGTCTTTATAAAAAAGTACTTTTGTTCATATTTATTTGTCATTTTAAAAAACTAATGAAGTCTTAATTGTTTTTTTTCCTACCCTAATATTAATAAGTGAGAGAATAGAATAATAGGTTGATAATAATATTTTGAATATTTCATTGAGAGATAATTTAGCTAAATGCGGTTATTTTTGCTTATTATTAAGCCTACTAATTATTAGCTTTTTTAATTGTTATTCAATAACTTTAAAATACAAATAAAAAAGAATCAAAGGAGTACAGTTTACCGGCAAAATGTGTGCATGTTTTTAAAATGGTTATGTAAATTCCCTTGCCTGGAAAACTACAAATTGGCATGGTGTTGGAGTTTTTTATTTTGCTAGATGCCAGTTGCCAGTTGCCAGTTGCATGCATGGAATGGGCCGAAAAGATGCATGGTATGAGCCGGGTGGTGGGCCTCCATTTTAGAAACAGACCATCGCATTTGCCTTGGGCCTTGTGCGGTCAACAACATTTACAATTTCAGCAATGCCATTGGCGGAACTCCAAAAAAAACTATTGGCGGATGACCAAAGGAAAAAAATAACCAATGCTATTGGCGTTGAAAAAAAAAAATCAATTTGACAAGAAAGTTTCCATATGAAAGCTATTATGAATGTCAAATAAATGGTTAGAGAAACCAAAAATAAATGGTTAGAGAAAGAAAATAATAAAATTGAAAAGTAAAAATATAAATAACAAATTTTAATTTTGATGTATTTTTAGTATAAAATTTTTTACACCATCAACTAACTAAATATTATCACTTGGGGTAGAAATAAGTCAAACTGCTCATCAAGAGCCTACAACTTAACCTGATCTGTTTACTAAACAAGTTAAGTCAATATTTTTTTAAAAATTTATTTAACTAAAAATGTTATGTGTCAAGTCATTCAAAATGCCTTTTAAGCCTACAGATTGGCCTGATATATTTAATTGTATGTAATATAATATATATTATTATAATAATTATAATTATTATAATATATTATACTATAATTATAATTATAAATTTTTTTATTTTTAATTAAATTTTAATAAAAGTCAATAACTAAAAACTCCAAGAAAGTAAGTTGAATCAAAACAGCAACTTCCACCCCTAGTTGCGCCACTCCCTACTCAGCTGCTCCTTTGTTGTGTTGAACTTTTGAATGGCGACATAGAACTAGAACTAGGTGACTAGGTGAGTGTTTGCTCTTTTGCTTACAAACACTTGTAATATAGCTAGGAGACAAATATCGTTCCTATGAGGATGTTGGCTCCCAATGCTAAGTATCAATCAATAGCTTATCTAAATTCTCTTCAACATATAAAATAGGAGAATAATGCAATAAAGCTAATCTACAAACAGAAAAGCGATAAATGAAAATAAACATAATGGTTTATAGATTTATAGAATACTTCTTCACCTTCCACTTCAATCAATGATATGCAATCATCACAAGCAACATGAACGCATTAGTTAAGTTAGCTTGAGAATCTAATTTAGTTAAAAGTCTATATCTATGTCAGTTAACACTGACTTCCTTCACCTATCTCACTATGCTTGCATGAGAACCATAGTGAAATCCACTAATGAATGATCTATTCTCAAACACACGTTGTGCATGGTTAAGAGATATATTTTTATCTCATTAGCGAATCAACTTATCCAAACCAATTGAACTCATCGAACATGTATTAACCATACATATGATCTCAAATCCAAATTCATATGTCTAGGTTCATCAGATTTCAATAAATCACTTAAAAGTTGATCAATCAGATTTCAACAAATCATTTAAAAGTTGATCAAACAATCAAGAGCATTAATAATCATATGATTGAACAAAACCAAACATCAATAAATACTCAAAGTAATACAAAGTCATTAATATTCATAGAAGGATTCGAAGTTATCCCTAAATGCAGCTCAGCTACATCATGAAACGCGAAAATCTATTACAAAAATCATATTCATGGAAGATGGAAGAAGGAAAAGAGAAGGTAGAATGAAGGAAGCTCATGGATGTGATCTTCTATGCTTGAATCATCCTCCATAATAAGGAAGATGGCCTCCAACCTTGGCTTCCCTAGCCTCATCAGCTTCCAAAACGTGAATTCCAGGTACAGCTTCTCTAAAACCTCAAAAGCTCCATTGTAAAATCTGCTAAAATTGTATTTATAGGCCCAGGAAAATAAAGTCACGCCGCGGCATTAACATGCATACGCCGTGACTCGTTTCAATTTAGGTCACCAACGTCGCGGCATTAATGTGCCACGTCGCGGTGTGCAAAATTCGTAACTTTCTGTCTGGATGCAGGGGATTCACCACGTCTATGCCCACGCCGCGACATCAGCTAGCAGAATGCTTCTTTGGCATTCTCTTCCAGTTTTAGCTCAAATGCTCCTTATATTAGCTTGTTTGGAACCCTACCTATAATAGAGAAATCACCAAATTATTAACAATTGTAAATCCACTTAATCAATAACAAAATAAGCATAAATTTCTCAATATCATATAAGAAAGGTATCAGAATTGAATATAACAAATATAAGCACAAAACCTTCTAAATATACATACAATGAGGACTTAAGCAATTAATGAAAGCATATATACAGGACACAAATAACTACATTTCATGTAGTTATCACTCTCTCAAACCTAGACTTTTGCTAGTCCTTGAGCAAAACAAAGTATGACTAAGTAAACTTACTTGAGAATTCATACTTCACATGCATTCAGCAACTTTCAATTTCAATTTTCTCTTAAACATAACCAGTGTAGAATGATTGCATCAGTCTTCAATGAATGCAAGAATCTCACAATCAACTTCACACATACACAACCCTAAACATGCTAACAATCCAGTTTCCTTTCATGCAAATCACATTTTTCCACAAACATACAAGATAAACTTCTCTTATTCAAATCATTCACATCCGGACAAGTTTATAAGCATACATGCATATGAATCATATAATCCATAAAATTGATCCTAAACTTTCTCTCCACTAATGTAAATCACACATAACTGTGGATCAAAAGGGTCTTTAATAACTTGTAATGTCAGGCCATGGTAATGGGCGTATGAAAAGAAGGGAAATGATATACAACAAACATTGAGAAACATAAACATGTTATTTCAAGACTTGAGATCATGTGATATTATTAGGGTAATCAACAGTGAAAGAAGAAAACTCGTCAAAAACATTCAATGCTTTTTATACTTTTCACTTCTTATGCTTTGCTTGTTCTTCTTTTTCCTTTTCTCTTTTTCCATTTTTTTATAAAGCAATGTTTTTTCTTTCAATTTTGCATCTAGTTCCGTTAGGCTCATTTTGTATTGAATATAAATTCATATCCTTAATCACTGAACTTACTTCAAAAAATAACATATCATGTACTCAATAAACATTGATAGTAGGAAGAAAATGTAATGCTTTCACATGCATTAGAATGGTTAACAGGTTAACGAACACAATGGGTAAATGAAAAACAGATAAGGCCAAACAATCAACAGACTTCAAAATGGGACCTAGAGATATCATCATATCAGGGTAAGCTTGAAAAGGCTCAATCAGTCCAAATAATACCCTAATCATTTCTTCAGTTATGCACAATCTAGGATTTCGTCTCAAGAGAGTTTAAAAATAATTTCTAAGATAATCGAAATCTCTACATGCACATCCATAAACTTTCTCTAAACATGCACTCTTATCATTTTCAAAGTTACACTTGCATCTAAGTGAGATGTAATCATACATAAAAAGTGACTAAAAGTAATCAAATTGCAACCATTTATGTTATTAGATAACTAATTCCACACTAGCATCAATCCAACCATGCATTAGAAATTGAAAAATTTTCCTCAAAAACCCATCAGTAATAGTCAAACTCAGCATATGATCGTGATAACATGGTGACTATCATTATTGCATACTTAAAATATCAAAACATGTTATACAAATTCAACATTATAATAACAATAACATGTAATGATACCCCTCAAACCGAAGTGAAATAATGTCCTCACTCTCTATGGTTTCTATGGTACCTGAGCCTATCAATATACTGAAATATGATAGCTGAGTATACCACAAATATTTAAAAGCACTTAAAATAAACTAATTATGGACATTATATACATTACAGGATGACACGTCGCGGCACACAGCATCCATGCCGCGGCATTTGGTTAGAATGGGTGCTTTCCACAGCACCCAGATCAAATCTTTTTTTTTTAACAAGTTTAAAGGTAACGTCGCGGCATTGAACTTTCCACGTCGTGGCGTTAAGCTCTCTGGATTATGGATTGATACGCACAAAATAACTGTCACGCCGCGGCGTGAGAGATCAGTCTACAGAATTCTACAGCAAATTTAATTTTACAACAGAATTTGCTCCAAAGAAGTCCTCAACACTCCTAAAACTTGTCTAAAATATAAAACTGCAGAATATACAACAAAAACATATTAAAACACAAAATCTAGGTATTAAGTATATATATATATAACATAAAACATAATTAAAAGATAAAACTAACTAAAGCTACAAAATCAAACATACTAACTACAAAACTACAACAATCAAATATAGTAACTAATATAAGACTCAAAACAAGAGAAAAACATAAAAACGAACAAAACTACAAAATTAAATATATTAACATATATAAGACTTAATACTAAAGAAAAGCATATAAACTAACAAACTCATAAAAACCTGGGTTCCCTCCCAAGAAGGGCCTGAGTTATAGTCTCGGTAGGACTTTCACAAGGCAAACCACCAAACTGCACTTCAGTATACATCTCCTTAGAGCATAATCGGTTTGATCCCAAAATGGATGGATCGGATGGTAGGCCTTCTTTTGCCTAATTGGAGGTCTCCATTTGGGGGTTGCAAACTCCCTTAAAGTCCTCGAGTGACTATGTTCATCCTCCATTTATTGTACTTAAAATACACAGAATGAAAACTTAATGAAAAAGAACTACACAGCTTGAATTAGAATTAAATAAACTCATTGTTGATATTAGTAATACAAAAATAGATCGTCATCCCCGACAATGGCGCCAAAAACTTGTTCGTTCTTTTGTTTACTGCAAGTGCACATATTGCACTTGTAATATAGCTAGGAGTCAGACATCGTTCTTATGAGGATGTTGGCATCCAATGCTAAGTATCAACCAATAGTTTATCTAAATTCTATTCAATAACATATAAAATAGGGGAAGAATGCAATAAAGCTAATCTACAAACAAAAAAGCGATAAATAAAAATAAACATAATGGTATAGAGATTTAGGGAATCCTTCTTCACCTCCTATTTCAACCAATGATATGCAATCCTCACAAACAACATAAACATATTAGTTAAGTTAGCTTGAGAATCTGATTTAGTTAAAAGCCTATATCTAGGTTAGTTAACACTAGCTTCTTTCACCTAGCTCACTATGCTTGCATGAGAATCAGAGTAAAATCCACTAATGAATTATCTATTCTCAAACACACGCTATGCATAGCTAAGAAGTATATTTCTATCACATTAGTGAATCAATATAGACATTTGTCATAACGATAGAGATCATGATAATGAGAGACAAGTTTTTATTTATAATTTAATCTAAAGTATTCTTGATGGTAGGATTATTGAGAATAAGACATTAGTAATCTAGATAGATCAATATATGTGTGAATGTCTCTATTGGATAGAGATTGATAGATCTCATTTATTAATTCACATATATAGATGATACATATGGAGATATGATCATTGAACTGACTCAAGTGAAAATCCTCAATGGTTTATATTACCGTTAAACTGTCAATAGGATATTCTCATGAAGAACATGATGTAAACTTTTCCTTTAACCTGATATTATCATAGTATTTAATAAGTTATTTGTTATACTTTGATTCCGAACACCTAATGCCCTAGGGCGCTAGTTAAATAGATATTGGGTATGACTAAATACTTGTAGACTTAATAATATATCAATAAGGAATCTATCAACTTTGGTAATGAGTTTGAACTCTATGATTATAACAATAAAATTAAGACCTTTGTCAGGGCAATCGAATGAATGAAGAAATGAGTTTCTTAAGTCATTAATTAGTTGGTTATAAAACATAAAGGTTTACCTATTAAATTTTGACAGTTATACCATACTCTAAGGTTAACTCAGAGTTGGAACGATGGAAGGAAATATTGCATTATTCTTCTAAAGGTTATTGAGGAGAAAAAATGTTATTTCATACTATTCGGTCGTTAAGGAGTGTTGCTAGACACCAACCTTGATTAGTAATTTAGTTCGACTAATTTACTACTAGCTTGGTATTGAACGTATGAGATAACACACTAACGAGTGTTCCAATCTTTGCTAAAGGATTATTTAATTTATTATTTGATAATTAAATTAGAGAATTTAATTTAATCAAATAAATAAAGTTTTTATCCAAATGGAATATTATTATATCTTTTGCTAGCACTTAGAATACAATTAATATATGATACAACTATCTGAATAAATTCTATTTGGAATAAAAAAAATCAAAAGTTTCCAAATGTTGTAGTAACTAATGTTTATATCCTATTGGATAGGATTTATTGCTGCATGTTATCTTGATAGATAAGATTTATTGTTGCACATTATTTTGATAGGTAAGATTTATTGTTGCACATTATCTTGATAGATAAGATTTATTACTACACGTTATCTTGATAGATAAGATGTATTACTGCATGTTATCTTGATAGATAAGATTTATTGTTGCACGTTATTGTGAAATCCTATTAGATATGCACCAAAAGTCAAGAACGTGGTACAAGCAGCAACTAATGGTTGGTTAAATCCTATTAGATACGAATCTGATATGCTGTACGTTGGACTTGATATGCTGCACATTAGAAAGGATATGTTGCACGTTAAGTAAGATTTGACAAGTTGCCTATTAAATAGGATTTGGTAATACTACAAGTTATTTATTTTTGGAATAAATAAATAAAATAGCTTGTATGGCTATTTAAGGTGTGTTGTAAGGAAACTTCAATATATACTGAAATATCATAAACAGAAAACGTATGCTTTTCTGCTCTGATTTTTATTCTCAGATTTTTGTATAAGTTCCATGTTTCAAAGAAGTTGGTAGCAAAACTTGATCTTAGTGTGAATATGCATAGAGTCTTCATACAATTGAAGAATTTTTTTTAAAGTATCAAGTACCTTCTACTAAGTATTTCGAATTTATCTTTATAATACTAGAATAAATTTAAATACAAAAATGATTATTTTGGATTGCTGTTATGTTGTTCCATTGTGTGTTTTGATTACTGTACAATCCTTCATTCCAAAATTGGTAAGACTAAATAAGTAAATATACTTATTCTTAAAGAAAAAATAAATTATTTTATGACATATTTCAATATAACTTGGTTCTGTTAACAGCATCCATACTAATGTTTCATGATTCCAATCTAAATACATGTTATTATTGCTTCATGATTTTGTCCAATATATTGTTGAACACAACAACATTTTAACATAAGTGGTTAGTCTATGCAACTGAGCTTACACTTTCCCATTCAACTTTTTATTCAGCATACCAGACATAGTGCAATACTGCTTCATATTATATGACAATAAAATTTCTAAATAATATCATAAGAAACACTATTCATCAATACGCATGTCATGGGATTACTTTTTGCAGGAGTAAATTACAAAATCATTAGCAAATCTTTTTTGTTTTTGTGAGAAAATGGGGCACACAGGCCCAAAAAATAACAAAACTAACTAATACATCTACTAAAAGCCACACTAGCTAAATCATCTCTAAGGATCACATAAATACAACCAGGAGGATCAACAAAAACATAAACACCAAAGTCCAAAGAATGTCCCCAGTTAGCTAGGCCATCAGTTGCTCTATTTGCTTTGCGGTAAACATGTGAAAGAACCACTTGCCAAGGTCGTCCGGATAAGATTCTAAATCTCTTGGACCAAGGAAAAAGCAGGGTGATGATGATCCCCACAATTTTGAATCAAAGCCAATGCACTAGAAGAGTCTATCTCCATTTTCACTTGTCGACACCCAACATTCCAAGCCGTTCGAAGAGCATAAAACACTCCCCACAACTTTGCCATCATGATAGAGGTAACACCAAGATTAGAGCAAACACCATTAGTAGATCTTTAACCAGGTGTGAATCAATCTTTAATAATATATATTTTGTTCATATCATACATATATCAACCTTTTGAATTTGTCTAATTATAGTTAGATAATTTGAGGCTTGAGGTCGGTTATATTTTTTATAATTTTGTATTGTTGAATAATTAAGCTTATTAGACTTATGTTATTGAATTAGATTTTTAATGTAATATCTTAAAAATTATATACTTATTGGCCTATTTAAAGACTTAGGTTCATTGGTTTATTTCAAGTATTAAATTTGTTAGCTTATGTAAAAGTATTTCAACCTATTTAAAGGCCTTATTACAAAGTAAATATTTACAATATGCTTTCAGGTCAAATCAAGTGTCACAACCGAGATCGCGAAAAAGCAGTAAAAAATAAAATTTAAAAAGAAAATAAAATCGCTATCAATTTAATTAAATTAGAAAAAAATAAAAAACATTTTTATTTATGAAAACTGATTTTTTGAAAATGAGATTATATTTGAAAGTCAGTTTATGCATAAGGAATGATGAAAATTTAATCTCACAATACTCCGGATACATTCGCTCTAAGATGATTATCTTAAATTAATTGTAAAATTTATTAATAACCTCTAAATGTTTATTTTACCCCTTTTACAAATAAAATGACAAAACAGACTTATGAAAATTTTATTTTGGGATAATTAATTTTAAGAAAGAAAAAAATGTTTTATTTTAGTTTATTTTATTTAAAAAATTAGTTTTATTTTCTTAAAAAAATTAGATTATCAAACTGTTTTAGCTCAGATGATCTTAAAATTTGTCAAAAGATTAACAAACTATTACAAGTTAGTTAATCTTTATTTTATTGTGAAACTTAATGGGAATCTATAGGTGTCACCATAGAATAAACCAGCTGACTTAAACTTTATGTGTAAACACCAGTTATGAAATAATTATTAAAAAGACTTTTTTTTAAAAAAAAAAAAAGTATTCAAGCTTTGGCTCTCAAAGACACACAGAAAATGGGAACCCAAATCATATTTCTTGCCTCCTATCTTTTATTGATTGTTCCTTTTTGAAAAAAAAAAAAAAACACTCAATGAAATAAAAGCTAACTAAATCAAGCACCTATCGAAATGAGTTATTCACCGTATGAATTTGCTCACGAACTTCCATTTGACAAACCAGAAACCATTCTCTTTAAGAGCCCAAAATTAAATCAAAACAAAAAGCAGCCCCATTTGAAACCAAAAAAACGTTAAGCAATCTCTAAATCCTTACACAAGGGCCATTGTAAACCATGACATCAAAAGTCTTCCAAACATGATTCAATATTATTAGCTTGTGTCCGCCATATGAATTGCATTCACACCCAAAAGAATTTAAAGAAAAAAAAAAAAGCTCAATTTTAGTGCTTTCAATAGGTGCTGGTGCCACTGATGATCACTTCGTCACCCATTTGAACTTAATAGCAAACCACAAGATGGAATTGCATATAAGTCACAGGCGTTGCCACCTCAAAAACATGGACAGCACTTTACCTTCTTTCCAATGAAGTCACTTGACATCTGTAACAAAAGCCAACTCAAAGACCCATGATCCACAGGACTCAAATTAAGAAGAAACAATCAATTGAGAAGGATAACTTGAGAAAAGGCAGCAGCATGCATCAAATAGCCAGAGAAATTCGGCCAACATGATAAAAATGTGTTTCACCTAATTGCTTCCAATGTTCACAAAGAGACAGCATCTCAACAAATGCCAATGACTCCATATGGGGAACCAAATGGCGAAAATGATCACCCAATTTACTTTTAACATGACTAATGCTTTAAATATCTCTTTTTTTTTTTAGGAAACCACAGGGGACCATATTGAATAAGAGTTCAGAACTTATTAGTCACAACTGGAAATACCCATTATAGCCAATAATAAAAGCTAGAATGAAACAAAATTAAAAGGCCCAAAGTCAGAAGAAAACACAGGAATTCATGAGAAGGTAACAAATGACCAGTAAAGCTTAAGTAAAATTCATTTGACGATGAGTAGCCCAAAAGAACAACCTGCAAGATCCATGAAATATAACCACAGATAACCTAATTTTAACCTTAAGAATGACAACACACCAAAGGGAAAAGGAGCCCAAATACCAATCCTAAAATCACAGCACATATTACTTGGTAAAGGAGACATGTTCACAGATCATAAACCCAATATTTCGAGAGTTAAGCAAAACCTCAAACAAATTATACTCGACCCTCTGTCAACCGAAATGAAATAATGGAACAAGACCCAGGTATTACATTAAACCCGCAATCAACCAACATTACACAGCCTCTAAAATCCTTAATATGCATATATGCTAAAAATAAAAATCAGAACAATCAACTCTGTACACTTAGCAGGAACAAATAAACTGACAATAATTACCAATCATTCAACTTGAAGACACAAAGTAGAACTGAAATTACAAATTAGAATAATAATAATAATAGAGGGTTACCAAACAGTAGCCTTTTCCAAGCTGTGTACAATAGAAAATAGAAGAAAAGATACTACTATATCGATGGTACAGAGTAAGGCTATGTTCAACCAGTCTTACACACTAAGAATAAATGAATTGGAAAGGCCAGATTAAAGACATAGATGGTAGCCTACCAAAAAAAGTAAAAAAAAGAAAAGAAAAGAAAAATAAGAAGAGAAAGACAATAAAATAGATATAAACATATACAAGGAATTGAATAAAGTAAATCGACAAAAATGTTAACTAATTTAATGTTTCTGGGTAGTTTTGTTATACTTGGTCTTGATCCAATGGAGGCCTGCGGAGGTACCCTCCTTCAACTTCTTGACGCTAGTGGAGGCCACTACTTTGGTCTTACCGAGGGCGTTGTTGCTCTTCTTCTTAGGTTGATTGGAGCCAATCACAGGGTCTGGGCCATCGTCCCACTGGTCAGCCCAGGATGTTCCATAAGAGCCGATCCCTTCCATTTCTTCTTCTTCTTCTAGTGAGTCTCACCACGAATTCCCTTAATATGCAAGAGAGAGAAAGTGGAAAAATCTTGTGGAACCGGTTGAATTAAGGACTGCGAGCACTAGGGTTAGGATATGGATTTTGGCGATGAAGAATTGCAGAATTGGAGACCAGTTCGATGCATTTATAAAGGACTAGATAGCACTAGTTCAATTAGTTGACAAAACAATCAACCAAATCCAAATACATGGATTAAGCTTATGTTATCATGTGGACTTTGGCACGTTTAGGCCTCCACAAGAAAACTCATTTTCTGGCAAGTGTAGGCCTCCACAAGAAAACTCATTTTCACATTTGTTCTCCGCTGGAACCTGGAACCTTCTAGAAAACGTTGTTTTCGACTAAGATAATCAATTTTTTTTTCCAGAAAATTTTGGACCAACAGAGGCCATTACATGCTTGCGCTTACGTTTTAATTTTAATACAAGTCTAGGATTGGTGGGCCCATTTTTTTATGCCATGGCGGCTAGGGTGCAATGTTCTTAGAATGTTCGAGGGCCCAGCTGGGTGATTTCTACCGTCAAACACAGAATAATTAGATGAAGGGAAAAGTTGCCAAAAAAACAAAAAACTACATTGACTCTTTTTAAGTTTAGTGTAATTATATTTGATATTTTTTTTATTTATACTTTTATATTAACTTTTTTTATAGAAGAAATAAGTGTAATGATAAAAAAAAATTAGTGTAATAATAATATAAATTTTAAAAAAAATTAGTGTAATTTCTGAAATAAAAAAAAATATCGAATGCAATTAAATCAAATCTAAAAAAAAGATAAGTGTAACTTTTCGAAAAAAAAATAAAGGAGGAGGAAAAAGTCAAATTGGACCACCCATGTTCCACTGTATAATTCTACCAAAAGAAGAAATTCCAGCGATTAGTTCCCAAAGCCCTTGCGCGTATGATTTAGTGTGATTCTCCACCTGTACTGCTTTGCCCCCACCCCCACCAGAATCGACCGACAACCAAGAAAGCGGTAGTTAGACAACTTATATGGATTGGAAAGTGGAAATGTAGAGGGGTGATTCAGGATTTGTAGTGTGGGGGTCCCAAAGATTACACAAAGATTGTTTGAGGGCTCCAAATCATTAAATTACACAAAAATTTGCTCTTTGATTAATGGTGTATAGTGTATACTAGTCGGGTTAGATATGATATGTTAAAAGTTTTGATTGGATTATCTTTGGCTTCGGTCCCAACCCGCAGTGCTTATTATACTGGACTACTGGAGCCCACACGACTATGTTGACCAGTATTATTTTGGCCTAATACTCAACTTTTATTTTTCTTGCTAATGAAATTAGGTGGATGTTCTGGTGCATCAAAAAATTTGAGGCTACCGATGACTTCAAAATATCATCTAATGACATTTTGACACATAAAAAAAATGGTCAAACAACTAAATCCATGTCACACGGTCAATTAAAAAATTTTATTTACCCATGCAGTCCGAAGAAGGTGCTTTTCCCCAAACCAAAGGAGGAGGAGGAAACGTCGTCGTTTTTGGCGAGTCATCGAGGCGGAGGCATTTATGATTGATGTACGACAGGTCCGGAGGGTGTCGTTCTGTGGGTCGCGGCGTGCGACTTGGTCCGATATCGTGGGGTCTCGCGATTTTTTCACGACGGTGGTGCGGTGGTTCCAGCGACTGCCCGACGAAGACGGACTTGTGGCACGACTTTAGGATCTAGCGAGCTCGGCGGTTTGGTGGTGCGGTACTGTGTTGGGGGCTATTTTTCGGTAATGGTTGTTGGGTTATGGGTGATGGGTTTGTGATGGTGGGAGCTTGATTGAAGATGAAGAGGAAATGGTGGTTGGGTTCTGGTAGTGGGTTCTGGAAAGTGGAGAGGGAAAGCTGAAAGTGGTTTTGCTAATGCTGGAAGGGTGGCTACGTGGTCTTTGGTGGTGATGGTTTTGATGGTTGAAGGTGGAAGAAGATGAGGGAAGATGGAGGCTTGGATAAGGGTAAAGATGAAGAAGATGATGAATAGTAGTTGTTGTTAATGGTGGTTGTTAAAGGAGTGTGGCGGTGAATGGTGAATGAAGATCATGAAAAATCAGATCCCCTCCCAACGAAAATGGCCCTCTGTAATATGCCTCCCTTTACGTGAGTGAGTCTGAGTCCCCCTTTTGTGAAAACGCCCTTTGTCTTATGCTTGCTGAACCAAAAATCGATCCCTCTCTGCATTCTGAAAAGCTTATACATACATTTCTTCAGTCTTCAGTTTAGCTGCAGTTAGCCATTGGATGATATTTTGAAGCCATCGGTGGCCTCAAGTTTTCTGATGCACCAGAGCATCCACCATATGAAATTATTGTAAATTATACCACTATCTGGTTTGGATGTGCTATTTTGGATAATTTTTTTTCAAAAAATAAGTATTTTTTACAATTTTTTTAGTATGTTTGGATGAGCTTCTTAAAAAAAAAAGTATTAGAAACAAAACACAAATTATGTGTGTGTGTTTGTTTTTTTAAAATAGATTTTTGAGATTCCAAAAAAAGATATTTTCTACAACATAGAGAAGTTCATCAGTGATTAATAAAAGATCTTTTATAGGAGGATTCTTTGGTACCAATTGTGGTATCGGTGTCATTGCCTAGGTGGAAAGATCACAACTATAAACAAAAGTTATGTTAATCTAATGGTTTAAAATAATGACATGTTACCAACACAGCAAGTTAACTTGATAGCTTTAGAGTTTTGCATTTGATCCCCTTCTCTCTCCCTCTTTTCTCTCTCTTTGCCTTCATCTCAACCCTCTATCTCCACCATCTTCCTCTTCTCTCTCCTTGCCTTCATCTCACTTTCAGATCTCATTTTTTTGGTGATGTGATTTTCAATGAAACACTATATGAGTTGAGCATTATGCCTAGTTTCTCACAAGCTGTTGTATAATTGTAGTTTGTTGAACTCATGTTTTATGTAACTTAGTTATTCAATTTTAAAGTTCTTGCTTCTTCATATTCAAATTCAACTTGAGGCTTATAGGAGAAACAACTTGTGAAGGTTACTAAGGCTGCTTTGCTACTTTTCAAAATGTATAAAAAATGGATTGAGACATTGTTCTGCTACTTTTAAAAAATGTCCAGTTTATCTCGTGAAAGTTCTTTTATTGCTTCTTGCATTGCTGTAATTTTTCACATTATCCCATTCTCGCTTCAGATCTATATCTTGTTAAAGTTTTTGCTTCACATTATCCCTAAACAAAGATTATATGAAAAAAAAAGATCTTTTTTTAAAAGCTCATTTAAATGAGCCTATAATATTGATGTTAGATGTCTTATCCTTCATTATACTGTTTTTTTTTTCTTTCTTTAGATATTTCTAACTCTAATCTAATTAAAAAGAGAGAAAGAAAGAGAGTAAATCACTAATTTAGTCTTTGAAAGATAGACACTCTGTGATGTTACTTCCTAAAAGGTAAGAATTATGCTTGAAGTCGTTGAAAGTAATCCGTCAGTCAAATACATTCAATTGTTTATTGAGCTCTGTTTAAATTAACAGAGATGCATACATGGCATGTCAAGTGTCAAGATGGCTTCATACTTGGCATTTAACTTCCTTCCTAAATGTTTTGGAGGCTAGTGGGACTGCTTTCATCCCTCGATAACACACATTTCACAACCTCCCTTGTAATGGAGGAGCATTAGCCACCAAACCTGTCCTCCATGTTTAGCTACCTTCAAACTGTGATGATTTTTGTGAGTGTTGGTTTAGAAAATACATGTTTCCACCCTCATCATCTCTTAATGTTTAGTTGATGTGATGATTCAGTAGGAAAGGGAAGGTGAAATTTAGATATGCTAAAATGAGTTTAACCCGATGAGTTAACTCGTTTAATCTGTCAAATTTGACAGATTAAATTATATTTTTTAACTTCTTTTTTTAGAAAGGTCAATTTAACCTGACCTGCATAACTTGCAGGTTAAGGCAAGGTAGGTGGATTGACCCACTGGGTCAATTTGTATTTTTTTCTTTTAGAATTTTTTTTTTGCAGGTTAGCAGGTTAACTTATCTAACTCTCTTTTGTATTCACTTTTTAAGTAAGTTGACCTGTCTAACTCGCCAATCTATTATTTTTTTTAATTCTTTTTTATTTTTTAAAAATGGGGTGGGTTGTTTACTTTAACTCATGTAACAAAAATAAGTCAACCTATCTTATCTTATTTTCGGCTAACTTGTGGTGGGGTAGGACAGGTTGACTCGTTTTGTCATCCATGGTGAAATTAGGGATTTGGGTTTCAAAGGTAATGATCACGAAGGGAATAAGGATTGTGGAAGGAATTTGGGATGATATCGTTTCAGTTTTATAAAAAAATATGTAAGTACTTATCTATGTATGAAGCTACCTTGGCACTTAATGTGCGTATGCATGTCTGTTAATGTAAATAGAGCTTAGTTAATGATTAGATAGATTTAACTGACAAATTAATCTTTCAAGGATCTCGGGCTTAATATTAATCTTTTATAAACTAAATTAGTGATTCACTCTAAAAAAAATAAAGCAAGGTCAAAGAAACAACTTTTTTTTTGTTTTTTGAATTCACGGGACTAATAAGATGAGTGTTCTATCTTTCATAGACTAAATTGGTAATTTACTCTATAAAATTCAAGCAAGGTCAAATCAAATGCATTTTTTTTAAAAAAAATACTAATTACACATTATTTTGACTCTCACATCTCTCATTATTATTTAAGTGTCAAAATTAGAATATAAAAGTGTAAAAAATAAAATAAACCCAACTGTAATTAAATGATAAAAATTATATAAATATAAAATAATATGTGTATAAATATGTATAATATTATCACATTTTTTTTAGCCTAACTTAGTTTAATTTGAAATTTTCATCTACCTCAAAATTAAAACATGGTCTTGACTCTAACTTCCAGTGAAGTCCAGTCCAATCAAACACAAGCCACTTAGATTGAGCTGGGCTATATCATGAACAAACTTTGGACCAAGGTAAAAAGTAAATAGAAAATGAAAATTAAATTAAATTTTTAAAATACTTTTCTTAAAACAGTCCATAATTTTTAAGTTTACTTTCCTGTTATCTTAATATGCTTATTTCATATCACCAAAAATATTCTTATTTCATTATTGTCTAGTAGAATATAGCTGGAAGGATTATGATAAATAAAATTTCAATAAAAAATAAATTTTAAGTAATATTAATGACTTTTTGATATCAAAAAACTTTTTCTACTTGCTCCAATGTTACAAAGTCATCTTGCGTGTTCTTCAATTAAGATTTACCCTTGTGATTTTTAGGATATTTGTTAAGGAATTGAAGATTGTTTTATATAAAAATAAAACATTTAATATATATTGAAAACTGAACAAATTTTTTTATTATTTAAAACTTATTATTTTAAATTTCTTAATAATTACATAACGACATTTGTAAGTCAAACTCAGAGTTGTTGTCTAAATTAATACACACGGATCTATTTGTTAAGGAGTAGAGACACATATTCTTACTCTATTTTAGAAATTTTTTTATTTTATATAAATATATATGTATATGTTTTTTTTAATTTTTTATATGTATAATTTTTGTTTTTATATGCAGATAAATTAATAAATTTATAATGATAAAAAATAAAACTCATAATATTATTTTTTATTTTTCAATAATACTCACTTAATTTGATACTTGAATATACTTATATAATATTATTTTTTTAAAAATTTTGTAATAATACTTACGTGAATTTAGTACCAATACAAAATTCTTCTTCCTTTACCTTTCTTTATCTTTATAGACTAATAATAATAGAGAATATTATTCGCTCACACTCACTTATATTTTGCTTCTACTACAAAAACATTTACTCCCCCTGCCTAAAATTCCTGGTCTGTGTTACTGTATGTTATGTTTCCACTTTCCATGAACATACAGGAAATACCTGCCAAATTTCCCAAGGTGGTTGTTATATTTTGCACAAACTGGAAAGCCATAGTTTCCTTTCCATATCGGCAACGTAATTTCGAAAAAGATAAAAAATAGCATCCGAGTATGGAAAATGAAAATCTGGAGAGAAGTGAACCAGATTAACAAAATGGCCTTCGTCTCATATACATGTAACTATAGTTCATTGAAATCTCATTGATTTGGGTTCAGTCCAGTACTCCAGTGTATGCTTCGTCTCAGGATTGCTCAGGTTCAGGTATTTGTTGAAGAGCCACCAAGAAGTGTTTAGAGCATCTCCTCTACTTTCCACTGGAAATATATTCCTACTGCTTTGCCAATCATTGGTAAGCTTTATCCATTCCCTCCTCCATTCTTTTAACTTGAAATCCTCTCCTCTCTCTAAGCTTTCTATTAAATATTTGAAATAAATAGCAGCTCTGGGGCCATAGTAACCACGTAGAAGCCCGCTCCAGTACTTGTTTCCTGTAGAAAATAGTAAAACAACATAGAATCAACCAGTATGGCAAAACATCACATAGCTTTTATTTTCTTTTTCTCTGTAGGGTTCAGAGAAGATATTCAGAGTGAGAGGAGTGCTTACGATTTACTAAAGAAAAGGTTAAATAAACCTTTATTTATAATATTGTTGAAGCAAAAGGGCCAACTGCCAACACATCCTACACTTGTTCAATTAACAGCTATAAAGGCTGAGTTTATAAATATAGCAAGGCATTAACTGTCATTCATTACCATAGTCACGAAGCAGACTGGCTTCCTCCTCTGTGTTATCATACCACATGGTGATTTGTGTTCTGGCATTCCACTCAAACTGTACATGTTTAGATTACATCAATAGAAGTATAGAACAGATGGATTTTCCATTTTATGCCAATCAATGTAAATCAAACCTGTTTCTCCTGTTCTTCATTTTGAGCTAGTTGCTTTGCACTTTCTAACCAAGGTCCCAGAAGAAATCCATCATGGCAAGCCAACAGTGCGTCCAAATCTTCCACTAGGTCCAGAAACCTCTGGCTGACGAGGGTAACTCCATGGACATCACGTGATTGGTATGCCTCTATGACCTTAAAGAACAACTGATTTGCATATTTTGCTAAGGCTTGTCTAGTCAGATCAACAAGGTCATACCTGAGTAAAGAATAAATAGCATGAATCTGGATAATGGAAACTTAACATATAATAAGACAACATGGGGTTACATTTTGCTGAGTAGTGAAACAGGAGAGAGAATTCTCATATAACCAACTTTTCTCACCTGTAAGTATTACTTCTTGAAAGTTCATGTCCACTAGCAATAAAAAGTTCCAATGCATAAATTACTTCAGAAGTTGAATACCATAAATGAGGTCGATCAAATGATTCAGTTATTTCCTTTATAATTGTTCTTGAGTATGCCTTGCCATAGTGGCGAGACCGTTCTTGCTGTGCTGAAATTAAGGAAGGGTCAACATCTGGGATTGCTACAATGACATCTCTATTTTTGTCCTGTTCCCATACACCAAGAATATCTGGTTAAACTGAAATATGATCTAGTTATTTATGCATGGTTAATTAGGACTGGAACTGAGCATAAGATATGCAGTTTAGACTGTCATTTATGTACATTGAGAAATGTAATGAGAAAAGAAGAATGGAAAACCGTACCCAATATGGGTGTAGGTTATGTATTTATATATGTAAGATGGGCTAGCAGTACAACCTAGTACGAATAGTACACAACAATACAAATTAAAACACGTGCATAATATCTACGCTTAATACTCCCCCTCAAGTTGGATCATAAATGTTAATCATGTCCAACTTGTTACAAAGATAATTGACCCGATTCTCGTTAAGAGCCTTTGTGAGGATGTCTGCTATCTGTTCACCAGTCCTAACATGCCCTGTAGATATGAGTCCTTGCTGGATCTTCTCTCGAATGAAATGACAGTCAGCTTCTATGTGCTTTGTCTGTTCATGAAAAACTGGGTTCGAGGCAATGTGAAGGACAGCTTGGTTGTCACACCATAGTCTCATAGGTAGGGAAACCTTGAACCCAATCTCATCAAGTAAATGATAGACCCATAGTAATTCATAAGAGGTTTGAGCCATTGCTCGATATTCAGACTCAACACTTGACCTTGCTACTACATTTTGTTTCTTACTTTTTCTAAGAGATCAAATTTCTTCCAAGGAGCACACAATACCCAGAAGTTGATCTCCGATCTACAGGATACTCAACTCAGTCTGCATTGGAATAACCTTCTAACCTGCAATGTCCATTATCTTTATAAAGAATCCCACGACCCGGGGCTCCTTTCAAATATCTCAGGATATGTAATACCGCATCCCAATGAAATTGTCAAGAAGATGACATGAATTGACTGACTACACTTACTGGGAAAGAGATATCTAGACGTGTTACAGTAAGGTAGTTAAGTTTGCCCACCAATTTCCTGTACCTCTCGAGATCTGATAGTAATTCTCCATCATCAGCATTGAGTTTTACATTTGGAACCATCGAAGTATCACAAGACTTGATTCCCAACATGCCAACATCAGGTAGTAAGTCAAGGACATATTTCCGTTTTGAGAGGAAAATGTCTTTTCTGCTTCTACTTACCTCAATTCCCAGGAAATATTTTAGAGGAACAACATCCTTTGTCTGAAATTTGGTTTGAAGGAAGCTCTTGAGTTTTGAGATGCCAGAGAAGTCACTGCTTGTTATCACTTTATCGTCAATATACACAACCATGAGGATGCATCCTCCCTTGGACTTTTTGTAGAAGACCAAGTGATTATAGCTACTACTTTTCAGGTCGAAATTCACAACAACTTCACTCAATCTCCCAAACCAAGCCTGGGGGGGTTGTTTCAACCCATCCAAAGAGCGTCTCAGCTGACAAACTCGCCCAGACTCCCCTTGAGCAACAAAGCTAGACGGTTGCTCCATATAGACTTTTTTCCTGTAAATTACCATGAAGAAAGACATTCTTAACATCAAGCTGGTGCAGGGGCCAGTGATGAGAGGCAGCCAACGAGATGAATATGCGAACAGAGGCCAATTTGGCCATAGGAGAGAAGGTCTCTAAGTAATCAACACCATAAGTCTGAGCATAACCCTTGGCCACCAGCTGAGCCTTTAAACGAGCAACAGTACCATCCAGATTGATTTTAACAGTGAACACCCACTTACACCTAATGGCACGCTTACCAAAGGGAAGGGGAACGAGATTCCATGTCTGGTTATGTTCCAAAGCGAGCATTTCCTCCTCCATGGCATTGCACCACCCATCATGAGACACAACCTCAGCAATAGTTTTGGGAACTGTGATAGCATCAAGAGAGGCAATAAAGGATTGGGAGGAAGGGGAAAGATCCTCATAATGAATAAAGGATGCAATAGGATGTTTAGTAACACAAGAACGTTTACCTTTACGAAGGACAATAGGAAGATCTAGAGTTGAATCCTGTGACGAAGAGGTGGATGGAGGTAGTGTGTCTGCTAAAGAGCAATGAACATCCATGGGTGCAGTACCAGCGGAGGGAGAACAAGTCTGGCGAACGTACACCTATCGAATGGGCGGCCAAAGGGGAGGACAAGACGGAACGAGAACACCAAAGGAAGGAGTCGACGCAGAATCATGAGACTGAAGTTCTTGATAAACAAGAATTTCTTCATCTTCCTCAATAACCGGAGGGGGAGACTGAACAAAGAATGGAGCAGACTCAAAGAAGGTTACATTAGTGGACACAAGATACCGTCCCAAGTTAGGAGAGAAGCATCTGTACCCTTTCTGATGGCGAGGATAACCCAAAAAGACACACTTAAGTGAGCGAGGGTGTAGCTTCGAAAGTTAAGGTCGAACATCCTGCATAAAACATTGACAACCAAAAATACGATGAGGTAGGGGAAACAGGGATTGGGAAGGACAAAGGATAGAATCAAGAACTTGGCCCTGTAAGACAGAAGATGGCATCCAATTAATTAGAAAACAGGCAGTAGAAACAGCGTCAGCCCAAAAAGCTTTAGGAATACATATGAAGCAACAAGCATCGAGCAACTTCCAAAAGATGCCTATTTTTTCGTTCAGCAACCCCATTCTGCTGAAGAGTAACAACACAGGAGGATTGGTGGACCATCCCATGTTGAATCGTATAGGAAGTGAACTCATGAGAGAAATATTATTTAGCATTATCACTTTTGAAGACACGCACTGAGGTGCTAAATTGGGTTTTAATTTCAGAGTAGAATGTTGTAAATATAGAGAATAATTCAGAATGAGATTTCATAAAATATAACCAAGTCATTCTTGAAAAAGCATCCACAAAAGTCACAAAATATCGAAAACCTGACTTAGAAGTAATAAGACACAGACTCCAAACATCAGAATGAACTAGCTCAAATGGGGACGCAGTTCGCTTATTGACTCGTGAGGGGTAAGGACTCCTACAGTGTTTAGCCAACTGACACGACTAACATTCTAAAGTAGATAAACGACTCAAACTAAGACACAACTTTTTTAAAGACTGTAGAGAGCAGGGTTCTAAATTGCAGTCCGCATCCCGCAATTGCGGTGTGACTCAAAATCGCATAAAACGGCCGCAACGGAACGGTGTTGCGGCCGCAACGGAACGGAGTTGCGGCTGCAACGGGCCGCAACAGGCCGCAACAGTGCTCCGTTCCATTTTTTCTTTCAAATCAACAATGTCAGAGACTCAGAGGACGGGAAAGAAAAAGAAGAAGATTCTCTAGCCCAATAATTTTATGACATCAACAGGAAAAAGGAGAAAACAATACAAATACATCATATTTCATTCACGGATCACTAACCTTTCCAACTTGGTGTTGAAAACTTGAATCTCTAGAATTCTCTCTGAAAACCATCTCCAGTCTCCACTTCAGTCTCCATCTTGCAGATCCCAGATCACGGACTCACCATCTTGCTCCGGCGCTCCGCAACCGCAGGTGAGCTCATCTCTCCCATCTCGGTATTTCTTATGTTTTGTTTCTGTGTTTGATATGCATATGCATGCATCTTGTGAAATTTAGGAGGTTGGGGTTGGGGTTGAATGTTTGTTTGTGTGAGATTTGGGAGCAGAGAGGGGGGCGGTGGGTGAGAGTGGGAGTGGGAGACCGTGAGAGGCTGAGAGTGAGACTGACGAAGTGGGAGGCAGAGAGGGGGAGGTGGTCGTGGACGATTGGGCTGAGAGGGGAGGTGGTCGTGGACGAGGGCGGTGGTCCGTGAACCGAGAGGAAGAAGGCGGTCGGGGGGTGGGCCGTGGCGGATCGATACGGGAAGCAGAGAGAGAGAGGAAGAAGAGAAAGAGAAAGGGAATGGGGATGGGGAAGAGAGCTTTGCGAGACCGAGAGAGAGGATCGGAGGAAGAACCGAAGAAGGGAAAGAAAAGGAACGGGGAGGAAGGAGAGAGAGCAGCGAGAGGAGAGGATGAGGGGATTTAGGGGAAAATTGGGGGATTTGGGATTTTAGGGCTTCGTGGGATTGGGTGTGAATTGGGCGGATTAAGGGAGAAAATTGGGGGGAAAATTGGGGAAAATTTTTTAAGGAAAAATTGGGGAAAAATTGAGAAGTGAGAAATTGGGAAAAATTAGGGTAGTGGGAAATTAGAAAAAATTGTGAGAAAATTGAATTTTTTTAATAATAGTGTGTGAAAATTAAGTTAAGAATAATAATTAATTAGTAGTTTATATTAAGGGTTTAAATTTAAAGTTAATTATTGATGGAGTATTAGGAATATTAATAATTAATTTAATTACTTAATTATTTGTTTAAAAGAATATAATTAGTAGTATATATTAATTATTAAGGGTTTTAACTTTGAAGGTAAAGTTAATTATTGATTGCTAATTGAAGTATTAGTAATAGTGATAATTAAGTTAATTATTGATAATTGTTATAATTTTTTTTGTAAACAGTATTACAAAATTTAAACAATGCCGCCAAGAGAAGAATTTCCTACAGAAGATTGGAGGGTGCTCCAAGTGATGATATTGGATGGCATTTCTAACGAGTTGTACACTGGAAATCGAAACAACATTACATGCAAACTTTGTGGAAAAGTAATAAAAGGTGGCATTACAAGATTGAAGCAACACATAGCACATTATAAAGGACAAGTAGCAGGTTGTCCTAGAGTCAACACATTTGTCAGAGAGAATATGATGAAACTCCTCATGGATGGGAAAGCAAAAAAAATTGACTCTAAAAAAAGAAAAGAAGAATTCGAAGAAGGCTTAAGGGGAAATGTTGAAGAGGAAGACATATATGATCATATTAATAAACAAATCATGCTAGCTACACATGAGAGCTTTAGATCACAACATGAATGGGAAGACAGAGAACGATTCAGGCAACAAATAGGGGGATCGGAAAATATATATGAAGAAGGTGGAAGCTCTCATGCAAGTGTTAGTGAAGTCAGAAGGCCACAAGATATTTCTACTACTTTGAAGTCTACAGATGTTAACCTTATGAGAAGTAAAAGCGTGAAGCAACCAAAAGTTACTGGTGGTTGGATGAAAACACTAAGAAAAACGCTTGGAGCAGCAGTAAGCAGGTTCTTAATTTATGAGCGTTTGCCTATGAATTTAGCTGATTCTCCTTGGTTGCATGCTTTGATTGTTGAAGCAGCTGAGGTAGGCAAAGGAGTTAAGTGCCCAACTCCTTATGAAGTTTCAGATGTGTATTTGGAAGTTGAATACAAAAAATGCAAGAATGGATAAATACACTAAAGGGTACCTGGAAAGAAAGAGGAGTTACAATAATGTGTGATGGTTGGACCGATAGTATAAACCATACACATATTATGAATTTTCTTGTTTACTCGCAAAGAATGGGACAATTTTCTTAAAATCATTGATGCTTCCGTGTTGATACTAGAAATACGTGATTATTACTTCGAGTTGCTTGACAAAGTTGTAGATGAAGTTGGAGAAGAATATGTAGTCCAAGTGGTTACAGATAATGAAAAAGCACTCAAAGCAAACGGTGGGAAAAAATTGATGGAAAAGAGGCCACATCAGTATTGGTGCGCATGCGGCTCACTTCACTGCTTGGATCTTTGCTTGGAGGATATAGGGAAAAAGCAAAATGTGAAGAAACTATTGAATGATGCAAAGACAAAGTGACAACTTTCATCTATAACCACATATGGACAGTAAATTTGATGAAGAAATACACTGGAGGTAGAGAAATTGTCCGACCTGGCATAACTCGATTTGCAACACAGTTCTTGCAGCTTCAAGCTATTATGAAGCAAAAGCAAGGTTTAAGAAACATGTTCAACTCAGAAGAATTTAGAAGATATAAGTTTGGGAAAGAGAAAAAAGGACCAGCATTTGAAGCAAGAAAAATAGTTTTGAGCAGTGAATTCGAGTAAAGTCTGTTGATTTACTAAAAGTATTTGAACCTATTGTAAAAGTCTTGAGGCTGGTCGACGGTGACGTGAAGCCAACAATGGGTTTTCTTTATGAAGCCATAGATCGAGCCAAACAATCTATCCAACAAAATTCTCGATATCATACAAGATATAATGAAATAATAGACCAACGCTGGAGATTCATGCATTCTAATCTTCATTCTGCAGGTACGTCAATAATCGATATAATTTATAATTTTTTGTTTTGTTATAAAATTTTACTCTCGTGCCTTTATGCATAATAATTGATTAATTTTTTTTTAGGTTATTTTCTTAACCCACAATTTCAATATGGAGTTGAACATGGATCTGATGTTTATAAAGAAACTTTTGATGGAACCAGTAGCGTCATCATCAAATTAGAAAGAAACATAGATGATCAAATTAAAGCTTTGAATCAAGTTAGTAAATAATGTTTATATTTAAATCTTATAAATTTATAATTAAATATTATATATTTACTTATTGACATATTATATTGTGTTATACAATTGATGATATTTAGGAAAAAACGTGAATCATTTGGCACACCACAAGCTCAAAGAGCTTGGGCTAGAATGAATCCAGGTAAAATATATTTTTCTCTTTTTTGTACAAGTAAATCTATTTAAAATTTATTTATACTTTATATGACAAATAATTATTCATTATGCTTGGTCATTTAAATAGCTGAATGGTGGTTGATATTTGGATCGTGTGCTCCTGAACTTCAACGTGTGGCAATAAAAGTTCTTAGTCAAACAACTTCAGCTACAAATTGTGAGAGAAATTGGAACACATTCAGCTACATTCATACAAAGACAAGGAATAGACTCAAGTATAAAAAGCTACAAAACTTGTCTTCACATATTACAATATGAAGCTGAAAATGAGACATGAAGAAAGGAGAAGTCAAGAAGAAATTGAAGCTAATTTCAATCCAATTAATCTTGACTACATATTTCAAGAAGAAGATCTATTATCTCCTTGGATTGAAGAAAGGGAAGGCCCTGTATTAGATGGAGTACAAAATTCAGAATGGTTGCCTAGAATTGATACTGTTGATGAAGATATGGAAGCTGGTGGTGATGATGATGCAGGTTCTGATGAAAATAGTGGTGGTTTAAGTCCTCCTAGTAACAACAGTGGTAATGGTGGTGCTAATGCAGAAGCTGAAAAAAGTGATGATAATGATGAAGAGGATGACGAATATAGGCAAAATGATCCATATCAGGAGATTCCATATAATCGTCGTGACAAAAGCCTAATGATTGATATGACTACATCTAGGCCAGATATGGTTCCTTCTGATCATTCATTTGGTGATAGCAGAAGAGGTGAATCACAATCTAGTAGAGGAAGAAGGCAACAAAATGTTACACTAGAAGATCCTTCCTCTTCAAGCATTGCACAAAGTTTTGGTGACTTTGGTCTTGGTGAATCATCTCAGAGTAGTCAGGGGTATTATCCACCATCTTATCAGTATCCTTACTTCAGTGCATATGATCAATATGCTAGTAGTAATCAACCTCCACCATACCACCAATCTTCAATGAACTATCAAGATCCTTATCATCAACAATCAAGTGGTGAATTTTTTAATTATGTCTTTGGACAAGGAGACATGCAAGGTGATAGCCAAAATGAAAGTGGAGGTTATGATCATCCACGTCATTCTACCATGTGGTAATAATTATCATGTAAGTTTTATTTATATTGTCTTTGAGATTTTAATTTATTTATTTACTTACTTATTTATTTATTATTTTAAATTTAATAATTTACTTTATTATTTTTCAAAGTTTTTAAAGTGAGATTTAGTTTATTATTTGTGAACTCGCAAGAATTTTTTTTTTATAATACTTATAAATATTTAAGATATTAATTATGAGTTTATATCATGTTTTCTTTTGCAGTGAAATTATGCATCCTAATAGTAGCATTGTTCCTTGCATAATTGGTGATGTGATTAAAGTTGAAGGTAATTCTATTCTTCCAATTGAGTTAGATTTTTTTTTATCAGTGATTCAGTGTAAAAAATATGACATGTGAAATTTATTTGAAACTTATTTAAGTTGATATATTATTTAGTTTTTTACTCTCTTATATTTATATATGCCCAAATAAAATTTTAAAGGCCTATTAATAATTATTATAACAATAATTATGTTATTTTAGTTATGAATTCAATTTCAATTATTCTTTAAGATAGTACAAAATTTTATCAAATGAGTAAAAACTTATAAAACATTATAAATAAGGAAATATGAAGAGTTATAATAATTATAGATTTTTTTTTTACATTTTGTGCAAGTTTTAAAAAAAATCACACCGCAGTGACCGCAATCCGCATCGCATAGAACATGAATACCCGCGACATGGCCAGTAGTGACCGCAACCGCAATTTAAAACCATGGTAGAGAGGGATGACCCAAACGACAATGAAGTTGGAGAGGATCAGTTGTAACACCCCAAAAAGTGTTTATTTAATCGTTAATAATCATTTTATAATATTCTTGATTTTTAGGAATTTTTCTGGAATTTTCTGGAAACGACGAATATTTTAATATATTCCTCGTTTTGCATGCATACTGAGCAGAGACCTGCTGAGGTTAGTGTAACGCTTCGGAAATCATTTATTTTGTCATGAATGGTCATTTTCTATTATTTGCGATTTATGTGAATTCTTTCAGAATTTTTCGGAAACGATGAATATTTTAATATATTTCTCGTTTTGCGTGCACGCTGAGCTGACCCAGGAAGATGCAATATCTTCCCTGTGTCTGGTAAACTCTAAAATTGTGGACTTGTCGACGGGAGATTTTACTAAACCCGAGACCGGGCACAATTTACGAGATTTACATTTTACGAGGTTTTTACCCGATAAATGAAATCGCGGAACCGTAAAATCATCCGATGAACAATAAAATATTATTTTCATCATCTGTGACTCTCCTACACTGGGGGAAAAAATAATACTGACAGTGTAAATATTCATCTGTGTTAGTGTGCTTAATTAGGAGGCAATCTTACTTTTACTTTATCGTGAAACGTGCGAAGCTTCTCATGCAAGCTTGGAGGAAGCTTCTTGGAAATTTCCTTCTCCCTTTCCCCATGCAAAATGCAGCCCACTCTCCCTCTTCTCTCTCCTTCATGCACGGCTGGACCATCATTTTGGGGGGGAAAGAATTGTTTTTTCCTTTAACTAATTACCTTGATTAATTTCAAAACAAAAACCTAAAGCACTTCTCTCTCTTCTTCTTCTTCTTCTTTCTTCATTTTCCTCTTCTCTTCCTTCTCTCTAGAGCTATGGCCAGCCCTCTTCCTCCCCACTCATCCATCACAAAAACTCCAACCAACCACATTTTCTTAATCCTTTCCACCTCTTAAACACTTCTCTTGCTTGGAGCATCTTGAAATTCCACCATTTTCATCATCTTCTTCAAGCTTCAAGCTCTGAGTTCTTGGGTAAGATTTTTTATTCTTCCTTCCCTTTCTTCATTTTCGTGTTCATGGTCCTCTTGGTGACCATCCATGCTTTATTTTTCAAGCATTGGTGTTGTTTTAACCAAGTTGAAATTTCTAGGGTTTGGGTAGCACCCAATCCTAATTTACAAGGAGTTTCTTGGTGTTTCTCCTTGATTTCTACACTTAGGTAAGAGGAAGACACTCCTCCTCAACCTCTATTAGCATTTGGGAACTTTGATTGTGTTGTTTGTGGAAAAACCCTAATGAGGGTTATCCTTTGATTTTGTGATTAGTATGCTTATATGTTGATTTTATGGAGTTCATGACCTTGATTGGATTGATTGTGTATATTGATACATTGGATTGGATTGGATGACTTGAAATGGAAGAAAATAAATTTGGAAAGGCTCTTGGGTGGCCACGGTTTTGAGGTTTAAATTGATGTGTTCTTGGTGAACAAATTTTAACAAGTGAATGGTTAAATTAATCAAGTGTGTGGTATAAAATCAATGGAATGGAAAATTGAGGATTGACCCCTTTAGGGAGGCCACGGTCTCAAGGGCAAATTGGGACCTAAATATGTAAATTTTGGTAATCTTGGAGATTGGAAAAATTAAAGGGTTAAAACATAGATAATAGATTAGTAAATTAGTAAATTTGGAAGAATGAAATAAAATCGGAGATTCATAAATTTTAAAGAACCAAGAAATGAACTTGTCATGAAGTTTGAGAAATTCTACAAGAGCAAGAACAAGAGAGTGTGAGATCTTGAGACCTTAGAATAACCTTCTAAGTGTATGAGGTTAGATTGCTTTAGAAAAACTTAATTGATTTTGAGGACTTACTTAGTGATGGATTCTTGTAAGAATGGCAAATCTTGAATAAGAATGCATAACGGATCTTAAAAATGTATTGCCTTATTTGATTTCAATATTGTGATATTATGGGTCCATTTGAGTGGCCATTTGTATATTAATGCTCTCTTGGCCAATTGTGGCATATTATGGAATCGTATGAAATTGATGATCATACATGTTCATGTATAGAGTCTTATGCATTGTGAATGTCCTGTGGACTGTTATAAGGCCGAGTTGCCTAGGAGATTGAACACACCTTAGTGCGGGTGCGAGTAGACTAGTGTAGGTCGTGTTTGACCTTGGGGGCGTCGAGGTGCGGGTCCTCCACAATGGGCAGTTGGTAGCTCTCCCTACCCGTGGGGCAAACCGATGCAAACGCACCGACGATCCGGACCGAGACACTGTCCTATATCGTGATCGAGCGTGGAATGTCTGTACAATGCCTGGATGTGCACGTGAGAATTATTGATTTTAGCACTTTGGCGGCGGCAGCCGAGTTACAGACATGTCTCCTGATCTTTCTCTCCGACTGTTTGTGTCTAGCTCCATGGAGTAGGAATTTGGGAAAGCATGCATGTGCATCATGATATAACCTGTCATCGTAAATCATTACCTTTCGCAACTGTGAATTGTCTGATTATTATTGCAATGAATGTCTGCCTGGAACTGTTTAATTGCTTACTGTCAGACTTACTGCTTATTATATAGAAATGTTGTTCTGAACTACTATTTGGGTGCGTTGCGTCATTTTGTTTCTGGCTGCTATAATTGGTAATGATGGTAGGATGTCTTACCTCTTTCCTATATTTGTGCATTTACTTCTATATTTATATTTGATAAAAGATCGTGAGGAAGATAAAGAAGGACCACACCTTGGTTGATTGGCTTGAGCGTCTGGACAAGATTTCTTCGACTACGTAAGAGTGCAGCCGCGTGGAGGCATTGATGCCTGTCGTGTCCACTGGGACGCCGTGCGTCATATACATATGGGGTTGCGGCTTTGTCTGCTGGTAGTACCCTTCCCTGGGTTACTACTTTTCCCCCTTTAGTGTTTTTATTCCCGCTGTATTTTATTGGACTCTGTAATTATTATATTCTATGTCATCAGTGATTTGTGTAAATTGACTATAAAATATATATATAAGGAATATGATTTTATTTCAGTAGTTGTATTATGGGTTGAATATATTTATATTTCATTCGAGGCTTGTATTTTCTACTTATGCGGATTGTCAAAAAAAAAAAATATAGACTCTTGAGAATTTAAATTACTGTTATCATGACTGTGACACACTTGGATTTAGTAACTGTGGTGTAATGACGATTACGCTCCGGTTGTTATATTTAGGTGCGTTACATCAGCCACACTCGAACAAGCAACAGGCACCAGTTCTTAATCTGGACAACACTCAAGGATGTACAGGCCGTTCTACTCACGACCCCTACCAATCACCCTCTTCGTCCCAAGTTCTTGAAAGACACAATAATCAGGGAATAAGTGAACACTACCATTAAGTGATCGAGTAATTTGACTAACAGAAAGTAAATTAAACGGGAATTGATTCAAACATAAGACTCGAGAAAGAGGGAGGGCAGAGGTAGGAGACGCAGTACCAATCCCAATGATAGGAGTAGCGGAACCGTCGGCTAAAGTAACACTAGGAAGATGAAGGGGTAAAGGATGTAAGAGTACCTGTCTGGCCAGTTATGTGGTTGGAAGCCCCTGAATCAATGACCTAGTTGGAGGAAAGTGATGATAAAAATGCAGTAGGATTACCTGTATGAGCAACAGAGGCAACAGAAGGAGATGGTGGAATGGACCGAGAGGCTTGAAATTGAGTGTACTGAGCAAACTCGTCTGTTGTCATCATAACAGGCCTGACTGATGGGTTGTTGGGAGGAATGCCTTCATCAATAGCAATATAAGCAAAATGTGGCTAATTGGACTGATTCTTCTGCTGAAGTTTCCAACAGTTCTGCTTAATGTGATCAGGTTCCTTACAATAACGACAAATAAGTGGTTCCCCAGGATCTTTCCTCCATCTCCACTACCTCGTGGATCTCCAGTATCACGTCCACCACTAGTACCAGCACGAGAACCACGGGAACTGTCCCATCGAGAACTAAAACTCACCAAAGCAGAGGCCTCACTCGAAGCTAAGGGATGGGACTTAGAAAGCTCATGAGCAACCTGGATGAGGCAAGAGTATACCTCTTTCAGGGTTAGACTACCAGAATCGATCAAAATATGAGATCGGGCTGCACCAAATTCACCACGTAGCCCTGACCAAAAACACATCACTACCAATTGCTCCCGCTGAGCCTGCATCTCCTGCACATCCGAAGTGATAGGTAACAATGTGTTCAATTCCTCAAATAGGCGTTTAAAGCTTGTATAATAGTCACTAAGAGATTCATCCTTCTGATTGGTGCAATACAGATCTTGTGTCTTCGTATATAAGAGGGATAAATCATCGACACCTGAGAACAAAGAGTGAAGGTACTGCCATAATTCCTTGACAGTGGTGCAATGAGGGTAATATCATCAACCCGAGGATCTAGGGTCCTCTGAATCAGTGAATACAATCACATATCTTCTTGAATCCACAAATCATTAGTTGTTTCATCCTGCGAACTATCTTGGGTGAGATGGTCTTCCTTCCTATGACCTTTCAAGTACATCAAAATTGCCTTCTTCCACTAAGGATAGTTAGCACTATCACCATCAAGCTTTCGGTCAGTAATTTTGGTGTTGGAGGGAATCACCTCAACCAGAACATTAGTGGAGGTGGTGTCAGAAGCTCCACTCTTGCTGCCTGTAACCACAATCTCAGAGTTTTTGTCACCCATAGCCACAAACACAACAAATCAGCCTAGAAGGAGGGGAAGGATCATCAACAACATGCCAAATGGGCTCAGAATACCACAAATGACGCAGATTGAGCCAACCTGGAATAGAACATCCCAAAAACAACAAAAAACCAGCACGAAAATGCCGAAATCACCTCGCCGGAGACGTCGCCAGACCTATGCACGCAAACAAACTTCATGCCCACCACCCACGAGGTCTGGGTGTTCCCCATTCTTCGGACCTGCAAATTTCGCACTAACAAAGCACCCAAACAACGCTCCTCCTGCATCGCTGGCGCCACCCACCGCCTCGCCGGCCCTCCCTTGGCACCAGACAGCCTCACACCGGCATTTCCTGTCGAGTGGAACTCGAAGCTAAGTGGCAACCATTGGCGGCTACCCTAGATCTGAAAACGCTTCGTTGTTTTGTTTTGTTTTTTTTTTTGTGTGTGTGGAAAGTTGAGAGAGGGGGAAAAATTCAGAACCTAGCTCTTGATACGATGTAATGAGAAAAGAAGAATGGAAAACCGTACCCAATATGGGTGTAGGTTATGTATTTATATATGTAAGATGGGCTAGCAGGAAATGGGCTAGCAATACAACCTAGTACGAATAGTACACAATAGTACAAATTAAAACACATGCATAATATCTACTGTTAACAAGAAATAAGTTGGCCGAAGCAATGTGATATGTCTTCTTTTTTTTTCCCCTTGCTTTGTACATATCAAGGAGAAAATGAAATACTAAACATCATAAAAGGAAGAGTGCAGTAATAAAGGGGAAAACAGTAAATGAGCAGTGGTAGAAGTTGAACACATAATTACATAAAAGTTATTCTATTGAAGGATTAACTAGAAGAAATTACTAATATGAGGCAGGTTATAAGTATCAACCAAGCACTTACATAGGCTCCATCAGTGCAATTGTAAATGGAGTGATATAATACATTCCATCCCTCTTGTATTAAAGGAACTGGGCGTCCATATCGTCTGGTTGAATACAGATCAACCCACACCTGAAAAGGAGTGTCCATGATGCATATAGATATGAAATAAAGGCAGAAAGCATGGATTCAGTGGAACGCATGGAGTGCTTACAACTTCAGGTATTCAATAGCAGAAAGCAAACACACTTGTAAAGGAGAAATGACAGAGCTGTGGTAAGCTTGGAGCATATAAGTATACAAAAATGGGTTCCTACAGCAGGCTTACCAGAGCTCTAATAAATAATAATAGTACACAAGCACAATTTCCTGCACACCATATCACTTGGTTGTGCTGATTTTACTTTAGGTTAAAGGCAGCTATATAACTTCACAGATTCTGATCATAATTATCAGCAAAATGGGATTCGTAAATATTCTGATTGTTCTGTGAAAAAGGAATTGCATGCAAATGAGAAGGGAAGAAAGAAAGTGTTGGAATTATACGAAGTCCAACATTAGCAAGTGGAGATGGATAATTAAATTGGTATGGTAGAAAGTCTCTCCTAAAGAAACGTGGCAAACAATAAGAATACAGTCTACATTCAATAAAACTGGTCACCCACATTATTTGGGCGGGGGGGGTGTTCCACAGGAGATCCTGCTAGCAGTCGAACATAGTAAGACTTTGAGTGAAATAAATGCAACTTATTGGTACCAAGATTCTCTCATTCTTACCTTAACATCAATTTTCTTGTGTTGAAATGCCATTTCAGACATCAGATCATAGACAATGGGATTCTGTTCTATGCCTTCCATCGACATTCCTACTCCAACCTTCAGAAAATCAAATAGATAATCATAACAGGTATGATAAAAAAATTAAACAGAAAAATTATTAGTAGAATGACTCGCATAAATAACAATATCATCTTGTGCATGTTTCATATTCCAAAGCGGGATGGATAGAGGAAGATATTAAAAAGATATTGCTCATGTGGACAGACCACTTTGAACAAGAAATGGCACTTTTGAAATCAATCCAAGTCTGAACAGTAAATTACATTTGTAGATGCTATGTCTCGGTGTGCTTATATATGTATTTATGTAGATGCACTGACTTGCAACTTAGAAAGAGTAACTGTCCAGAGTAACCAACCAAAAAATGCATAAATATTTTTCTGAAGATGTTGGATAATCGAGCCTCATGTTTCTATACTACAATATATAACAAGAACAGCTGGTAATCAATTGAACCTATTTAGTTGTTTGATAGATATAATGGAGCCAAAAAAGCCAGAAAGGCAGATGCTGAGAGACTATTTAATATAAAATTGAATCACCAATGAAAATGGATAACTTACCATTGTTGAGTTGACACTTGTACGTGCTTCAATTGGGCCAGATGCTATTGCATCTAATATCCCATACATCTCAATGTTTCCCGCAAAATTGTGCAGCATACACCTGTCAAGCATAACACACGCAATCACTAGAAAAACAAAAAAGGCAATTAAAAGGATGCAGACTGCAGATTCTCGGGTAATCAATTAATTTATCTGTATAACAAATTGATAAGCTAAAAATAATATCAACTTAACAAACTTCAAAGTTCTAATACTCTAATCTACAGAGATAGACATAATTAAAACATGTTATAGGCTTGCTCCCAAAAAATAAATGTCATAGGCAGCCTTATCAAACAATTTGTAGGGAAGTCCACCAATGCTAGTTACTTGGACATTTTCATATTACAAAGTTGACTCAGTTTTGCAAAGCAGCTATCTCAATGGATCACTGGTTTAAGCTGCTGAATGCCGGACTGAGCTGAGATAAGTTCCAACTAAGTTTTGTTGTGTGAAGAAGGCAATCAAACAAAATGAGGACCCTGAAAACATATATTTACATTGAGGCAGAGTAAAGATATCTCCTGCATATATAGTGGAATCCTGAATATGGATATGGCCAACTAACTTAAAATCATCAACAGAGATGACATTATTACTTTTATTTATAAATATAAAAGGGAAAACGACTTTCCAGATGTAGGGAACTCCATAAAACTGCTCTGAGGTAATCCATATGGGTTTTACTTCAGCAAACAGGTCAAGAACCACCAGCTTTCCAACAGGAACAGAATGTAAAAGGGCCTGAAAACAAACACAGATAAAAAAACAGATGAGTACTGCATGTGTGAGATCGCATATGAATGGTAATATTTAAGTTATAAGAAATAACCAGGGTGAACACATAATTCTAGAAAGCATTTATACTGACCAACGTATGCATCTGTTCACATGTGTATATATGGACGATTCTAACCATTATCTTACACAGGCACTGAAAGAAGAGAGAAGAAAAAAACAAGGAAAAAGAAAAATGCTGTGTGGAATGGTAGTTACAGTCTCAATGCATAATGGAGATTCTAAGAAACCATCAAATTTTAATGGAAACAACCATAAACATTGACAGGGATCAATATAATTGAAATCCTTGCAAACAAAGACAAAAATAATTTGATTTGAAAATCAATAAGGCAGAAAACAATGGTTTACATTGCCAGTTCTCAGACAAGCTTTGCTTATATTAAGGCTTGCAGTGAAAGCAAGCAATAGAGTTGGGAGGTGAAAAATTATAGATATAACCTTCATTTGAGGAGGTCTCCAGAATGGATCATATGAAAATAGCCATCCCTGCATAAATGAAATAGGATCCATTAGAGTTTAATGGATGCAAAAATCTACTTGCATGAAAATATTAGCTAAGTATAGTTATACACAAAAGCTAGCACTTAGCAGCATCAAATCAATGTTAAATAACAAAAACCTTAACTAATTCACCTGCATCAGCCAAACAGCATCATCATCACCACTCCGCATTCCTTTAAAGATTGCGGTACCTAATGATGAAATGTACTCTGGATCATCAATAGGCGGGGTGTTCTCATCAAAAGTATCACTGTGATTGGTTCAACAAGCTCTATGTTAATGAATGGAAGAATATTTTCTTTATGAACAAAAGCATAGAATAAAGTGTGATGGCACATATACATATAAACCATAATTCAAAAGAACTGGAGATTTATAACAGAATATAGATTTTCTAATAATAAAGGTACTCAAGTCTCTAGATTTCAGTGCATTGATCACGACTGTCTTTAATAAAATAAAAAATAAATTTTATATAGTAAAAGGTGTAAATTATCACCAATAGTTGTCAACCTCGAGAGAGTTTAGGTAAACTTCTGGAGCCCTAGTAAACTCAAATTGTAAACTTGACTCATAATTTAATGTTATTTAAAAAACATATCCTAGCACCCAAACATAATTTAATAGAATATCCATAATTAATATTCAACATTCCAACTCCAAAACAAAGCAAACGGAAGTAGTGAAGTAAAAACATAACTCAATATTTGACCAAACTGTTATATTATACTTAGCCCAGCACTTACATTATTTTGTACTTTAACAAAACAGAACAAAAATAATAATGAAAACATAAAATTAGTCTCACAAACCCAATATTTGTTGCAGAATATAGGCAATTCAACCCAAATACCAAACAAAATAAACCAAAACTGTACATTTTGAGGCCAAAACCAAGTATAAATCCAAGCTCTCTAGGAGAATCAAGAGTTCATATTTACCTGAACTTGTACAAGTTTAACAAAAAGAGAGCTTACATGCGATTTAACTCATTTTTGTGTCCTAGGATCATAAACTCGTAAGAGTTTAAGAGTTAACTCTAGAGTTTAACAACACCATATAAGTAGGGCCTTTGTCTTGGCATCAATTTATACACAGGCTAGAAAAGACTCCAAAAAGGAATTTTCAATATCAACTACTGCCACCTTAGAAAGAGTTCTTTAAGCTTAGTTATTGTATATTATCACACCTTTGAAGAAGTATAATTACAAGATTCTGACTCCATCATCTGGAGTTCATAAAATCTGCATATCATTATGTGTTTCTCCCAAGGAACCATCTTCATCAGATAACAATGAAACTAATATTCAATCATCTTGCAAATTGATAATATTGGTAATTTAAGAAAGGAAAAAAATGTTGATAAGGAATCAACTATCAAGGAGAGTTTTACTTGTTACAACTTACAGTTATATACTTATATATGACTGATGAATGCAAAGAATCTGAGAATCATGAATTATGTTCTGAGTTCTGACAGCCACATCACAAGTAACTATTGATATGCATTATTATCTAGGGAAGCTAGATAGACCTAAAGAATACCATTGCATGCCAGGAGGGACCCACTTACAATATGATAAGAATCCAACAGGGAAACAGGTACTGACTAAGGTATATTCTAGAAGGGGGTGACAAAGTACAGGGGATTTGGGCCCTAAAAGTGAGAAAACAAACAAGACCTTAGCTGTAACTAATTGATGAGCTGGCAGAGGGAGAGTGAGGTGAGGATTCTGTTGAGAGAGGGGGGGTATATGTATGGGTGATTAGCATACGCAGTGGCAGGCAAGTTTTGGCATGGGATTTGGGAGGGACTAGACACCCTATACCTGTCTAGCACTTTTCTTTTCTTCTTCCTTGTATTCAGTTATTCCATTCCTGAAATACAGATTAGAGCTTGATATCACATTGATATCAGTTCAATATTCAGAACATTTTTGTTCTCTTTCAATTCCGAGTTTTGGTTCCTATTACAAAATTTCAAGTTACAGAAAAGAAAGTGTTCTATAAATTTTCCATGTACTCAAAATACAGCAATTTCTACAAATATTTCAGCAATGAAAATTTAAATTCTATAATTTTAAAATTGATGAGCAAAGAAAAACTTACCAGTTGTATATGTGGCTGGTTCTTCCATACTCTAGGTGAAAAGATAATCAAATATCACAAACAATTAAATTGGTATCCTTTGTAATTTTTATTACAAAATAGAGCCAACAAAGCAAAACAGAAGCATGTATATCACCTTGCAATTGTTGCTCAATAAATGCTTTCCCGATCTCAATGAACAAGGGATCAGTTGCATCAAGAAGATAAGTGCAGCACCATTTGAGGTCATTCTTTACAGAAAACCTATAGCAAGATGAAAAAATGTCAATAAAGTCTGTATGGTGGGTGTTTATGAATGTAAATAAAACAGGACAATGAATATAATTTCAGGTTATGAGGTCATTATTGAAGGTTTTTCTCACTAGTTCCAGGGCCATGGCATCTTTGTTATCACTTCAGGCATTATGAGAGTTCTGAGTTTATTGTCCAAGATTAAGTTGCATACGTATCTTTGATTGTATGCCCTTTTCTACACAGCTTGGTTCTATGTTTTTCTTCAGTTTTGTCTACAGAGATTGGTGAAGTTCAATAACACACAAGCACATTCACTATGCATTAACTAGGTTTGCTACACAAGCCCAGGGTGTCAACAATGTTGGGAAAAGTAAAATCAATGGCTGCTAGGATTTAGTACATCCGTGATTGATCTCAGTTACTTTCAAGGGTACTGGATGTTAAAGCCATAACATCTTTGTGATTAGGCATAACCAACCTAGGAACGTTGTCTATTTTTGAGGGTGTAAGATGACACTTTTATTTTTTGTGGGGTAGTGAAGAGTGCGGGGCTGGTAAACATGTAAGTAACTTCTCCAAGCCAGCTTGAATCACTGGTTTTCATTTTGCTCTGCCAAAGGATCTTCTGTGCTGATGTTTTCATAAACTTGTTCCTCCAAAAATTAGACACTCAAGCATCTTCTTAGAGATAGTTCAATTGTTTAATAAATTTTCTTTTGATCTAGAACATGATTAAAGATCGTTTACAAACATATAATTGATGTATTTAAATCTTCAAAAGAAGTATTGAATGGTCTATATCCAAATATAAGTATCATAAATTGGTGTATAAGATGACATTATGTGCCGGAAAACTACTTCATTGATGTTTATCAACTTCCCAATATTCTTAAAGAAATATCCAATAGCTAAATTTTCAGAAGAGTGTCAATTAAGTTCTTAACCCGGTGTGGTTGTTGAATAAGCAGACTAATTACATGCAAGTTCAAGCCAACATGTACATAGTTGTACTTACCAATTTCCCAAGCGTGTTATTTTTGCTGATGGAAATATATTTTTCAGTGCAGCAGGGACATTTCCAGAAAAAGCTGGCAGGACTGAAATGCAATTATTCAGTATGTAAAAGTTTTAATTCCAGAAAAGGAGTAGAGATGGATTGACAAAGGTTTTGTCATGTATGTGCATACACTTATCTACACAGCTGTGTATGTAATCATGTATACCTACATTTGGTTTGGGTGTTACCAGAAATCAAAAGAAAAATGATTTATTATTCTTTGATTATTTTGTATTTTGCATAAAGATTGAAAAAAGTTAATTGCTGTTAAAGTAGAAGAGTCAATAATAGTAATCCGTACCAGGTGTCATTCCAAGCTCATACATTCTGGTAAGAATTTTCTTCTGTAAGATTAACTGTTGATCAAGCCAGCTCTGTGGCAGTGGTCCACCCCATCTGCCATTGCAATATCATTTAAGATAGAATTACTCATTTTCTCAAAATAGGGCTTCCAGATTCGGGAATGATGACAATGAAACTCTAGACATAGAGAAAGAGTTTTTGCTAAAAGCATCAAACTTGACAATTTCAAAATGAAACTGAAAAGTCTTAAGTAATTACATATGCAATATTCTAGTTTCCAACTAAATTATTTGAATATATAAATTTTACTTTTCAACCTTAAAACACAAACATATGACTTAACAAAGTCAAATAACAAGCCCATGAATTCTATCACTCACCCATGTAAATTTCCCATACGTGACCATGCAAGAAATGCTGGGCCTCCAAAGAAATCATCCAAATCAGAAATGCTCATGTTAAATTTCTCCTGGAGGTTAAATATAAAGTCAGCTATCTAAGAAATACTTTACGGAACAGAATTAAGTTACACAATATTCAAGATTACTGAGCTACCAATATGATAATTTGAATAAACAAGCCAATGACAGAATTATGAGCCAAAGTCAAGTTGTACATCTTTATTTCATTATTTGCAAGAAATGTCAAGAAAAATGAAACTGCCGAGCTGAAAAATGCTAGGAATTATACATTAAAAAAAAAAAGAAAGTCTACCTGAGAACTAAGGTACCAATTTAACTGCACCTAAACATTTTGTTGGGAAATGCCAGCATAATTTCCCTCCTCTGTGAACTCAAAAATAGGCACTATGCGGAAGCGTGAAATTAAGTGTAATAACAACACTAGGAAATTTTTAGCGTGGAAAATCTTTCCAATGTGAGTAAGGAAAAACTACGGGACCAAAGTCTCCACTATAAAAATAATGGGAATACAAAAATACAAGAATATTGTATCCTCAATTTGTGGATAACACTCTCACAAATTTGTTCACTATTTTTCTCTCTTAGAAAACTCTCTCCAAGGCTCTCTCTAATTTTTTCTCTCACTCTCTTTCTCTTGTGAGGCTCTCCTTGGTGTGTCTTGGATGGAAGAATTCAATCTCTATTTATAGAGATTTCCAACATCCTTCATGTGTAAAAAGGTATTCTGAATGTTATTATTGAATGAATTTTAGAATACAATCACTAATCTGAATATATAGCCTAAGTTCTAACTAAAGGGCTGACTAATGGGCCTAATACAAAAAAAGGCTAATAATTACATATTTTACAACATTTTACAACACTCCCCCTCAAGCTGGTGAATGTATATCTATCATTCCCAGCTTGCAAGTAAGTTGGCTGAATTGTTCTGTTGGCAAGCCCTTTGTTAACACATCTGCTAGTTGGTGTCCAGATGGGATGTAGGCTGTTGTTATTAATCCACTATCCAGCTTTTCCTTGATGAAGTGTCGGTCTATCTCAATGTGTTTTGTCCTGTCATGCTGAACAGGATTATGAGCAATACTGATAGCCGATTTATTGTCACAAAACAACCTCATAGGTCCCTCATACCTTATCTTCAAGTCATCAAGCACAATTTTCATCCATAATATCTCACAAATTCCTTGTGCCATGGCTCTAAATTCAGCCTCAAGACTTGATCTAGCCACTACATTTTGCTTCTTACTTCTCCAAGAAACAAGGTTCCCACACAAGAAAGTGCAATAACCTCGACGTGGACCTTCTATCACTCACCGAACCTCGCATAATCTGCATCGGATAAGCCTCCATAGTCAAGCTTCCACCTCTTTTGAACAAGAGTCCCCTCCTGGAGTGGCTTTGAGATACTTGCAGAACACGATCTACACCTGCAAGTGTCTCACCCTCGATCATGCATGAATTGGCTCACAACACCGACCGCATAAGCTAAATCGGGTCTAGTGTGCTAAATAAATCAACTTCCCCACTAGTCTATGATATTGGACCTTGTCAACCTTGGCACTCTCCTCTTCAGTGCTCATTCTATGATTTTGCTCAATGGGAACACCTGTTTGGTTTACATCCCAGTTTACCTGTTTCCTTCAAAAGATCAAGCACATACTTCCTTTGAGAAATGAAAATGCCTTGTTTTGAGTAGGCCACTTCAATCCCCAAGAAGTACTTAAGTTTCCCAAGGTCCTTCATTTCAAACTCTGCAGATAATTTTTCCTTGAGCAATTGTCTCTCAACCGAATCGTCTCCTGTGATAATAATATCATCAACATAAACAAGAAGTACAGTCACTTTTCCTCCCTTTGAATGTTTGAAGAAAAGTGTATGATCTCCTTGACTTTGCTTGTAGCCTAGGCACACCATTGCTTTTGTAAATCTTCCAAACCATGCTCGGGGAGACTGTTTTAACCCATATAAAGCCTTCCTCAATCTACACACTTTGTTTTCTCCACTTGTGGGACCAAATCCTGGGGGAATCTCCATGTACACCTCATCCTCTAAGTCTCCATGCAAGAAAGCATTTTTAACATCAAACTGGTTTAGTTCCCACCCAGAATGGGCAGCAAGAGAGAGTAAAATACGAACAGTGTTCATCTTTGCCACAGGAGCAAACGTCTCCTCATAATCGATGCCATAGGTCTGAGTATATCCCTTTGCCACTAGCCTTGCCTTGTATCGATCAAGAGTGCCATCTGATTTGTGCTTGACTGTATAGATCCACCTGCAACCAACTGGTTTCTTGCCCCCTGGCCTCTCAACAATTTCCCAAGTTCCATTCCTTTCAAGTGCTTTCATCTCCTCATCCATAGCTTGGACCCAATTTGCATCTTTTAGTGCCTCTTGAACAGATGTTGGGATTCTCACAGAGTCAACAGCTGTAATAAAACTTTGATGCTGCAGGGAAAGATGTTTAGAGGAGACAAATTGGGAAATAGGGTACTTGGCACAAGACCTTTTCCCCTTTCTCAAAGCAATTGGTAAATCATCTGGATCAAGGTCAAGAGTATCAGAAATCTGAGAATCAGAAATGGGAAAAATATTTTCAGTATTTACCTCCGGTTCGGACAGTTGAAGTTGTTTCTGGACCAGGTTGGGTTTTTCTCTCCTCTGATACACTAATGTTGGCTCACTAGCTTTGTTCTTCACTGGCGCTGAAGGTGCTGATTCCTGCAAAACTGATGGAGGAACAGGAACAGAACCATAAACAGGAGACTCTAAAGCAGGTGACTCAGAAACAGGTGACTCAATAACAGGTAACTGAGGAACATTTAACTGAGGAGCAGGTGACTTAGGAAGACAAGGACCAAGGATGAGAAACTCGGACTCAGATTCCAAATACTCAGATTCCAAAGTACTGCTCTCCCCCTGAAGCTGAGGGCGAGTGAAGAACGACACATGTTCATGGAAGGTGACATCCATAGAGACAAAGTACTTACGACTGGAAGGATGATAGCATTTGTACCCCTTTTTGTTAGGTGCATAACCCAGAAAGACACACCTGATTGCACGAGAATCCAACTTAGTTCGATGCTGCTTATGAACATGAACAAAGGCAACACAACCAAATACCCGTGACTCAAGACTCTGCATGATACGAACAGAAGGAAAATGTGAGAGCATAAACTGAACAGGACTGACATTACCTAGAACACGAGATGGTATCCGATTAATCAGATAGGCAGCAGTCAGTACAGCTTCTCCCCAATATGACTTTGGGACTGGCATTTGGAAGAGAAGGGCTCGAGCGACTTCAAGTAAGTGGCGATTTTTTCTTTCTGCAACCCCATTTTGTTGCGGGGTGTCAACACATGTAAATTCATGGATGATGCCCTGTTTACTATTAAAGCTTGAAAGGTTATGATTGACATATTCTTTTCCATTATCTGAACGTAATCTTTTAATGCATTTCCCAAATTGTGTCTGTACCATATGATAAAATTGAGTAAATAGTAGGGGTACTTCTGATTTATCCTTCATCAAAAAAAAAGCCAAGTCACTCGAGTACATCATCAATAAAGGAAACAAACCATCTCGCACTGAAATGTTAGAAATAAAGGTGTCCCCAAACATCGAATGTATAAGATCAAATGGTTCGACACTTTTATTAAAACTAGAGGAAAAGTAACACGATGGTGTTTAGCAAACCGACGACGTCACACTTAAAAGACTCGACAGATCGTTGTAAAAACAAGGACGGGAACATAGACTTAATAAGAGAAAAAGGAGGATGACCAAGACGCTTGTCGCTGAAGCCAGACCTGTGATGTAGGGGAATGAGACTCGGAATGAGACTGGAGACAGGAAGACAACACCTTCTGACCATCCATTTCATCAGACAGATAGTACAACCCTCCCTGTTCCTTAGCAACTCCAATCGTCCTTCCCGTGGCAAGATCCTGAAAAACACAATGAGAAAGGAAAAATGTTACTGCACAATTTTGGTCTCGAGTAAGTTTATGAATAGAGATTAGGTTATTGGAAAGGCTGGGAACATGAAGCACATTTTTCAATTTTAACGAGGATTGAAGTTCAATATTCCCAGAACCAACAATAGGGTTATGAGATCCATCAAAGAACAGTAATGTAAGAGAGACTAGAAGAGGAGGCATAAGAGGAGAAATGTTTGGAATGAAATGTCATGTGATCAAGTGGCACCGAGTCAATAATCCATACATCCCGAGGGATAGTAGCAGATGCATAAGACTTCTTACCATTCATTGCCCGAGAACAATATTTAAGAGGCTTACTAAGATAGTCTTCTCCGTGTTCACCATCGAATGGTTGAACAGGTGCCGTCGAAAGAACGAAATGCACAGGCTTCAAATGACCCACGAAAAAAGGTTCTCCGATCGCGATTTGGACCTCTCAAACGAACTGAGGAAGGTCCGACGGTGCTATGGTGAAAAGCGCGCGACAAAAAAATGGACGGAAGGCGGCGCGTGACACACACGTGCTCGGAGATGATCGGAGCTGTGGCGGCGCGTCCGGCGGCCGTTGGCTGCGATATTCTGGGTTCTGGTCGGCTTTTGGACGGCGAACCCGATGGTGGGGTCACCGGCGAGAGATAAGCGGAGGACGGCGGTAAACGGAGCTGAACAGTCTCTAATGGCGGCTGAACGGAGCGGAACAGTAGTTGGTGAGGTCTAATGGGCAAAATAGGGCACAAAGAAGGTGCCAGAAGATGCACTGAAGGCAGAAAAAAATCTGCAATGAAGGCGGCTAGGTTTTTTGTGCGGAAGCGAGACCCCCAAGACCGGGAGCTCTTGATACCATGTGTAAAAAGGTATTCTGAATGTTATTATTGAATGAATTTTAGAATACAATCACTAATCTGAATATATAGCCTAAGTTCTAACTAAAGGGCTGACTAATGGGCCTAATACAAAAAAAAGGCTAATAATTACATATTTTACAACATTTTACAACACTTCAATTAAGGCATTTGTCTTCCAATTTCCACCCTCCACCGAAATTGTTCTGCAATTGTTTGACAAACAATTGCCTTCATTGACTTTAGCCACCGAAAGTTGAAAAAGGTGATTTGCCAATTTGTTTGCCTTGGCTGGACTTGGGTCCACGTGACCCTTCAATTCTCCCCCTCCAGCCAAAGAAGAAAAATACCCTTAGATCAGTTCGGGGTTGATGTTAAGCCTGCAACTTCTTTACAGACTTCTAACTTCTCTTTAGGTAGAGCTTTTGTCATCATATCTGCCCCGTTATCTTTGGTATGTATTTTCTCAATCTGCAGCAGTTTACTTTCCAACACATCACGAATCCAATGATACCTTACTTCGATGTGTTTCGACCTTGAATGAAAGGTTGAGTTCTTGCTGAGATGGATTGCGCTTTGACTATCGCAATAGAGAACATATCTTTCTTGATCCTGGCCTAACTCTTGCAGAAACTTCTTCATCCACAAGATCTCCTTACAACCTTCAGTGATTGCGATGTATTCTGCTTCTGTGGTGCTCAAAGCAATGCACTTTTGTAGTCGTGATTGCCATGAGACAGCTCCCCCTGCAAAAGTAATCAGATATCCTGATGTAGACTTTCTTGAATCCACCTCTCCTGCCATATCTGCATCTGAATACCCAGTGAGCATTAGATTTCCATTGCCAAAACACAAGCACCTTTTGGCGCTTTTCTTAGATACCTTAGTATCCATTTCACAAAGATTCCAATGCTCCTTTCCTGGATTCGATAGGAATCGCTCACAACTCCTACAAAGATAAGCAATGTCTGGTCTTGTACATACCATTGCATACATAAGACTACCCACTGCAGAAGAATAGGGCACCTTGTTCATCTCTTCTTTTTCTTCCTCATTCCCTGGACATTGCGCCTTGCTCAGTTTAAGATGACCAGGTAATGGAACGTGCACAGGTTTGGCATTATGCATGTTGAACCTTTCAAGAACTTTCTTGATATAGTCTTCTTGTGATATCCACAACATTCTTCTAGAACGATCTCTGATGATCTTCATTCCAAGAATCTTCTTTACTGCACCCAGATCTTTCATGGCAAATGATTTACTCAATGTCTTCTTGAGAGCAGCTATCTTTGTCTTATCTTTCCCAACAATCAACATATCATCAACATATAGCAACGGTATGATGGATTCACCATATCCATAATTCTTCACAAACACACAATGGTCTGCGGAGGTCTTCTTGAAATTGTGTTGGGTCATGAAGAGATCAAACTTCTTGTACCATTGCGTTGGAGCTTGCTTCAAACCATAGAGACTTTTCTTCAGACGAGACACTAGATGTTCTTTGCCTGGTTCTTCGAAACCTTCTGGTTGCTCCATATAAATTTCTTCTTCTAAGTCTCCATGTAAGAATGTTGTTTTAACATCAAGCTGTTCAATTTCCAAGTCTAGTTTTGCAGCTAGACCAAGAATCGCTCTAATGGACGTCATTTTTACCACCGGTGAGAAGATTTCTTCAAAATCTATGCCTTTCTTCTGGTTGCAACCCTTCACAACTATCCTTGCTTTGTACCTGGGGTTTGGGTTGTTCTCTTCAGTCTTGAGTTTGAACACCCACTTATTTTTCAATACCCTTCTTCCTTCTGGTAATTTCACCAGGTCATACGTCTGATTCTCTTTCAGAGATTGTATTTCTTCTTGCATGGCTTGCATCCATTTATCTTTATCATTCGTCTCAATGGCTTCTATGAAACTTTGAGGTTCCCCTTCATCAGTTAGAGTGACATAATCATCTGAGAAATACCTTCTTGATGGTTGTCTGACTCTCGTTGATCTTCTCACTTGAGGTTCTTGTTCTACCCGATCACTTTCAATCTGTTCTTCCTGCATTGCCTGACTTTGTTCTCGTCTGGTCGTTGTTCAATCTGATCAGCTTGCTCCATCTGATGAGGTTGTATTGTCTGATCAGGTTGCTCATTCCTTTGAGGAATCTCTCCCCCTGAATTATGTACCACAATAGTCTTTGGCTTCTTAGATTGCTGAATATCCTGGATTGTCTGATCTTCATAGAATACCACGTCTCTGCTTCGAACAATCTTCTTGTTTACAGGATCCCATAATCTGAAGCCAAGTTCATCTCTTGGTGAACCAAGGTATATGCACTCCTTCGTCTTTGCATCAAGCTTTGCTCTTTCATCTTTAGGAATGTGGACAAATGTCCTGCACCCAAAGACTCTTAAATGACCATAAGAAGCTTTCTTTCCAGACCATACTTTTTCTGGAATCTCTCCATTTAAAGGTCTTGAAGGAGACAAATTGATCAAATCAACAGCAGTTTTTACTGCTTCACCCCAGAATGCCTTGGGGAGTTTTGCATGAGAAAGCATGCTCCTGACTTTCTCTGTAACCGTTTTGTTCATTCTCTCAGCTAGTCCATTCATCTGAGGTGTCTTGGGGGGTACTTTCTCATGTCTTATCCCATGAGTCTTGCAATAATCTTCAAATGGACCTCTATATTCTCCGCCATTGTCAGTTCTCAAGCATTTCAGCTTTCTTCCAGATGCTCGTTCTACAAAAACATGAAATTCCTTGAAAGCTTGAAGAACTTGATCTTTCGTCTTCAATAAATACACCCACACCTTTCTGGAGTGATCATCAATGAAGGTAGCAAAGTATTGAGCACCGCCAAGGGACCTTTCAGATGTTGAGCAAACATCTGAGTGAACAAGATCCAGAATCTGCTTTCTTCTTCTTGCATCATCTGATCTTTTGAAAGATACTCTGTGTTGTTTGCCTGCTAGACAGTCTTCACAGGATTCAAGTGGCTGCCCTTTTATGTTTGGAAGATAGTGTTTTGCTAAGATTTCTAGACCCTTCTCGCTCATGTGGCCCAATCGTTTGTGCCACAATTCCTTACTTGCTTCTTGAGCAACATTCATCTCCCCCTTGCATATCTTTCCCTGCATAATGTACAGAGAGCCTTCCTTTCTACCGCGAGCAATAATCATGCTTCCTTGGCTGAGTTTCCATCTGCCGGCACCAAACTGGTTTATCATCCCGGCTTCATCTAACTTTCTTGTTGAGATAAGGTTCAGACGCATCTCTGGAACATGTCTTACCTCCTTCAGTACAAGCTTGGTTCCATTCTCACTTATCAAAGTTACTTCACCAATACCGACGATTTTACTTGTGACATGGTTACCCATCTTCACCGTACCAAAATCTCCTTTTTGGTATGATGAGAAAAATTCTTCATGAGGTGTGACGTGGAAGGATGCTCCGGAATCAATTATCCATATGCAATCATCGGATGCAATGTTTAGATAATTTTCTTCTCCGACAAGAAATATATTCTCATCATTCGAGGCCACCGCAGTAATTGTTCCTTCCTCCTTCTTTTTCTTTGGGTCTATCTGGTCAGGATGGACTGTTCCAGCCTGTTAATCTCTCTTCAAGAATCTGCACTCAGACTTTCTATGGCCCGGTTTGCCACAGTAATAACAAGTTAGTCTAGTGCGAGATTTGGATCTACCTTGTGATTTCCCACGACCTCCTTTTTCACGATTCTTACTCCTTCCTCTCTTGTCAACAACGTTGGCTTCAAACTGGTTGTTCAAGCCTCTTTCCCTCCGTCTTGACTCTTCATTCAAAGCAACCGTCTCGTAATGAATCCATGCTAAGCTTTCCGTCTGGAGCAGAATTGCTGAGAGTGACAACTAGAGTGTCCCAACTCTCAGGTAGAGAACTGAGGAGTAGAAGAGTTTGCAACTCATCATCTATCTTCATTTCTGTCTTCGTCAGTTGATTCACAATACCTTTGAAGGTATTCAAATGTTCGATCATATTATGACCGTCCGAGTACTCCAACTTCACCAGTCGTCTGACAAGGTGGGCTTTGTTTCTGGGCGTTTTCTTTTGAATCAATGATTCAAGTTTGGTCCACAACTCATACGCATTTGTATAAGTTGATACATGCTCGAACAAACTGCGATCAATGTATTTGCGGATCATAGCTACTGCCTTTCGATTCAAGAGCTCCCAATCTTTGTCGTTCTTTCCTTCCAGTTTATCTTCCTGGGTAATTGGCTCATACAAATCCTTGCAGTATAAGTGGTCTTCCATCATCGGCTTCCAATAGGAGTAATTTTCAGCAGTCAGCTTGAACATATCTCCATCATGAGTAACAGCTCCCTCCATCTTGAATTACACAGGCTAATACTATATAGTACCGTATACTGAAATAATAACTGTAGTATGCAAATAGTGCACCGGGTAAGTTCCCAGGAAAGAGAGGTGGTTCACTAATGGATACACTTAAATACCAAGTCTTTCCTAGCCAGAACTTTCCTAGACAACACTTTTACACCGCTACACGTTATTTCCAGCAATGAGAATAATTCTTTTCTGATGTGGAAGATCAGACAATGCTGCAACCACAGAGCATACTAAGAATTTTTCTTATAAATCCGGCACCTAGTATCCCAGAGCTCTGAAAGCTCTGATACCACTGTTGGGAAATGCCAGCATAATTTCCCTCCTCTGTGAACTCAAAAATAGGCACTATGCGGAAGCGTAAAATTAAGTGTAATAACAACACCAGGAAATTTTTAGCGTGGAAAACCTTCCCAATGTGAGTAAGGAAAAAATCACGGGACCCGTAGGCCACTTAAGTCTCCACTATAAAAATAATGGGAATACAAAAATACAAGAATATTGTATCCTCAATTTGTGGATAACACTCTCACAAATTTGCTTACTATTTTTCTCTCTTAGAAAACTCTCTCTAAGGCTCTCTCTAATTTTTTCTCTCACTCTCTTTCTCTTGTGAGGCTCTCCTTGGTGTGTCTTGGATGGAAGAATTCAATCTCTATTTATAGAGATTTCCAACATCCTTCAATTAAGGCATTTGTCTTCCAATTTCCACCCTCCACCGAAATTGTTCTGCAATTGTTTGACAAACAATTGCCTTCATTGACTTTAGCCACCGAAAGTTGAAAAAGGTGATTTGCCAATTTGTTTGCCTTGGCTGGACTTGGGTCCACGTGACCCTTCACATTTACTATATCCTATAAAACTGCCAGATAACTCTATAGTCTATACATTTCCTCTAGTGATTAGATTTCAAAAATTATTAAAACTATATTCAAATAGATGTACACAGAGCACAACTTAACTGTTTTATTGTAGTTGTCTCATGATGCTAGTATCTTAAAATACCACAACCTTGCATAAAATTAGATAACATCGGAAAAGAGAACCTCTAATTAAAATCTACTTAAAAAGATGGAAACGCAGCCTATATGAAGTTTTATTAGGAACCGTTTTAACATCTTAGAAATATAAAACCATTCTCAAGACTCCACCTAACAACTTATGCTTTGGGATACTTCGTTCTTAACATGGTATTAGAGCCTCTATGATCATGTAGCCAGCAGTCCGTTCCTTGCTGCTCTCACTCTTCATAATTAAAATTAAACATCAGTACAAGATAAAGTAGGTATGTGCTTTATCCATGCTTCAAGCCAAAAGAGCTCTTGCAAGAGGGAGTGTGTTGGAGATATAAAAGAATTGACAGGTCTTCACCTAACAACTTAAGCTTTTGAGATAAAGTCTAAGAAATTCTTATAACTTTAGGATACAATTTATTTTTCAACCCTCCTGCTTTCTGTAAATTAGAAATGAAAGTAACAATTTCATGGTGAGTTAAAGCTTATTTAATGAATTTTCTAACAAATGCTAGTTTGGTGGTGTATAATTTTTGGGATGATTTTGAGCATAAAAGCCATCTTCAGAAAGTTTCAAAGTGACAAAGAAACGTTACAATGCCAAACCCATACCAAGAATTGTTTAAGGCATTTGGGAGGAAAATGACCTGGAATACTTTCTGCCAGATAGCCTCTTGTCCTGTAAATGCTAGTGGCAAGTTGACACCCTGCAGAGCCATCCAATCAATTTCCTTTTCCCATCTTTTCCAGTCCCACCAAGCAAAAGAATCTTCCAAAAGCAGATAAAATAAGATCACAAGAAAATCAAATCTTCTGGTGTGCAACCATAATGCTTCAATCCATGCACACCACGAAAGACATATGATAACTTGAAAGAAGTAGCTTACAGCTAGATGTAACAGCATTTTGGTAATAGCTCCACGGAATAGGCCTCTGAACCGAGATTCCAGCGTCGTGAACACGCGGGAGAAACCCTGCGTTGGGTACTGAAAATAGTTGCGAGCCACCGGTTTTGTCCCAAGATATATGTGAACCACACCAATGCTTCAGATACCAGTGCAGACCGGCCACAATGTCCACTCCAGTTGCCCCAGCAATTCTGTTGGGGATTGAAAATCATCAATTATTTTATAAGTTCCAGCAATATTACCATAGTAGCTTGAGTTCGGTTAGCTTAGATATAAATTAATTTGCTGAGTCAGCAGGTTAGTTATAACCACACATAGTTTGTTATTAGTTTGTTACTTTCTCTTCTATAACCACACATGGTTAGTTTTCTCTCATCAAGCACTCTCTCACTTTCTCTCAACATGCAAGATAGACTTTGACTTGCAAGAAGTGAAGAAATTTAGATGCAACGTACAGAATTTGAGGATCCCCGGGTGTTGCGAAAGAAGGATGGTTTTTTATCATGAAACAATATTCACCACCGCATTGCTTCTGTTAATAACAAATTGGTCAAAATTAATGACTAATTTGATTAGGTGAAGAATAAATGGTAAACAAGAAAATGGAAAAAAAAATAGTGAAATGCCTTGGAGACGATTCGGAAGTCGAAGCTGGAGGAATGGGAAGGGAGCAATCGGAGGAGGACGCCACTAGCAGCAGCTTCCTGGACGGAGGGGGGAGCTCTCTCGCGGTCTTGGATTTGGAGAAGGCGGGAGATGGAGTCAACGCCTGCGGTGGAAGACAGAGCGGGTTTGGAGTAAGAGAGGGTTAAGAAGATGAAGATGAAAAGGAGAAAAATGGCGGGAAATGGTGGCTCCATGTTGAACTTGATGGATTGTGGGATTGAGAGGTGGAGAAAGAAGAAGAAGCTGAAGTGGTGAAGAGAAGAAGAAAAGAGAAAGAGATTCCCCGGGAAGGAGTTTCATGAGTAACAGACAACTTTTTTATATCTTTAAGGCCGGCCTAGTCGAAGCCAGACACCGGAAGCGGATGTTTTGCCGCTAGAGTTCGTTTGTCCGTTTCTCTCTTATCTTTTTAATTATTATTATATTATTATATATGCTTTCTTTTTTTTTTGGTAGAGATTATTATATGCTTTTTCTTTTATTATTATTCTGTGGCACAATGATAAAATAGCAATAAAAATAAATATAAGATTTTTGTAATTAAATATTTTTTTAAATATTAGTTTTAATTAGGAGCATTTATATGAGAGTAGTTGATTAGTCCAAATAATAATTCGACCCGATTATTACTATATTGCAATAATAATAAAAAAAAGATACAGGCACTATAATTTAGTTTAGTCTTTGATGTGGCGTGTCATGTTTTGTAAAATTGTTATTCAAATAACTTACTCTTGATAATAAATTAATTATAATAAAAAAAAATATAGTTACAGTTGTAAAGAATATAAATTGTAGTTTTTTTATTTTTAATGTAAAAAACTATCGTTAAAATATAAAAGATCTTAGTATTCATGATTCTAACAAACAAAAATATATGAAAATATTAATATTGATCAATAAATAATTTTTGATAACAACAAACTATGTTCTAAGAGTATAAGAGAGATTTTAAAATCTATTTTCTATTCATTTGCTTTCTTTTTTCTCTCTCCTTCTACTTTAGTGGTGACGATGAAAGAAAAAAATCCTTTATGGTAGGAACAAAACTTTGAGTTTTTATATTAAACTATATTTTACTATTTTTTATCAAGTTGACAATTACTTTACTTTAAAAATAAACTATCTTTCCTTTTTATCCAATAAGAATTTAGCCTATTTAATTTAATTAATTATTTATTAAACTAATAAAGATGAATCACATGTTCAGCACATGAGACATACTTAAGTTTTACATTGTCTCATTTGGCTCATGTGGCATTATCTTTCTTTATAGTTTAATAAACCTGTCAAACATAATGTACATTCATACATATAGTCAAATTCTTCTATATATTAAATACATCATTCATCATAATTAAGAATAAGAGCTAACATGAGTAATGACGGTTTTATGTAATTTAACTAACATAATTCCTTCCATGTACTATAGAGTTAGTCTTCTTCTTAACATGACCTGTAAATGGGAAGTACATAATTAGTTTAATAATAATGTCTTCATTCAAGACAGAAGTTGTTATCAACATTCATATTCAATCATGTATACAAACTCAAAAAACAGGTAAAACAGAAACATATTCATGCATGAACTCAAAGTGTTAAAGAACATAAAACATAAACATTGACATAATATACAATAAGGCCTACTTGGTAACAATGCACATACTTTCAACATGTCCACTAAATGTTTTAGGCAATAACCTTTTTGTCAAAGGGTCAAAATCATAAGGTCAATGCTAATGTGCTCTATTGACACTATGTTTTTGAACTTCTTCTTTAACGGCAAAGTATTTCAATTCCATATGTTTAGCACCTTTAGAATACTTATCGTTTTTAGTTGCAAAATTATCACGATAAATTTTCAACTGTCTGACAATACGACTGACTATTCCAAGTCCTTAAATAAAGTCCCACAACCACTAAACCTGAACCATGGCCTCAAAGCATGCCACAAATTCAACTTCTATGGTGGATGCAGCAATGGTTGATTGCTTCACACTCTTCCATAATATCGCTCCTCCGACTAAAAGATACAAATAGTCAAATGTGGACTTTCTTGTATCTACATAACTCAAAAAATCTGAATCTGAATATCCAATCACCTAAAGATGATCAGATCTCCTATAAGTAAGCATGTGATCCTTCATTCCTTGCAAGCATCTTAAGACTTTCTTTGTAGCTTTCCAATGATCCAATCATGGATTACTCTAGTGCCTACCCAGCATATCAATTGCAAAGCTGATATCTGGCCTTTTACACATTTGAGCATACATCAAACTCATAACAACAGATGCATAAGGAATTGCTTCCATCTGTTTCCGTTCTAAATCATTCTTTAGACATTGCATGAGATTGAACTTATCTCCTTTTTGAATTGGAATGGGTGATGTTAAACATTTTTCCATTTTGAATCTCTCTAAAACTTTATTAATATATGCTTTATGAGACAAGCCTAACAATCTTTGTAATCTGTCACGAAATATTTCTATTCTAAACATATAGCTTGCCTCTCCCATATCTTTTATTTCAAAGTTATTAGAGAGAAACTTCTTAGTCTCACTTAATAGACCAAGATCATTAGTTGCAAGCAAAATGTCATCAACATACAGAACCAGAAAGATAAACTTACTCCTACTAACCTTCAGATATATACACCAATCAATAATGTTTTCCTTAAATCCAAATGATATAATAGTATCATTGAACTTGAAATACCATTGTCGGGAAGCTTGCTTAAGTTCGTATATTGATTTCTTAAGTTTACACTGTAGGTGTATGCCATAGAGGCTAATACATTTTGTCTATATTTACATACATTGTATTATGCTATTTTTTAATATATGAGACATTTCATTTATTGTGTTTTTTTTATAAACATAATAAAGTCTTTAGAATAATAAGTTTGATACCATATGATATCAAGTGGATGACTTGATCGTGAGATCCTATTGGATAAAATACTATTCTTAAATGTCTCTAGTCAAATATTATTACTAATTAGGACAATAATAATGCATTGAAACTAGTATGTGCGTAGACTGATGACCACATCTCACGGGTCATGGATATGAGATATCAAGTCTTCACATAAATACATATTAGAGTAATGATGTATTGGATAGACCCGCCATGAGAATGCTACGTGGATCGTTATGTGAGTGTCATAAGTGATTCTCATAGTGATAATGGTGTATGTGGTCCTTTGACCTGAAATCACTATGATTCCTACATGAGAAGTTGTGTGTTTTAATGCTATCAAACGTCATCTGTAACAACATGATTATAAAGTTAGTTATTAGACATACTGCGATTCATGTGGAGGGATGTGAGTGACCTAGATGGGATTTGTCCCTTCTACATAACAGGAGTGATATCTTCCGGCCCCCTGATTGAGTGAGACTACGAAATGTGTGACCATGCTCAAATGAGTCAATATGAGATATTGATCTCATTTGTTATTACTATGTCTACTCGAGAATCAGGAAACTGAAGATTGAACTAAACAAGGGTGACACATTTCATGTCTTGTGTTCAATCTAGATATTTGGACAAAGGGACTAAACTATGCGGAAACATTGGTCACGGATAGGTTATGTCAAATCATTGACATTCTCATTACTTGGGTAGCAGCGATGTGTTGCTAGATACCACTCACTATTTGTAATATTAAAATCAGATTTTAATATTACTACCAACGTCATGAGAACCTGTAAGGTCGCACACTTAGAACAGACTAAATTGGAGCAATAAGGATCCAAGTTAGACTCAGATTCAATTATGGGCCTAACTCATAACAGATGAGTCTAGGGTTGCACAGCTTACCTTGCTACTACTCATACTCACTTAAGGCAGCCACTATTATAAATAGTACTGCTAAGAGGGCTACTAAGTACGCATTATAGAACCCTAGCCGCACCTACAGAAAGTGAGTGAGAGAGTGACATGTTTCATTCTCTTCTCTTCGCAGCTAGCACTGTTGTAGAAAGGTCAAACTCCAAGATTGCGGACGTTGGACGTTTTGCAAGTCTATTCGTGTGGATATCACAAAGACATCGTCGTTATTACGGTGTTGGTGATTCACGTCGCTTGTGTTTATCACATTTCAAGAGGTAAACGTTTTAAAACATTTTAAAACTTGGATTATAGCTTTTTCGTATAGATCATGTGAGGGAATTTTTATTATTCCGCTACGTGATGTATCCACGATTCCCAACATACACATCATGTGTTCTTTTCCCTTAATTGAAAAACCCATTGATTCATCTATATAAACATCTTCCTCTAAATTCCCACGATTTGCACATCCATTTGATATAGCTCTAGATCATAATGAGCCACCAATGTCATAATAATCCTGAAAGAATCTTTTTTAAAAATTGGTGAGAATGATTTCTTATAATCAATGTCATCTTTTTTAGTAAATCCTTTAGTAACAAGACGGGCCTTGTAGTGTTCAAGGTTGCCATAAGGGTCACGCTTGGTCTTAAGGACTCATTTACACCCAAATCTCTTGCACCTTTTAGGTAATTCCACAAAGTCTCATACATCATTTTGCTCCATTGATTTAAGCTCATCTTTCATGGCATCTAACCATTTATCAGCATTATCACTATTAATGACCTGTGAAAACAAAACTGGATCATTGTCATTAATTCCCAAGCCATTTCCTGACTCTTGTAAATACATCACATAGTCATTCGGAATAGCAGATCTTATTTCTCTTTGGGATCTTCTTAATGCTATTTCTTGTGGTTGTCTACTATAGGTTCATTATTAACCTCGAGATCATTAATTTGTTCTTCTTGATTGTTATGCGGTTCAACAACATGAGGAACAACAATTTCATAAGTAGGAGCACAAGTTCTTTGACTTGTGCTCTAACTTCCTTAATCTCCACATTTCGTGAAGCTTCACTCTCACTAATCTCACCATTCTCAATGAACTGGGCATTTTCAGTTTCAACAATTCTTGTACTATGGGTAGGACAATAAAATTTATACCCTTTAAACTTTTCTGGATAACCAATAAAATATCCACTAATTGTTCTTGCATTCAGTTTCTTTTCATGTAGATTATAGATTCTTATTTCTGCATGGCATCCCTAAACATGCATGTGCCTTAAATTGGGTTTCCTACCTATCTATATTTCAAAAGGTGTCTTTAGAACTGCCTTACTAGAAACTATATTCAATAAATACACGACAATTTTTAAAGCATACATCCACAATGACAAGGTTAAAGACGTATTACTTAACATGTTCCTAACCATATCCATTAAAGTTTGATTACACCTTTCTGATACACTATTTTGTTGTGGTCTACCTAGCATTGTGCATTGAGCATATATACCATGCTTTTTAGGAACTTAGTAAATGGACCTGAGTGTTGTCCAACTTCATCAAATTGAATTTCAACTTCAATTAAATAAATTTCCAAGGCATTCACTGGTTGAGATTTCTCATGCAGTAAATAGACATATTCGTTACGTGAATAATCGTCAATAAAGGCGATAAAATAATTTTCTTTACCGAAAGAATTGACATCAAAGGGTCCACATATATCGATGTGTACAATTTCAAGAAGTTGAGTGCTTCTCATGACACATTTCTATATGTGTTTTGTTTGCTTTCCCTTAATGCAATCCACACAAATATTAAGGTCAATGAAATCTAAATCTAGAAGGATGTCATTCTTTACCAACCTTTCCATTCTTTCTTTGAAAAAGTGACTCAAACATTTATGTCACAAGTAAGCAGAACGTTCATTCACTAAACTACGTTTAGTACCAACATTATGATGCAAGGTCATAAGAGTTTCAACATATAAATTATCAAGATTCAATTTATATAAACCATCACAAAGTATACCATAACCAATCATATTGGTATGCTTATTGATAAGCACAATTTTCATATATTAGTTAACCCTCATATTTAGTCTCTTAGACCTCTTATATGCTTAATTGATTGGTCTTGACTACATTTTTTAAGTTTATGTTTAAATTAGGTTTAATTATATTTTTTTAGCATTATTAAGAATTTTACACTATTTCTATATTTTGGGCATAACTAGAGCTCTAGACATATACAAATTACAAATTTTATCTTGTAGGAAATATGAGAGAAAGATCTACAACTTTTATGAGAGCTCGAAGACTGAATCGAATGTTTAGTGGGTCAGATTAGGCTTGGAAGTCAGAATAGAGATGTTGTCGTTGAAACCTAGATAATATGTAGAGATTAAGTCATAATTTGAGATGTATGAGTCATATGGAGTTAAGACCAGTGCCATTGAAAATCTTAGACACATATATTCAACTCTTATGAAGACCATTTATCAAAACTGTGACGTTTTGATAGTGTTCTCACCTTTTTAAGTCAGCTGAAGGGTGTAAAAAGCTATTAAGAATATTCTAAGTATAATTCTCTCCTCATAAGCCCAAATTAAGCAAATTAGGTGTCCAATTAAAGCTAAGAGGAAGAGTATTAACCCTAAGCTAAGGGAAAACTTGGAGTTTTAATTTTATAGATGGATATTTAAGCAGTAGTAGCAACCACAAATCTAACCCTAATTTTTCTTAACCGTCATTGCTTGCACTTTCTCTCTTCATCTCTCTTCCTCTCCTTTCTCTCTAGTTTTCTTTCTTTTCTATTTTTCTTCCCTTCCATCCATGAAGGACAAGACCCTTTTTAATCAATCCTAGGGATTGACAATCTTGATGTTTAATTCTGAGATCTTGTTTTGATTGTTTTACATTTAATTGTTAGTCAAATTTCTTTTTTACTTGTTGATCAAATTTCTCTTTTACTTGTTAATCAAGTTTTTTATTTACCTCTTTTGATTTTGTTAAATATGAATTGAATTGCTTAATTTGATTTGGATATTGATGTGATAATTACATAATTACCACGTGTTTAATAAGGATTACAAAGACTAAACAATGCATCAAAGGTGTTTAATAGATTGTTCAGCTTGGTTGAATTCTGGGTTTTAAGTTAATTTATGATTAGATAGGTGCTTAGTTCATTTAACTTTGATTAATTAAATTTTGGATACTTATCTAGTAGATAATTCATTGATCATCTTAAGGCTTCTTGATATGATCTAAGGCCAAGAACTTGTTTAGCAATTGAATAGATTCTTAGTGATCAATGATAAATTAAACTCAAGATTAGTTTATTTCCTTGGATTAGTTGTTTACTTAATTCTGTTTACAATTTATAATTGCTTCTGTTAATTAATTTTGCAACATTTTCCCCATCGTTAACCTCTTAATTTGATTGCTTGATTAGAGTGATCCAATGACTTGACTCGATTGTACCTTATACTATAAGTAATTTGGTGAATCATATTATAAATTGAGTAATTTGATAGTCTCTAATAGAGACGAAAACAGAGATAGAATTGATGAATTAGAGAGGGAAAATAAAATTTAAAATTTAGAGATGGAATTTAGAGACAAAAATTATTCATCTCAGAATTTTTTCGTTTCTAATTCCGTCTCTATTTGATCAATTTAAAGTCAATGCTGTCTCTATTTGTGACCAAGCGAACACTCGCAACCACGCTCAACGACCACTTGCAGCTCAGACGACTAGGCTCAACGGCCACTCGCGGCTCAGACGACCAGGCTCAACGGCCACTCGCGGCTCAGGCGACCAAGTATGGTAAAATTTTGGGTTAGTATAGTCTGAGCACATTTTCTATGTTTATCTAGAAGCTCCACTGCAGCATCCAATCGATACCATAGTTACGGGCTTCTATAAAAGGGACAAATACAGAGAAAAGAATGGCTTTTATTTTTTGTTCTAAGAAAAAAGGATTATGAGAGATTGTGAGATTTTCAGTGAAATAGGGAGTGCAAATCTGGAATTGGAAAGGAAGAGGAACCAAGACGCATGATCTGTATCCTAGTTGTTCTCAATCACAAGAGCAAACTAGGGGTAAGTTTCTTTTTTTATTTTTATACTTTTTTCCTTTTTCTTTTCTTTTTTCCTTTAAGATTTTCATGTTCATGAAATGGCTTGAATGGTTGTACTCTCCCTGACTCTCCCTGATGGTCCTTTATATTGTTGTCTTGATATCTACTCTTCCCTGATGCATATAACTTGTTTGATAAAAGGCTTGAATGGTCGTGTTAAACATTGAGGCATTAATTAGACTCTTGATGATCAGGTTTTGATTAAGTTAGACTACCATGCCTTAGCTATTGATTTGGTTTTTTTCCTGAGTTTATAAATCTCTTTTTGGGGGTTGCAATTGCCTAATCTTCCATTGTTTAGTTTTCCTTAGATTTGTATCATCTTTGAATATGTTTCTGTCAATGAATGGTTTAAAAGAAAGAAAAAAGAGTCACAAATGAAAATGCACTAGGAGAAACATTAAGAGCGAGATTGAGTTTAAGAGAAAGGGAACACGTTCAGAGCTTGGAATATCGACGAGCAAAAGCTGCGAAGTTGAGCTGAACACTTGGGACCGCAGCACATCAACTCGTCCTTGGGTAATCTTTTTTTTCCTACTTTCAGTTCTAATGAGGATGAATTTGCAATTAAACATGCCTTGTATTATTAATTTCGTCATTTTTTTGTAAGATCTTGTAATGATTGTGATAGCTGAGTGTACTCAGTATTTTTGCCTTCAACCTATTTAATGAAAGGTCCGAGATAATTGTAACACTCCAAAAATTTATATTTTATTTATTTCGGTGATTCTTAACTATTTTGAGTAATCCGACTTTCGACTTCACGTGGATTTTATAATTTTTGTGATTTTTAGGAATTTTTGGGAATTTTTACTTTTTTTATTATTTTAATATTATTTTGGGGCTTAGCCTTTTTTTATTTCTTTTTGAAAATCCTTAATGATTTTTACTAATCCGACTTGATTTTCATAAGTTTTATAATTTTTGTGATTTTTGTGGATGATTATAAATTTTTATATTTCTCTTATTGTTTTTGGACTGTTTGTAGGCCCAAGTAGCCTTACGTGGGTCTAGGTGAGTCCCGCAAAATGAAAATTTTTCTGCGGAAAGAAAAATTTGTACTGTTTAGACGGAGACAGGAGATCTTACTAAATTTGAATTCGGAAACAATTTTTGAAATTTCCTTTTACTGTATTTTGTACTGTATTTAATTATCGGGCGATAAAAATACAGTAAAAATATTATTCGGAGGGTTATAGCAAATAGAAAAATAAATATTATACTGCTTAAGTCAACATTGGTGGTTTAGATATCTACCATTGATTTGATCAACGGTAGAGACTTGATCTTGATTTAATCAACGATTGAGAAACAAACTTAATGAAGAAATATTGGATGATCACCATTGATTTAATCAATGGTGTGGGAATAAACTTAGTTAGGAAGCTTTGGATGTTCACCATTGATCTAATCAATGATTGTAAAGACAAGCTTAATAAGGAAGACTTTGAATATCAACTATTGATTTAATTAAGGGTGAAAATTTGGTCTTAAAAAGTGACTAGGACCATTTATAACTATTGGATTTAAATTTAAATCAAGGGTGGAGATTTGGTCTTATAAAGTGGCTAGGACCATTTATGACCATTGGATGTAAATTTAATCAATAGTGGAGATGGACCATTTATGACCATTGGATGTGAATTTAATCAACGGTGGAGATTTAGTCTTGTAAAGTGACAAGGACCATTTATGACCCTTGGATGTAAAGTTTGAAGGAGTAATCTTAACCCTTCATTTTGGAGACACATCTAATGGCTAGAATTTAAAGGAGAAAGATCCAATAGCCTAGATTAAGTTTTCTAACTTAAAGTCTACCTTAATCCTAACCATTGATCTAATCAATGGCTAGAAATGCTTCAAATAATGGCTAGTAATAATGGTCACTTATTGAGTGCATATGGAAGGGGGGGACGATTTTGAGAAGCTTAAGAGCTTAGCAAAGTTGAAGACCACATTATTGTTATCATAATTCATCTTTGTCTCATCCAAAAAGCCAAGACTTCATCAAACTTTCTCTCCATTTCTCTTCTCCTCCATGTTTCGGCCAAGCACCCAAGAATTGCCTTCCATCACTCTTTAATTTCATACAACCTTATTTCTTGAATCCTTACCTTATTCTAAGCAACTTTCATGTTGGAGACTTTATCTAAATCTTTCATCTTCAAGGAGTTTTTTCAAGAGCAAGTTCTAAGGTTTTTGAGGTGAAGTGTAAGAAAACTTCATTTCTTCTCTTCTTTTTCATGTTCTAAGTCATGTTTGATCCATGGTTCCTCTTGTTCAAGCTTAATATGCTAATAAATATATGTGTTGTTTTGTGTTTAAGAAATCTTTGGTGGTGAAGGACTTGGAAAAAGAAGCAATTCAAGGAGCCTTGGAGGTTCTTCAAGAGGTAAGAGGGAGATTTATCTCACCAACCAAGCATGGTGGTGAGAGATGGTTTGTGTATTTGATGGATGGTGAATCCATGTGAGGATTCATATCCATGGTCATGTAATTATTTGTGGGTGTTTATGTGGTTTATATGCTTAGCATGGTTTATTTGTGCTTGCATGCTTAGTATGATGTTTATTTACTTTTATGGTATGCTTGAAATATAGTATGTTGATTACATGTGATGTATGCCATAAAAAAAATTGATGGAAAGGAAATTAATTTTTTTTGTTCCAAAGACTAAGAGGAATTTCGGCCAAGACACCTCAAAATAGGTGTTCATAAATTAATATTTTCATGAATGATAAAATTGGATGATTAGAAAAGCAAAGAAAATAAACAAAGGGTTTGTTTTTCAAGAAGTAGTGTTCACAGTTTTAAGAAGAATTTTTATTGATTTATTTTGTGTAAAAGCAAGAATGGAATTTCAGGGAACTCAAGGACATTTTGAATAAAAATATTTTAAGTATTTTATTAATCATGAGTTTTAAATGAAAAGAGTAATGAGTTGACGATTTTAAGGATTTGCAAAGAAAGTGAAAAATGAAAATGAACAAATGATTTGATTTTAAAGACTATGAGTCTCACGATTTTGTTAAGGAATTTTTAATGATTTTGTTTGTGTAAAATCATATTGACTTAGAAGGAAAAATATTTGATGGCCATTGAAATCAAGTATCATGGTTTTGAAGGTTTGTAATGCCTTGATTTTATGAAACAAAGTGATTTTCAAAATGGAAAGACAATTTGGTTTAGTACAAGGAATTTGGAAAGGGAATCGGAGTGTTTTATCACTTGAAAGATGGAATTTCGTTTATGAAAGACAAAAAGAGGTTGAAGTGTTTGAATCTCAATTTATTTTGAAGAGAATTTATTTTAGAATTGATTTGAGAAAATTAGAGAATATAATAGTGATTTGATATTTTTTAACGTGTAACTCATCCTTTGAGTTTTGGAGAGTGTTAGTAATTTTTTTAAAGTTAGAAACATTGATTTTATTCAATGAAATAGTGAATTTGTGAAATATATTGCGAAAAGGGTTTTCTTGAGTAAGAAAATATGAAAAATAAGGTGAGAAGTCATATTATTTTGAGGAAAGAATTTCTTAAAGGAAAATGTTGAAAAATATTTTACGTATCTTAAAAACGTGTTGGAAATGATATTGATTTATTTGAAAGTCCAAAATAATGTTTGGAATATTGGGAAATATTTTACGTGATTATAAAATGGTGAAAAATGTTTTACGTATCTTAAAAACGTGATTTTTAAGCTACGCGATTTGAAAAACGTTTAAATATTTTCACGCGATTTGAAAAATATTAAAATATTTCTACGCGATTTAGAAAGCATTTAAATATTTTAAAAATGATGGAAAATGGTTTACGCGACTTAAAAGAATGATTTTTAAGTTACGCGATTTTAAAAAATGGTGGAAAATCGCTACGCGATTTGAGAAAACGTGTAAATATTTTTACGTGATTGAGAAAATTTGGAAAAATCAATACGTGATTTGAAAATATAACAAAAATGTTGTAAAATTTTGAAAACATAATAGAAATGTTACGCGATTGTGAAAACACGACAAAGGTATTTTGTGACTATAAAAAAACACGATAATATGATTTCGCAATGAAAAAATACAGTGAAGATACTATTGGGCCAGTGTGTGGACCCTGATTATGATATTATGAAATTGAACTGAGAATGGGCCAGTGTGTGGACCCTGAATATGAAATTGTGAATTTTGCCTGTGATTGACATTAGTGCATTTTATATGCATGAACTAGTGTATGGACATTGTATGAGAAAATAATGAATTTTGCCTATGATTGGCATTGGTGCATTGAACATGCATTGGAAAGGTCCAATGGACTGTATGAGGCTATTTGCCTAGGAGAGACGTACACCTCTTGAGTGAGTGCGATATGCGCAGTGTAAGTCACTTATTGACCTTGGGGGCATCGGGGTGCGGGTTGCCTACATGGGCAGTTGGTAGCTCTTCTGTATCGTGGGTTAGACCGACGCGACACACTGATGATCTTGACCGAGAAACTATTCTTAATCAAAATCTAGTAAAGACTGTCGTATATATGCTAGATGTACAAATATAAATGAGAATTGTAACATGTGATCTAAGGCATTTTGGTACAGACAGATCTTTTAGATCAACTTCTTCGAACTGAGTATTAGCTCTATGGAGTAGGAACATTGAGTCTATATGCACATGTATAACATATGCATCATTATTGAGCATTGGTTATGATAATTGAACTGTTGAAATACTTGGATGATGATGATGATAAAAATGTTAATGGCATGATGATAATTATTAGTTATTGTATCTGTTACAATAAATAATGTTGATTGGAATTACGATATGATATATCTGTGTGGTATGCTATTTGTATTATCTCTGTGTTATCATGTTGGTGTTGGCGTAGGTGATCTCACCTCTTTGTTATATTATTTTGCTGTGTTTGTATTATTAAAAATTATATAGTAGATGAAACAAGTTTCTTAGGCTTGACTGGAGGCAGATATTCTGAGTTCAGTGACAACATCGAGGGGTGACCATCCCGGACTGGTTAGTGTGCAGTGTTGATGAGGAACAAATATGTGGCACATCAAGATGGACACAAGACAGAATAAGTATGTTGAGTTTTCTCATTAGTGTTTTATTTTGCTATTAAGTAGGACCCGTCATGGAGTTTACTACTGTTTAAAATTGAGTCTGTAAGTTTTATATTTCTTGAATAATTGTTAAATATTAAGTGATATTTGTTATATGAGTTTTAATAAGTTTAAATATATTTTTTTAGTATTACTTATAAATATCAATAAGTTTATATTACCGCAAAAAGAAATTTTAAAAACTCATGTTTTATAACTCAAACCTTTTAAGAAATCATTTTCAGATTGGGAGTTGGTAGTCAGAAATGTGATACCCTATAGGGGGTGTTACAATAATGATATAGGTTGTGTATTTAGCTTAATCATCTTGTTATGTTGGTATTTCTTGAAATACGGTGTATAAGGAATTTGTGAGTGTTCTTAGCAAGGTGGTTGTATGTCTTTTGCATCACTGCACATGACTTATCTGATGAAAAGGCTGAGATTGATTTGTGCTGGATATTATATGATGAGGGATGTCCTTATTGTTTTTTTAATTAATTTTTTTTTCTTGAGCATGTGTCATTTGAATCTGCTGGCTTGTTGCGAATGTGCCTCATTCAAATCAAAATGTTCATGGGGGTATATTCACATGATAAAATAAGGTCAGGCTTTTGTTGATGCAATTGGTAAGCTTACCACTCAGTCACTTTCTTAATTAGCTTATAAATATATGTTGCATGGAACTTTAGCATAATATATAAGTCAACTATGCTGTTAACAAACCCACAGAATATTTAGCTACATATATACTTCTATATTCTTACTTCTATGGTCTTAAACTAGTTTCACACGTATGCACATGTAACCATCGTCGTTGTCAGAATTATAGTAATAATTTGTTAATGACATTGACATAGCCACAAAATCTATATTACTCTTGAGCCTTTATCTAACTGTTTAACATTTCGGTTTACTAATACAAGATGTTAAAAATGCTAAGTTAAGCTCTTCATTGATAAGTGCTTTTTCTCTGCTTTGGAGCACCAGTATATACCTTTGCACTGGTGTATTTGTTGGTTAATTAAAGCTAGTATTAAAATCAGTAAAATAATTGCTCCCAAGTCTAAATATGCATCCAAACAATTTGGATGTACTATTGTAATGTGTGACTTGGCTTTCTAAGATCTGTTGGATAAGGCCAATATATACTAGATGGTCTAGATTTGTTTGAAAGATCACTTGCTTAACTTATCCAGTAAACACGGCAACATCCTAGGGAAAAAAAAACAAGCATGTTACATTGAGAAAATTGGTAGTACAATAGTATATTGACATGCTCCATTAATGTGGTATAAGAAATACCTTTTACTAAATCTTCTTCAAAAACTAAAAGTCCCAAAGAGTCTAGAATGTCATCTACATCAACTCAATATCCCAGAAATGCCTGCCATGTGTCTTTCTCTTTCTTCTGCATCAACTCAACATTAAATGTCATCTCAAATTACAATCAATTTAATTTTGATCTAAGAAATTTGATTGTGTTAAGTTACATATATTACCTTTCCTCTTGATCACAAAAATAAACTTTGACTGAAGTCTAAGCATATTCTCTTAGAAAATTTTATGTGGAATTCAGAGAAGCCAAGTATGAAATTCTCTTGATCCAATAAACAAAATCCTTTAGTCTAGAATGCAACAGCAAGAGAACTGGACAGAGTAATTTATTACATCTTTATATTTTACCACCCCTATCTTCCCTTCCAATTCTTGGTGCTGATTTGCATAAGAGAAAGTGACATGATTTTTTTTATTATTTTATTTAACTTTGAATTGTAATACTTGTAATTATATAAGTTAGAGAGAAGTCTATTTGTAAAATGTAATAGCAATTAATGGTATGCATAAGATATTGTAACTACTTCATATACTTTCAACTATTTTGATATCTTTTATAGTTACTTGGATACTTATAATGATTGATGATATATTGTGATTTTTTGTAAATTTTGATTTTGGATAATTATATGCATAGAAAAATAATTTTTTTTTATAAAATGAAGGTGTCTAGTTGTGGCAAATCCCAACTAGATACTTAATTTTTTTAAAAATATTTTTCAAAATATTAGAGACGGACCTGTCTCTAAATTAGAGACGAAATTAATTTTTCCGTCTCTAACAATCAGAGACGCTAGATTTAGAGATGGAACAATTTTTATCTCTAAATATTTATAGATGAAATTTTACACATTTAGAGACGAAATTTGTTCTGTCTCTAAATCTGAAAATTCTAGTAGTGTAAATTTGTTGATGATATTTATGAGATACTGATAATTTGATGTTTTATAAGTTTTACATTGCGGACAATGTAAAATTTAAGTGTGAGAGATGAATTTACATTTTGTTTACTGTTTTTATTTTAAATTCTATTTTTTTTTGTTTTGTTATATTACTATTTTATTTTCTATTTTTATTTTGTTATTGTTTTCTATTTTTTTCTGTTTTGTTTCAAAATACTATTTTTTGTTTTCAAATTTTGATTTTGTTTTGTTTTTAAATTGCTTTTTCTATTTTTTAAAAAAAAAAAAAAATATATATAGAAAGTGTGTTTTTAATTACTTTCGAATGAAATTTTGAGATTTGTGAAAGTTGTGAGCATCCATCAATTGAAGTTAAAGATTTATAACATAAGTGAATAAATTGTCTTTCATCTTGATATTAACTAGTTTGGTAATGGAAATTGAATTGGTATATTGAGTTTGATAGAAGCATACCTTGTGAGACTTTAAGCCTTTTAATGAATGGATTGAACATTTGTGTCATTTATTCTTTTTTGTGTGATTTTCACTTATGAAATTTATTACTTTAGAACTTGTTTTGTTTCTTTTTAAGGCTACATTTTCACATGCATACATGAATATAATTGAGTAATTTTTCTTAAATTAGCTACTTTAACCAAATATCTTACCTTGCATATTTTCCCTTGATTAACTCCATTGAGCTTATTTGACCATTTATTGTTTTTAACTTATTACATGCCTTAAATGGAAAACTATGTTTTTATCCAACCTTAGGGAATAGGAGAACATTGTCATTGTCATTGGAAAAGTTCTTGAACAAGTGTAGGAGTGTACTAATTAGTATGTAAAATGTTTGATGAAAAAGGAAGGAGTGATCAATTGAAAAATTAAAAAAAAGAAAGAAAAAAAAAGAAAGGGGAAAATAATATGTAAAGAAAATTTGCATTACATGAATTTGGGTTAAACTTTCATGCTTGTTATTTGAACTCATCCCCAATATTCTTTTATTCTCATAGGTATTTAACTTGTCATCTTTATATTATTCTCCTTCCTTACCTTGAACTCATTAAAACCTTGTATAAAGTCATTTTGATTTGTGTGTACATGTATTTTGAGTAGTGAAGAAGTAGAAGATAAACAAGCTTATGATAGTATAAATTTTCATGGGTTGAATTGAGTGAAACACTTATCTCTAAACACTTGAAAGATTGATAGTGTATCTTGTGATGTTCTATTATTCTTGATTTATGCTTTTCAATTGAAGTTAATTTCCTTGTTGGTTTGAGATGTAAAGAAATGTTACTTCATGAATGTTTTGATTCCTTGAAACTTAGGTTGATCGTCTTTCTCATAGATTTTTGCGATCATAAACATCATTGGAAAGTGAGTCTTTAGAGTTTTAAACTTTTGAGTTTATGTTGTTGTTCTTTTTTCCTAGTGTTGAATTTATAGTTTTGCCCGGAAATGCAAAAGCTAAGTGTGAGAGAATTTGATAAACACAATTTTTATATATTAGTTAACCCTCATATTTATTCTCTTAGACATCTTATGTGCTTAATTCATTGATCTTGATCACATTTTATAAGTTTGAGTTCAAATTTGTTTTAATTATATTTTTCAGCATTATTGAGAATTTTACATTATTTCTGTATTTTAGGCATAACTTGAGTTCTAGAGATCTAAAAATTATGAATTTTATCTTGTAAGAAAGATGAGAGAAAGCTATACAACTTTGATGAGAGCTCGAAGGATGAATTGGATGTTTTGTATGTCAGATTGGATCTGGAAGTCAGAACATAGATGTTGTCGCTGAAACCTGGACAATATACAGAGATTGAACAATAATTTGGGATGTAGGAGTCATATGGAACTGAGACTAGTTCTATTGAAAAGCTTAGACACACATATTCAACTCTTATGAAGACCACTTATCAAAATTATGATGTTTTGATAGTGTTTTCACCCTTTGAAGTTGGCCGACGGGTCTAGAGAGTTGTTAAGAATATTCTAACCATAATTCTCTCACCCTAAGCCCAAATTAGGCAAATTAGGTGTCCAATTAAAGTTAAGAAGAAGAGAATTAACCTTAAGTTAAGTGAAAACTTAGATTTTTAATTTTATAGATAGTTATTTAAGTAGTAGCAGCAACCACAAATCTAACCCTAATTTTTCTTAACTAACCTTGCTTGCACTTTCTCTCTTTAGTTTTCTTTCTTTTCAATTTTTATTCCTTTCTATCCATGGAGGCCTATAACCTTTTTAATCAATCCTAAGGATTGATAATCTTGATGTTTAATTCTAAGATCTTGTTTTGATTGTTTTACATTTAATTGTTAATCAAGTTTCTCTTTTACTTGTTAATCAAGTTTCTCATTTACCTCTTTTGATTTTGTTAAATCTGAATTGAATTGCTTAATTTGATTTTGATGTTGATATGATAATTGCATAATTATCATGTGTTTAATGAGGATTACATAGAGTAAATAATGCATCAAAGGTATTTGATGGATTGTTTAGCTTGATTGAATTTTGGGTTTTAAGTTAATTTAAGATTAAATGGGTGCTTAACTCGTTTAACTTGATTAATTAAATTTTAGATGTTTATCTAGTAGAGAATTTATTGATCATCTTAAGGTTTCTTGATGTGATCTAAGGTCACGAACTTGGATAGCAATTGAATGGATTCTTAGTGATCAAGGATGAATTAAACTCAAGATTAATTGATTTCCTTAGATTGATTATTTACTTAATTATGTTTACAATTTTTATTGTTTTTTGTTAATTAGTTTTGCAACCATTTTTCCCATATTAACCTCTTAATTTGATTGCTTGATTAGAGTGATCCAAGGGCTCAACTTGGTTGTGTCTTATACTATAAGTAATTTAGTGAATCAGATTATAATTGAGTAATTTGATAGTCTCGACAACTATCACTTATATAAACTAAAACACCTATTACCAAACTTAAAAGAATATCCAGTAACATTAAGTTTAGATAAAGAAACTAAATTCCTATAAATATTAGGTACATAAAAAGTTTCAAATAAATTTAAATGACGTCTAGTGTCTAGGATTAAACGATAAGTCTCAACACCTTCCACTAGAACCTTCACTCTATTCCCCATGAAGATGAACTTCTCATTTGGGCTTATGGCTTGGATTGTAAGGATTCTCTGCATCATATTAGAAATATGAGTTGTACATCCAGAATCAATCCATCAAGTATTATGGGGAACTTCAGTTAAATTTGATTAAAAAATATATAAGCATTAAACTCATCTTTCTTTTCGAACCAAGCTTTACGTATTGGGCAATCCTTTTTGAAGTATCCAAATTTTCCACAGAAATGACATTTATTATTGTTTGACTTTTTCTTTTGGATTTTGACAAAGGACTCACCAATCTTCAATGATCATTTTTCTTTTTCATATTTCTTTTCGGCTTTCTTTCTAACTCCTTGATAGTTCACATAATTGATAAAGTGATTTCCTTGATTTTTAAGTATGGTTTCCTCTTGAACTAATATATTGTGCAGTTTATGCACATTCCATTTGTCTTTCATGGTATTGTAGTTCATTTGGAATGGACCGTACTTAGACAGTAATGAGTTTAGAAAGAACTGCCCAAGGAAATTCTCATTCACTTCTATTCCCAAAGACTTAAGTCTGCTGCAATGTTTGTAATTTCAATGACATGCTCATGCATAGTACGAGAACCATCAAACTTCATGGTGGTTTAAGTACCCATTAATATCTCAGCAAGAGACTTGTAAGCAATTTGTGAGTACTCTTCCACAAAACTTATAAATTCTTTAGCACTTTTAGTTTTGGGAATAACTGACTTGATGTTGTTTGCTATACTTATTCGCATAAACATCAAGCTCAATCTATTTGACATTTCCTAAACCTTATAATAAGTTTTCTCTTCATTACTACTAGCAACAGTAATATCAACAGGCTTCTCAACTTAGAGTGCTAAATCAAGATCCATTACACCAAGTCGAAATTGGACTTATTCACACCAAATAGAGAAGTTCAGCCCATTAAAGACTGGAACAGACAAAACAAAGCGAGTTTAATGAAATGGGGATAGATACCGTAATAATCACATACTTAACATTAATACTTTTAGTCATAAATTAACATACTATACAGATTCATACATCAAATCACTTAAGTATTCAATGTATATCAATGTTCTTATTTGGGCGACATATCAACATACAACAACAAACATAATGATGCTAACAAATTTAACATTATTTGATAATGATATATGCACTAACTAGAAATGTTTATTATCTTTAGATATATAAACAAAACTAATAGTATACTTACACTACTAACAATCATGTCCATTTATTATAAGAGCAACTAATTAACCTTTGGGTGATCCATAAATGCCTTATAACAATGAACTTTAATTTACCCATACATTAATAGACATCATGTCATTCACAACATCCATTCTTTGGGTAATTGAAAAAAATAACTTTCTTATAATTTAGAATTAAATCAACTTAAAAAGATTTGACTACTTTAGTGATTAATAAATCTCACATAATATCATTCTAAACTGATAATATTATGCATAAAACTTGATCCATAAAGGAATAAAGTAGACATATAAGACAAAGTGTGTAAAATCACGTTCATTTCACAAAAAGGACAAACTTGATCCATGTGCCACACAACATATTATAGTCAATATATATATAAAAACTTGAGTAATGACTTTCGACATTATATCATTATGTAAACAATTTGATGGACATAATTCAACTCACGAACAATTGAACAAAATCTGATATAAACATTATGCAATTGCAATACAATTGATATAAAAAGGAGATGTTGTGCGCGAATAGCTTTTAAGTGCTATTCATTGTGCAACAAATAAAATAATAAAAGAAACCTCCAAATTTTCATAGTTAGGGTTCATACAATTATCACCAATGGAGAATCATAAATTTCACAATCTAATGCTTTGAAACCACACGTAAATTGTAGTTTTCCTAAGATTTTTAATACAGAAAACTACTATTAAAACATAAAGATCTTAGTATTTATGATTCCCACAAATACGAATATATGAAAATTCTAACCTTGATCCATGAATAAATTTTATAACAACAAACAATGTTTCAAGAGTGTAAGAGGGATCTTAAAACTCACTTTTTATTATTTTGTCTTCCTTTTTATCTCTTCTACTTTACTAATGGTGAGGAAAGAAGAAAACCCTTTATGGCAGGAACAAGACCTTGAGTTTTTACATTAAACTATATTTTGCCAATTTCCATTAAATTGACAGTTACTTTACTTTAAAAATAAACTATCCCTCCTTTTTATCCAATAAAAATTTAGCTCCTTTAATTTATTTAATTAATTATTAAATTAATAAAAATAAATTACATGCTCACCACATAAAACACACTTAAGTTTTACAAAGAGTGTTTATTTAAAATTTATGTTGTTCAACTTTTTTAACTAAAAATAAAAATCCTTAAAAAATATCTATTAAATTAAAATAGAATATAGTCACAAAAAAATATTAAATAACACGTATGAGTTTTTTTCTAATATAATTCTGCATTTATGAAAAATATGGACAAAAAAAAATTGAAAATTGGACAACAGTAAAAAGATATCAATTTTTTGGTCCTGAATCTCGACCATGGAAAACGTAACTTGTGCTATTATGTTTTGTCCCTGGGTCCTTTGATTCCATTCTCTCGGTGGGGAAAAAAAAGCCCAACTGGTTCCGCTTATATGAAATTAACTTAGGCTTAGCGTTGTCAGTGTACTGGCTGTACTTCGGCCCTCTTGTCGTGGGTTGAACTTGGCTGGCAATTTACTTTTGAGTTTGGATTTCCGAATGTTAGGCCCAATATCAGTATCTTACTAATGGGCTTTGCAAGATTTTTCACAGTAAAATTATTGACTTATGTAACAAAAAAATATTATTGACATAATTATATTTTTTTTGTTCACATTTGAAAATATTTTAAAATTGATGAGATTTAAAAAATCATACAATTTAAAATCTTAGACTAAAATCTTGCCATTGTAATTCTAAAAGGACAAGAATAGCAAAAATTATTCTTTGTCAATGAAGTGGCATTTGTTTCAAGCTTTATAAAGCTATTCCTGTGAATATGGACTTAAGAATGAAACATCCTCATGCTTGGTCTAAATTAAAAAAAAAATAATTCTTGGGCATTATTTATTTTTAGGAAAGTGACATTTTCTTGTTTTGCTTGAATTTTATTCCCATGATGAGGGCTGGGTATGGGCTGGGTATGCTATTTTCCTATGGCTTGGGAATGAAAGTTATCTTAGAATCCACCCATTAACTTTCATTCCTATTTCTTTCTCCCACATCCTTTCTCTGATCACTTGAAATTTTCTTTGTGAACTAAACAAATTTTGAAAAGAGTTTTGTTATATCTTTTTATAAATTTTTTTAATAATTTTCGTAATATTAAATAAAAAAAAATATAAATTAAATATATTTAATATCTTAAAAATATAAAAAATATTTAATATTTTATTTATTTAATAATTAAAAAAATTAATAAAAAAATTAAGTAGGAAGATTTAAAATTATTTTTTTAAAAAACATTCTCGAAAATATTAAATGCTAACCAAACATGTTTTCAAATTTACCCAAAAAATAATATTCTCAGTCATAGTATTTTAGGAATGTAGTTATATACTTTGAAACAACCGCCTCCTATGGTCAAGATTTTGTTTTGCAGTTTGACGATTTAAAGTTGAGAAAATCACTTATGGTCAACCTTGTATATAATGTACTGATTAATGAAAAAAAATTAATTTAATCTAATATCTAATATAATGTGCAAAGGATTGGTACATGACTTGCCGTTCTGCCATGTAGCTGCCCTTTTCATGTCCTTTCACCGAGTTGTCATTGCTACAAGCCTTACTTTTTCACCATATGTACACTACATGTTTTACCTTTCAGACATGTGGCATCTATTTTTAATTATTGCATTAGACTTTTTGATATGTGTATAAAAAAACACGACAAATTAGACGCACAGCTCATTTAAAATTGCCATATGGAATATATGTTTTACACTTTGTAAAAATCCTTTGCTATGTATTTCCTTCATTGGCTGTCAACATCCCATGGAGCCACCGAACCTTTCCTTTGTAATTTGTTCTTCTCCTGTCAATTTCCTTTTCACCCATCGAACCCCTCTTGTGTTAGTCTTTCATTTGTTGGAGATTTCCTTTTGCGCCACCCAACCCTCCCTTTCTAATTTCTACATCTGCTGTCAACATGCAATGGAGCCACGGTTAGCTAGAGGGGTCTTCGAAGTCACTTCCTTTTGTTAAGTTGCTTTCATCAACCACTCCTTTCGTTAAATACCCTTCCTCTGTGATATGAATTTCAACAACTCCAAATCAAACTAGTCGTTGCCAGATTTGAATATGGAGACGCTACTCAAACGAGTCGTTGCCAAAACTTCCCATGAAATTCTTGGTAAAAGATAAGATTCTCTTCATTCTTACCACACGAGATTTATGCACATGTTTTCCTAACAATTTTTTACTTTTAGAAGGCACCTTTATTTCTCATGGCAAGAGAAAGAAAGATATATCTATGGAAGATTTAAGTCATCAAGGTCGCTTCAGCACCAGGGCATAAATGTATGGCTCCTGCACCAGCTCTAGCCAAGTCTATAATTAAGATTAGAAGTGAGTCAAGTCAGCTCATCATGAGCTTACTTGCAACTTGTTTTGTTAATAACTTGATGAATTAAAAATTTTATAAATTTGAATTTTTATATGTTCGATTCAAGTTAATTTCACGTAAGTTAATTTATATATTTTTAAGAATAATAATAATAATGATATAATTTAATATATATTAACAATTAATTTTTTTTTTAGTTTGATTAAATTATTTTTTAATTGAATATATATAAAAAATATAAATTTTATTAAGTTATAAATTTGAGTAAAACTCATGAGCTAAAAAATTTAATAGTACAAGACTCGATATTGACTTATTAAGCTCGTAAGCTTAAAGCAAGTCGAGTTTGAATTAAGAAAATGAATACATTTATAAATAAGTTAAGTTTGAACTATGTCTAAGTTGACTTACTTCTAACCTTATTTGTAACAAGTTGGTATGATTCAAAAATATTTGAATCCATTTCCATAGTTGATTCAACACCATTTATTTTCTAAAGTTCTTTTTTTGGGTTATAACTCCCTGATTAATGGAGCTCATTTCACTGCTCGAATTTCAGCTATCAATTGGTAAGCGGTGTCCCTAATTAATGATGGGTGTGCTAGTGTTATGTTCACTCATGAAGTACAATGTAGTGGTCAAACCCACAAATATGGAAATATGTTAATTAGACATTTATTCCATGAGTCAAATATACTTCAAACAATTGAGATTATGAGTGATATTTGCATGATCTATGGACTCCAAAAAATCTAAATAATTTGTAAGAGGCCAAATTAATCCAGTTAAATATTTCTGGTTTTAACGTTAATACAATCTAAAAATGTTAATCGGGAGTCAAAATATTTGAAATGAAATTTCCCAAATTTTCTCTCCCCAATGTTTTTATAATCCCTTCCATCAGAATGCAACCTACTGCTATGCGACTCCATTGTCGTCCAACTTTGCTGAATAGTTTTCACTTTCCAGGTTTGTCTCATTTTCCCTCAAATAATCATCAATTACCTTAAGGATACATGCACTCATAATCTTTAGTTACACGTGTGGTATTTGTCATGAATGACCGCATTAGGACTGCATCAGGGGCTGCTTCTATTATTGACATAATTCATCTTGATAAAAGAAATTATATTTTTTCACAAACAATTCGTTACGTGATCTACAGTTTTCAAATCTTTTTCCAAGTTTATTTCCTTTTTTAAAGTGTATATATATGATAGTAGTACCTGGCCTTTCCAGTAACATTATTTGTTGCATCTTCATCATTTTACCAACTATTGCTTGCTACAACTCAATATTGTTCGGATTTACTTCCTTCGCTTCAAACAGATCTAGACTATACAAAATAAGCACATCTGATTATATTCACACACTATTATTTATGAATAAACCCTGTTGTAATGTATTTTATTTATATATTTGTATTACTAAATAGATGACATACCAATTTCACTTCATTGAATAGATTAGTGCTGCATAGAAGAACTTGAAATTAAAGGTGCAGAACGTTCGTCTTTGGAGACAACTTGATTTTTCAAATCCCACCTTTGGGGATACTCTGGAAATGGTGGTAATCGATGAAAAGGTACTTATCTTTACATTTTCTTAAAAAAAAAAAATTATTGCTAACTCAAATTTTGAAAATTGTTAATTTCTGATATTGTTTTTGTTTAATAGGATGGGATGATCCAAGCTACTATGAAAAAACATGCATTTGTACATGTTTGAGAAGATGTTGAAGGAAATTCATGTTTATAGCATTTCAAATGTAAATGCTGGGTTGAATGTTTAGAAGTATAGGCCTTTCCCACATGAGTTCCGTTTGTACTTTCAATACATGACATTTTAAAAAAAGATAATAGATTCATCCATACCTATTTCAAAAGACATTTTTAATTTTTATTTTGAAAAGGAAAAAAATGAAAAATTTCAAAAAACTAAAAATAGTTGAAAATCTGAAAAAAAAAGAAAAGAAAAGAAAAGAGGACGGAGAGCATGAATCAACCTGAAAAAGTGTAAGATAAAATTGAAAGGATGGATAGAGCATAATTTATTTCCTTTAAGAATAAACTGATAACTCAAAAGGAAATAAATAATAGTGATTTTGGTAATGACTTGTTGAAATATTTTTTAAATCAATTAACATTAATATTGATTGCACTTTTAATAGAAAATAGAGTTGTCTATATTGGTCTGTAAATTACACCGCATTATCTAGTGGGAAGAGATAGAAAAAAAAAGAGTGGTGCTATATATCACGATAAAATTTAGTGAAAGTGTTTTACGAAATGACGTGTTAAAAGAATAGAATAAAAAAAAACAGTTTTGATTGCATAACCATTCATGAGATGGTTTGAATAATAAAACGCAGAACATTTTATTTCTTTCCACGAATTACTTTTCGTGGGAAAGAGCATTACTCAAAAAAAAAAAATTAAGACAACTTTTACCTAGCCATCTACTAACTACCCATAAAAAAAAGGAAAACGTTTTTCGTCCAACCAAAATACTCCAACTTTCTTCCACCGTATGTTTCCGTACGTATGTTTGTTGACTTTTTTGTATGTCAATATTTTAATTTCTCGCTTCTCATTTCCTACTTTTTGGATTCACTTTAAACGTCTTGATTAACCACTTATTCTTAACGATTAACCACTTACTCATTATTGGGAACTCTTTCTTGATGATTAACCACTTATTCTAACGTATTAACCACTTACTCATTATTCTTTCTTGGATTCACCAGAAACCTATATTGATTAACCACTTATTACTAACGTATTAACCACTTATTCATTATTGGGAACTCTTTCTCAGATTCACAAGAAACTGATATAGATTAACCATTTATTTCGAATGTATTAACCAGAAACTTATACTGATTAACCACTTATTCCTAACGTATTAACCATTTACTAATTATTGAGAACTCTTTCTTGGATTCACCAGAAACTTATAATGATTAACCACTTATTCCTAACGTATTAACCACTTACTGATTATTGAGAACTCTTTCTTGGATTCACCAGAAACTTATACTGATTAACCACTTATTCATAATGTATTAACCAGTTATTCATTATTCGAATTCTTAGGTGGATTCACCAAACTTATACTTGATTAACCACTTATTCTTAATGTATTAACCAAAATCTTGTGCATGCGGCATTCACAAGTTTTGTGCCGCGTGAACAGTGAACCGAAACTTATACTGATTAACCACTTATTCTTAATGTATTAACCAGAAATCTTGTGCCGCGGCATTCACAAGTTTTGTGCCGCGTGAACAGTTCACCAGAAACTTATACTGATTAACCACTTATTCTTAATGTATTAACCAGAAATGTTGTGCCGCGACATTTACAAGTTTTATGCCGCATGAACAGTTTCAGTTTCAAATTTCAAATTTCAAATTCTCTCGAGTGAATCAACAAAATACGGAGGTGGATAATAGTTGGAGTATTTTCGTTGGACATATAGCGCGACCGTAAAAAAAACATAGCCACAAAAAAATAAAAAATACTCTGACAATCTTTGTTCCTTCTTTTCTCTACCATGTAGCAGTCGCAAACTCTTCCCACTCTCCCTCATCAAGCACCTTCGGCCACGTCCCAAAGCTGTAAGTCTTCCTAACCAACCAAAGCAACACCTACCTAGCTCACCAAAATCAAACCCACCACACCACCTTAGCTTTCATTTCTTAGAACCCCAGCAACCAAAACTCCTCTTCCAAACCAAAACCACTTCACCCACGACAACCCACCCCAAGACCATGACCAAACCTCCATGGCAGCCACCAACTGATCCACAACAGGAACCCAAACTTCAACCTAAGGAACTTTCGTCGAGTCATCTACGCGCAGATGCCCCATTGTTGAGTCACGTGTGCACAGAAGTGCCCCCAACCACCATCAACCCAATACATTAGAGAGAAAACCCACAACCACCATCAACCCAATACATCAGAGAGGAAACCCACAACCACCATTAACATTAAATTAAGCCAAAAAGTCATATTTCAATTCATACTCTATTTTATGCTCTCTTTGAGAGAAGACATCTATCAAATCCTTTGTAGGTGTATTGTGAGCTCTGTTAAACTGTATTAATCCACTCCTTCAGTGTTTTTGAGAGCTATCTAGTAGTAACAAATACTTAAATCTTTGTATTGATACTTGAATGTTGGAAGTAAGCTTGTGAATTGTACAAGTGACTTGGAACCTTTGTGAGGTTGAGTCAGAAGAGGATGTATTAAAAGAATACTTGTGTTGAGCTTGAAGAGACTGTGATGAAAGAATATTTGTATTGAAGTATGGAGATACTTGGTTGACAAAGAATACTCTTAATAATAAAAAATTCTGGTGAAGAGTTGGGGACTAGATGTAATCCGTATGGTTTTAGGGTGAACCAATATAAATATCTATGTTAAGTTCTCTCTGTCCTTATCTCTTATACTTTAAGGTTGTTGACAAGGTTTTCGAACTTAACCCACTGTCTTTCTTGTTAAAAATTTGAGTTTCACTTTCTAACCAAATAAACTCTCTTAAGTTCTTCAAAAAGGACTTCATCAAATTAATTTTCTATTAAATCGGTTTTCTAAGAGTTGTTAATTAATAATAACCATAAAGAAAGCTTTTGAAAGTTTTGAAAGTCATTTAAAGTGTTTTTATAATATTGGGGGAAATTTAAGTAAGCTGAGAAAGTTCATTTCACTCAACCAGCTATTTTGTACTTGAACTTTCTCACTGATTTCTAATCCTAAGTCTTAAACCTTCTCACATATCTTTTGATTGAGATATGAACATTCTAACCTCCAAGTATATAACCCTTGAGGAAGTTGTGAGAAGATTGACTGCTTTAGGTTTCAAGTGGGAAAAGAAGGACACAATTCAACCCTTTTTCTTATGTATTTGCCAACTTCAAATAGTGCTTGTTTTGATCATGGCATGGTTTTTTCTTACTTTATGGGCTATTTTTTGTTTTCTTTATTATATATTTTAGTCTCTTAATCTTTAGCATGTTTATTGGCTTCTCTGGTGTTACCTTTTCAAGTATATTTGAATGTTGTGTAATGTGTTCTAATGAGAATCATCGTGCAAGTATATTGTTACAGCATAACTAACTGATTGCAAATTATTTGCTCAATGCTTTTGCTTTGCTTGATATATGCTGTGTGAGGGATCTCTGAGTATATTGGTACAATTGTAGTGTGGTAATAGGAGTGTAAGAAGTGTCAATTAGGGATTCATCTAATTACTGAGGTTGACAATCAGATTTAGCAGTTTATCTTATAAAAAGATGCCTACTGATTCTAAACCGCAGGTTGGATGAATCTTAAAGTTTGTTTCATTGCAAAGCCATTGTTCACAACTCAAGTGTGTATTTTTTTTTTTTTGATATGATTTGTCAGCTTCTTTTATTTGTGGATTATAATATAGGTATGTTCCTACAATCTTGTAGTGTTGATGGTGCTCTTTGCAATTCCTGCAATGACAGAAACGTGTGAATCAATGCAATCCCTGCAATTTTCTGCATCTAGGTATAATTAGATTTTGTAAGGGATTGGAGATAAACGAATGGATTGTTCCCCATAGCTACAATGGTTTCTATATTTGTCACCTTACCCCGGTGAGCTTTTTACCAATTCTATACGTCAAATTTATCCTCAGTTTCTTAAGCCATATGAATTAGATTTTCTGAGTTTGGGATGAATGCATTTGGTAAATATTCATGTGTTTATTTCTTGTTGTTTGTGTGGTTGCTGCCTTGGGTGGGATTTTTTCCCTCTAAGGCTTATTTGGTAAATATTTATATGTATTGGTCTAGGACTTAAGTAAAAATGCCTTATATAGGGAAAATGTTAATTGCATACATTGGTGCTATTGAGCAAACAACCTTATATAGGGAAAATGTTACAAGAATGTATTTGGCTTCGAGATATGCTCTTGCGTAGTCAAGCAATTTCTTATTGAGACTCATCTTTTATTTACTTACTTCCCTCGCTTGTGAATGCCTTATCTCAGTATCTATCTTATTGATGTTAGGATTTTCTTACAGGCTCTAATTGGACTCCTTTATGCTGAAATGCTAAACTTCATCTTATTTTACCTGGATCAAAGTTTAACAAATAGGTAGTCATAACTTACTTTTGTTTATTGCTTACTTTCTGTTGCTCTAGTCATTTCTAATTTTCTAGATATATTAAGTTTATGATGTGTACATAATTAATCATTAAGCTTTACAGCCTGTTGTATTGTTCATTTCATATCATATCATAAGTTAATAATGCATTTCATACCATATTTTAATTATTATGTGAATAAATTCGAGTTCCAATTTTCTGCTGCTACCATTGACACTATTTTTTGGAGCTACTTGATTCTTTGTTAAATATAAGCTTATTCTGCCTTGTTTGAGCAGGAATGTTGAGAACAACCAATTTACTGGACCAATATCTTTGTCGCCTTTGGTTTACATAAACATCTGATATTTGTCATGCTTTAGGTTGATAATATATTTTGATATCTGCCTCTGTTGAATGCATTGCCTTACCATTCCATCTATTGCTTGGGTTCATTTGTCGTGCAGAGCAAACATTGTGTAAAACTAGTCAGGGTGTTGTAACAGTTCTAGGGTCATGGTGCTTTTTAATTCTTACTCTCTTTTTGGTTTAGTCATTGGTTAGGATCTCATGATTTGTGACTGTACATAGTGTTTGTTGGTTTTTGTTAGTTCCGGTTCACGTATTTTGTTGCATATCTTGTCTCGGTTCATGGTGTATTTATTTGTATTTTTTTTTATTCAATGAGAAAGTAGTGGTGCAGTTTATGTCTGGGCTTAGATCCGATTTGGTTTTGGTTTTGTCAAGGTTTATATTTGCATGCATTTTTTGATGGAAATTAAATGACCATAAAACAGAATTGATCATATTTAAGATAACAATATAGCATGTTCAAACTAACTAGATAAAAAAGAAATAGAACCTGGAATTATGGTTGGATCAAATGTTGCTTGATCTTGATCTTAGAAGAAAGAAGAGAGAGAAGAGAGAATGAGAGTGATCTCCTCCTATTACTGATGGGAGCTTGTTCACTAGAAGAGAGGTTAACATTTATATAGAAACCAATAATGGGGCTCGATCATTCACCGACAAAAAATAACCCAACCCATCATAGGTCATTCATATTAATCACCCTATTGCAATATCCATATGTATGATATCATAGATACATAATTGATATATTAATAATACAACATAATAATTGATTAATGTTAATCTAATTAATTGTATTTAATAAATACAACATTCTCCCACTTGGATAACATTAGTCAATATCGAGAGAGAAGTATTATTATAAACTATAATATCAATTATGACCCAAAACAAAATATCATCCAATAATCTATGAAACGTTAAGATTGAGCACTACTAAAAAGAATAATAATATCCGATAGGGATATATATATTCATGTGCTTATATTTCATAGAAACTAAATATGGATAATGGAAAAGCTAATTAAATAAGACAAATATGCAATTCCAAAGGATAGTCTCAGATTTTATAAATGCATCAAGAGATATGATAAAAGAGAGTGAGCATTTAATACATATCTCATAATTTCTCTCATATAACCCAAAACATTTTAACTAAACCCATATGAGTTACATGATTCTGAAAAACTCCAATTGTTAAGCCTTTGGTTAGTGGATCTGCTAACATGTTTTCTGTAGCAATATGCTCAATACGAGTCTGAAACTCTAGAATTTTCTCTCTAACAAACAGATACTTTATATCAAAATGCTTTGATCGAGAAGAACTTCTGTTGTTTTGAGAGAAATGAACAGCAGCAGTATTGTCGCAGTATATCACAAGAGGTCTTGATATACTCTATACAATCTGAAACCCAGAGATTAAATTTCTCAGCCATATGGCTTGACAAGTGGCTTCATAACAAGTGACATACTCTGCTTCCATGGTAGAAGTAGTTAAGAGTCCGTTTGACACTCTTCCAAGAAATAGCTCCTTCGCCATCATAAAAATAAAGCCTAGATTTTCGGTCGTCGGGGCATAATCGATAACCAATGACCAAGTTGATCGTTTTTATAGGTCAACATATAATCTTTAGTGCCCTGCAAATATCTCAACCTTCTTTACGGCTTTCCAATGACCCAACTGGTCGCTCAAGTATCTCCCTAAAGCATTAATCGCAAAAGCAATATCGGACGAGTACAAACTTGAGCATACATTAACCGCCAACAAATGAAGCATATGGGACATTTATCATTTCAATCTTTTCTCGTATCATTTTGAGGACACTGAGATTTGGAAAGTTTATCACCCTTTTGAACAGTGCAACACTGGGGAGCAAGAATACATGTTAAACCGTTTGAGGATCCTTTCAATATATCCTCTTTGAGACAATCCAAGAGTACCACGTGACCTATCTCGATAGATTTGGATGCCTAGAACAACAGAAGCATCACCTAGGTCTTTCATATCAAAGTGGCTACTCAACATCAATTTTGTCTCAGTCAAAAGTTTAACACTACTACTAGCAAGAAGAATATCATCAACATATAGAACAAGAATGATGAAATAGCTCCCACTAACTTTCAAGTAAATGCACTGATCTGAAGCATTTTCCTTGAAACCAAGAGAAGTGACTACCTGATCAAATTTCAAATACCAACGTCTAGAAGCCTGTTTTAGTCCATAAATAGACTTCTTCAGTTTGCAAACTAAGTGCTCTTTGCCTTTTTCAGCAAAGCCATCAGGCTGAACCATGTAGACGTCCTCAACAAGATCTCCATTTAGAAAAGCTGTTTTAACATCCATCTGGTGAAGTTCTAAATCAAAATGAGCTACCAAAGCCATAACAACTCGAAAAGCATCTTTAGTAGAGACCGGTGAAAATGTCTCCTTATAATCAATGCCCTCTCTTTGACTATAGCCTTTTGCTACTAGTCTAGCTTTGTACCTCTCAACTTTACCATTTGGACTACGCTTGGTCTTGAAGACCCATTTACACCCAACTGGTTTGCAACCAACTGGTAATTCTTCAAGATCCCAAACAGCATTTTGAGACATGGAAACCAATTCATCATGCATAGCATCAAGCCAATTAGAAGCATGTGAGCTAGACATAGCTTCCTCAAAGGAGATAGGATCATCAATATCATTAAGATCAAACTCATGTTCTTGAAGATACACAATATAATCATTAGAGATGGTAGACCTGCGAGCTCTCTGAGATCTCCTTAATGGAATTTCTTCAACAACATCATCATGTTCCTGTTGATCTACCAGTGGTGCTGCAACACCATCATGTTCTGGAAGAATTTGAATATTATCACGAACATCAGGAAGCATGACATTTGCTGGAAAAGAAACAACTGGTGCAGGGATAACAACCCGATCTTCTCTAAGAATAACTGGTCGTGGTGTACTACTACTCCCACTATCCAAGTCATCCTCAAAGAATATAGCACGATCAGATTCAATAACTCGCATGGAGTGAGAAGGACAATAGAATCTGCTGCCTCGAGATCCCACACAATAGCCAATAAAGAATCCGCTAACAGTCTTAAGATTAAGCTTCTTCAACTGAGGATTGTAAGGCCTAACTTCTGCTTTACAACCCCATACATGGAAATGTCTCAAGCTCGGTTTCTTTCCAGACATCAACTCATAGGGAGTTTTTGGCACAGATTTGCTGGGTACTTGATTTAGAATATACACAGCAGTCCTTAAAGCATCTCCCCAAAGAAAATCTGGTAAAGTAGAATGACTCATCATACATCTCACCATATCCATAAGAGTGCGATTTCTTCTTTCTCGCAACACCATTCTGCTGGAGTACCGGCATTGTATATTGAGCTTCAATCCCACATCTTTCAAGAAATTTAGCAAAAGGTCCTGGGTTTCTTCCAGACTCATCATACCTGCCATAATACTCACCTCCTCTGTCAGATCTCACACATTTGATCTTCTTACCTGTCTTCAGTTCAATAGCAATTTTAAAGGATTTAAAAGCATCCAAGGAACTAGATTTTTCATGGAGAAGATCTATCCAAATTAATCTGAAAAATCGTCTATGAAAGTGATGAAATACCTATATCCACCCATAGCAATAGGTGTAATAGGTCCACACATATCAGTGTGAATCGGTTCCAACACTTCAACACATCTATTAGCTCCTTGATTTCTAACTTTGGCAAGTAAGTTTTCCTTTAATACAATCAACACAAGTATCAAAATCAGAGAAATCTAGATCATGTAGAATGCCTTGTTTAACTAATCTCTCAATACGAGGTCTAGAGATATGCCCCAAACGCCTATGCCATAACATAGAAGAGTTCTCATCAATCCTACTACGCTTATATCCAATAGTAGAATTAACAGACATATCATTCGATTCACTTATATAGCCCATCACACAAAACTCCTGAACCAACTGCAATAGAATTAGAATAAACAACAAGATTTCCATTGCCGAATTCAAAAGTGTAGCCATAATTATCTAAAGCTGAAACTGAAATCAAATTCCTTCTCATAGAAGGTACATAGACCACGTCTTTTAACAACATAACATGTCCAGAAGGCAAACATAAAGATACCACTCCTATTTCTTCTACAGATGCTCTAGCTCCATCTCCCATCACAATCTTGGATTCAAAATCACTTGGTTTCCTCAGGCTTGTGAATCCCTTGTTTCTCATTCTTATTCTTATTCTTAAGGATAAAACAAGTCTCCACTTTATGACCGTACTTCTTGCAATACTTGCAGGTTCCCTTAAAGAATTTCCTTTTAGGTTCTAATTGCAACGGTGCTTTCCTTGTCTTTTCCTTTTCAAAATGAGGCTTGCCTTTGTTGTTAAACTTTTTCCCAATACCGTAAGAAGAAGCGAAAATTGAACACTTGTGCGATTTCCCTTTTTAATGGACTCTTCTTCTTGAGAAACAATTGCAATTATTTCATCAACTGTCCATTCCTCTTTCTGAGTATTATATGATGTCTTCAACACATCAAACTGAGGAGGAAGAGATTCTAAAACTTGCCAGATCAAGAAACTTTCACCAAGCTCGACCTTCAAAGATTGCGACTTGTTATAATAGTGTACCAATTTCATTATATGCTCACGAACACCACCAATACCATCATATTTGGTTTTCTCAAGTAAGGATAGATATTGACCCTTTTGTGCTTTATCAAAAGTTTTGAATTTTTGACCAACGGATGATAGAAAATCTCTGGCATTACTATTCTCTAGAATGCTCTGTCTAATGGACTTCTCCATGGTGTATTTAATCACCATTAGACATACTCGATTAGAGTATTCCCACTTTTCATAAGAAGTCTTTTGAGCAGCAGTGGACTCAGGCGTAAGAGCTGGAGGCTCTTTCTCTCTCAAAGCCAGGTCCATGTTAGTTATTGCCAGATATAAATCCAGAGATTCTTTCCAGTCCTCATAATTTGTCCCATTAAGAGTTTTAACTGAAGTAGGCAGAGAAGCTGGCACCATATCAACAAGGAAACATTTAATACACATGAAAATATAATTATCATGGTATAAGAGAATTAAATGATTCCGTATGCTCAGCCAAACACAAATTTCTTAATTATTATGATTTCGCCTAAGGGTCCCAAATCATAAGAAATAAGAAATATAATAATAATAATAATACAATGCACAAAACTTATGTCACTAGAAAAGTTTCTCATACCGATAGGATACTCGAAACATAATTGACATAATCCAAGAATTAATATTGCATTGTATCAATAACCAATCACATTAGTAATAACATACCGATAAGGTATAATTATCATTAATGCTACATATATATTTATATATATATTTATATATATAATAAATATAAACAAAATTTTTGTATAGTTGCACTTACGATAGGTAAGATCACAATTATACAAAAACTTTACTGAAATATGATAAAATCATATTATTCATAAAATCATATGAATTAAAACAAGAATATATTTCATTTAATTCATATAAGGACCTAAAAATTTATTTGATAACCATAACACTTTAATAAAGAGAGTACGATACATTCAAGTGTTAAAGATAAGGTAATCAATGTATATAAAAATTTCAGGTCCATAGCAGAGAGTACAAGATATTGAAAAATACCGATTATTCTGGAATTAATTAATATAAAATTTATAACAGTATCAAACAATTCCAGAAAAATTACCAAAATTAATAAATATTAAAATAAAAATTTTTGGTAAAAAATTGGGAATTTTTGGCCTCGGGAATGGGTCCCACGCGCCTCAGCCCGCGACTGGGCTTCGTCTGGAACAGGTCATCTTCTTCACTCGTTTGGCCAGAAACGGGTCGCGCGAACCCTCGAGACAGACCCAGTTTTATCTCCCAAAACACGCAGCTTTGAGCCTCGATTTTCCGGTTAGGGAGGCGCCGTACGACGATGGAGGGAAGCCCCATCACAATTTCTGGAATGATCCATCATGGATCATGGAAATCCAGATCTAAGAAAACGTGGGTTCTGAAACGGGTTGTGCAACCCGTAACCCCAACCCGGTAAAATATCCCAAAATACTCAACGAAATGCAACAATTTTTCAGTATGTTTATCGTAGTGCTCCGATCTATGGAAGCCCTAATCCAATTTTGAGTTTCATTGAGTGAAAAACGAGATCAAGAAAGGATTTGAAAAAACGGTTCTTGGTTCGGTTTTCTTCAAAAAACAGGTTCAATTCGGTTTCAATCTTTCAAATTGAGCTTACAAATAAGCTTAGTAACAACATATGAACAATAGCCCTCAGTCAATTTTAAAGATTGAGGCCGAATTCGAAGATTTCAATTGTTAGGGTTCTTGAGTTAGTTTGTGCGAAAATAATTTCCAAAACAGCCATATTAATACCTTAATTAGTCTCTGATACCAATTGATGGAAATTAAATGACCATAAAACAGAATTGATCATATTTAAGATAACAATATAGCATGTTCAAACTAACTAGATCAAGAAGAAATAGAACCTGGAATTATGGTTGGATCCATGATGCTTCTCTTTGATGTTGCTTGATCTTGATCTTAGAAGAAAGAAGAGAGAGAAGAGAGAATTGAGAGTGAACTCCTCCTATTACTGATGGGAGCTTGTTCAAGTGTGTTTAGAAGAGAGGTATAACCTCTTTATATAGAAACCAATAATGGGGCTCAGTTCCTATTCCCATCAGCTAAGAGGAGAGATCGCGATGGGCTTTACTATTAAATAACCCAACCCATCATAGGTCATTCATATTAATCACCCTATTGCAATATCCATATGTATGATATCATAGATACATAATTGATATATTAATAATACAACATAATAATTGATTAATGTTAATCCAATAATTAATTGTATTTAATAAATACAACATTTTTCAGTTTGTCTGGCTACAAAGCTACAACTAGAAACCATTTCAAAGCTTAAAGGTGCTAATAACTATTTCATTTCTCATTCATCACCGACAAAATCTTGGCTATCAGATTAGTAATAACTTGTATGTTTGCCTCATTGTGCTAATGTTTAATGGTCATGCAAGTGTAAATAATTGCTTCATTATGCCTTATTATTACTGTTAATTGAATAAAACTATATTAGTATTATTTTTCTTTTAAGTATTTCATTTCTCTCTACTGGATTGCTCTCACATATAATTTTCTTTTTTTGATGATATTTAAAGGTATCTGAGCTTGGATATGAAAAGTGAAGAGAAGAAGAACAATGAAGAAGAGTGTAATTTGTATAATGAGAGAAAAGTTAGAATGACGTTCTGCTATTACAGAGGCTATTTGTTAGTTTTTATATAGCAATTAAACAAACTCAGCTATTGTAACAAATCAATAACTAACACAATAACTAACTCAAACTAACTTCAGTTGCTGCACATGGATTGCTGACATGGCATACTGCAGCTGCTACTCCTTACACCCCCTTGCAAACTCAGAGTGGAGTAGTCAATAACTCTGAGTTTGTATCGACAAAGATGAAATGGAGCAGAGGAAACTGGTTTGGTCAGAATATCAGTAGTTTGTTCCTGAGATGGAATGTGATGAACTTCAATAAGCTTTTGTTGCACCTTTTCTCGGACAAAATATAAATCTAGCTCAAAGTGTTTGGTTCTGGAATGTAAAACTGGATTTGCAGTGAGTAATATTGCACTAAGATTGTCACAATATATGGTTGGAATTTTATCCACATGGACATGTAACTCAGTTAGCAGAGACTGAATCCATGTAATTTCAGCAACTACAGCTGCAAGGCTTCTATACTCAACTTCGGTACTAGATCTGGAAACAACAGATTGCTTCTTTGAAGACCATGATATGAGATTGTTTCCAAGATACACACAGTAACCAGAAATGGAGCGCCTATCATCAATATCTGAACCCCAATCTGAGTCACAGAAGGCTGAAAGTTGTAAGTGAGGGGATCTGGACAGGACAAAGCCATAATGCAAAGTGCCACTTAGATACCGTAAAATCCTCTTAACTGCTTGCCAATGTGGAGCTTGAGGACATTGCATATACTGACAGACCTTGTTAACTGAGAATGCAATTTCAGGCCTGGTGATGGTTACATACTGTAGAGCACCTACAATTGACCTATACAATGTAGGATTAGGTACAGAATCAAACCCTGAAGCTGTGAGTTTCAAACCAGATACCATTGGAGTTGTCATTGGTTTAGCATTGACCATGTTAGCCTTGGTAAGCAAATCAGTGATATATTTAGTCTATGATAGATGGATGCCTCCTGTGGCAGTAGACTTAGCTTTAATGCCCAAGAAGAAATTAAGATTGCCAAGATCTTTAAGTGGAAAATGAGAATGGAGAGTGTTAATCAGGGAAGTAATAGCCTGAGAAGAATCACTAGTGATGATTATATCATCAACATACACAAGAATAAGCATAGTGTGATCAGGTGCAAACTTCATAAAGAGAGAGGTATCACATTTTGCAGAAATAAAGCCAAGGTGAAGAAGAGTGGACTGAAGCTTCTCAAACCAAGCTCTAGGAGCTTGTTTGAGCCCATAAAGAGCCTTATTAAGTTTGCGTACCAAAGAGCCATTGCCCTGGACATATCCTTGCGGTTGAGACATAAATACCTCCTCAGCCAAATCACCATTCAAGAAAGCATTGTTAATATCAACTTGCCTTAGTAACCAACCTTTCGAAAGAGCAAGTGTGAGAACAGTTCTGACTGTCGTAGGCTTTACCACTGGACTGAATGTTTCAAAGAAATGTTACATTGACTAACATTTTAAAGGTAGTCTATGTGATTTCCCCATACAACATGATTCACATACAAATGGAACTTTATTTGATTTGAAAGGAATGTTACACTGTTGTAGAACAGAACATACAATTTTAGGAGAAGTATGGCCTAACCTAGCATGCCAAAGTGAAAGATTAACATCTACAGAAACTGAATTATAAGATTTGAAACCAGAATTGCATGATTTAGAGACAGAATTACACGAATCTGAAAAAAGATTACAAGAATTCTTATTGAAATGTGAAGTGGTAAACTGAATATCATCAAATGCATAGAGACCATTTCTAAGCTTGCCTTCCAAAAGGATCTGATTGGTGGCCTGAGATTTGATGTAACAATGGTCAGAATGGAATTCAAAATAAACTTTATTGTCTCTAGCAAACTGAGAAACACTTAAAAGATTTTTGGATATGTGAGGAACATGTAACAAATTATTTAAGAAAAGAGGCTTAGCAGACTTGGGAGAAAGGAAGAAAGAATTACCAATATTCTGAATATTTACTGCTGCCCCATTAGCCATTTTGATCCTATTGTCACCAGTATAAGGTGAGCTAGTCATCGAATACTCAGATTCTGGAGTTAGATGATTAGTAGCTCCTGAGTCAGGATACCATGCTGGGTCAAAGAGAGTTTCTGGTGCAGCCATCATGGCTGTCATAGAAGGAGCTTGATTTCCTGAAAATCTTGTTCCTGAAGGATACTGTGAGGAACTGGCATTCGAGCCACTATACTGAGGTGATCCAAAACCAGAATGTTGAGGTACATTTTGATTGAATTGAGAGTGATTAAAATTGTTTCCTGCTGTGAATTGATCATCAAATCTGTAAAAGCAATTCATGGCCAAGTGACCATACCTTCGGCATAGTTGACATTGAGGTTTATTAAAATGTCTGCCTCTTCCTCTAAAATTACCATGAAACCTGCCACGATTAGGACCTTGAAATCTACCAAAACCTGAGTTTTTCTGATCTTGATACTGATGATGCTGTACAAAATTAGCTTGTGCAGTTTGCATTGAGAACATATCTATTGGTTTCTTATGCTTTTCTAATCTTTCTTCTTGAGCCATTAATTGTGCTTCAAGCTCAGGAATGGTAAAAGGTTCAGAACGTGTGATTGCAGATGTAATAAAACTCTCATATTCATCAGGTAAGCCATCAAATACAATATCAATGTAATCTGTTATACCTATAGGAGATCCAACAGCTGCAAGAGTATCAGTTATCTTCTTGATGGAGAGTAAGTATTCACCAATACCAGCAACTTTCTTGACACTTTTCAGCTGTAACTTTAACTGTTTCACCTTTGCTCTTGTTTGTGAAGCAAAGAAAATTTCAAGATTCTTCCAAATTTCAAAAGAATGATTGCATCCAACCATACGTGTATGTAAGCTTTCAGACATAGATGAGAGCAACCAAGACATTAATAGTTGATCTTGTTGTTCCCAATTTGTAAAATCCTCACTGATCACACCTTGTGCTTCATGCTCTGCATTCTGAAATTTGGGTGGCTTTCCTCCTGATGCTTCAACATAACTTTGCAATTTGAAGCCTTTAATGGTTGCAAGTGCTTGCTGTTTCCACTGAAGAAAATTCCCTTCATCAAGTTTTATAGAAACTGGATTTGAGAAAGTATGCACAGTGAAGCGTGATGAAGAAGATGTAACTGCTGAGCTTCCATCCATTGCTGGATCACTGAATCTCTGATACCATAAAGGTATCTGAGCTTGGATATGAAAAGTGAAGAGAAGAAGAACAATGAAGAAGAGTGTAATTTGTATAATGAGAGAAAAGTTAGAATGACGTTCTGCTATTACAGAGGCTATTCGTTAGTTTTTATATAGCAATTAAACAAACTCAACTATTGTAACAAATCAGTAACTAACACAGTAACTAACTCAAACTAACTTCAGTTGCTGCACATGGATTGCTGACATGGCATACTGCAGCTGCTACTCCTTACAATATTAATTAGGAGTGAAAATATTTGAAATTGATTTTTCCATCAATAATTGATTGTCAATCGCAATATTTTCCTCTAAAGTTTCCCAAAATTTCTCACCTCAATGTCTTCATAATCCATTCCATCAGAGCGCATCCTCCATTAGAGTGCAACCTACTGCTATGCTACTACAATGTTGTCCAACTTTGCTCAATAGTTTTCAGGCTTGTCTCATCCTCCATTGGTTTCTAAAGTTGTTATTGCTTTGATGTTTGTTGCAAAAAATTGAGTCTTTCAAGTGTATATATGCAATAAAAAGTATCAGATTGGTAGCAAAATTCCATTTTCGCCCCAGCCCATTGATTTTTGCTAGCAAAGCAATAAATTTTGGATTGCTGTGTGTGCCATCTGGACCATTCAAGTTAGCACTCAGCATCTCGCTCCTTGTGGTTTTGATATAGACTAACATTTTGCCGCTAAACTTGGTTTTTCTGGATCACATTGACTATTTGCTACTAATATTGGTTTTTTTGGATGAAAAGGGGATTGTGGTAACATTTTCCTTTTTTGATGATATTGTCAATTTGAATAGCAATAATTTGATATAAGGCTTTCTTGACAAGTGTAAATGCTAAGAGTTTCCCATTGATGGTTGGAATAGTTTGCAGCGGTTTGTTTCTTGTGTTTCCTATTTCTGGGCATGGAATTAGGTGCATGTTTGCCTAATGTGCGTGTGTATGTGTGTTTGTTAGTCTTTTTGAATTTATTTTGTTTGGTTGCATTACTCAATGACATTGTTTTCCCGTTTGTCATGTTTGTGTATTTAATTTCTGTTTATATCAGCATACAGGTCTGCTGATGCAAGTAACCTTCTGTTTTGTGGTTTGTGCTTGACATACCATCAAGCAATTTAAATTTATCACCTTGTCTGTTCATTATTGTACACTGCAACTAAATCAATAATGCCCATTTATTGTAGAGCACATATGAGGTGATCTACATGATAGTAGTACCTAAACCAATTGGCAACTTGATAAGAATTTGTTAATTTATGAGATGTATGGATTTTAATTATATGAGTATGGAATGTGATTTTTGAGTTTGTCAGCATTTCTTTCCATGCTTTGTTGAGTGAGTAAAGAAAAATGAGCTCATTTTTAAGGAATTTCATGAAGCAATTCAAATTGGGTTTAGTGAAAGAGGAGCTCAATTTAAGAAATTATCCTGAAGCAATTTCTCCTGCTTTGTTGTGTCGTACTTTTATTCCATGCTACACGTGTTCTTTCTCTGCATGTTGAATTTTATTTACTACCCTTCTTCTCCATATATGTGTTTTTATTACCCTTTATCACCCTATAGGAAGAATATACACTTCCAGCTCCATTGATTTATTGCAATCATCTCATGTGGGGTTTATTCATTCATATAAAGTCAAATACAATGTATATTCTTTTTTTTTTTTCTGACTTGAAAAGTTTCACTTGAAAGAGAAAGAATATTTCTTAATGTTATTTCTTGATAACTATTGTACAAGTATGATATACATTATATAGGCTTATGACAATAATGACTTGTCTAAAATATAGTTAAATTACAGGAAATAAATATGTCTTAATAGAAGAATCGAATATGCCATAATAACAGAAATTAGGGAATAAATCTATATAATAAAGAAAATAAATATGTATAATAAAGTCCAATACTCTCCCTCAACCTGGTGAATGGATATCTATCATTCTCAGCTTGCTAGTAAGATCCTAAAGCGCTCTATGGGTAGTCCTTAAGTTAATACATCTCCCAACTGATATCCTAAAGGAATGTATGCTGTGCTTATGAGTCAACTATCTAATTTCTCCTTGATAAAGTGTCGACTTATTTCAATGTGTTTTGTCCTATCATGCTGAACCGGATTATGCGCAATGCTAATGACTGATTTGTTGTCACAAAACAGTTTCATAGGTACTTCACGCTTTAGTTTCAAGTCATCTAATATGATATTCACCTATAGTAACTCACAAACTCCTTGTGCCATAGCTCGAAATTCAACTTCTGCACTTGACCATGCCAGTACATTCTATTTCTTACTTCTCTATGTTACCAGATTTCCACCCAGAAACATACAATAACCTGAAGTTGACCTCTTGTCAGTAACTAACCTACATAGTCAGCATCTGTGTACACTTCCATTGATATGTTTCCCCTTTTCTAAATAGTAATGCTCTTTTAGGCATGGTTTTAGGATACTGTAGAATTCTATCCATATCCTTCTGTGTCTCTCTTGCGAATCATGCAAGAATTGGCTAACAACACTGACAACATATGCTAGATCTGGTCTGGTATGTGCCAAGTATATCAATTTCCCTACTAGTCTCTGATATTGAGCACTATCCACCTTGAGGTTCTCTTCTTCACTTCATATTTTGTGATTTTGGTCAATGGGTACAAGAGTAGCCTTACACCTAAGCTTTCCAGTCTCTCTGAGAAGATCTAGGACATATTTCCTTCGAGAAATAAAGATACCTTACTTGGAGTAGACAACTTCAATTGCAAGGAAGTACTTTAGCTTTCCAAGATCTTTCATTTCAAACTCAGCTGCTAATTTCTTCTTTAGGAGTTGCTTCTCAACTAGATCATCTCCTAATATAATGATGTCATCAATATACACAAGCAGGACTATGAGTTTACTTTCTTGTGAATGTTTAAAAAAGAGAGTATGATCACCTTGACTTTGTTTGTATCCCATGAACACTATTATTTTTGTGAATCTTCCAAACCAAGCACGAGGAGACTGTTTCAACCAGTATAAAGCTTTCGTTAACCTGCACACCTTGTTCCTTCCACTAGTAGAGTCATATCTAGGGGGATTTCCATATAAACTTTCTCCTTTAAGTTGCCATGAAGAAGACATTTTTAACATCAAACTAGTATAATTCCCACCCAAAGTGAGCAACAAGGGAGAGTAAGATTCTTACAATGTTCATCTTGACTACTAGAGCAAATGTCTCTTTATAGTCAATTCCATAAGTCTGAGTATATCATTTTGCCATTAACTTTGCTTTATACCAGTGTTGTGTTCCTTTAGACCAATATTACAAAGTATATATCCATATGCACCCTACTGGCCTTTTGTCACCTGGTCTCTCAATAATCTCCCATGTTCTATTCTTTTCCAATGCACCCACCTCCTCATTCATGGCTTGAATCTAGTTCTTATCCTTTAATGTTTCTTGTAATGATGTTGGGATTTTGATGGAATCTATGGTTGAAATGAAACTCAGGTGCTACAGGGAAAGATGTTTACAAGAGACAAATTGAGAAATTGGATACTTGGGATTGGGACAATACATTTTCCCTTTCCTTAATGCAATGGGTAAGTCATCTAGTTTAGGTTCACAATTGTTCAAAGACATGGTACATATTAGAGTAATGATGTATTTGACTGACCTGCCATGAGAACACTGCGTGGATCATTATGTGAGTGTCATAAGCGATTCTTATAGTGATAATGGTGTATATGATCCTTTGACCTGAAATCACTACGATTCCTACATGACGAGTTACATGTTTTAATGCCATCAAACGTCATTTGTAACAAGGTGAATATAAAGTTGGTTATTGGACATACTGCAAATCATGTAGAGGAATGTGAGTGACCTAGATGAGATTTGTCCTTCCTACATAAAAGGAGTGATATTTTTGGGCCCCCCGATTGAGTGAGACTATGAAATGCATGATCATGTTCAAATGAAGTCAATATGAGATATTGATTTCATTTGTTATTACTATGTCTACTCGAGTATCAGGAAACAAAATATTGAACTATACAAGGGTGACACGTTCTATACCTTGTGTTTAATCTAGATATCTGGAAAAAAGGACTAAACTGTATAGTAACATTGATCACGAAGAGGTTATGTCAAATCACTAACATTCTCATTACTTGGGTAACAACGATATATTGCTAGATACTGTTCACTACTTATAATATTAAAATGAGATTTTAATATTGCTGCCAATGTCATGAGAACCTGCAAGGTCACACACATAGACCAGACTAAATTGGAGCAATGAGAATCCAAGTTGGATTGGGATTCCATCGTGGGCCTAACTCACAACAGATGAGTCCAAAGGCTGCACAGCTATCATGTATGCCATGTTATGTTCTCGACTAGACATCTCGTATACTTTAAGTATGATGAGTAGGTACCAGTCTGATCGCAGTGAAAGTCACTGGACTACTGTCATGAACATCCTTAAGTACTTGAGAAGGACTAAGGATTCGTTCTTAGTATATGGAGCCGAGGAAGACCTAGTTGTAAAGGGTTACACTAATGCTAGCTTCTAGACCAATAAGGACGACTCCAGATCACAATCAGGTTTTGTTTATTACCTTAATAGTGGGGCTGTTAGCTGGAAGAGCTCAAAGCAGAAGACAGTCGCCGATTCTACTACAGAGGCTGAATATATTACTACCTCTAATGTAGCAAAGGAGGTTGTTAGATCAAGAAGTTCATTATTGAGCTTGATGTAGTTCCTAGCATTATGGACCCAGTGGTCCTTTATTGTGATAAAAATGGAGCCATTGCACAAGCTAAGGAGCCTAGATCTCACCAGCTATTTAAACAAATACTTAGGCGCTTCCATCTCATTCGTGAGATCATGGATAGAGGAGATATGAAGATATGCAGAGTATCAACATATGATAACATCACAGATCGACTGACAAAGCCTCTTGTGCAACAAAAACATGAGGGTCACACTAGATCTTTAGGCATTAGAGGTATGCCTGATTAACTCTAGTGCAAGTGGAAGATTGTTGGTGTATGCCCTAGAGGCCAATTTATTTTGACAGTACTAGCTTACATTGTATTATGCTATTTATTTAATATATGAGGCATTTCATTTATTGTATGTTATTTATGATAAACATAATAAAGTTCTCAAAATAGGAAGTTTTATACCATATGATATCAAATGGATGACTTGATTGTAAGATCCTATTAGATAGAAATAGAACACTATTTTTAAATGTCCATAGTCAAGTATTATTATTAATCAGGATAATAATAATGCATTGAGACTAGTATGTGCGTATACTAATGGCCACATCTCACGAGTCATGGATATGAGATACCAAGTCTTCACATGGGTACATATTAGAGTAATGATGTATTGGATTGACTCGCTATGAGAACGCTGCGTGGATCGTTATGTGAGTGTTATAAGTGATTCTCATAGTGATAATGGTGTATGTGGTCCTTTGACCTGAAATCACTATGATTCCTATATGAGGAGTTGTATATTTTAATGTCATCAAACGTCATCTGTAACAAGGTAATTATAAAGTTTGTTATTGGACACACTGCAAATCATGTGGAGGAATGTGAGTGACATTGATGTGATTTGTCCTTCCTACATAACATGAGTGATATTTTCGAGCCCCCTGATTGAGTGAGACTACGAAATGGATGACTATGTTCAAACAAAGTCAATATGAGATATTGACTTCATTTGTTATTACTACGTTTACTCGAGTATCAAGAAATAGAAGATTGAACTATACAGGGGTGACACGTTCCATGCCTTGTGTTCAATCAAGATATTTGGACAAAGGGACTAAACTGCATGGTAACATTGATCATGGAGAGGTTATGTCAAATCACTAACATTCTCATTACTTGGGTAACAACGATATATTGCTAGATACTGCTCACTGCTTATAATATTAAAATAAGATTTTAATATTGCTGTCAACATCATGAGAACCTGTAAGGTCACACACATAGAGCAGACTAAATTGGAACAATGAGAATCCAAGTTGGATTGGGATTCCATCGTGGGCCTAACTCACAACAGATGAGTCCAAAGGCTGCACAACTAACCCTGCTACTACTCACAATCACTTAATGCAGTTACTATTATAAATAATACTGTTAAAGGGGCTGATAAGTACGCATAACAGAACCCTAGCCGCACCTACAGAAATAGTGAGTGAGAGAGTGACAAGTTTCTCTTCTCTTCTTAACTAGCACTGTGTCAGAGACGTGGGACATCTTTTTATGGACGTTGGACATTCGTGAGTCTGTTCATGTGGATACTGCAGAGACATTGTCGCTGTTACGGTATTGGTGATTCACGTCATTTGTTTTTTTATCTCGCTTCAAGAGGTAAACTAAAAAACACAGATTATAGTCTTTTTTGCATGGATCCTTGGTGGAAATTTGTTTTTCTGCTACTGGATGTATCTGTAATTCCCAATAGTAGTATCAAAGTCTCTTACGAAACCATGATTCGATTTTTCAGTTCTTCGTGTTGCATGAAATAACATGATTACTTATTTTTTTTTTGTAAAAGATATGATCTTTAATGTGTTATTTCAGAAACCGTATGAATCCTTTGTGAAAACATAATCTGTTTGATATATTGTATGCGAAACCATGATGATGTTTTCGAAGCAATGATTCTGTTTTGTATGTATGTATGTTTTTGCGAAGTTTTCTAGTATGTATATGATATTTATAGTGCTCTGGACACCTGGTTGTGGCGACATCAAGCGTTGATGTGAAGCAAACCTCATTCTGGACAGCGGTGCAAGGGTTATGGAATCCTTGTTTCTGGTTAGCGGCGACATGAAGTGTTCATGTCCTTACGTGTTCTGGAAACCTTGCCTTTGAACAGGTGACAACAGCTATGAGGGTTCAAGTGTTTCTACCCTAGCCGTCAAGGAGGCAAAAGAGGTCCAACTCATTTTTTTGTTCAAGAAACCAGTGATCGGGCAGTGGGATCCCCGTGCTACCTTTGCATAGCGCGTCTTTTCTGAGGTGCGATATTCAAATATATTTTTATGACTCACAAAATAAAATAAAATAATAATGTATTATTGTTTGAGTTTTTGTGTATTTTGTGGTGCATGGTTATGGCCTTAGTCCTCTTTTTACGTCATTTTGGTTATTTTTAAAATACGGCCTGCATGTCATGCCTTTTTCTCTACATTTTGGTTGTACATTCTCTTTTCACCTAACTCCCTCGTATGTAAATGAGTTTTCTATATAATGTAATCTTGATCTGGAGATAAGAATACAACATCAAATAAGGATGTTGGTGGGAGACGCTTGGTGAAGCTGGTTCGCTCCCTAAGTTTAGCTTTTGATACTTTCATTGGCTTGGGAGAATCAATGTGTTTAGGGCCATAACCATGTCACAATCCTTTTATGCTTTATTTATATGTATGAGATGCATGGATGATTATGGTATGTTAAACAATTTAATAAATGGTGAGATCTAATAATAATTATAAAATTCCCTCAAAGCAAATATTAAGTCATTATGTGATGCCTTCTAATGTGTGGCACTCATCAAGACTAGTATCGATTAAGTGTAGGCCTGCCAAAGTAGGATGCCTTTATCTATATTAGTAAGACGTGATGGGATACATGTAATATCCAACTATCAACCATTGGGTATGACTTAACTAGGCCATTTCAATAGGATTGAAGGCTTAGAGACATAAAGTTAGGTTTTAGTCCATTAAATGGATTAGAATAAGTGTTATTCGCTCAACTATGCAAGAGTTGCATAAGATGTAACTGGAAAGAGTTTCCTACCTAAATAGCCAAACTTTGAGTGATCAACCAAATCTGACTCAAAGCTAGGTGAAATACGGATCTTGGCCCACTAAGAAATCTTTCAATGAGATTTTTTGAGTTAATACTAAGGGTCATTGATTTGAGTAAAATAGTGGGAGACATATTTAATTAAAGACCTTGTTAAATATATTTATGGTATGATATTTATACTTTGCATGTTTCTGTTGATAGATTACCATGAAAACAAACACTTCAAATAACTTATCATTGCGATCCGTCCTTGAGAAGCACAAATTGTTTGGGACAAATTTCTTAGATTGCTACAGGATTTTGAGGATTGTCCTCAAACATGAGAAAAAACTGTATGTTCTAGAGCAACCCGTTCTAAAGCCACCAACTACAAATGCCCCTACAGCTAAAAATGATGCTTATAAGAAGCATTAAGATGACGCCTTGGACATTGGATGTCTCATGCTAGCCACCATGAACTTTGAGCTTCAAAAGCAACATGAGAACATGGATGCTTATGATATGATCGTGCACTTGAAGAAGCTCTATTAAGAGCAAGCTAGGCATGAGAGATTCAAAGTCTCTAAGGCACTTTTTCAGTGTAAACTGGTAGAGAGTAGCCTTGCTGGTGCTCATGTGCTCAAAATGATTGGGTACATTGAAAACTTAGAGAGACTTAGTTTCCCTTTGGGCCAAGAGTTGGCCATTGACTTAGTCCTACAATCATTGCCGGAAAGTTTCAGTCAATTTGTCATGAACTACAACATAAACAAAATTGACAAATCTCTACCAGAGCTTGTAAGCATGTTGAGAACTGTTGAGCAGAACATTAATAAAGGGAAGAGAAAGGCCATTATGATGGTCCAAAAGGCTAAGGGCAAAAACCAACTAAAAAAGCCCAAGGACAAATAGAAGGGTAAGGGTAAGGAGAAATCCAAGCCTAGCACTTCCGGCTTGAAATCTACGGGCAGAGTGGCTAAAGAAGGTGTGTGCTTCCACTATGGTCAGACCGAACATTGGAAGAAGAACTGTGGCAGGTACCTGGAGGAGATTAAGAAGAAGGGAAGTGAGACTTCCACTTTAAGTATTTTTATTATAGAAGTCAATTTATCTACTTCTGTATCATGGGTATTAGATACTGGATGTGGGTCTCACATTTGTGTAAATGTGTAAGATCTAAAAAGGAGTAGATCATTGGCTAAGGGTGAAGTCGACCTTCGAGTTAGAAATGGAGCAAAAGTTTATGCTTTAGCCATAAGGACTTATTTATTATCTTTGCCCACTAGGCTTGTTATTGAGTTGGAGAATTGTTATTTTGTGCCTGCTATTAGTAGGAATATTATTTCTGTTTCTTGTTTGGACAAGAAAGGTTTTACTTTTATAATAAAGGATAAAAGTTATTCCATTTATTTGAATGATATTTTTTATGGTAGTGCACAACTGAGTAATGAACTTTATGCCCTCGATCTCAAAATGCCCATCTATAACATAAATACTAAGAAGTTCAAATCAAATAATATAAACCCAACTTATCTCTGACATTGTCGTTTGGGCCATATAAATGAGAAATGCATCTCCAAACTCCATAAAGATGGATTATTGGACTCATTTGATTTTGAATCATATGAGATATTTGAACCTTGTTTATTGGGGAAAATGACTAAAGCCCCATTCACTGGACAAGGTGAAAGCGCCAGTGATCTTTTGGACCTCATATATAGTGATGTATATAGACCCCTAAACATACTGGATAGAGGTGGTTTTCAATACTTTATTACATTTACTGATAATTTTAGTAGATATGAGTTTGTGTATCTTATGAAACACAAATCAGAATCCTTTGAAAAGTTTAAGGAATTCAAGAATGAAGTACAAAACCAACTTGGCAAGAGTATTAAAGTCCTTCAATTAGATCGAGGTGGTGAATAGGTGAATACTTAAGCCAACAGTTTGATGATCATCTAAAAGAGTGTGAGATAATATCTCAACTCACTCCTCCTGGAACACCACAATGGAATGGTGTTTCTAAAAGGAGAAACCGGACCTTGTTGGACATGATTCGATCCATGATGAGTCATGCAGACCTTCCAAACTCCTTCTAAGGACATGTTCTATTAACAATAACTTTTACACTTAATTGTGTTCCATCTAAAATGGTTCAAAAGACACTATATGAGATATGGACTGGGAAACGGCCCAGTATGTCTTTCATGATGATTTGGGGTTATGAAACTTATGTGAAATGTTAAGTTTATGATAAGTTTGGGCCCAAATCAGATAAATGCTTCTTTGTGGGGTATCTCAAGGAAACCAAGTGATACTATTTATATAATCCTACTGAGGGTAAAGTGTTTGTTGCATGAACTGTTGTGTTCCTAGAAAAGGAGTTTATCTCCAAAGGAACTAGTGGGAGGAAAATAGAACTTGAAGAAATTCAAAGTTCACAGCGTAATAGTGAACCAATGGTGAAAATAGAGCAGCCTCCACAAGTCGTTGTGGAACCATAATCTACTCTAGTATCACAAGACCCGCGTAGGTCTAACATGATATGTTATCAACCAGAGAGATATGAATTTCTCATGACTCAACAAGGTGACATATTGCTCATGAATCAAGATGAGCTTTTGACTTACCAGGAAGCTATAATTGGCCCATAATTTGAGAAATCGCTTGAGGCCATGAGATTTGAAATGGAATCCATGTATGCCAACTAGGTATGGACCTTGGTTGACCCACCTGAAGGGGTAAAACCCATTGGGTGCAAATAGGCTTTCAAAAAGAAAACTGACATGAATGGTAATGTGTTGGGAATTGCAGATACATCACGTAGCGTAAAAACAAAAATTTCCATTAAGGATCCATGCGAAAAGAGAAGCCATGAAACATGATTTTTGAGTTTACCTCTTGAAGCTTAAAGAAAATCAAGCAAATCACAAGCACCGAAACAGCAACGATGCCTCTACGTAATCCACATGAACAAAATTACAAAAACATCCAATGTTCGCAGTCTTAGAGTCCTACCTCTCTACGACAATGCTAGCTGCGAAGTGAAGAGAAATTTATCACTCTCTTACTCACTGTTTCTGTCAAGTGTGGCTAAGGTTTTTTTTTATACGTGCCTTGACAGTCCCTTAGCAGTGTTATTTATAATACCTGCTACCATATACAAGTGACAACAACAGTAGGTAAGCTGTGCAACCCTAGGCTTATCTGTTATGAGTCTGTCCCATGATTAAATCTCAATCCAACTTGGATCCTTATTGCTTCAACTAAGTCTGTTCTAAGTGTGCGACTCTGTTAGTTCTCATGACGTTAGCAATAATATTAAAATCTCATTTTAATATTATAAACAATGAGCAATATCTAACAACACATCACTGCTACCCAAGTAATAAGAATATCAGTGATTTGACATAACCTTTCCGTGATTAATGTTACCATGTAGTTTAGTCCATTTGTCCAAATATCTAAATTGAACACAAGACATGAAACATGTCACCCTTATATAGTTCAATCTTCCGTTTACTGATACTCGAGTAGACATAGAAAAATAAATAAGCTCAATATCTCATATTAACTCATTTGAGCATGACCATGCATTTCATGGTCTCACTCAATCAGGGCTCCCAAAGATATCACTCATGTTATGTAGGAGGGACAAATCTCATCTAGGTCACTCACATCCCTCCGCATGATTTGCAATATGTCCAATAACTAACTTTATAATCACCTTATTACAGATGACGTTTGATGACATTAAAACATGTAACTCCTCATGTAGGAATCATAGTGATTTCAGGTCAAAGGACCACATACACCATTATCACTATGAGAATCACTTATGATACTCATGTAACGATCCATGCAGCATTCTCATAGCGGGTCAATCCAATATATCATTACTCTAATATGTACCCATATGAAGACTTGATATCTCATATCCATGACTCGTGAGATGTGGCCATCAGTCTACGCACATACTAGTCTCAATGCATTATTGTCATCCTGATTAACAATAATACTTGACTAGGGACATTTAAGAATAGTGTTCTGTTTCTATCCGATAGGATCTCACGATCAAGTCATCCACTTGATGTCCTATGGCATCAAACTTACTATTCTAAGGACTTTATTATGTATATCATAAATAACACAATAAATGAAATACCTCATATATTAAATAAATAGTATAATACAATGTATATAAGACGGTAAAAATAATTGGTCTCTAGGGCATACACTAACATAACATGCATACCTTTAAGGCACGATTGGTGGCTAAAGGTTTAAAGAAAATTCATGGTGTAGACTATGATGAGACTTTTTCCCCAGTTGTGATGCTTAAATCCATTCGGATCTTGCTTTCTATTGCAGCATACCATGATTATGAAATCTGGAAAATGGATGTCAAAACTTTTTTCCTTAATGGAAATCTACTCGAGGATGTGTACATGACATAACTTGAGGGCTTTGCCACTCTACAAGATGCTGGAAAGGTGTGCAAGTTGCAAAGATCTGTTTATGGATTGAAGTAAGCTTCTAAAAGTTGAAATCTTCGTTTTGATGATATAATAAAACAATTTGGTTTCATCAAGAATGAAGAAGAATCTTGTGTCTATAAGAAGGTTAGTGGGAGCACAATTGTCTTTATGGTGTTGTATGTAGATGACATACTACTCATCGAAAATAACATCCCTACCCTACAGTCTGTAAAGACTTGGTTAGGGAAGTGTTTTTTCATGAAGGACTTGGGCGAAGCCACCTATGTATTAGGTATTAGGATCTATATAGATAGATCACAGAGATTGCTTAGCCTAAGTTAGAGTATATACATTGACAAAGTGTTAAGACAGTTTAACATGCATGAATCTAAGAAAAGACTCTTGTCTATGTCACATGGTGTAAGTCTATCTAAGGCTCAATCCCCCTCCACCCAGGATGAGAGGGATCATATTAGCAAGATTTCGTATGCATCTGTAATTGGATCTATCATGTATGCCATATTATGTTCTCGACTAGACATCTTGTATACTTTAAGCATGACGAGTAGGTACTAGTCTAATCCCGGTGAAAGTCACTGGACTACTGTCATGAACATCCTTAAGTACTTGAGAAGGACTACGGATTCATTCTTAGTATATGGAGCCGAGGAAGACCTAGTTGTAAAGGGTTATATTAATGCTAGCTTCTAGACCAATAAGGACGACTCCAGATCACAATCAGGTTTTGTTTATTGCCTTAATGATGGGGTTGTTAGCTGGAAGAGCTCAAAGCAGGAGACAGTCACCGATTCTACTACAAAGGCTGAATATATTACTACCTCCAATGTAGCAAAGGAGACTATTTAGATCAAGAAGTTCATTACTGAGCTTGGTGTAGTTCCTAGCATTATAGACTTAGTGGATCTTTATTGTGGTAAAAATGGAGCCATTGCACAAGTTAAGGAGCCTAGATCTCACCAGCTATCTAAACAAATACTTAGGAGCTTCCATCTCATTCGTGAGATCATGGATAGAGGAGATGTGAAGATATGAAGAGTATCAACATATGATAACATCACAGATCGACTGACAAAGCCTCTTGCGCAACAAAAACATGAGGGTCACACTAGATCTTTAGGCATTAGAGGTATACCTGATTGACTCTAGTGCAAGTAGGAGATTGTTGGTGTATGCCCTAGAGGTCAATACTAGAGGCCAATTTATTTTGACCGTACTAGCTTACATTGTATTATGCTATTTATTTAATATATGAGACATTTCATTTATTGTATGTTATTTATAATAAACATAATAAAGTTCTCAGAATAGTAAGTTTTATACCATATGATATCAAGTGGATGACTTGATTATGAGCTCATATTGGATAGAAACAGAACACTATTCTCAAATGTCCATAATCAAGTATTATTGTTAATCAAGATAATAATAATGCATTGAGACTAGTATGTGCGTATACTGATGGCCACATCTCACGGGTCATGGATATGAGATATCAAGTCTTCACATGGGTATATATTAAAGTAATGATGTATTGGACTGACCCACCATGAGAACGCTGCGTGGATCGTTACGTGAGTGTTATAAATGATTCTCATAGTGATAATGGTGTATGTGGTCCTTTGACCTGAAATCATTATGATGCTTATATGAGGAGTTGTATGTTTTAACGCCATCAAACGTCATTTGTAACAAGGTGATTATAAAGTTTGTTATTGGACATACCGCAAATCATGTGGAGGAATGTGAGTGACCTTGATGGGATTTGTCCTTCCTACATAACAGATGTGATATTTTCGGGGCCCCTAACTGAGTGAGACTACGAAATGGATGACTATGCTCAAATGAAGTCAATATGAGATATTGACTTCATTTGTCATTACTACGTCTACTCGAGTATCAGGAAATAGAATATTGAACTATATAGGGTTGACACATTCCATGCCTTGTGTTCAATCAAGATATTTGGACAAAATGACTAAACTGCATGGTAACATTGATCATGGAGAGGTTATGTCAAATCACTAACATTCTCATTACTTGGGTAACAACGATATATTGCTAGATACTGCTCACTGCTTATAATATTAAAATGAGATTTTAATATTGCTGCCAACGTCATGAGAACCTGCAAGGTCACACATATAGAGCAGACTAAATTGGAGCAATGAGAATCCAAGTTAGATTGGGATTCCATCATGGGCCTAACTCACAACAAATGAGTCCAAAGACTGCACAGCTAACCTTGCTACTACTCACACTCACTTAAGGTAGTTACTATTATAAATAGTACTGTTAAAGGGGCTACTAAGTACGCATAATAGAACCCTAGCCGAATCTACAGAAATAGTGAGTGAGAGAGTGACAAGTTTTTCTTCTCTTCATAACTAGCACTGTGTCAAAGATGTGGGGCATCATTTTACAAACGTTGGACATTCGTGAGTCCGTTCGTGTGGATATCGCAGAGACATCGTCGCTGTTATGGTGTTGGTGATTCACGTCATTTGTTTTTCATCTCATTTCAAGAGGTAAACTCAAAAACACGGATTATGGTCTTTTTCGCATGGATCCTTAGTGGGAATTTTTATTTTTCTACTGCGTGATGTATCCGCAATTCCCAACACTTGTATCTTTAGTACTTACCATTTGTTTAGATGCTTGAAGTTGCTATTAGGCCAGTTCGGGTTTCCCTCTCCTCTGATACACCAATTTTGGTGTACTGGCCTTGGCCTTGACTTTAGCTAGTTCAGGTAGGGTGCCAGTAGAAGATGCTAATTCCTATGTAGATTCAGATGGTAAAGGAAGGAATGACCCATGAGAGAATGACTCAGCCTCAGCTTCCTGAGCGTTGTCCCCTTGAAGCTGGGGACAAGTAATGAATGACTCATTTTCATGAAAAGTGACATCTATAGAGACAAAAAAATGACAACTTGAAGGTGATAACATTTGTATCCCTTTTTGTCAAGAGCATAACCTAGAAAAACACATTTGACAATATGAGGATCAAGTTTGCTATGATGTTGGCGATGTACATGGACAAAAGCCACACAACCAAAGACACGAGATTGTAGACTCTATATAATAGGAACTGATGGAAAGTGAGAGGTCATGAGTTGGACTGGACTTACATTACCCAAGACACGAGATGGTAACCGATTTAAATATGTAGCAGTTAAAACAACTTCCCCCCAGTATGAGCTAGGAACAAACATTTGAAATAGTAAAGCTTTGGTGATTTCAAGCAAATGACGAATTTTTCATTTTGCAACACCATTTTGCTGAGGAGTATCGACACATGTAAGTTCATGCACAATACCATGCTCTTTAATAAATGTAGAGAAATTTTGGTTAACATACTCATTACTATTATTAGAATGCAAATGCTTATTGAACTTTCCAAATTAGGTCTGAATTATGTAGTAAAACTGAACAAACAATTGAATCATATCTGATTTGTCTTTCATTAGAAAAAGCCAAGTTACTTAAGTACAATCATCAATGAAAGAAACAAACCATTTAGTGCCAGAAATTTTAGAAATAGATGCAGGACCCCAAACATCAGAGTGGATAAGTGCAAAAGACTCAACACTTTTATTAGAAATAATTGAAAAGTTACACGAAGGTGTTTGGCAAACTCACAAACATCACAATGAAAAGACTCAATGATTCTCGTAAAAATAAAGACAAAAACATAGACTTGAGCAAAGAAAATGGAGGATGTCCCAAACGCCTGTGTTGTAGCCAAATTTGAGAAGTAAGAGACTCATGACTGGACTTATGACAAGAATTGGCAACTCCAATCGTCCTCCCCGTGACAAGATCCTGCAAGACACAATGAGAATGAAAAAAGGTTACAACACAATTATTGTTTTTAGTAAGTTTATGAATAGAAATAAGATTATTAGAAAGCTTGGGAACATAGAGCACATTGTTTAAGTGTAGAGAGGGCTGGAGTCTAATAGTACTAGAACCCGCAACTGAGGTGTGAGAGCCATCAGCTACGGTTATATGGTGCTTACTAGAAGAGGGTTGATAAGATAATAGAGGTGGTGAATAAAAGGTCATATGGTCAATTGTACCAGAGTCCATAATCTATAAATTCTCAGTACCAGAAGCATTAAAGGATTGAAAACAAAAATTCTTACCAGTCATGGTCAGAGAACAGGAGCCAAAAGGCTTACCGAGAGAGTCAATGAGAGTCCGTAAATGTTCCAGCTCATTTTTACTAAGGGCTGGAACTTCATTACCCACATTTGAGTCTTCACCCAAAAACATAGAATTCGAAGTGGTCATATTTACTTGACTTTGCTGCATACTCTTTATCGTGTCTGAGATCTCAACAGGAGCGGCAAACAAAAATATGATGAAGATGGAAAAATGGAGTCGCCACTAATTTTATTTGAATTTGGAAAAAAATGGAAAACATTTCTTAGAAAATAGTTTTTGAAACATGATTGGATTCGAGAGTCGATTATATATTGGGAAGGATGGAAACTTAATCCCACAGCACCCCTAACACACCTGTCCTGAGACAGTACCTTAAGTCAGTTGTGCAAAACTTGATAATCTCAAATTTATTTTACCCATTTTCTTAAAAGATAAACTAAAAAGACAAATAATTTATGAAAATTTAATTTTTGACTTGACAGAATAAAGATTCCACTCTTATGTATCCCTAGGTGCGTTAAAGAATTCAAAGCCACATCATTTTTTAAAAGATACTTGTGTGTTGGGTGGATTTTAATTAAAAAATAAAACATCGATTTAATTTTTTATTTTGAAATTTTGAATTATAAGTCGTCACGACTTAGTTAATTATGTTAAGGTTTGAATAGGTGAAGCTTGGCGTCACGCTAGAGACATCACCCACGAATTATCGAGTTTGTTGCGATAAAAAGAAATTTTATAAATTAAATTATATTTACAAAAAGAAAAAAAATCATTTTTTTAAAAGGAGCTGACCCAATTATTAACCCAAGAGACAAACAAACCCACCCAAAATACAAATATAAAACAAGCCAATGAACTTATGGCCCATATGAGCATATCTTTAAATTAATAAAAAAAAACATCAGTCCAAACAAGAAATAAAAAAGATAAAAGCACAAAATAAATATAATAATAATAATAATAATAATAATAATAATAATAATAATAATAATAATAATAATAATAATAATAATAATAATAATAATAATAAAAGGCTGCATATAAAAAAAATAACAAATCAACAAATCAAAAGGAGGAAGCTTTACTGGACTGAAAAACGAAACCAAGGGTAAATGGGGGTTTGAGAATACAAATGGCAGGGATGAAGCTCATGGTGGAGGACGATTGGGACAACGACACCTAGTGCTGTAACATCCTAATATCTATAACCTAATTTATTTGACATATACTTAGATAAGCATTATTAACTATGCTACTTCTAACTTAAACATTGACTAATCCTTAACATTTATATAATTATTATAGAGAGCCATAACTAAAAAGTCATACATATATACATCACAACTTCAAAAAGGCAAAGAATTATACATACAACACTAAACTTACTCAAAGCGAATATAAAATATTATACAAGCTTTAAGTACTAACAACATTAAAAACTAAATTAGTCTTCATGCTTCTACTTCTTTCCCTTTGAAGGGTCTTGACCTGGATTTATATGGAAACACAGTAGGGCGAGAAATCATATATTCTCAGTATAAAAAGTTCCAAAACCAACATAGGTAATATTTATACTGAATAAACAAACCTATTGTACATACATTAATACTAGAACTTACTAACAATAGATTATGAATTCATGAAGACATTGAATCGCTATTCAACATCACTAGAACATCCACATATTTCTCTTATGTAAAAGGTTCACTAAGCATAACACACAATCTATAAACATAAGTTCATCTTTCATATGAAAAGAATAACTATCCATACAATTGTAACATATCATAGCTACTTCATTCATAAACTTGTTGTAAGTACTGCACATATAACCTTCTTCTATGGATAAACTTACTAACTTAGGATTTAAGATTTGCAACAGGCAATTAAGTCTTTACTCCATACCACTAGAATATATACATTTTCTTACTCTATGTAACCATTCACTAAGCTAATCCATAACCTTAAACTCTCTCTCTCTCTCTCTCTCTCTCTCTCTCACACACTCTAATATATATATATATATATATATATATATATAACATCAATGATATCGAATAATCACCTATGCAATTGTAAAATATCATCAACACTAGGCAACTGTCCATACAATTGCCAATGAAATGCACATAAATATGTATGCAATATGCTTGCGTGTTTGCAATGCTCGAGAATGATGATTATGAAATGCTATATTAATTTATAAGTGTAGAATTGTGTATGTGTCACTTGTATATTCCACGTTCTCTTTAAACATATAGTTAAGAAGACTAACTCTTCAAACTACCTGGTAGTGAGTGGACTAGTTCCCACTCACACTTGTGAGAGTACTATTTCCACTACATAAAAACTAGTAATCCTGACACTAATGAGAAGCTAGGGCTAAATCCTCACTCAAAAAGACTTTTTGGATTTTCTCATTCATCTCCTTTGGTCAAATGATTGTACATCATTAAAGATTACTCTACTTAAGAATTAGCAAGTAATAGAAAACTATGCGGCGTTATGTTTAACTTATACAAAACCACCACATTAACTCATCATATGATTCTCTTAAATCAAGTGAAGAACTAAACTCTGGTAAACATGTACTCTTAGCTCACTTCTTACTCATAAAGGAGCATATTCTATATTTCTAGTTAAATAATCATACTTATGATACTTGCATATAGCTTGCCTCATTATCACACTACAAGTGGTAAACTATGCCACCCTAGTGTACTCAAGGTCCTAGATACCTACTTTAGATAATTCTTAACTTATGGAATGCTTAAAGACTATAACTTCTATAATATCTCCATACTAAGTCCATTCATGCATCACTAACTCCACTTTCTCTCTTAGGAGCAACTCTTGCACTATGGCAAATGACTATTGCCAAATAAACTCAACTTACTTGTATCTAGTATACCTTGTTCTCATCAACTCACATGTGATACTAAATGCAACTTTGTGTTGCCTAAGGAACTAGATACCTATCTATGACAATCCATTACTCTTGGTTGCACTAAGGTCTCTTTCTTTCCCGTATATGCAAGGTGGTCTTTCTATCTAGGAATAACTCTGCTAGTGTCTCAACACACTCTACAAGACATATAAAAGGGATCCTAGTATGTAGGGAAACTCAATTCATCAAAATAAACATTCTGGTGAAATCTGCTCTAGGTGTTGGCTGGGCAGAGCATTGCTCTACTCTATTTTGCCAATGACACCTAAGCGCTCAGTGCCCTGCAACAAGCAAATCAGTCTATGGCTGTGGGCGCCTAGGCACCCAAATCTTAGCACTTGAGCATTGGTCACCTGAAGCAGAATCTGCAGAATTCTACTACTGTTCCATTAGAACATAGCAAATTCCAATATTCCAAAATTAGCTTCTAGGTGATTTCTAACACCACTAACTCCCGCTAAAAATGTTGTAGCAGTTATACAACTCGTTGGTTCACTAAATCATTGATTAATGGGCAAAACCACATCCACACATACCTAATGTTCTAAGTTCCAACTTATGGAACTTATTGGTTTTGTCCAAAGACAAAGAAGATCATCTTGCATTAACTAAGCTGAAAATAACTAAATTCAACCAATGAAAGCAAGAATTGACTAAGAAAATGGATATTGCTTCTCAAACCCATCTTCTCTATGTAAAAGAACTAACATCAACCTTGAAGTGGATGAGGGAGAAGATGAAATTCAAGGTTAAGAGCACCTACCACTTGTAGATAACATGATCCTCAAGCTTTCCTCTTGATCTTCTGGTTCCCCTTGCTTCCTCTTCCTCTTTCCCCTTTTCTTTCTCCTTTTACGTTTTCTATTTTTGTTTTTGCTCCAAAGAGCAATGTGAGAAAGGAGAAATAAAGATGAAAAGTCAAGCAATAGATGAGACTAAGGCCACTTGAACCAAAAACTGGAACTTTATATCTGCTAAGAACACTTGAATTATGCTAAATCAAGTTTCTTAACTTCCAAAAACTTTAAAATAAATACTACGATTCATCTAAAATATTATTTCACCATTATCTTATTTTTTTCATATCAGCTACTAGTCAATTTGACATTAAAACGTACAACTAGTATGAAAAAAAATACCAAACTAACTCTGATTATTCTCAAATTTTAACTACATCATCTTCTACCTATTTGTGACTTAAAAACAAATTCTCTAGATTTATTTTCCTCAACTTAGCAATTTATGCTACTATCTGAGTCATTTTAAGCTACTTTTCACACTCTAGGTTGTAACAAAGTGCCTAAACTAATTCAGTTTGTCACAAAACTAAGCAGACATGTCAAACAAGTATTAAGCTACCTTTGTAATCATAAACTAGTCTAACATGCTAAAAGAGGATGTTACAGGCGTAGCTACTCGAGGTGGCGTGCGACTGATGAAGCGTGGAGAACGACATAAGCAACGACGTTGGTGGAGCTCTGGTCTGGGTTCGCAGGTTGCTCAGATCTAGTGAGGCATGACAAGTTGTGATTCATAATGGCTAGACATGGGCTTTGGTGACAGCTCTGTGGGTTGTGATGGCTTGGGTTGCGATTCGCAAGTCGCGGTGGTGGCTCCTGGGTCGCAGATTGGACGTTGGGTAGCGCAACTGGTGTGTGGATCGGACGTTGGGTGGCGCAACTAGTGCATGAATCGGAGTTTTGGTTGGTGGTGCGCTAGCAGTGGTTGGATGCAATTGTGGCTGGATGGCGAATTTGATGGTTTTGGGTCACAGGTGAATGACAGCTCGACGGTTCATGGTGGGTCGCTATTTAGGGATGGTGGCAGAGACGAGTTCGAGGATGATGGTGATTTTTTTTTGGCAAAGAGTTTGTTGCTTTGCCAGAAGGCTACATGATGGAGAGAATAATATGGCTAGCGTGTTAGCTTTTGATAGAAGTGTACAATTTAGGGGGCTAGGTGTTAGCTTTAAGAAGAAAGTGTACGGTTTGGGGGGGGCTAGGCTATTAGCTTTAAGCAGAAGTGTGTAGATTATGGGTTTTTATAGAAGAAATTAGGGTTTGGAGAGTCATGGTTACTGTTAGGATTTCTTTAGGTGTTAAGTGACATATAAGGTATGGGTTGGATAATGGGTCATGGGTTGGATAATGAGTCAATGGGTTAGGTTATAGGTTTATGCAAAAAAGTTGGGTCATTTTATATTTTTTATATGTATTTTTATTTATTTTTATTTTTTTAAAAAAATATCTCGGACAAAATTGGGTGTTCACAGTTGCTCCTCTTTACTTGTTTCTTACTAGATAAAAAGAATAATCACAGTTTTTCATTTTATCATTGTAAGGCACGTGTAAACACAAACTCGAATTTTGTTCGGGAATGCATATGATACAAAATAATACAAGAACAATAAAATGCGAAGAGTGATGCTCTCAAAAGCAAATGATAGAAATTTAAAATATAGGGAGCCGATGCGCTCAAAAGTAAATGACAGGAATTTAAAAATGCAAGGAGTCGATGCGCTCAAAAGTAAATAACATGAGCCGATGCGCTCAAAAGTAAATGACATGAAATTAAAATGCAATGAGCAGATGCGCTCAAAATAAATGACAGGAATTTAAAATGCAAGGAGTCGATGCACTAAAAAATGAATGACCTGAAAACATTTATGCCAATTAAACATGGACTAAAGATCTTTTTCTTTTCTCTCTTTTTCTTTCTTTTCTTTTATCTTTTTTTTCTCTCTTTTCTTTTCCCTTTTTTTTTATTATTCTAAAAAATCATTTGATCCAACAACAACTCTGGAAAGCTTTGACCAATCAGACCCTTATTCACGTGCTTTGTTCATCAGACCATTAGGTTGGCTTGGAATCCTCTTGACTTGTTTATTTCCTTTCTTTTTTTCTTCATTCTCTATTTTTTTTACCCCCTTTTTCTTCTTGACAACGAAAGCTTACGTGACTTATACTGTAATAATTTTCAACAAATGCCGCATTGTAATCTATACTTTGAGCTACTAAGATCTTTTAATCTAACTTAATCATTGAAAGATTGCTATAGAATTATCAAATCAATCTGTTGACCTTAAATTTATTTTATTTGAGACATAACTTAATAAGTAAACATGCACTCATGAATGAACAAAAATTTGTTGAATAAATAAACTTCCTTTCATTATTCTAGTAATCTAACTATACAAAAACTTTGGTAAGGCACATACTTGAAAAATGAAAATGAAGAAACAAAAGAAAGTTGCAAGGATAAGAAAAAATTGCCCCAGTATTGGTTTCTTATCCCTCATCCAATTGATTCTCTGCAATTGCTTAGTAATTCAATCGTTGTCTCTATTGCTACTTTCTTTAACACATCTTCTCCTTAATCCTTCAGAAATTTTGCCCCAGTATAACTAATTGAATGCAAACAAAAATCGCCCTTGTGTAGCCAATCGAACATAGATAAAAATTGCCCTAGTTTAGTGAATCCTTCAAGGAATTTCAAGCTATCTTTCTTTGAGATTTCGCCTATTTATTTGCCCTAACTTTTGCTTAGGCCGCCTTTTCTGGTTTTCAACCTAACGGGCTCTTTTTATTTATTTATTTATTGCTCTAACTTTTACTTAGGCCGCCCTTTCGAGTTTTCAACCTAACAAGCTTTTTCTTTTTCTTTTTTTTTTTTTTTTTTATTTTCAGGAATAAAATCTCTTGACAACATCAGTCTTTACGGGCCTTGACAATTCTTCTTCATCCATATTTTACAAAATTAATGCTCCTCTGAGAATGTCTACTTAACTATGTAAGGGCCTTCATAAATTGAAGCCCATTTTCCTCTGGCATCCTCTTGATTAGGGAGAATCTTCTTCAAAATCAAATCTCTTGAGCAAAATTCTTTGGGACGAACTTTCTTGTTAAAGACTCCAGCCTTTCTGCTTTGATACAATTATCCATGACAAATAGTTTCCAGTCTTTTCTCTTCCATTATATTTAATTACCCATATCAAGTCTTCACCCATTCGAACTCCTCCAACTCTGCTTCCATCAAAACCCTTAGAGAAGAAATCTCAATTTCTATAGGAGAAACAACTTCCTTCCCACACACCAAAGAGAAAGGTGTTGCCCCAGTGCTCGATCGTATATTGGTACGATATGCGTGCAAAGCATAGGGTAACATTTCATAGAAATCTTTGTAGTTCACTACCATATTAGCAATAACTTTCTTGACATTCTTATTTGCTACTTCAACTGCATCATTCATCTGAGGTCTATAGGAAGCTGAATTATGATGCTTGATTTTGAAATTTTTCAAAAATTTTGAACCTCGGCATCATTGAGATTGGTAGCATTTGTCTCTTTTGAGGAATTTCAAAAACACTTTTTGAGTGATATTGGTATAAGAAGAAGCTTCTACCCACTTAGTAAAATAGTCAATTGCCACTTAAATGAAGCGATGACCGTTGGAAGCTTTGGGGTTAATGGGCTCGATGACATCTATTCTCCATATCAAGAAAGGCCACAAATATATCAAGTTGTGTAAAGGGAATGGAGGTGCATTGACTCGATCTGCGTATATCTGACATTTTTTACACTTTCGAATATATTTTATGCAGTCTGTTTCCATAGTGAACCAATAATAACCATTCCTTAGAATTTTTTACACCATCATATGATCATTGGCATGAGTTCCATAGAATCATTCATGGACTTCAATCTTGATTATACGAGCTTCTTGAACATCCACACATCTAAGCAAGGTGCCATTATGACTTCTTTTGTACAAAACCTCCCCGTTCAAGGAAAAAGTCATTGCCAAACAATGGATAGTCTTTTTATTCACCTCATTTGCCTCAATTGGGTATTCTCTATGCTAAATGTACTACTTGATATCATGATACCAAAGTTTACCATCTGGCTTGCCTTCTATATGTTAGTCATGACAACCATCACCCAAGAAATGGGGTGAATTAGGTGATCATAAATTTTTAAGACAACTTTGAGAAATTATACATTTTGATATTTTCAATCAACACATGCAATGAAATAAGTCTAACAAAGATACAACTATTGTAGATTACTCAAATACAACTTGGGTTATAAGATAAATTAAGTAAATAAGCCAGATATCAATTTCTTAAAATCAGAACATCAAGATGACAATATATGCAATAAATAAATATACTATACCAAATATTAAAATTAAAGAGTGTAGGGAAGAGAGACTCAAACTCAAGAATTTATCCTGGTTCAGTCACCAACCACTTGTAGCCTGCATCCAGTTCCCAAGCTTAACTTGAGATTTTATTCACTATCTCTTAGACTTTACGGGTGCTAAGAAAATCTTTGTACAAATAAGAGCACTCCTCATACCTCGGGATACCTCACCCTTATGCTAGAGTCTCTAATGCTTCAAGCTTCATAGGTACTTAAAAAAATCTTTACATTTAAGAGCAATCACAACACCTTTAGGATACCTCACCCTTTTTGTTTAAGTCTCACTACAAGGGATACCTCACTCTTTTCTCTCTTAAGGGATACCTCAGCCTCTTATAATGATTTTAAGATGAAGAGAAAGATTATAAACTCTCATAAGACTAGATATACAACTTGAAGAACAAATGAATAGAAGAATTTTGCAATAAAGAGCTCAAAATATGATTTTGATGATTCAAAGATCAAATCAAGTGTTCTAGAGTTGTAAAAGCTACAAACATCACTTATATATAGAGCCCAAGTGATAAAATAGCCGTTGATAGTATTTAAAAATGATTTCTTATGAAAACTAGTCATTTATAGCTGTTGGAAACGTTTCTGAGCGTGTTTTATTTGAATAACAAATCCCTTATTCGAATAAGTCACTCTAGTTTCGAAATCTGACTTTAAATGGTCATAACTTCTTCATTTCTCATCCGTTTTAAGCAAATGACCAGTCATTGGAAAGATATTTGAGTCTATTTTCATATGAAATAAGTTTCATAATAAAACTCAAAGTAATTTGAAAGTTATGATCAAAATAGTATCCAAAGGTCAATTTTTCAAAACTCAAACTTGACTATTTTTCATAGTTTTGAACTACCACCATGACTAACTTTTCAAAACATGTTTCTTGGGTATTTTAGCATGTAAGAACCATTTGTAAAGATTTAAAAATATATTTGAGCTCTTTTCTTGTAAAACCTCTATCCTTACATAGGAGAAAACCTAAAAGGAAAATATACCAATTCTAGTCCTTAGGCTTCTTGATGTAATCCAAACTTCCAAAAATTTCTTCTTTTCAAATCTTGCAAATGCTTGGAACATCTTATCATTCTCATTCTTCTTGAGTTCCACATAATTGTGATATTATGCTTTCTTGTTGCAATACTCACTCTTAGTACTTGAACTATCCTACAAAGTATTGCTCACTTAAACAAACATAGTTAGTCAAAATTCATAATTCAATATCTTCATATGCATGAATCATAAATGTATAACTCTAGTTAGCCTAACATACATGTAAGACTTTCATAGACACATCCAAATAAGACATTTATTAATTACTAATAGATATGCTCTATATAGGTTGCAACAAAGAATACTTTGCACATTTTCATTTAAATAGAGTTAAATCCAATATTAATTTAATACCATTCATATAACTTATTATTGGATATATCCTATAAAAAAATATGTATGATTCTTATATGAAATATAACAAGATGGAGTACATGATCATGCACAATCCAATATAAACTATTAAGCACATCTATAAACATCAATCTTTTTGTTTGTATTTGTCATTATCAAAACTTAATATATTAAACCATTATGGCAAATTTATTTCCACACCACATTAGCACAATACACAAGCTCATTGTTGTCTTCACTTGGATGGGTTAGACATTATTGTGGATATCTAACTTGGTCATTATAGCCAAAGTGGCCAAGGCATCTGCAAACTGATTCTTGTCTCGAGTCAAATAAGAGAAGGTCATCTCCTCAAACTTCTCAATCAACCGGGTCAAATACTTTTGATAAGGTACCAACTTTGGATCTTTGGTTTGCCATTCACCGTTCACCTGATAAATGATGAGTGCTGAATCTTCAAATACTTTTAGTTGCTTGATCCCCAAGTTGATTGCAACTTGTAAACCACTAGCACAAGCCTCATATTCCGCAACATTATTGGTGCATTCAAAATCCAGCTTGATAGTAACTGGGTATTGCTTTCCAGTTAGTGAAACAACCATGACTCCTATGCCACTACAATACATGTTGACTGCTCCATCAAAATATATATTCAAAATAGGCTCATCCCCACCTTCTTCTTCTTCTTTTACTGTCAATATTTTTCCATTAGGGAACTCAGATGTTACTAGTTGTCTACCCTTAAGAGGGTCTTCAACTAAATGATCATCAATTGCATTTCTCTTGATGAATTTTTGAGTCACGTACTTGATGTTGAACTCTGATAATATCACCTTCCATTTTAAAAACCTTAATGAAATGTGAGGGCTTTCAAATATGTACTTTAGAGGGTTCATTTGGGAGATCAACCAAGTGGTGTAATACAACATGTATTACCTTAGCCATTTTGAGGTCTATACTAGAGCACAATAAGTCCTCTCAATAGCCATGTAACAGGCTTCCCAGTCATTAAACTTCTTACTTAGATAATAAATTGGCTGCTCATTCTTTCCTGATTCATCATGTCGCCTCAACATTGCTCTCATCAAGGTTAGCAATACGGTTAGGTACAATATCAAAGGACAACCTAATGTAGGTGCTACCAAAACAAGAGGATTCATTAAATAAGCCTTTATCTTGTCAAAAGCTCCTTAACATTCTTCATCTTACTTACTCGGCTGAGGCTTCTTCAATAGCTTGAATATAGGCTCACAAGTGCTGATCAAGTTAGTAATGAATCTAGCAATGTAGTTAAGTTTCCTGAGAAAGCTTCTCACTTCACGCTTTGTCTTAGAAGTAAACATCTCCTATATTGCTTTCAGCTTATCTGGATCCACCTTTATTCCTTATCTTCTAACAATGAATCCGAGTAGTTTTCTAATAGATGCTCCAAATACACATTTAGCAGGATTCAACCTTAGCTTGTACTTTTTGAGTCTTTCAAACAATTTACGCAAAATCACCACACAACTTTTCCTTTTCTAGACTTGGTGACTATATCATCCACGTACACCTCAATCTCCTTGTGCATCATGTCATGAAACAACGCAAACATAACATGTTGGTAAGTAACACCAGCATTCTTTAATCCAAACAACATCATTATGTAGCAAAATGTTCCCCAGGTAGTGATAAAAGTTATTTTTTCCTTGTTATTGACATCCATGGGGATTTGATTGTATCTTGAGTATCTATCCATGAATGAAAACATATGATTCTTAGCAGTGTTATCAACCAGAACATCGATATGAGGGAGTGGGAAATCATCATTCAGACTGGCCTTATTCAGATCCATGTAGTCCATACACATTCTGACTTTTCCATCCTTCTTAAGCACAAGCACAATATTGGTTACCTAATCTGGTTATCTTGACATTTCCACAAATCTTGCTTCTAGCTGCTTAGTCATCTCCTCCCTGATCTTCAGGGACATATCAAGATGCATCCTCCTTAACTTCTATTTTTTTGCCTCAACACTCGGATATAGTAGGATTTTATTTGACGCTATCTCTGGATCTAATCTACGCATATCTCGATAAGACTAAGCAAAGACATCCACATACTCTTTGAATAGTGCAATCATTTCTTCACGCTCAAGGTTTTCCACCATTTTCAACTCTTTTTTCTCTTCCTCTGTCCCCATGTTAATCACCTTTGCTACCTCACCATTCAAGTCAAATCCCTTCTCTAAATATTCTAGTAATTTTGTAAACTTTTTGACAACTTCTTCCTCTTCACCAAATCCCAGGTCTTCTTCATCAAACATTATAGGGGAATCAATTGATGAGTTTCTAAGGTCCCTTTCATGATGCAAACTTTCTACAAGACTCAGATCCATGGAATGTAATTTGTATGGAGTTGGAAAGGCAAAATAGAGTAGGAATGACAAAGTAAGAATTATATAAATGGACCGACAACAAGGTATTATATAGAAATGTAGAAAGAAAACTGATAAATGCAAAAGGACAAGCCAAAGTGCAATGAGAAGGAATGATGAATATTCATGCAAATTCATTTAGTTAATGTCTCAAATAACATAAAAACATAGCTAATCTTAAATATCTGCTTAGTACAATATAACCAGATAATTACTTGGAAACAATCACATCAATCATTGGTTTAGATTGCTGGTTCTTCAATGGCTCTTCATCAGTAAAAGGATGGATTGCCTAGTACTCTTCTAGGCCTTCTTCATGCAAATCATTAATAGTGAGATGACATCAGCGACGAATGACTTCTTCAGATATGATTATCTCGACTGGTGTTGGGAACGTTTCCTTCAGGTGAGGAATGTGCTTCATCTTGCCCTTATCATTCTTTTTTCCAAGAGCCATGCTCCATATTCTTTCCTCTAGAGATGCTTCGTATCCCAACCCAAACTTGTCTAACTTTTCTGGGAATGACACTGGCGACCGAGTACCTTGCAATTGTGAGCCCAAGCCTTTTCATTCTTGGTATCCACTATTAGCCATAATCCGGGCCACCACCTAATTCACACTTTGTGTTGGGGATTCCTCTATACCAAGTCCAATCTTAACTACTTCAAAATTGTGCCATAAATTCTCCTCATCTTTTTATGCACTCTCCACATACGAAACTGAAACTGGTTTTGATAGTATAATTTCTTCCTCTCTGTGTATGGTAATGACCGACCTATTTTCAATGTATTTAACATTCTGATATAGGGTGGAAGGAACAACACCAGTAGCATAGATCCATGGCCTCCCCAAGAGCATGGTGTAACCAAGCTTAATATCTATAACTTGAACAACACTTAAAAATTACTTGGACTAATCTCGAGTGACAACGTCATCTTTCCCAAAATACTTCTCCTATTTCCGTCAAAGACTTGCATCACCATTTTTCGAGGGGACAGTTCATCCTCTCTTATTGATAATGAGGTTAGAATCGACTTGGGTAGGATATTCACTGCAAACCCCCCATCAATCAAAACCTTTGTAACTATATACCCTTTACATTTTAGGGTTATGTGTAAAGCCCGTGGATTTTTCTTAGACCAAGAGGTGATTTCTTCATCAGTAAATATGATCATGTTGATGTGCTTCACCAGGCCCACCATGCTGACAATATTTTCAGGGGTAACATCGTGTTTGACATAGGCCTCCTTTAGAACTCTTAGTAATGCCTTCCGATGCAACTCAGATGTCAAGACGAGTGACAATAGAGATATTCTGGCTAGAGTCTTCTTCAACTGTTTCATCTCGTCATATTCATTTTGTTTCATGATCCTCAAGAATTCTTCTTCTTCCTTCCCTTTCTCTTCTTCTCTTGAGGTTTCTTCCCTACTACATTCTTTAACATTTTTCTTTTTTTCTACTTCTCCTGGGCTATAGCATCATCCACCCCTTGTAATTCCTTATACTTCAACTATATTAGTCATCCACTCTTCATCCTGATGTATTTTAGCAACTCGAGCCCTCGACTTTGTTTCTACCTTAGCTTTATAATTTCATGGCACTGTGTAAGTATCACTATAAACAAATGGAGTTGGCTTCTTGACTTTCACTATTACTTTCCTTAGCGTCGAAGCTTGGTAGAAAGGTGACACCTTGAGCACAAAGTGTTTAACCACATTGACCTCTTCAAAGGAAGCTACCCCTTGTCTAGCTTGTATTACTCCCAAAGTGAGTAATCCCTGGAGCCGAACCTTAAAGTCCCAATAGTTCTCCATATCATGTCCCATTCCCCTATAATGATAAGCACAACTTAACTTTTCATCGTACTTTTCCTCTTCTTTCATCGTTATAGTTGGTGTAATGATATTATAACCTACTTTCTTCAATCCCTCAAATATTTCAACTATTAGCGTATACAAGCTTATGAACTTTCTTATTGGTGGTCCTTCCATCATGATTAGGAATTGGGTTGTTGATAATACTGTTGGTGTATGCCCAAGAGGCTAATTTATTTTGACCATCTCACATACATTGTATTATGCTATCTATTTAATATATGATTCATTTCATTTATCATGTTATTTATGATATACATAATAAAGTCTTTAGAATAGTAAGTTCGATGCCATAGGACATCAAGTTGATGACTTGATCGTGAGATCCTATTGGATTGAAATAGAACACTATTCTTAAATGTCCCTAGTTAAGTATTATTGTTAATCAGGACGACAATAATGCATTGAGACTAGTATGTGTGTAGATTGATGGCCACATCTCATGGGTCATGGATATGGGATATCAAGTATTCATATAGATACATATTAGAGTAATGATGTATTGGACCGACCAGCCATGAGAACGCTACGTGGATCATTACATGAGTGTCATAAGCGATTCTCATATTGATAATGGTGTATGTGGTCCTTTGACCTGAAATCACTACGATTCCTACATGAGGAGTTGCATGTCTTAATGTCATTAAATATCATCTGTAACAAGGTGATTATAAAGTTAGTTATTGGACATGCTGTGAATCATACGGAGGGATATAAGTGACCTAGATGAGATTTGTCCCTCCTACATAACAGGGGTGAATCTTCGGGCCCCCTGATTGAGTGAGATCACGAAATGCATAGCCATGCTCAAGTGAGTCAATATAAGATATTGAGCTAATTTGTTTTTTCTACGTCTACTAGAGTATCAGGAAACGGAAGATTGAGCTATACAAGGGTGGCATGTTCCATGCCTTGTGTTCAATTTAGATATCTGGACAAAGGGACTAAATTACACGGTAACATTGATAAGGAAAGGTTATGTCAAATCACAGACATTCTCATTACTTCGGTAGCAGCGATGTGTTGCTAGATACCGCTCACTGCTTATAATATTAAAATGAGATTTTAATATTATTGCTAACATTATGAGAACCTACATGGTCGCACACTTAGAACTGACTTAGTTGGAGCAATAAGGATCCAAGTTGGGCTGGGATTCAATCGTGGGCTAGACCCATAACAAATGAGCCTAGGATTGCATAACTTACCTACTGCTGCTCTCACTCGCATAAAGCAGTAGCTATTATAAATAACACTGCTAAAGGGCTGTCAAGGTACGCATAAAAAACCCTTAGCCACACTTGAAAAAAATAGTTAGTGAGAGAGTAACAAGTAACTCTTCTCTTCGTAGGTAGCACTGACGCAGAGAGGTGGGACTCCAAGACTACGGATGTTGGACATTTTACAAGTCCGTTCGTGTGGATTACGTGGAGGCATCATTGTTATTTCGGTGCTTGTGATTTGCTTGATTCATTTTTCATCAGGCTTCAAGAAGTAAACTCAAAAAACACGTTTCATGGCTTTTTTTTTTTTTTTGCATGGATCATTGGTGGGAATTTTTGTTTTTCCGCTATGTGATGTATCCACAATTCCCAACAAATACTAAGTCCAACCTCCTCTAGAATGTCAATGTTTCCACAAGCAATTACCTTTTTTACTACTGTCTTGAAAGATTCACAATCTTCGATTGAGTGTCCTGCGATATCCATGTGGTATTTGCATGTTAAATTTAGGTTATACCACATTGAAAACAATGGTTATAGAGGATGTACAGGATTTCCTAAAATGAGGTGAGCATCAAACAACTTTTGGAATAAATCTGCTTTTGAAATGGATAATCTTGGGAAAAGGGGTAGGTTTTGGAGGCAAAAAGGGCCTTGATTTTAGAAGGTTGGCCAAGGTTGTGGGTGACTTAGGAAATTTTGCGAAGGTGCAGGTGGATATTGGGTATAGGTTAGGCGAGTTAGTACATATAGTTGTGGTGCGGGAACATTGTTGATTTGGAGTTGTGAGATTTGAGGTATATTCGTGGGTGGAGTAGTTAGGCAAGGTAGATGAGAAAGTACAGGTGTTTGATAAGAAGGGTATGTGTTTAGGTTATCTAGAAGGGCTCGGTAGGTAAGGTAAGACGACAAATAGCGGGTTGTAAAGGTTGTAAGTTTTGCACGTAGTTTACTTATGGCTCCTTTTTCTTAGGGGGAGACCCTTTTTTAAAACCACCTTCATTCTTGCCAGTAGGCAATTTGCCAGCCATTACTAGAATTTCAATCCTCTCTCCGGCAGTAATTAATTCAGCAAAGTCTCGATAAGCAGCACTCGTCATTGTCCCAATATAGGGAGCTTCTAAAGTCTCCAAAAAATATGAGCACATTTCTATCAACATCAACAATGGTTGATCTTGTGTAGAGCTCTCCACCTCTGGGCATACTGCTTGAAGGTTTCCTCACTTTTCTTTTGGAGTGTTCCTAACTGTTCCCAAGTTGGGCCTGTATCTAGGATGAATCGATACTGTCCCATAAATAGGTTTGCCTAGTCATCCCAAGAATAGATTTTGAAAAGGTCCTGTTGGATACATAATTCCAAAGCAGGTCCAGTCAAGCTTTCATGAAAGAAACTAACAAGGAACTTCCAGTCCTTTGACCAAATTGGCATTTTGGTAATGTATGTTTTCAAGTGGAAAAAAAGGGTTGGTGCTTCCATCATATTTGTTGAATTCTAGAACCTTAAAGTCCATTGGGTTGACAATGTTAGTAGTAGGACATAACTCTTCTATCCCAAGGGGACTATAGGTGATAGGGTCTTTGATTGCTTTGATTTGTTCTTCCATTCTTTCCATCCATTCTTCTTTCATCTTATCATTTTGAATTGTTTCATGACCACTCCTAGCATGAAATTCTATTAACACTAGGATGGATATATGTTGTTGTTCCCATGTGAACTCAGCGTTACCATGAACCTCATTTCGAGTATCCTCTGACGAACGATACCCTTCTCCGATAGGAATTACTAGCAGTGCAGTGTTCGAGGTTCCTTCCACAATAGACATCTCAATGGTGACCCTGAGGTTTGTCCTTATGGAAGTGATAATTAGCAGGCGCAAAGATGTCCCAATCACTCCTATGCCTGCAGCTGGCCCAATCAGGGTGAGGGTCTCCCTCATAGCCAACAACATTTCCTCCATTATTATCTGAGACTCTGTCATTTCATTCATCCTCATTTTCACCTCATCTACTTCCATACTCAGATTCCTTCCTTCATTCTCAGCTGCCATTGCTGTAAGCCTTACTTGAGCCCTTGTGTTATGAACTCGTATTTGGTTGGTGTCTTCTTTCCTTGGTCGCGCAATGATTCATGAACAAGTTGTAACATCAAACAAAGAATGAGATGAAATGAATGAGATGCATAAGATGAAAGAAAAACATTTATTTCTTTCTCTTTTTTATTTTATGCTAGTGTGAACACCCAATTTTGTTCAGGGTATTTTAAAAAAATAAAAAATAAAAAATAAAATGACCTGTAATCCATTGACCCATTAACCCATAACTCATTATCCAACCCACAACCCATATACCATTAAACTTATCATAAATAAATCCCAACAGTAATCTTAAACAAACTTATCTTGAACAAACTCATCAAACCTTAGCACTTGTCCTAAACAAACCCATGCTAAAACTTATCACTATCACTCTCTAGATCTTAATTTTTTCTATAAAAACCTATAACCTGCACACTTTCTAAACACTTCAGCTTACACACTTCGGGTTAACAAAACCTGAGCCTAACATATTTTCTCCATCACGTAGCCTCCTTTCAGCAACAAATCAACCTACACCCATACTAGCACTTCAACTTCAACCTCCATTACTCTCCATAGCCAACAACCATAGCCTTCATCTTCAATCCCCAAAACCACCATTAAACTAAGTCTCCATAATTACCCCTCTTTATCCTCATCACTCCATCACCTTCATTCTCATCATCTTCAACCTCACTTCACCTTCATCTTCATTACAAACACCACCACCAAGCTTCATCAATCGCAACCAACAACCATCACCATCCTTCCACCCCATGCCACGTCCAAACCATGACCTAACCATAAAAACCACTGCATCATTGAACCCAAAACCAACACCAACTGAGCCAGATCCCGTTTACCGCACCATCGGCTAGAACTCGGGCAACAGTACCCCGAAATACGTGTCCAACCCAAAGCCGGTTACCCATGTCTCATCCCGTCGTCGTCGTCCAGTCGCTCCACACAGACCATCCACCCCGTGTCTTGTTGCATCGTCGTGACCCAAATCGGGAACAACCTAGATCTGTCACAGCCGCACGCCGCTCAAGTCGCAACGTCCGATTGGCGAACCGTGTGCTCCACTTGTGAACTTTTCGGTTAAATCAGATCTGATCGTGCCGCATGCTTGAGCCTCCGTGAACTTGGATCGCACTACCATACCCATATCGTGACCCGCCATAATCTGTTTCGCTTAGGAACTACACACCATCATCCCCAAGCTTGACGTCGTCATCCTCTGCACGACACTGTGACCCGCATCGCACCACTCGAACTCAAATCTGCAATGCTTGTCGAATCGCACACTGTCATCCTGCCACCTAACTCGCATCCGATCCACCACCGTACCCCCACTTCTCTACCATACTCCACTTTATCTGTTTTTGTTTGTTTTTTTTAGGGGTTTTACCTTTTTTTTTTTTTATTTTTTTCTTTTATATAGGTAAAGGTAAAACATAATAAAAAACAAAAAGAATAAAAAATAAAAAATTAAAAATTAAAAATATAAAGTAATTGAACTTTTTTTAACAGAATAAAATGAGATTAACTAAGTTGTGACAGCTTGTTAATCATGTAACTTTTATAATTATTTGAGTTGTGACAACTTAACGATTCAAATCTTTTAAAACAAAAAGAATTTTTTTTAAAATAAAAATAAATCTTTTCAAAGTTAAAAATAACCCACCCACAAGAATTTTATAAAAAACTACGTGACTTTGAGTTTCTCGTTACACCCGAGGATACATAGGAACAGAACATCTATTCTGTCAAGCCAAAATTTAAATTTTCAAAAATTATGTTTTTTTTAGTTTATCTCTTTAATAAAAAGGTTAAAACAAATATATTTTGAGATTATCAATTTTGCACAACTAATTTAAGGTATTATCTTAGGGCAAGTGTGTTGGGGGTGCTGTAGGATTAAGTTTCCACCATTCCCTACACATAACCGACTCTCGAATCCAATCTGGTTTCAAAGACTATTTTCTAAGGAAGATTTTCCAATATTTCCTATTTTAAATAAAATTGGTGGCGACTCTTAATAAATTTATTTGTTCGTCGCTCCCGCTGCAATCTTGGTCGCTTCAGCTAGGAATGTCATAAAAATGCAAGGTGATTTTTTTTAGAATGCTAGAAATGCCATGAAAATGCAAGATGATGATGATGATGATGATGATGATGATGATGTGTGTGTGTGTGTGTATTAAGAATGCTATGAATGCCATGAAAATGCAAGATGATGTATTCTTTTTATTTTTAATGCTTTTTTTTTAAAAAAAAGAATGCAAGAATGAATACATAAGTGATAGATAGATAAAGGAGAAGTACGCTTCCTTTGTATTCTAAAAGATTGCCTTAAATTGAGGAATTCTATCCTAAGGATCTATGGGTCTTACTGATTTGTGAGAACTTTTATTGGGTGACTCTACTATTTCAAAAGCCTCTAGAGCTAAGTCTCATTTCAAAATGTTAACCACAAACAGTGGGTAAGCCACTAGGTGTAAGACATTCGTAAAAAAATGCATACTCTAGATGAGGCTTTCGTGATAACCAAACAAGATGTACATCCAAAATGGCTACCACTATGCATCATCTACCTAACTTAGGCTTCACTCAACTCGAGTATAGGGCCCCACTCGAATGTGTGTGACAAATGTATAGGTGCAGTGGGTGTATGGAGCATACAAACTTTTATAATCCTAAAGGACTACCCGCATCCTACAAAACAAAATTCTAAAAGAAATTCTCTATCATAAGGTTTGCATAATAGAATAATTAACACTATAAACAAAATAATTAAAGGTAAGGAACAGAAAAAAAAAGGAAAAGGTAAAACAAACATACAAAGATCACAAAAAAAAAAAAATTGCACAACTAACTTATATGGGCTTGACTCTTAAGTATCCTCAGTGGAGTCGCCATGACTTAGTTAATTATGTTAAGGTTTGAATAGGTGAAGCTCAGCATCACGCTAAAGACATCATCCACAGATTATCGAGTTTGTTGCAATAAAATGAAATTTTATAAATTAAATTATATTTAAAAAAATAAAAAAATAATTTTTTTTAAAAAAAGGAGTTGACCCAATTATTAACCCAAGAGGCAAACAAACCCACCCAAAATACAAATATAAAACAAGCTAATAGACTTATAGCCCATATGAGCATCTCTTTAAATCAATAAAAAAAAATCAACCCAAACAAGAAATAAAATAGATAAAAGCACAAATAAAATAATAATATAATAATAAAAAAGGCTACAAATAAAAAAAAAAATAACAAATCAACAAATCAAAAGGAGGAAGCTTTACTGGACTGCAAAACGAAACAGAGGGTAAATGGGGGTTTAAGAATACAAATGGCAAGGATGAAGCTCGTGGTAGAGGACGATCGGGATGGCGGCACCTGGTGCGGCTACTCTAGGTGGAGCGTAGCTGATGAAGCATAGAGGACGACACGAATAGTGGCGCTGGTGGAGCTCTTGTCTAGGTTCGCGAGTTGCTCAAATTTGGTGAGGCTCGGTGGGTTGTGAGTTGCGGTGTCGTGTGGTGTGTATTATGATTAAAATTTAGAATGAAAATCAGTTGCCAAGTTCCACCAAAAATAAAAACCTTGCAACATGTAGTTAGCAAGAGTCGATCCACAGAGAACTAATTCAATTAATACTATAAGTTGAATCCTAATTTAAACACTCAAAAACAGTAAAGCAATAAAATGGGGCTTTTGTTTGTTAAAACTAAAAATAGAAATTGAATCTAAAACAAAAACAGTAAATATAATCTGAAAAATTAATTAAAAGACAATGGTTAAGAGATGAAATCCACCACTAGATTTATATGATTATGCTAGCCCACATATCCTTTATACCAATATGATCAATTATGTTTTTATGTGATTGTGAGATTAATTCTCTGTTTTCCTTAAGTTTTGGTTAATTCAGCAACCGCTCAAATCAATCCTTAATCAATAGTTATTTGTAAAGTAACTGCTCTTACACCTACTTATTGATGGCATTAAGATTTAGAAAACCAATCACACTAAGATCCAATCTCACACCGGGATTAAATTACTTAGGTCATATGCCTCACTAGTCCTACCACCGCAACCGCGCATAGTAATCCTAGTTTTACCACTTTCAAAATTGGCAAAGAGTATAAAAACCTTTATACCAAATTAAGAATAGAAACATATGAATAAAAACACAATTGTATTGATATAAAGAAATATGCAAGAATCACATAATCAAAACTAGGGTTTCATCTTCCCTTAACCATATAAGAAAACTAGCCACACATGGCAAATTCAAAACCAAAAGAATAACAGAAGAAAAACATTGTCAAGAATAGAAGTGCAGAAGAAAACTAAAGATCAAACTAGTTTCCAAAGGTTGGGGATGATTGATCTCTGATTGCTCGAACCCGAGACTCCAATCTTTGATCCAATCTCCTTCTCCCTTGTTCTTGGTCTTCTCCTCAGCCTCTTGGCAGTTTCCCAGTCCAGACTCTCCTTTTAGGACCCTAGGCAACCCTATTTATATTTTTGGATACCTAACACATTATTAGAATTCGTATCTAATGTTCTGATACGATGACACGGACCGTGTCATTTGACACGGCCTACCCCGTGTCAGGTTCTGATAACACAAATTCAAGTGTTTTATAAGTCAGAGAGAAACATGGCCCACCCCGTGCTAAATGACACGGGCCGTGTTGATGGTCAATGCTCAAAACTAGATCCTCTTGTGAAGACAGAGATGTACACGGCCTACCCGTGTCATATGACACGGGCCGTGTTATTAGTCAGGTCTATGTTGAAAATCCAGAGAAGGACAGGGCCCACCCCGTGTCATGTGACACAAGCCGTGTCACTTACTTTCTTTAAATTCCTCTCTCTTTCTTTACTTCTAGGAGTGATATTGATCTCCTGAAAAACACAATGCAATTATGAGTGTTTATAAACATACTTAAGCATAGTTTCACAATAAAAATTCGATTAAACTTCATATCCAGAAACTTAGCTAAAAGTTAACAATTAAACACACATGAAGTCCAATTAGATCAAACATAAGACACTCAAGATATAGAAATAATTGATAAATCAAATACCCCTACACTTAGCCTTTTGCACTCCTGGGCAAAACATAAGACCGAACCAGGGAACAAGGGAAAACAAAACAAATTGAAAAGCTTAAAAAGACTCAATTTCCAATGATATTCAAGAAAGGAAAAAGATTGTAAGCAAGAAGAGCAAGAAATGATTCAAGGGTTTAAAACATTCAAGAGATAACAAATCTTCACATCTCAAACTAACAAGCAAGGTATCTTCAATTTGAAAAGCATGAATCAAGAATGATAGATCCTCACAAGATACACTCTCAATCTCTCAAGTGTTTACAAGGTAAGTATCTCACTCAATTCAGCCCATGAAAAATATACTACCATAAGCTTGCTTATGTTCTACTTCTCCACTACTCAAACACATGCATACAAAAATCAAGAGATCTTTATTCAAGGTTGTAATAGGCCAAGGTAAGGGAAGGAAATAGTATGGATATGGCAAGATAAGTACCCAAGAGAATAGAAGAACATTAGGGAGAAACTCAAATGACAAATAATAAGTATGAAATTTTCTCCCAATTCCATATAATGCATATTCTCTTCACATGTTCGCTTCCTTTTTCTTTCTTTTCTTTTACAACCTTTCTTGTATTTATTCTTCTTCTTTGCATTTTTTTTTTAACAACACTTTGCATTTTACATATCAAGGATACAACCCCCACACTTGTACTATGCATTATCCACAAGTAAAAGAGCTCCTCCAATGAAAATGAACTAATATTTTTCCATTCCCTAAGTTAAGGTAAAATCATGGTTTTTCATACAAGGCATATAATGAGCTAAGACAAAGAATAGGCAAATAGGCTCAAAGGGGTTAATCAAAGGAAAATGATGTAAGGTTGGCTATTTGGTCAAAGTAGTTAATCAAGAAAGAAAGCCTCAATCATGTTCATGCATGCAAGTGAAAATGTAGGCTAAAAAAGAATTAAAGTAAGTTCTAGAGTGATCAAATGACATGAGTGAAAATCACACAAGAAAAAGGAGAATGACGTAAATGCTAAATTCATCCATCAATAGGCTCAGAATCTCATAAGATATGCATCTATCAATCTCAATCCACCAATCAAACATCCAAAACCAAGTATGTCAAATTCAAGATGGAAGAAGAAATTTGTAAATCATAACCCTGAATTTCACTTGCTTCAAACTCAAACTTCACAAATCTCAAAACATCATTGAAAATTAATCAAAAACACAATTTTTTTTAAAAAAATAGAATTAAATAAAAATTAAAATAGAAAATAGAATGTAAACTCCTCCCCCACACTTAAATTCTACATTATCCTCAATGTAAAGCTCAAAAGAAAATAATCATCAATCACTCCAGGACAAGTAAAATAAAAGAAAGAGAGAAGAAACATCCTTATCAAATGAGGAGACTTCCACTGTTTGAAACATCATGAGAACAGTCACTAGGGTCCCATATCTTGAAGTGTAATGACCAAGTTAAACCTGAAGTAGCATGAGAGTTTTCACTGTTGGGGTCCCATTGGTTCTCCTTAATTTCTTTGGAATTCACTAAAGTGTTATGTCCTGGATCCCAAGCTTTCTGATGCCCCCTCAGAATTTGTAGCAATCTCTCCTCCTGTTCAACAAGGAGGTTCTTGGTCACGAACACATAACGTTATTTATCATCCACTGAATAAGCATACTTCCAATGTTCAGATAACGACTTCAGCTCGATCTCCCTTTGTGTCTTAGATTCTGTAACTATGTCATAGTCATTATTGATAGATCCTTCAATATTATTAGCTGCTACATGAATAAAATCATCAGCTTTCAAGTATACAGAAATCTCAGCACAAATAGCACAAGTCGTATCACCATCACAATTAGTACATGCATTGCTAAGGATAGAATCATTGAAACCAATAAGATCAGGAAATTCAGCACACAATTCATCATGAGTTTCCTCAACTAACTCAGCAAGTAAATTAATATGAAAAACAGAATACTCCTCTATGGGATGCTTCATAGCATCAAAAATATTAAACTGAATAATTGAGTCTCCAAACTCCATGGATAGAGTTCCTGTATGCACATCTATTTTGGTCCTCGCTGTTTTGAGGAATGGCCTCCCTAGAATGAGTGGAGCCTTGTTGGATGGGGATTCCCCTTCCATCTTCAGAACATAGAAATCTGCAGGAAAGATTAGCTCATCAACCTTCACTAACACATCTTCAATCAACCCAGCTAGACGCGCAGTGCTTCTATTAGCCAACTGAATCACTACACCTGTAGAGTGCAAAGGGCCAAGTCCAAGAGAGTTAAAAATAGACATGGGCATTACATTAATAGAAGCACCTAAATCTAGCATGGCATACTCAAATCTATAATTGCCTATAACACATGGAATGGTAAAAGTCCCTGGATCTTTGCATTTCTGAGGCATAGGCTGAATGAGGGCTGAAACATTTTGGTTCATATTAATTCTCTCATCACCCTTCAGCTGCCTCCTCTAGGTGCATACTTCCTTAAGAAACTTGGCATATTTTGGGATTTGCTTAATTGCATCCAGCAAAGGAATATTGATTTCCACTTTCCTGAAAGTCTCAAGAACATCTCTATCCGTTTCACCCTCATCTTTCTTGCTCTTAACCAACCGACTAGGGAATGGAGCCTTAGTGATATGCCTAGGATGTAGTTCAGGAATGCTTTTCTTGGGGGCCTTAGAGTGTTGCTCGTCTTCATTTACCTCCTTAGTCTCTTGCTCTTTCTCTTTAGTGGCTTGTGGAAGATATGGGAATTCATCTAACTTCTTCCCACTTTGCAATGTGATGACACTCACATTTTTCCTTAGATTCACCTCTGGTTGTGAGGGAAGTCTCCCAAAAAGTTAGCTCTGAACCTTGTTGATTTCTATGGCTAGTTGCCCCACTTGGTTCTGCAAGTTATGAATAGTGGCCTTTGTCTCTTGCTGAAACTGAATATTATTAGTGGCCATTTACTTCACCAACTCCTCTAGTGAAGGCTCAGGTTGCCTAGGAGCTTGAACTTATTGATGCCTTAGAGGAAAATGTGCTTGCCTCTGCTGAAATCCTGGAGGTCCATAGGTTGGAGGTTGATTCTAGGGCTGCTTTCCATAGCTCAAGTTAGGATGATCCTTCCACCCAAGATTATATGTGTTCGAGTAGGGGTCGTAGTTGTAAAAAGGTCCAGAATATCCCCCTACTACTTTTACCTCATCATTTGTGTCCTCTTGAAGAGTGAGACACATATCAGTGGGATGTCCTGAAGAGTAACAAATCCCACAAGCATTCACCACTGTTTTTCCATTGTCCATTAACCGCTGAACCATGGTAGTCAACTGGGTCATTTGTTGTTGCAGACTGGTCGTTTCTACCTCTTTTACTGCTCTCACTCCAGTATCATTTTGAGTGAAAAATTATTGAGTGTTAGCAGCCATCCTGGAGATCAAATTTCGGGCCTCTTGAGGAGTCTTATCAACCAAAGCTCCTCCACTAGCAGTATCAATCATGTTACGGTCCATAACTAGCAAACCCTCATAGAAGTACTGAATCAAAAGTTGTTCACTAATTTGATGTTGAGGGCAACTAGCACATAGCCTCTTAAACCACTCTCAGTAATCATGAAGTGATTCCCCATGCCTTTGCTGGATGCCGCAGATTTCTTTTTGGATGGTTGCGGCCTTTGAGGCAGGGAAATTTCTGTCTAGGAAAGCTCGAGCCATATCCTGCCATGTTTGGATGGATCCGGGTGGCAAGTAGTATAGTCACTCCTTTGCAGAATCTTTCAAAGAGAATGTGAATGCCCTTAGCTTGACTTGATCCACTGGAATTCTTACCGGTTTCATGCTAGAGCACACCACATGGATCTCCTTCAGGTGCTTGTTGGGGTCCTCTCCGGCTAATCCATTGAAAGATGGTAAAAGATGGATCAAGCCGGACTTCAACTCAAATGCCTCCTCATTTACTGGAATTTCTATGCATAGAGGCTGTTGATCTACGTTTGGAGCACCCAACGTCCTTAGAGTAGATTCTGCCATCACCACTTCTTCAGGTGTCTCCTCAGATATCTCAGAATTTGATAGATCTATGTGGCGGGCAGCTTCGACGTCAGCAGGTGTGAATTGAAGAGGAAACTGTGAGCTGACTTGTTCAAAGTAATGCCTTAGATTCCTCAATTGCTCGTTTACGTCACCACTGGACATGAACGCCTACAAAACAATCAGAAAGGAGGAAGAAAAGAATTAAAAACTGAAATAAAAACAGAGTGAAAAATAGGAAACAAACTAATAGCGCAATTGAACAATTAGTTCCCTGGCAACAGCGCCAAAATTTGGGGTGATGTGTATTATGATTAAAATTTAGAATGAAAATCAGTTGCCAAGTTCCACCAAAAATAAAAACCTTACAACCAGTTGTAGTTAGCAAGGGTCGATCCACAGAGAACTAATTCAATTAACACTATAAGTTGAATCCTAATTTAAACACTCAAAAACAGTAAACAATAAAATGAGGGTTTTGTTTGTTAAAACTAAAAACAGAAATTGAATCTAAAACAAAAATAGTAAATATAATTTGAAAATCCAATTAAAAGACAATAGTTAAGAGATGAAATCCACCACTAGATTTATATGATTATGCTAGCCCACATATCCTTTATACCAATATGATCAATTATGCTTTTATATAATTGTGAGATTAATTCTTTGTTTTCCTTAAGTTTTGGTTAATTCAGCAACCGCTCAAATCAATCCAAAATCAATAGTTATTTGTAAAGCAATCGCTCTTACACCTACTTATTGATTGCATTAAGATTTAGAAAACCAATCACACTAAGATCCAATCTCACACCAGGATTAAATTACTTAGATCATATGCCTCACTAGTCCTACCACCGCAACCGCGCATAGCAATCCTAGTTTTACCACTTTCGAAATTGGCAAAAAGTATAAAAACCTTTATACCAAATTAAGAATAGAAACATATGAATAAAAACACAATTATATTGATATAAAGAAATATGCAAGAATCACATAATCAAAACTAGGATTTCATCTTCCCTTAACCATATAAGAAAACTAGCCACACATGGCAAATTCAAAATCAAAAGAATAACAAAAGAAAAACATTGTCAAGAATAGAAGTGCAGAAGAAAACTAAAGATCAAACTAGTTTCCAAAGGTTGGGGATGATTGATCTCTAATTGCTCGAACCCGAGACTCCAATCTTCGATCCAATCTCTTTCTCCCTTGTTCTTGGTCTTCTCCTCAGCCTCTTGGCAGTTTCCCAGTCCAGACTCTCCTTTTAGGACCCTAGGCAACCCTATTTATATTTTTGGATACCTAACACATCATTAGAATTCGTATATAATATTCTGATGCAATGACACGGGCTGTGTCATTTGACACGGCCTACCCCGTGTCAGGTTCTGGTAACACAAATTCAAGTGTTTTGCAAGTCAGAGAGAAACACGGCCCACCCCGTGTTAAATGACACGGGCCATGTTGATGGTCAATGCTCAAAACTGGATCCTCTTATGAAGACAGAGATGTACACGGCCTACCCCGTGTCATATGACACAGGCCGTGTTGTTGGTCAGGTCCATGTTGAAAATCCAGAGAAGGACAGGGCCCACCCCGTGTCACTTACTTTCTTTAAATTCCTCTCTCTTTCTTTGCTTCTAGGGGTGATATTGATCTCTTGAAAAACACAATGCAATTATGAGTGCTTATAAACATACTTAAGCATAGTTTCACAATAAAAATTCGATTAAACTTCATATCCAGAAACTTAGCTAAAAGTTAACAATTAAACACACATGAAGTCCAATTAGATCAAACATAAGACACTCAAGATATAGAAATAATTGATAGATCACAGTGGCTACACACGTGCTTCAGTGATGGCTTTGTAGGTCGCGGTGGCTCGGGTCACGGTGGCTGGTAGGTTGTGGATCAGACGTTGGGTGGCGCGACTAGTGTGTGGATCGGACGTTGGGTGGCATAGTTGGTGCACGGATCAGAGTTCTGGTTGGTGGTGTGCCAGTGGTGGTTGGATGCGATAGTGGCTAGGTGACAGATCTGATGGTTTTGGGTAGCGAGTGAACGATAGCTCAACGGTTCGTGGTGGGTCGCTATTTTGGGATGATGGCAGAGACGGGTTCGAGGATGGTGGTGAGTTGTTTTTTGGTAAAAAGTTTGTTGCTGGGTGAAGGCTACGTGATGGAGAGAATAATATGACTAAGGTGTTAGCTTTTGGAAGAAGTATACGGTCTGGGCGGGCTAGGATGTTAACTTTAAGCAAAAGTGTGTGGAGAAGTGTGTAGGTTATGGGTTTTTATAGAAGAAATTAGGGTTTGGAGAGTGCTAGTGGCTACTACTAGGGTTTCTTTAGATGTTAAGTGACATATAGGGTATGGGTTGGATAATGTGTCAACGGGTCAAGTTTTGGGTTTATGCAAGAAAGTTGGCTCATTTTATATTTTTATTTATTTATTTATTTTTATTTTTAAAAAATATCTCAGACAAAATTGGGTGTTTACACTATTAAACCCTCCTGTACGGTTGAGAACTTGGTCCTTCCCATGGAGTCTGAAGCAGTTCTCCTTAGTATGACCATATTTCTTGTAATAGGTACACCAGCAAACCTCTCGGTGGGGCCTTGACAAGGAAGAAGAAAAGCCTGGTTTAGTTGTCTTACCCGTAGTCAAGGCTGATCCACTAGTGGGCTTATCATCAAGCATGACAACCTTACTACTTTCCTCTCCTCGAATAGTGTAGAATACCTTAGATAGTGATGACAATGTCTCTTTGCCCAGAATCTAAAACTCGAATAAGGTCATATTCAGAATTTAGGCCAAAGAGGAAATCAAAGATCCGATCCCTTTCCACAAAACTAGCCAACGAGGAAGCATCCTTACTGCACTCCATTTTGAGATTCTAGTATTGATCCAATTCAATCCACAAGCCATTAAAAGTTCCATAATAATCAGTAACGAAGAATGCCCCCTATTTGGTAGCAAAGATTTTAGTCTTTAACTCATAGTAAGTGGTGATATCTTGTTTCATAGAGAAGGTCTGTCAAAGATTGTCCCAAATTTCATGGAAGGAACATATAAGTTCTACTAATCTCAGGAGTCATGGAGTTCTAGAGCCATGTCATAATAAGAGAGTCCTCATCATCCCACATCTCAAAGTGAGGGTCATCATTCGCAGGGTTGTCCCTTCAATGTGGTTTAACTTCCGACGACCCTTAAGAGTAGTACGAATGACTTGGGCTCACTGCAAGTAATTTTTTCAATTAAGGTGATAGGTAGGGTGCAAGACTGGGAGATCATTGGGATTCAAAGTTGGTGGCAGTGTAGTGTTGAGCTGCAGGATGACTTTGACAGATTGGTCGTCTGACATACTCATGTTTCAAACTTATTTCTTGTTTTTTTGTTCTTTCTCTTTCTTTTGTTACCAAGTGGCTTCTATACTCAAGAGGGGGTGAATTGAGTTTGTAAAACAAGTTCGCAATTCTTTCGCAAAACACTTGACTATTGATTTTCGTTGAAGCTATTAACTAATTGAAATGAATGAATTGATAAGAACAATGTGTATTGCTTAATAACCAACCAAGAGAGAAGTAATCAAGCAAGAGTATAAGCAATGTAGAAATATAAAGAGAAGAGTTTAGAGAATCAAACACAATGATTTATCCTGGTTCGGCCACCAATCCACTTGTGACCTACGTCCAGTCCTCAAGCAACCACTTGAGATTTTCCACTATATCTTCAAGCTTCAATAGGTGCTTGACTACCTTTACAAACTTGAGCCCTCAACTCCTTGGGATGCCTCACCCTTGAGCTTGAGTCTCTTCAAACAAAGGGATGCCTCACCCTTTACAAATTGAGGGATGCCTCACCCTCTATCTTATACAACAATTAAGATTGAATTTGAGAAGCTCTCACTAGAGTAGATGATACAAATTGAAGCTCTAATAATGCTCACAAAGATATCTCAGAGATTGGACAAAAACAGAGCAAGAATGATTTCAGAGTTTGATTCTCGTATGATGTGTTGCTATGATGTTTTTTTTAGGTTCAAGAACAACCCTTAATGATGCCCCAGCAATTGTATTTAAAGCCCATTCATTAAAAGAGCCGTTGGGGGTGGTTAAAGCCAAGCATTAAATGCATTCAATATAGCCGTTGGGCATGTCAGAACCTTGGTAATCGATTACAAGCCTTTGGTAATCGATTACATGGAAAATAGAACGTGTTCTTGGCTTTCTGGGCTTGTGGTAATCGATTACATGACCTGTGTAATCGATTACACGCCTCGACTTCATGGTAATCGATTACAATATTGATGTAATCGATTACATGGCCCTTTGGTCGTGTTCTTGGCTTTCGAGAACATGGTAATCGATTACATGACTTGGTGTAATCGATTACACGTTCTCGACTTTATGGTAATCGATTACATGTATTGATGTAATCGATTACATGGCCCTTTGGTCGTGTTCTTGGCTTTCTGGGAACATGGTAATCGATTACATGACTTGGTGTAATCGATTACACGTTCTCTCGACTTTATGGTAATCGATTACAATATTGATGTAATCGATTACAAGGCTTGTTTGGCTTGTAATCGATTACTAAACCTTGGTAATCGATTACACTAAACTTTAAACACATTTTTCAAGCCTTAAAACAGATTTATATCATTCCTAACTTTAGAAAACATGGATTAAACAAGTATAGAACATTATTTGGCATGATCCAAGGTAAAAGAAGTTCTCTTTTAGGAATTGATCTTTGAAAACCATATTGATTCAAATCATTTTTGAAAAACCATTTGAGATATCTTGGGAGCATTTAACATTGATGTGCTATAATGCCTATATCTAAACCTCTTGATTTCTTCCTTTGATCTTGGTTTGCTCTTTCGCTCTTTGATCTTCATTTTTGTCTTTGTTATCATCAAAAACCATTTGACATGCTTCAAGACACATGCATTCACATTCTCCCCCTTTTTGATGATGACAATCTGAACATTTAAAGGAAGAGAAACAATTGCATATATATATATGTATATCAGAGATTTAAGCGCAACTCTCCCCCGTAATGTATGCACAATATAGGGTTAGTGAAATATTTATATAAGAGCGTTAAATCGAACTCCCCTGTACTAATGCAAGTTACTAATCTCTCCCCCATTGGCATTATCAAAAACACATTAACATTAAGTGGAAATTTTGACAGCATTTCCTCTGTTTTTCATGATTTCCCAACAACAACAAGCACGAGAACAAAGTGGCTCAGACAGGCAGATTATAATCAATCATTCATGTGTATATAAACAACAATATATCAAGATGATTCAGAAAAGCAATAAACATCAAAAGAACCAACTGATTTTTATATATAAATGTATTTCCAAATTCCATATACAATCAAATATCAGAAAACAAAGAAACTATCATGGCAGAGGTCCATGATCACTATCAGTGGCCTCGCTATCGCTCTCTACATCAGCAGCAACATCTCCAAGGTCCACGTCATCGTCGCCAGTATCAAGGTCGTCTTCAGAACCAAGGAGCTCCTCATTCTTAGCAGGAACTCCAGCTGGAGTGACAGAGGGATCAATAAATGATAGAGGAGCAGTAGGAGGAGCAGAGGAGGTGGATGGTGCAGCGGGTCTGGTGCCCTCCAGATGCGAACGAATGGCAGCAAGCTCCTGATCGGAGTAGTCCATCCTAAGGTCGAGGTGATCCACCTTCCGGCTCAATGCGATCCATCCGGCATCCACGGTGGTAGCCAAACTCCGCAACTCTTGCGTGAAGCTCCAATGTGGTGAAGCTGGTGGAGCTGGTGCAGCCGCACGTCCTCATCCTCATCATCACTCTCAGGACCATGAGGAATGTGCCCATAACTACCATGTGCCAAATAGTACCAGCGTTCATCGACCTTGCGCAGCTGGAGCTTCTTCAAGGTGTGCAGGCTAATGGATTGGGGTCCCTTGGAGCTGGTATCCTTGGATTCTTCAGCCAAGGAGATGCGATAGTGCTCCAGGATAGCAGTCACCAACATGGTGTAGGGCAGGGCAGAGTTCTTCTTCTTCTTCACATCCAGCATGTGCTGAATGATGTAGTTGGCCCAGTTGATTGGCCTACCAGTGGTCATGGCCCACAAGACCACAACATCATCCCGCAAAACCTGAGAATAATTCCTGCCTCTGGGAATCAAGCCTCTAACCACCAAATAATGGAGTACCCTGTTCTCCATTGTTAGGCCAGTCGCCATAACTCTCTTGTTGTTCCTGGGAAGCACGTAGCCGGAGCGAATCATGGACATCAAAGCACTCTTATACTCAAACTCGTCACCCCAGGCATTTTCGTTACCATAGAAGCTGGTCCCAGCATAGGTTAGCTTGGTCAACCTACACCATTCTTCCCGAGTGATCTTAATCTGAGTTTTCTTCACTTCAGAGATCAAGCAATGGTCTTCATACCTCAGGTTGGCATAGAACACACGAACCAGGTTGGGATAAATGGCTTTCTGAATGCTGAAGAACCCAAGCAAGCCCAGCCTCTCAATCAGTTGGAAACACTCCAGGGGTTCACTGGTGCAGAAGGATTGTGTGAGATACCTCGGGGAGATGAGCTTCCTCAGCTGGAAGTTCTTCCTGAAGAGTTCAGCCTTCTTGGTGGTGGAGAAGTGTCTCGTGAGGTCCAAGCCAGAGATGTTTCGTGGAGGAGCACTGGAGGACTCACCAACAGTGGTCCCTGTTCTTGCACGTTTGGCACGTTGGGATGGGTCAGCCATGGATGAGTGTTTTGGGTAAAGTGAAGCTCGTGGGTGATGAAGAGGAGAAGAACGAAGGTGGTGGGTGAGAGAAAGGAGGGGATTGTGATGGGATTTGATGATGGGAATGTGTGAGGAGAGGGATTTCGAGTGAGAGGAAGGTGATTTTGGAGGGTTTGATGGAGGTTTGAGTGAAAAGGAGAGAGGAGAGGAGAGCTTGAGAGAGGAGAGCTTCGTGAGAGCAGAGGAGAGGAAAGGTGGAAAGTTTTAGAATGAGTGACCTTTCGCGCGTCAGAAGCCTTTTAAACCCCTCTGTAATCGATTACATGGGTTGTGTAATCGATTACCTGCCTTCTATTTTCCCTTGTAATCGATTACAATTTCAATGTAATCGATTACCAGCTTTCTGAAACCTTGTAATCGATTACGATATGTGTAATCGATTACCGAGTTCTGATTCAATGTAATCGATTACCAGTTTTGTGTAATCGATTACTGGCTTGACAGAACCTTTGTAATCGATTACAAAGGTCTTGTAATCGATTACCAGACTACTAAAACTCAGTTTTTGCATATTAAACAGTTAGGGATCAATTTTAAACCATTCAAGTTGATTGCAAAGCATCTTAAATCAATTTCAAACATCATTTAGGCAAGTAATTCACACAGATTTTGATCCAAAACACTTAATCATACAAGATTGCTACTTTTACCAAGAATTACCCCATTTGGATGGATTTGTGATGCTTTTGAGTTTCTTGGGGATAATTGACATGAAGGAGCACCTGCAAAACAACTTTGGGGAAATCTCCGACGCTCAAGTCAGTATGGAATTGAAAAACAATATTTATGCAACAAATAACCATGATTATGCAGAAAAGGGCTTGATTATGCAGAGAAAGTTTCTTTATGCAAAGAAAATGATGGATTATGCAGCAATTTAGTTTATACATGATTGATCTAATATGCCAAGTTCATTTCTTATATAATAGAAGGCTTCTTTTGCTAAAGGTTTAGTGAAAATGTCTGCTAGTTGCTTAGTGGTTTCCACAAATTTAAGCATGCAATCACCCTTTTGAACATGATCTCTTATGAAATGATGCCTTATTTCAATGTGCTTTGTTCTTGAGTGTAAAATGAGATTCTTAGATAGATTGATTGCACTAGTGTTATCACATCTTATGGGGATGTGATCCAGCTCAAGACCATAGTCTAGAAGTTGTTGCTTCATCTAAAGGATTTGAGCACAACAACTCCCAGCTGCAACATATTCAAATTTCACTGCTGACAATGCCACACTATTTTGCTTCTTGCTATGCCAAGAAACTAGTGAGCTTCCAAGCAAGTGGCATGTCCCACTAGTACTCTTCCTATCCATTTTGCACCCAAAAAAATCAGAATCGGAATAACCAACCAAACAACATGAAGCACCCTTAGGGTACCATAATCCCATTTGTGAAGTGCCTATTAGATATTTCATAATACGTTTTACAAAGACTTAGGTGTGATTCTTTAGGATTTGCTTGAAATCTAGCACACATGCATACACTAAACATGATATCCGGTCTACTTGCGGTAAGATAAAGGAGTGAGCCAATTATACCTCTATACTTAGTGATTTCTACCGATTTACCTCCTTCATCCTTGTCCAAGTAACAGTGAAGTTCCCATTGGTGTAGCCATTTGCTTTGCTCCTTCCATTCCAAACTTCTTGAGCAACTCCTTGCAATATTTTGATTGACTTATGAAAGTCCCATTTCTTGTTTGCTTGATTTGAAGTCCAAGGAAGAAGTTGAGCTCACCCATCATGGACATCTCAAACTCACTTTGCATGATATTGGCAAATTCTTTACAAAGAGAGTCATTAGTAGCACCAAATATAATATCATCAACATATATTTGAACAAGTAAAATGTCATGCTTTTTATGTTTGATGAAAAGAGTTGTGTCAACCTTTCCCCTAGAGAAATCATTTTCCAAAAGAAACTTGTTCAACCTTTCATACCAAGCTCTAGGAGCTTGTTTTAAGCCATACAAGGCCTTTTTAAGTTTAAAAACATGGTTGGGCAACTCAAAGTTTTCAAAACCGGGAGGTTGATCAACATATACTTCTTCTTGTATGAAACCATTTAAAAAGGCACTTTTGACATCCATTTGAAAGAGTTTGAAATCCATGATGCAAGCATATGCAAGTAACATTCTAATGGCTTCTAGTCTAGCTACGGGAGCATACGTTTCTTCATAATCTATACCTTCTTCTTGATTATAACCCTTAGCTACAAGCCTAGCCTTGTTTCTTATTATTAAGCCCGTTTCATCAAGTTTGTTCCTAAAAACCCATTTGGTGCCAATTATTGGATGATCATTGGGCCTTGGGACTAATTCCCAAACTTGATTCCTTTCAAATTGATTTAATTCATCTTGCATGGCCAAGATCCAATGTTCATCATTAATGGCCTCATTTATGTTTTTAGGTTCAACTTGAGAAACAAAAGCCATATGATTACATGTATCTCTAAGAGAGTTACGAGTGATTACCCCTTTTGATACATCACCTATCACTTTGTCAAGAGGATGATATCTTAATGTTTTCCATTCCTTGGGAAGATCCATGATTTGAGAGTCCTCTTGTCTTGGGGAATCATATGGGCTTTCTTCTTGCTTCTTGACTTCTTCTTCTCGATTACCAAGGTGAGTTCTTGCAAGGATTTCTGCAACATCATCAACAAGCTCTTTTCTTGGCTCGTTTGGGTTAGTCTCATCAAATGCAACATGTATGGACTCTTCTATGGTCATAGATCGTTTGTTATAAACCCTAAAGGCCTTACTATGCATAGAATAACCAAGAAAGATTCCCTCATCAGATTTTGCATCAAACTTCCCCAAGTTATCCTTTCCATTATTTAGAACAAAACATTTACATCCAAAAACATGAAAATGTGAGACATTTGGTTTCCTTCCTTTGTATAATTCATAGGGGGTTTTCTTTAAAATCGGCCTTATTAGAGCCCTATTCATAACATAACAAGCGGTGTTAACCACATCCGCCCAAAAATACTTAGGAAGGTTGGCCTCATTGAGCATAGTTCTTGCCATTTCTTCTAAAGATCGATTTTTTCTTTCTACAATACCATTTTGTTGTGGTGTTCTAGGGGCTGAAAAATTATGCTCAATGTCATGTTCATCACAAAACGTTTCAAATTCATGGTTTTCAAATTCACCACCATGATCACTTCTTATGGATGCAATACAAAAACCTTTTTCGTTTTGGATAACTTTAGCAAGCTTTTTGAATGATTGAAAAGCATCATTTTTGTGAGATAAAAATAATGTCCATGTAAACCTAGAGAAATCGTCCACAATCACTAAGGCATAGTAATTCCCACCAAAGCTCATAGTTCTAGAGGGACCAAAAAGATCCATGTGCAAAAGTTGTAGAGGTCTAGAAGTTGAAACCATATTTTTAGCTTTAAAAGAGACCTTTACTTGTTTTCCCTTTTGACATGCATCACAAAGTTTGTCTTTTTCAAATTTGAGCTAGCTTTGGAAGACCAATTACTAGTTCTTTAGAAACTAATTTGTTTAAGTGATCCATGTGAATGTGAGCAATTCTTCTATGCCATAACCATGAATCATTTTCTCTAGTCATAAAGCAATTAGCATCATTTGAGGAAATGTCATCAAGGCTAATCATATATATGTTATTGACCCTATGACCAACAAACCTAACATGTTTATCATCCTTACTCTCAATTATGCAACAATTTGAATCAAATATAACTCTATTGCCTTTATCACATAATTGACTAATACTAAGCAAATTATGCTTAAGTCCTTCAACAAGCAAAACATTATTAATAGACGATGAAGGAATCTTACCAACTTTGCCAATTCCAAGAATCTTCCTTTTGTTGTTATCACCATATGTGACATGACCATGTTTCTTGAGAGTAAGGGAGGAGAACTTGGACCCATCACCGGTCATGTGCTTGGAGCAACCACTATCAAGATACCAATTTGAGCTCTTGGTCTTCAAGCACACCTACAACACACATTCAAGTTTTAACTTTTGGTACCCAAATTGTCTTGGGTCCTTGTGTGTTAGAGTTAGGCATGGTGCCTTTAGGAACCCAAACCCTTTTTATTCCAACTTTAGTATTTATATTCTTTCTAACATTGCAAGTGGATGCACTATGCCCTTTCCTACCACAATGAAAACATTTGATAAAGGGGCTACTTGAAGTTTTTGAGGAAACAAAGAAGTTCTTATAAGATTTTTGATGGTTGTTTGGATTAAATCCTAAACCGGCTTTTTGAAAAACACATTTTTGTCTCCCTAACAACACATTCAAGTTGTCTCTTCCAAGGGTGAATTTCGCAAGAGTGTTGTTCAAGTCTTCAATTTCTTTTTCAAAAGCTTTACATGATAAACAAGGTAATGATATGGATGCATTATCATGTGAGGAACAAGTCATGCATGATGAATTAGCATCTATGAGTCCTAAGGTCTCATTTTCAATTTTAAGTTCATTTATCTCCTTAGTTAAAGTAGAAACCTTGTTTGTCAATAGGGAGATTGTTTTATTTGAAGACAAAATCATTTTAGTGAGTCTCAAAGATTCATTATGCAATTCTTGAAAGGCATCTTGCAATTCATCATAAGTAGGTGGAGGTTCTAGGTTAGAAGAGGTTACCTCGGTGTCGCTTTCTCCATTTTCTTCTCCTTGAGCCATGAGGCAAAGATAGGCTTCTTCATTTTCGGAATCGTCGGAAGAACTTAAGTCATTGTCCTCCCAAGCTATGTATGCTCTTCTTCCTTTCTTTTCCTTGGAGGGTCTTTTCTCAAACTTCTCCATCTTCTTGAGATATGTAGGACACTCCATTTTCATATGCCCCGGTTTTCCGCATTCGTAGCATTTTGGAGGAGTAGAGGATCCTTCTCCTTTGTGATATGCTTTCTTTTGAGGAAAGGGTGGTCTTCTTTGAAGTCCCTTTTTCTTTAGGAATCTTCCAAATTTTCTCACAAGGAGACTAAGATTCTCCTCACTTAGTTCAATATTTTCAGCATCCTCTTCACCATCTTCATCATCATCTTCAAGTATGGAAGAGGTGGCTTTGAGTGCAATTCCCTTTTTCTTCTTATCTTGCTCCTCATTTTGACTTAATCGGTTTAGTTCCAACTCATGCTCTTGAAGCTTTCCAAAGAGAGTGGCCAAAGTCATTGCGGCAAGATTTCTTGATTCTGATATTGTCGTCACCTTGGGTTGCCAATTTCTGCTCAAACATCTCAAAACTTTGTTAATAAGATCTTCATTGGCAAAAGTTTTTCCCAATGAAGCAAGATGATTAATTATATGAGTAAAACGTTTTTGCATTTCTTGAATGTTTTCCCCTTGGTTCATTCTAAACAATTCATATTCGTGAGTGAGTGTGTTAATTCTAGATCTTTTTACCTCACTTGTACCTTCATGAGTTACTTGCAATGTATCCCATATTTCTTGAGCGGTCTTATAATTTGACACCCTAAAGAACTCATCATATTCTAAAGAGGTAGTAATGATATTCTTGGCTCTCAAGTTGTATTGAACCTTTTTCTTGTCATCATCGGTCCATTCATTTCTTGGTGTATTTGTTCTAACACCATCAACTAGACGTGTGGGGATAAAAGGACCATTTTCAACAGCATCCCACACATCAATATCAATAGCTTCAATAAAAATCTTCATTCTTTCTTTCCAATATGCATAACCGTCCCCATTGAAAAAGGGAGGCCTATTTATAGAAGAACTTTCATTAGAAAAACCATTTGAAGCCATCTTTACTCTTGAAACGGCTAAGCTCTTTATACAAGAGTCTAGCTCTGATACCACTTGTTACCAAGTGGCTTCTATACTCAAGAGGGGGGTGAATTGAGTTTGTAAAACAAGTTCGCAATTCTTTCGCAAAACACTTGACTATTGATTTTCGTTGAAGCTATTGACTAATTGAAATGAATGAATTGATAAGAACAATGTGTATTGCTTAATAACCAACCAAGAGAGAAGTAATCAAGCAAGAGTATAAGCAATGCAGAAATATAAAGAGAAGAGTTTAGAGAATCAAACACAATGATTTATCCTGGTTCGACCACCAATCCACTTGTGACCTACGTCCAAATCCTCAAGCAACCACTTGAGATTTTCCACTATATCTTCAAGCTTCAATAGGTGCTTGACTACCTTTACAAACTTGAGCCCTCAACTCCTTGGGATGCCTCACCTTTGAGCTTGAGTCTCTTCAAACAAAGGGATGCCTCACCCTTTACAAATTGAGGGATGCCTCACCCTCTATCTTATACAACAATTAAGATTGAATTTGAGAAGCTCTCACTAGAGTAGATGATACAAATTGAAGCTCTAATAATGCTCACAAAGATATCTCAGAGATTGGATAAAAACAGAGCAAGAATGATTTCAGAGTTTGATTCTCGTATGATGTGTTGCTATGATGTTTTTTTAGGTTCAAGAACAACCCTTAATGATGCCCCAGCAATTGTATTTAAAGCCCATTCATTAAAAGAGTCGTTGGGGGTGGTTAAAGCCAAGCATTAAATGCATTCAATATAGCCGTTGGGCATGTCAGAACCTTGGTAATCGATTACAAGCCTTTGGTAATCGATTACATGGAAAATAGAACGTGTTCTTGGCTTTCTGGGCTTGTGGTCATCGATTACATGACCTGTGTAATCGATTACACGCCCTCTGACTTCATGGTAATCGATTACAATATTGATGTAATCGATTACATGGCCCTTTTGGTCGTGTTCTTGGCTTTCTGAGAACATGGTAATCGATTACATGACTTGGTGTAATCGATTACACGTTCTCTGACTTTATGGTAATCGATTACAGTATTGATGTAATCGATTACATGGCCCTTTTGGTCGTGTTCTTGGCTTTCTGGGAACATGGTAATCGATTACATGACTTGGTGTAATCGATTACACGTTCTCTGACTTTATGGTAATCGATTACAATATTGATGTAATCGATTACAAGGCTTCTGTTTGGCTTGTAATCGATTACTAAACCTTGGTAATCGATTACACTAAACTTTAAACACATTTTCAAGCCTTAAAACAGATTTATATCATTCCTAACTTTAGAAAACATGGATTAAACAAGTATAGAACATTATTTGGCATGATCCAAGGTAAAAGAAGTTCTCTTTTAGGAATTGATCTTTGAAAACTATATTGATTCAAATCATTTTTGAAAAACCATTTGAGATATCTTGGGAGCATTTAACATTGATGTGCTATAATGCCTATATCTAAACCTCTTGATTTCTTCCTTTGATCTTGGTTTGCTCTTTCGCTCTTTGATCTTCATCTTTGTCTTTGTTATCATCAAAAACCATTTGACATGCTTCAAGACACATGCATTCATATCTTTTTCTTTTTCTATTTTTTTTTTGGGCTTGAAAGGCTGGTCGATTCTGAAATGAAAGAAACAAAGCAAACAAAAAAAATTAGAGAAATGAAAAAGATGAAAAACAAAGACGACGACACACACCAAGTTGTTAGGTGACTGCAGGTCATTGGTGAGACTCACGAGTCATTAGCAACCACGGTGTGGCGCGATAATGAGACTAGGATGACAGTGCAACGATGAGGATGGTGGTGCTATTCGGCATGACGGTGGGTTTGTTGCGGATGGTGGTGATGCTCGCGGACAGTGGAAAAGTGGTTGTTTGGGCTATCTAATCCGTTTTTGGTCTGGTTCTGATTTGAAGGCAATAATGAAAGCTGCTAGAATCCCAGCGATGAAGGCTAGCTCTAAACCCAGCAATGAAGGCTGGTCCGATCAGTAATGAAGGCTGATTGCAGTAGAAACAAAGAGGCTCCCAGATCGGGAGCTTTGATACCAACTTGAAAGAGAAAGAATATTTCCGAATGTTATTTCTTGAAAATCATTGTACGTGTGTGATCTACATTATATAGACTTATGACAATAATGACTTGCCTAAAATAGAGCTAAATTACATGAAATAAATATGTTCTAATATAAGAATCGAATGTCCTAATAATAGAAATTAGGGAATAAATCTGTATAGTAATGAAAATAAATCTGTACAATAAAGTCTAACAATTTCAATGTAACATTTTGTGAAACTACTTTTTTTTTACTCTATTATTTGTAGCCTGTCAAAGTGTTTTCCATTTGTGAAATTCACTTGAAAGAAGATGCAAAAAATATGTGAATTGTTGCAAGTTTTTAGTTTAAGCACTGGTTGTCTCATAGAATGAAGTGCTTACAAATTTCCCTTAAAATCATGTATTTTGTTGAAAGTGTGTAAATGCAGGGGTGTTTACTTGATGTATAAACATAATGAAGTGAATTAAGTCATACTATGTGTATAAAAGTACTGAGAAGTACTATTTTGGGTAGAGGTCGTATGGATAGTTCTTTTTAAATGTCAGAATTTGTATGTTTTCATAAATGAGGTAGCTTACAAAAATTATATTGGTTCTTAATATTGAAATCTAAAGCAGAACAACTTAAATGGAAAATGTAACTGCTGGTAGAGGATTACAAGTCTCAATTACTAATCTAGAATACTACAATGGTCAATGATATATTTCAATATGTTCCATATCTTTAATAACTGTTTAGTCCTAAATATATTATACTTTTAGACTAGATTAAGAATTTGAGTCATATGGCATTGTGGTGCCAATTGATCCCGAGTAAAGTTCATTACATTTGCTTCTATTTCTTTAAGATTGCCCAACATCAACTTTGTGATTATAACTTTGGGAAACGAGGGTTGCATAATGCTTAATAGAAGTGTTAATGGTACATATAATCCCATTCTATCTAATTTTACTTTTTTTTTTTTTGTGTTGTCGGGGTTAAGGTGTTTGTTTTGGTTATATGAAGTCAGTTTGTTTACCGTTTACGTATTACTATAACTTTAATAATGAATGCTCTTATTTAGTTGACTCTATCTATGTAATGAATGTGTTTCTCTAGAAACTAATATTTTGAGAGGTAGAATTGTTACTTGAGTGTTGGTGGTGGTCAAAACTTTATAATACTTCTTAAAAGTCAATTTTTGTTTCTTAATTATGATTAAAATCTTATATGGTTTTGGATTAAAGCAGTCAGTGTTGCTAAGCAGTAATCTAACCAATAATTTCTTTTTGCTAAAATTTATGGGCTAACCAATGGAAGTTCATATACTCTGTATTTTGGTATGTTTAACAATGTTCCTGTACCCTAAACTCACCATATTGACCTATAAAACAAAGCTTCATGTATAAAAATCGAACTATAATTCAAAATTGAAATTGTTAGGATTATGAGTAATATGCCTTTATGTCATCCATCAGTCATGAAAAATTTAATCCTCTAAACTCAGGTTGCACTCAATAGAATGTCTTCATAGGCACTGCAGCATCTCTCCAAATGGTGGTGGTTGTAATATCTCACATTAGAAATAAATATCCAGGCAAGATATTGGATAAATCATAAACAAAAACCTAAAACTATATATTAAAATTTGGAGGCCCCTAATGTCAATGATAATATTAAATATTTAATGCAATATTTCTATTTAAATACTCAGTTGGTCCAGGTAGGCAATGGTATATAGATTTGGGTGTTAGGATGAAAACGCTGTTGAAATGCAGCAAAAAAGTTGACATTCACCAGTCTCATATTAATCTTGAACCGTTGTTATTCTTATCTTTCATGAACTTAGACTTCTCTTCATATGTCAGCTTCAATGATTCTTCTACTATCTTTATGCTTCCACCATTAAGAAGATACTTCCTGGCCAAACATTTGCATCAGTTCAAAGTAAGGACATGAAATTAATTAATTGATATAAGAAAGTGATACCTGAAGTAGGAATTATATGGACAGATAAGACCTATGTTTTACTGCTGGGAAGTGTAATTTAAAAAAAACGTAGAATATTACTAGCTGGTTTTCTTATAAGCTTGTCCTAATGGCATCTGACACATGAGGACATGAGCTTACTTGCAGAATTAAGACTTGTTAGTCAAACACACATTAAAAAAATAAAAGCATGAAAAAGCAGTGTCCACATTTGATGTAAAAACATTTGGAGCTACCATTTTGGTTTGTTTAGTTTGGGATAGGTTTTTTATTATTATTATTTTAAGCAACAGAATTAACATAAGTAAAATAGTTGGAAGAAAAGAGCAGAAATATGCATTTGTATCTCATTTGTGATTTGTTTTCTATAATGTACGATGATGAAAAAGGTAAAGTTGTTTGTAAAGGTTTGCAATTGTAAACTGCAACTTATGATTTGCATCTTTCGAAGCAAGAAGTCATTGGTTGACAATTTTTATCATGTTATCACGCTTTTAATTGATAAATATCAATCGTAGTTTATATATGAAAGACTTTACTTTGGAGATAGAATGAAGTAATCCATAAGGTTTTATTTCTTAATTTTGGGAGATTTATACTTTAGGAATCCCTGACAAACATATTTTCTATTTAGTAAAAATTATCCAAATCTATGGTTAATTAAATCAATACATTATTAACCTATTAATATTTACAATTGTTGGTTACTTTTCCAAAATGCAGTTATTTTTTCATGGAATTCTTAATTTGTAACTATCCTACATTTTTAATCTGCAATTTACCAGCACGACATAAGTGAAGATAACGTGTTCAACTTTTATTCACATATCATTGAATAGGAGCTTATTTCTTTTCAATGGAGCATTTTGCTTCATTCACCATTTGTTCAAAGACTCAAACAATACGAATTGTATTAAGATGATCTTCTTAGATGAAAGAGTCAGACTATGTTTGGATGTTTAGTAATTGATGGAATTGAATGGGATGAGATGAGATGTGATAGAATGTAATGAGATAAAAATATCATTCCATTGTTTGGATATTTTAGGATGGAATAGAGTAAAGTTACCATTCTATTGTTTGAGAAGTGAATGGAATGATAACAGTTATAACTTTATTAATTTTTCTTAAATTACCCTTATTGCAAACACACAAATTTTAGGGTATGAGATTAATGTAGTCAAATCTTAATTATAATAATAATAAAAAAGATGATTCCATCTCATACCCCCCAAATTGAGGTGGAAGAAAATTGATAATTTTTAGTGGGATGGGGATAGAATGGAATCCATCCCACTAACTTCCATCACACTTCATCCTTTTTTAACATAACCAAACAATAGAACATACTTCTATTCTATTTTATTTCCCTACATTCTACTCAATCCCATCAATCCAAACATAACCTTAAACCTCAAGCTATGATAGGTTGTGTTATAGATGCTTTTCATATCATTAGTTTAAAATTAATTAAATTTACTTTATATTATTATCTTTTAATATTATGCATCAAAGATTGAAACGAGAAATTGAATAAAATATTGCTAGATGTTTGGCACATAAGCGTCTAACTTCGAGTGCCTAAGCTCTCCAAAGGTAGAACCATAGTAAGGCTTTTTCTGCATAACTACCGCTTAAGCGGCCAAAAATGTGTGCTTAAGCGCGCGAAGGTTAGAACTTGGAAATCATGGGTTTTCCAGCTAGTGCTCAAGCAGTCAAAATTCTCTATTTAAGCACACGGTACCCAAAAGGCAACTCCGCCTTCCTTGCCCAGCCAGCACTTAGGTGGTCCAAACCCAACGCTTGAGCACTTGTATGGCAGCCTCAGCACATATTATGACATCCAAAGTTCAACCTTAATAAACTAAGATCAAAACTTTCTTACTAGCATACTATTGAAGATTAAACATAGATTTAAACACACATGCAACATGACTAGCTCCAACATCACTTCAATCCCAAAAATTTCAAGATACATGAAACCAGGATCAATTTCTAATTATGTAAAACTAGAACAACCATAAAGGAGAACAAAACTAGGCATGCAACCAAAATTAACAGTTACACATGTTAGGAAAAATTGGCATACCCTAGATCCAATCTATTGTGTAATTTTTTAGAACACATTGTAATCATTTTATTTTTGATAAATAACATGACATTCAATTTATTTTGTCATATTTATTATTTAATTATTTAGTTAATGTAACAAAGTTCTTGATTAAATTTAGACACTTGTCATCATGATATAGATCATGATAATGAGAGGCGAATTTTTATTTATAATTTAATCTAAAGTGTTCACTACTAGAAATTTAGGTTTTAGAGATCGAAAAATCGGTTTCTAAATCATAAAAATCGGTTTCTAAAACCCTCGTCGCTAAATATTAGTGATTGATATTGGTCTGTCGCTAAATTTAGAGATCGATTATTTAAAAAAATTGGTCTCTAATTTCAGTCAAATATTGGTCAATTATTTTTTCAAAAAAGTGTATTAGAGACTGATTTAGTGACTGATTTTTTAGAGACTGACTTATCAGTCTCTAAATCAATCTCTAAAACTGAACATATTATATAATTAGAGACCGATTTAGAGACCGTTTTATCAGTTTCTAAATCGGTCACTAAATCGATTTTTAAATAAATAAATAAAAAGAAAAAAAAACGATTAGTGCAGGGACAAGTAAAAACGTCATTAAAAGAACACTTTCATGGTATGATGCATAAAAACTAGGATCAAATCCTACGTAATAGCCCCAAATCATGCAGAGGACAGTCAATTACTAAATTCTCAAAATTGTTCATTCTCAAGTTATAACCGAACATAAATTAAACTAGGATCAACACTTACAGCAAAATATCTCATTCTATAGACCTAGCATAACATAAAAAAGATTAGAAAACACCCAAAACAAAATAACCTTAAAATCAGAACAGGGTACCTCAAAACTCATTTCTTTTTTCCAGCCTTAGTAGCATAAGAGGCCTTGGTCTGCACAAACAAAACATGCCAGATGTTATAATTTAATCAAACATGGATGACATAAGAGGTAAACAATCATCAACAAACAACAATTATTGTTAACTACGGAAATACCTTCTTTACTCCACGAATCTTCTTAGCTCTATTCTTTCTCTCCTTCATTTGCTTCCTTGACTTTTCTACTTTAGTATCAAGGTCGTTCTAAAATAGATGAAGAGATTTCAGTTTGCTAACACAAAACAAAGCACCCATGCTAAGACAGAAAATAAGCATCTTAAAAAAACAATTTTCTAATTCTCAAAGACCATATAAAAAAAAAACATAGATGACAAGATATTAAAGGATAATAAGATTAAGTTACTAAGTGCTAAATGACAAGATAGTAAATAATGAAATTATTTAAGAATAGATTGGCAGCAGTCACCATTGCCATCTATAGGGCAAAATCTCTTCAGAAAATTGTAAAGAAATTTGATGCTCACACTAGTTTAAATTAATGCTTCTAAAATGCATTGATAACATGTCTTATAACAATATATGAAGTATAAGGTTTGACAACTAACGATTGCAACACCACCCCCATCCCAGAAGGAAAGGTAATTAATATAAGAAACAAGGAGCAATGATAATGTAATGAGTGCAATGCTATAATGCAAAGAACATAGAATAAATAGAATTCAAAGCAAAAAAACAAATTATAAACAAAATACATGTGAGGAGGTTGTGTTGACTGTTGACTCACCCTGAGAAGCCTGTACTTGGGCTCATACTATTCAGTTGAAGTGGCCCATCTTCCCCTATAGTGAACTTGCCAAAGCCACAAACAATTTTGATCACTGTAATTGTGTTGGATGGGGAGACTTGGCCTTCAAGAACTAATAGCTAGATGGTTTTAACATTGCAGCAAACAAATTGAGTGTAAATAAAAAAGATGACACCTCTAAAGTTACCAATCAACACTAGAAGCACAAAGCAAAATCCAATAAATCAAAGTTATCATCATTGACCCACCATCAAAGAAAGTTAAACTGGAGATAATAAACTCTATTCCATTTCTAAATTGCTATAAGGAAACCTCACAATTACCAAATAGAATAAGCAAATCAGCATAAGATCTTCTTAATCATTAGCAAATAAACAACACACATAAGCCTTTTGCACAATGATACCTATGAGGAGCAAAAAATAGGCAAGAAGAAATAAGGACAAAGGACCAAATAATGAAGCAATAACTTGAAGTAATGACTTGGCATCTTAAGTCTGAAACAAACTCAGAATTTAAGTAACAAGAAAATCCCAACTCCATCCATTATCATTTTCATATTTTTGTAGCAAATACGAAATAGACTATCAATCAAGCTTTTCGTACCATTTACCAACATTCACAAACAAGACCAATACTCATCATTAGTTAGCGAACAAATTGACATTTTATCAAGTAATGCATGTGCAACTTTCATGAAAGAAATTCTGCAATTTAAAAGGAGCAAGGTGAGAAACTTAATCAATAATAGGTCCAGGTAGAACATAACCCAGATGGCCATGACCTGCATATATCTCAGGTTCATTTACGGTAGGATACATTTTCATAGGAATTTAGAAAATGAGCTAGAGTTATAGTTACTGTAATGACCCTGTAACCATAAACCAAATATTATATTTGAATATCGTTACCAAATGGTTTCAAAAAGGCATTTTCAAATCACATCATATTAAGATCAGCAAGTTGAATATAGTTATTTGAATATCGTTACCAAATGTATTTTTAAATGCATTCTTTAAGAAACAAATTCACTTGAAACTATATTATAAATGAACCCACATTATCGATTGATGCTGCCCTCGCATGACTTTATTATGAGAAATTATTATTATTATTATTATCCATGTGGGGCTTCGTTGAAGTTTCATAAGAATGATAAAAACTAAAAAGGTAATAGAAAGGTCTCCATACAAATTTAGGTCCTGCCTTGACCATCTGATGGAATCCTCTGAATCTTCTTAATGAAACCGAGCATAGTTTCAAGACTCTTATCATCTGCAACAAAGAAGCACTAAACCAAAATCTCATATTTCACTAATTTTGTATGCATAAAAACCAATATTCAAATACGTCCTAGCAGCAGAACTCGAAGTTACAGTGGACAAAGTTATTAAGTAAAGGAGGAGATACTATGACTAACTAAGCCTGGGGACTGTATGCCCTTTTGGGTGATGAATCACAACAGGGTCCACGAATGCTTCCAACAAAGCAATGTTTTCTGCCTTCAAGAAATCCGTACCCCCTTTACCACACAACATGGTCGAAGTATATTAACTAGTTCATTACTACGATAACAATCACTAGAAGATAAAATGCAATTTTTTAAGGCAAAAGAGTAAAAGAAAAATTGCTGAAACAAAGAATCAGCAAAAGAGTCTTGTTCCTTGAAAATACCTATAAAGTGGAGAGACGGGCAATCGAATGGTTTTGAAAATGCATTAGAAGCCAGTTTAGGCATTCCAAACTTGTTTCCACCAAACTTGGCTCCTGATATCACAATTAGGAACTTGATCTTGTTTACCTTCCCAAGTGCTACACCCTAAAGTCATCACTCACTTTAATCAAATCAAATCAAATCCAATTCAACTTTAGCCTCTTTGCCAACTCAAGCATTCATTGTTTTACCAAAAGAGCATTTTATCATAACAAGGGTGGAAAGGGGGTCACCTTGCTGATCTAAGAAGGCTAAAATGTAAAGTAAACAGTAAGTAAGATGGGTTTCTTTCTTACTACCTGGGCTTGCATTCCTGGCAATGTAGCTGCTAAAATTGCTCCCTGAATGAGATTCATGATTAATCAAAATGGGAAGAAAAAGAAGCTACCAAAAGTTCAGCAGTAAAATCCAACCGCACCTGAGAGAATCCTAGTAAACCATCAAAGGGACCATTTTTCACCATGAAATCTTCAATGTAAACATTTTATTTAGCCTCTTTCACGCAAACCACCGTCGGCCAAGGAAGCACCGCCGCATCGATCGTCGTCCTGGCCCTTCGTCGCACCTTCCTGCGTTGCCCAGGGCCCAACCACCAACCCCATGCCAGAATAGGACATGTGTCGCCCAGCACCACGCAGTCCGACGCAAGACCAGATCTGTTGCTGATCGGACGGTGAGAGTGGGTTGCGCGGTGCGGCTAGGACGACAGATCTGACTCGTGATGAGCGGCTCGACGGTGCGGGCTAGGTACCGATCTGGTCAGGCGGGTTGCGGATAGTGGTTGGGCACAAAACGACTGGATCTGTACCAGAGGCACGACGATGGTGGTTGAGGTGGGGCGGATCTGGTTCGACAATGGAATGGTGGTTGTTGAGTTTTTGCTAGCTGAGATAGCGAGAGGAAGCTGCGGTGCAACGAGAGTGAGAGGGAGAGGGCGAGAGACTGAGAGGGAGAGCGCGAGAGAGAGATGGTGAAAAAGTGAGAGGAAATTCTAAATTGAGATTTTTTGTTATCACAGCATTTTTTTAGTGATCGCATGTTTGGTCGCTACCTTTTTTTTAATTTTTTATTTAGAGTTCGGTCTTTAAAACTTTTTTTAATATTTTTTTAGGGACCGAATTTTTGATAGCTAATTATTTATATTTTTTGTAAATTTTTTTTATTTAGAGACCGAAATATCGGTCTCTAATAATAAGACACATTTTTTTAAATTTCTTTTATAGCATAATTTCGGTCTCTAATTTGGTTTCTAAAAAAATTTAGAGACCGAATTAGAGACAAATTTTTTTTGTAATTTTTTTTATTTAGAGACCGAAATATCAGTCTCTAATAATAAGACACATTTTTATTTTTTTTATTCTTTTATAGCATAATTTCGATCTCTAATTCGGTCTCTATAGAGACCGAAATAAATCGGTCTCTAAAACCCAAATTTAGAGACCGAATTAGTGATCGATTTTATTTCGGTAGAAAATTAATTTTTTTTCCTTAATCGGTCTCTATTTCGGTCTCTATAGAGACCAAAATAAATCGGTCTCTAAATCGGTTTCTAAAACCTAAATTTCTAGTAGTGATTCTTTATTGTAGGATTATAGAGAATAAGACATTAGTATTCCGAATAGATCAATATATGTGTTATTGTCTCTATTAGATAGAGATTGATAGATCTCATTTATGAATTCACATATATAGATGATGCATATGGAGATATGATCATTGAATTGACTCAATTGAGAATTCCTAATGATTTATATTACCATTAAACTGTCAATAGGATATTCTCATGAAGAACATGGTGTAAACTTTTCCTTTGACCTGAGATTATGATAGTAATTAACAAATTATTTATTATACTTCGATTTCGAACACCTAATGCCTTATAATGCTAGTTGAATGGATATTGGGTATGATTAAATACTTGTAGAATTAATGATATATCAAGAAGGAGTCCATCAACTCTTGGTAATGAGTTTGAGCTCCATGATTATAATAATAAAATTAAGACCTTGGCCAAGGCAATTAAATGAATGAAGAAATGAGTTTCTTAAGTCATTCACTAGTTGGTTATTGTAATTGGCTAGCTGACATTGATAATAGTTTTGATGATAATAAACATGATGAAGATGATGATAAGACCAAGACCAAGATATGTAAGAATAGCTTTAGGACTTAGAGTCTTTTTGTACAAAGCCTTCTTGGATATCTCATTATTTTTGCAAGAAAAGAAAACGGTTTTCTAAAATAGATAAACTCTAGAAATTCCTCAAATTGCTCAAAACTGTTTTCAAACAAAAACATTCAAATAAAGGCTTTCCTTAAAGTGGTTTTCTTAACTGAGTTATTCTGAAAACTCTTTCTAAGCAGAGTTATTCGAATAATGTCTATATTATTCGAATAATCATATTTATTTTGGTTTTACGTATAAAATAGAAACGTGTTATTTGAATAAAGAATTAGTTATTTGAATAAACACGCAATTTTGAAATGGAAACAAACGGCCATATTTGCATTTATTACATGATTTAATGGCACCCAACGACTTTTTTCTGCAAAGCTCTATAAATAGAGACCTTGGGTCATCTTTGCAAAGAGCCTAACTTTCTGAATCATTATTTCCTTGTGTTAAAACGTGATTTACAATTTCTCTCTTATTTTATGTGTTCTTTTCGCCAAAACTCTGAAATATCCTTAAAGAGCTTTCTTAGTGCTTCAAATTGTATTATTTGCTCTGTATGAGAGTTTCTCTTCATCTATTTCTGCTCTATTGTAAAGAGAGTGAGGTATCCCTCAAAGGGTTGTAAAGAGAGTGAGGTATCCCTCAAAAGTTTGTAACAAGGGTGAGTATCCCATAAAGGTTTGTATAAGGGTGAGGTATCCCTGAAAGTTGAGGCTTAAGCACAACGGTGAGGTATCCAAAGGTGTGACAAGCGCTCTTATTTGTAAAGGTTGCAAGCACCCGTTTAAGCTTGTTTTGATAGTGAAAAATCTCGAATTGTGTTTCAAGGACTGGACATAGGCCACAAGTGGTTTGGTGGCTGAATCAGGATAAATATCATGTCTGTTCTTCTCATCTTTATCTCTTTATTTCCTACAATTTATTTGATTACATGTTTATTTTTTGTGCTTTAAGGTTCTTTATCTTCTCCTTTTATTCACTTCGTTTAAAAATAGCTTCAACGAAATTTGTTTTACAAGCATTTACGAAAAACCTTATATACTTAATTCACCCTCCTCTTGAGTACTGAAGCCACTTGGGTAACAAGTGGTATCAAAGCTAGACTCTTGTATAAAGAGCTTAGCCGCTTTAAGAGAACATGGCTTCATCAAATGGATTTTCTAAAGGAACTTTCATAAACTGACCACCTTTTTTCAATGGGGATGGTTATGCATATTGGAAGGAAAGAATGAAAATTTTCATCGAAGCTGTTGATCTAGATGTGTGGGATGCTGTCAAAAACGGCACATTTATACCTACGCGAGAGGTCAACGGTGTAAATACTGAAACACCAAGGAGTGAATGGTCTAATGATGATAAAAGAAAAGTTCAACATAACTTGATAGCCAAAAACATCATTACCACTGCTTTGGGGTATGATGAATTTTTTAGAATTTCAAATTGTAAAACTGCTAAAGAAATGTGAGACACTTTACAAGTTACCCATGAGGGTACTAGTGAAGTAAAGAGATCGAGAATAAATTCTCTAACTCGTGAATATGAATTATTCAGAATGAACTAAGGAGAAAGCATTCAGGAAATGCAAAAGAGGTTCACCCATATAGTTAATCATCTTGTATCATTAGGAAAAAATTTCTCTAATGAAGATTTGATTAATAAAGTGTTGAGATATTTAAGCAGGATTTGGCAACCTAAGGTAACAGCCATATTAGAATCGAGGAATTTATCAACAATGACACTAGTTACCCTCTTTGGAAAGCTTCATGAGCACGAACTAGAGCTGAGTAGATTAAATCAAAGTGACGAGAATGATAAAAAGAAAAAGGGAATAACGCTCAAAGCCACTTCCTCAATAATTGACGATGATGAAGAGGATGGAGAAGGCTCAGAAAATGTTGAGGTAAATGAAGAAAACCTTAGCCTTTTTGTTAAAAAAATTGGAAAATTCCTTAAGAAGAAGGGAACACAAAGAAGACCTCCATTTCTTCCAAAGAAAATCCATCACAAAGGGGAAGGAGCTTCGTCAACTCCAAATTGCTACGAATGTGGCAAACTGGGTCACATAAAAATGGAGTGCCCAATTTACGAAAATAAAATTGAAAAATTTGAAAACAGACCCTTCAAGGAAAGAAGAGTCTACATAGCATGGGATGACAATGACATTGACTCAACCAATAGTTAAGATAGCGAGGAAGTCCATCTATGTCTTATGGCCAAAGAAGAAGAAGATCAAGAAAGCGAAAATGAGGTAAGTTCTAATAATAATTTATTACCTTCTTACGATGAATTACAAGATGCATTTGAGGAGTTGCATGAGGAATCTCTTAAGCTCACCAAATTAATCTCTTCTTCTAAGAAACCAATTTCTTCTCTAGAAAATTAAATTCTTAATTTAAATAAAGAAATTGAAGAATTAAAAATTAAAAATAAAACTTTGGGAATTATTGATGCATGCACAACTCATTCTTTACATGCTTCTACATCTTCATCTTGTTCTTCATGCCATTTGCTTGAAAAAGAAATTGAAGATTTAAAGAACATTCTTTCTAAATTCAATTTTGGAAGAGATAATTTAAATATTTTGTTGGAAAAACAAAGAGTTATTTTTCAAAAAGCTGGGATAAGTTATAATCCTAAAAATCAGCAAAAATTTTATAAAAATATCTTTGCTCATTCTAGTACTTCAAGTAGTCCTTTTATTAAATATTTTTATTGCGGAAAGAAAGAATATAATGCATCAATATGTAATGTAAGGAAAAATATCAACACGAAAATTGGAACTAAAATAGTATGGGTTCCTAAGGGTACGATACCCAAAACTAACACACAAGGACCCAAGAAGACTTGGGTAGCAAAAGTCAAAATTTGAAGTGTGTTATAGGTTTGCTTGAAGGCCAAGAGTTGACTGTGGCATTTTGAAAGTGGCTACTGCAAGCACAAGATCGGAAATAATTTCAAGCTCTCTTCCTAGTCTCCATGAAGCTTGGACTTGCAATCTTTGGATAAGTGGAAACATGTGTTATGCTTTTCTAGCTTTATTTTTTGTAAATATTTCTACATGTCTTGAATATGCTAGCTGAGTACACATCTTATTTAGAATAACTTGTTTTATGGTAATATCCTTGTTCTTGACCATATATCTTTTACTAAAATTTACATGTTCATAAGAATTAGATGCCCTCCTGTTTAATATTGCTTGATATGCTTATGTTTCATCTTAAACCTTGAACTTGTCTTTGAATTTTATTGTATGAAACTTAAAACAAATGTGCATACTACAAGTTCTTACTTGATATAACTTGCCTAACATGATCATTGTTTGCCCGAGATGCTTATATAAGTTTTGATGATAATCATATGTTTCTTGATAGACTTGAATCATGCCTTAAAATGCTTAAAACATTTTTTTATTCAAGTATATATATACATCATGCTTGTATTTTTTGCTTAATTATTGATTTATTAATCTTGATTTACAACTGACTTGAGCATCGTAGATATCTCCAAAATTTATTTTGTAGGTATACTATCATTTGGTTAGTTTCCCCTTCTTAAAATTCATCTCTAAACGTGTTTACTGATGTATTTCTGATACGTTTATTCAAATAAACCTATAGTTATTCGAATAAACTGAAGTCAGCTACTCAAAAATTGTGTTGTGTATCAGTGTTATTCGAATAACACTTCATTTATTCGAATAAACTGACATCAAGCAACCACAGTTCTTTTATTTTGAATCTGTGTTATTCGAATAAACTAAAGCTTATTCGAATAAAACTATTGGCAGAAAGCCAAGCTTACAGGAATACAAAATCCTTTAATCTTTGAATCTTTGTTATGTTTTATTGGTTGTTTTTATATAAGAATTGGCTATTCTTTTGATAAATATATGTACTCGGATAAATTGATCTTAAATGATTAAATGTTTTCCTACATGAGTAGTATGCTTAGCATTGACAAAGCGCCAAAGTGGACATTAACTTGCTAATTTTGTCATTGCACATAGGGTAGATAATGTTAGTTCTATACAATGCTTTAATACCTATAGCATATTTCATCAAGGTAAATGTTTAATATATATGATTTTCTTGATCTATGGCAGAATACTAAGAAATTGGCAAATGTAATTTGACTGCAAATGTAAAATGGTTGTTTTGATAAATATACAATGTAATTGGCTAATCAATGAATGAATATATATTCCTTTGAACTTCTTTATAATACTGTGCTAAATATTGTGTTTATCTTGCTAAATTTATAATATTAGACTTTGTTGCTATTCTAGTCTGCTATGAATGAATATATCTTGTTGGACTGGAACATACTCTGTTTAAGCTCTATGCTTTCACTTGCCCCTTCTTTTTTATTATGCCAAAAGGGGGAGAAATAGCTTGAACTCCTTAATGAGTTCTTTTATTTGAGAAAATACAGGTAAAAATAAAATAGAAATTGGATTCCAAAAGTAAAGGGGAGTTGCGCACATCTCTGATATAAATCACCTCTTACAAAAAAGATGGGGAGTAAGTTTCTTAAATTAACTTTGTGAATTCCAATTTAACTGAACTAATTCTTTTCTCAAATGTTAGTTTGTCATCATCAAAAAAGGAGAGAATGTAATTAGCTAGCTGACATTGATAATAGTTTTGATGATAACAAACATGATGAAGATGATGAAGACTAAGACTAAGATCTGCAAGAATAGCTTTTGGACTTAGAGTCTTTTTGTACGAAGCCTTCTTGGATATCTCATTGTTTTTGCAAGAAAAGAAAATGGTTTTCTAAAATAAATAAACTCTGGAAATTCCTCAAATTGCTCAAAACTATTTTCAAACAAAAACATTCGAATAAAAGCTTTCCTCAAAGTGATCTTCTTAACTGAGTTATTTGAATAACTCATCAGTTATTTGAATAAGGCTTGTTTTCTAAAAACTCTTTCTAAACAGAGTTATTTGAATAATGTCTATATTATTTGAATAACCATATATGTTTTGGTTTTCACGTATAAAATAGAAACATGTTATTTGAATAAAGAATTAGTTATTCGAATAAACACACAATTTTGCAATGGAAACAAACAGCCATATTTGCATTTATTACATGATTTAATGGAACCTAATGACTCTTTTCTTCAAAGCTCTATAAATAGTGACCTTAGGTCATCTTTGCAAAGAGCCTAACTTTCTGAATTATTATTTGCTTATGTTAAAATGTGATTTACAATTTCTCTCTTATTTTCTATGCCCTTTTCTCCAAAACTCCGAGATATCCTAAAAAATCTTTCTTAGTGCTTCGAATTGTATTATTTGCTCTGTGTGAAAGTTTCTCTTCATCTATTTTCTGCTCTATTGTGAAGAGGGTGAGGTATCTCTCAAAGGGTTGTAAAGAGTGTAAGGTATCCCTCAAAGGTTTGTAACAAGGGTGAAGTATCCCTGAAAGTTGAGGCTCAAGCATAAGGATGAGGTATCCCAAGGTGTGAGGTTTGTAAAGGTTGCAAGCACCCGTTTAAGCTTGTTCTGATAGTGAAAAATCTCGAATTGTGTTTCGAGGACTGGACGTACGCCACAAGTGGTTTGGTGACTGAATCAGGATAAATATTATGCTTGCTCTTCTCATCTTTATCTCTTTATTTCCTACAATTTATTTTATTACATGTTTATTTTCTGTGCTTTAAGGTTCTCTATCTTCTCCTTTTATTCACTTTATTTAAAAATAGTTTCAACAAAATTTGTTTTACAAGCATTTGCAAAAAACCTTATATGCTCAATTCACCCCCCTCTTGAGTACCGACGCCACTTAGGTAACAGTTATAAAACATAAAGGTTTACCTATTAGAGTTTGACAATGAAACCATACTCTAAGGTTAACTCAAAGCTGGAACGATGGAAGGAAATATTGCATTATTCTTCTAAAGGTTCTTGAAGAGAAAAAGATGTTACTCCATGCTATCCAATCGTTAAGGAGTGTTGCTAGATGTAACATCCCGAATTTAATAACCATAGTATAAGTTGTGTTATACCATAGTCATTATATTCAGGAATGCTACCTACAACAACTAAGCATTTTCCAAATAAATTGAAAAGCCATATATATAGAAAATATGAGCCACGAATGAATATACTCACTACACAACATTTGTATTTCTTATAAATACAATACATACATAATTACAAAAGAAACTACAAAGCTACACTAAGCTAGTCTTCCAGTTCCTGCTTGGTCTTAGCTTTCCAAAAGTCTTTTTCCCTAGAATCATCATGGAAACACACACGTGAAATGAGAATCACACATTATCAATAGTTAAAACTCCATAAAACATGTCGTCACAATCATTCTAGCTATTTTGGGGAAAAACACATTTCTGAACTCAAGTCACCTACACATATAAACCAAAAAGGTGGCAAAGGACAAAACCATGTCCTTTCTCTTCTCAAAATAGATTCTTATTTTATAAGTTATGTAGAAATCTTCTTCCACATAAATTCCACATAAGCTTGTATAGAGAACTCATTTCCATACAGATTCATCACATTCTCCACAAAAGGCAACCTCCCATACAATTGCCATGCATGAAAATGTTATGCTTAGCAGTCGCCTATACAATTGTCATACTATGCCAAATTATGCCTTATGTTCATGCCTATGCAACATCCTAAAATGAATGTAAAAGAATGTCATGGTTCCTCAAACATAGTTAGGGAACTCATCCTAACCATTCTAGAATTGTTATGTATGCATGAATCTTGGTCAGAGCAAAGGAACCTGGTTCCATAAGATTTGAGCAAGCACTGGAACCCAGTTCTAGTCATTTCACTGGGTGTGGGGGAATGAACCATCCTCAGCTCATTACTATGAAATGGAAGGAATGTTACCTCTTCTCTTATAATCATATATGATCGCCCAAAAGTAAGGATCTTATCCTCATTGCAAAGTTATGAAAGACAATGATGCCAATTACTACAATAACTAGCATGTCAATTGATTTGTATTCATAATCATAAGTATGAAATACAATGATGTCAATCATTACAATAGATAGCATACCAATTGAATTGCATTCATCACCTCAAATATGAACAATAATGATGCTAAATATCACAATAAATCATATGCCAATTGATTTACATTCACCACACAAACACTTCATTAAATACCCTTATTAAAGTCTCATCACACTTAAAAAGACTTACATGAATAATCCCAACACTTAGGGAACCCCAAAATATCAAGAATAAATATCCTAAAAAATTTTGGAACCCACACCCAAGCATAACTTTCCCATGCCTAAGCATGGCTGTCTCATGCCTAGGCATGACATTATCATGCTTAGGCGTGACACTCTCTGTCTCGCCAGTTCTGAAAACTTTTCAGTCCACACCTAGGTGTAGTTTAGTCACGCCTAGGCGTGACCCTGCGACTGAAACTTTTGCAGAAGACAGCCACTGTTCCATTAGGAACAAGTGGTTATCCAACCATTCAAACCTCAAATCCAAGTGATTTCTAACCTCACACAAGGTCCAAAAACATGTTTTAACTCTCAAACCAATTTTAAAACATCCCTATATAAATCAATGAATCATGCATCATCCTAAAACCTAAAACCCCTCTTTTTTCATAAGTGAAGTCATAGGTAATTAAGAGATGAAAAATTCATCACCAAGCATCAATAAACCACATGTCATTCTTAAACCCTACAACAAGTATCAAGCAAGAACAACAAAAACTACATCCCAAATCCATTTACTTCATCAAGGATCCTCATGATACAAGATGAGGAGAATGAAGATAAAGGTGTTAAAACAAACTTTCCCCCTACCTCAAGGTCTTGAAGATGACCAAGGATTGATCCAAGATCTTTTTCCTCTTCTTCACTTCCTCTTTCTCTTCTTCACTTCCTCTTTCTCTTCTTCTCCTCCTTCGGTTTCCCTTTCTCTCTTTTCTCTTTTCTTTTTCTTTTTTGTTTTTCCTTCTCTGCTGTGGGGTATGGGTAGCAAAGTCTAACTTTTCTACTTAAAGGATAGCTACTAAGTGGTACCAAAACTCCTGATCTGCTAAAAATACTTAGATTTTACCAAATCTAGTTTTCTAACATCCAACAAGTTTCAAATAAATCTTAAGATTCATAAAAAATCTTGTTTCACTATTTTCATATATTTCCATATCTACTAGTAGTCAATTTGACATTAAAACACACAACCAATATGCTTAAAAATATCAAACTAACTCCGATTAACCTCAAATTTTTACTACACCATCTTCAACACATTTGTGACCTAGATACAAATCCTCCATATTTATTTCTATTAACGAAGCAGTTTAAGCCAATTTTGGGGCTAAAAATAGTTATATTTCACATATAACGTTGTAGTAAAGTGACTAAACGTGCTCAGAAGGTCACAAAATTTAACAAACATGTTAAGCAAGTATTAGGCTACCTCTGTAACCATATACAAGCCTAACATGTTTTCCAAGATGTTACACTAGACACCAACCTTGATTAGTAATTTGGTTCGACTAATTTACTACCAGTTTCGTATTAAACCTATGGGGTCACACACTAACGAGTATTCTAATCTTTGCTAAAGGATTGTTTAATTTATTATTTGATAATTAAATTAGAGAATTTAATTTAATCAAATAAATAAATTTTTGATCCAAATAGAATATTATTATATTGTTTGCTAGCACTTAGAATATAATAAATATATGGTACAATTATCTGAATAAATTCTATTTGGAATAAAAAAATCAAAAGTTTCCAAACGTTACAACAACTAATATTTTAAATCCTATTGGATAGGATTTATTGCTGCACGTTATCTTGATAGATAAGATTTATTGTAGCATGTTATCTTGATAGATAAGATTTATTGTTGCACATTATCTTGATAGATAAGATATATTGTTGTATATTAACTTAATAGATAAGATTTATTGTTGCACATTATTGTGAAATCCTATTAAGATATGCACCAAAAGTCAAGATTGTGGTACAAGCAGTAACCAATGGTTGGTTAAATCCTATTAGATATGAATCTGATATGTTGCACATTAAGTAAGATTTGACAAATTGCCTATTAGATAGAATTTGGTAATACTGCATGTTATTTATTTTTGGAATAAATAAATAAAATAACTTTTATGACTATTTAAGGTATCCAACAAGAAAACTTCAAAATATACTGATATGTCATAGACAAAAAAATGTATGCTTTTCTGCTATGGTTTTTATTCTCAAATTTTGTATAAGTTCCATATTTCAAAGGAGTTGATAGTAAGACTTGGTTTCAGTGTGGATACGCATAAAGTCTTCGTACAATCGAAGAAATTTTTTTAAAGTATCAAGTACCTTCTACTAGGTATTTCAAATTTATCTTCATAATGCTAGAATAAATTTGAATACAAAAATGATTATTTTTGGATTGCTATTACGTTGTTCCGTTGCATGTTTTGATAACTATGCAATCCTTCAGTGGTATTAGAGCTTAGGTTATTTGTGTTTAAATTGTATTTACTAAAATTATAATTCATGAATTTGTGAAGTAGATGCATGATTTAAATAATGAATTTTTTTTCCTGTGATGCAATTTGTACATAATTGTTATGTGCACTACTCACTCGTGTACTTAAGTATAATTTGAAATTATACACTACCTTCATGAATTTAATTTACAAGTGATATAATATTTATTCATGGCTAGTTTTACGCATAAGATGACAAATTATATTTATGAGTTTGTACATTAGTATACTTAAAGCATACTATGTGTAACACCCTTGTGGGGATGTCACATATATAAAGAAAATAAAAGAAAGATAAATAAAATCTACCCAAGTTGTAAAACACTTGTTATATAATAATATGGGTTGTAAAGATATTTCCTGTTAAACAGAATATTATTAAATAAAATAACGCGGAAATATAAAATAAACAGAACAACATCACTCATAATATACATATGGTCCAAGTTATAAGTTATACAAATAATTTACAATTATATCTATAAATATTTAAACAGAAACAGTAAACGAAAACAGTAAAGAGTCAATATATACATAAGCAAACGCGCCCAAAAATACACATCATAAACATTTAATTCTCTGATGGATCACTCTCAGGAAACTCATCAGAAGATAAATATCCAGGATGCCTCGACACTCGGCGGAAACGAGACCGCGCAGTCGATACGATAGTCATCTCACTAGGCTCAGTGGACACACCACCCCAATGACGCCTAAGAGATAAAGGCAACTCTAAGTGCAAAAATACAGTAGTCGTCATCACTGGCTCTCCATCAAACATATGCCGTAGGGACACAGTCAGCCATCCCACGTAAGTCACTGAGTCTCTATCTCCCCGCAGATGCCAAGCTAACGATCCACCGTGAAACTCGAGTGACACAAAACCCAAAAATCCTGGCACCGCCATACCCAAACAAATCAGTCCAATGGATATGGATGATCAGATGGTTCTTGGTCGTCGTACTGATCTTCGGCTTGCTGCTCCTCTTCCTCCTCAGGATACAAAATCTCAAGAGGCTGTTCCTCTTCCTCAAACTCTTTACCGCATAAATAAATATACAAAAAAACACATACAATAAAGAGGTAAGACAATCTAAAATCATCACAAACATGGCAAATAAGAAAACGACAAACAACAGTTATACAGTTCATGCAATATGAAAAGCTATAACAAGAATTGGTAAATGTAATAGTATCACAACAACACATAATATCACGATAAAATAATATCACGTATAAAATAACATCACGTATAAGATAACAATAGAAATAGACAAATTATCATAATAACCAAATAAAATAAGCAGATAAAACAAAATAATATCCAAGATATAACCATATAAAATATGACACGATCCTACTCCATGGAGCTAAAACACATATAGATATCAGAGAGAGAATGACCTGCAAAATCTATTAGTACCACGGCTGCCCAACCAAATTATTGCGCTGTCACACGTTGCGTCTATAGCCCCACGTCACATGGAATCCACCATCCAAGGCGTGGTGTAGTTCACGGTCTCACGTTGTGGCACTACAGACAATGTACTATTAGACTTTACGAAATCTCAATTAAAAATAGTGCGTGTCGAGTCCATTAGTGTGCTATCGGTTACCACGGCCCAGCGGAGCGACCGACTGTCCATATATAGGATCCCGTACACTAACGTCTCCAAGTTCATAAGGACAATGAACCACACCACGTTTATCGCATCGACAACACGATGAAAAGATATATCCTCAAAGATAAAAAGATACAGTAAGTCCCACCGGACAAATACTGTTCCAAAGCCTGTACGGGTTCACCTCATAGCCCGACAGCAGAAAAATACAGAAAACCGTTTTGGTCAATCGCGTAGAAATTTTATCGCATTTTCACAATCTCGTCGTTTTTACAAACATTTTTAAATCGCGTAAATATATTTTACTATTTTTAAAATCGCGTAGAGTTTTTAATACGTTTTCTCAATCGCGTAAGATTTTTAAATTATTTTCTTGTCCAAATCCCTTAAAAATTATTGTTTAAATAAACAGAAATAATAAATAATACGTTTAAACTACGTAAAATATTTTCCATACCGTATACTATCTTTTGGATATCTTTTCTATCTTATTTGCCCATTTTTACTAAAAATTGACAGTATTTTGCTTACAAAATTATATTAATGGTTTCCTAATTTTTTCGTAAAAATTCTGTTTACTTAATTTTTTAGACCATATAATTTAATCCTTTTGAAAACCACTAACATGCTTCAAAATAAAGTATGAGCTATATGTTAGAAATTCTCAAAAGTTACTGTATTTCCTTTCTAATAGTAAAATCAATAATTTTAGTTGATTAAACTTAATTCAATTCAATTTATTTCTTCAAAACTCATTTTAGAAAAATTCTTTTTAACATATATTGCATCTTTATACTTGGAAATGGTTTGGAATTGATTTTAGAAATCATGAATATTTGATTTGGCATGTTGGCCAAAATATACACTTGGGTCTTTTGATTTCTAAATTCATTTTCTTTGATCTAAACAATTCTATCTCTTGTTAATTTTCCTAGGTTAATTAAATTACACTTTAGGAAAATAATGAGAACATTTTGGTTCTCCTTTTAGTCAATGGCCGTGAGCCTTAGTGTGGTGTTCTTTAGAACACTCATGCATTCTTTAGCATGTTATTCACATCCTATACATTATCATGCATTTCTAACACATACAAATTATCAAAGCTTGTAGACATGCAAATTAAAGCTTATAGACATGCAACTTCATACAAATTATTACAAACATCAAATAGGAAAGCTACTAACAATCACACAAACAAGCTACTAACAAACACAAACAAAGGAATCCTTATGGATTCTACAATCAACAATCAATCTCCATCTTCTTACCACCACCTATGGATGATAAGAATTGTCTTCCTCTTACCTTAAATGAAGACAAAAATACTCTTTCACACCTCCTCTAGGTTTCGGTTTTCTCCTTCAAAACCTAACAAACTTAAACAAAAAAATTCTACAAGTTACTAACCATAAAAGAGAGCTTAAACCATGGAGAAATCATGGCTTAGAACTTTGAAAAAGAGTTTAGAAATAGAAAACAAGAAATTTCACCTTCTAGGTAAAATTTTCCAAGTAGGTTTCCAAGCTTCAAATGGAGGATTTTGCAAGAACTCTCAACTAGAGATGTTCTTAGGATTGTGTTTAGGTTTAGAAAACTTGGTTGGATAAAATTTTGGGTGGTTGGATGGTGTAGAATAGGGCTTGGCCGAATAGCTTGAAGGAAAAACAACAATGGAGTTTAGGGTTTTTGGAAGAGAGAGAAGAGAGAAATTGCATGAAAGATGAAGTGATTAATGGTCTTCCAACCTTGAATGGCCGTGGACTTCAAGCTTGAAAGGTGTTCATTGGCTTGGCTTCATCCTAGCCTTAGGATGGATCAAAGGTCAAGATTAAAACTTGGTTAGCAAGCTTAACTCTCATTGGTTGATTTTAGCATTGTCATTAGCCTAGTCACCATGCTTAGTCACTAATTAGCCTAGTCATTAGCTTAGTCACCATGTTCTTGAATGTTCCATCACTAATGATGCTTAATTAAGCTACTAAGTTAACTATTTTAATTAAACGTGGGTCCCGTAAAATATTTCCGAGTCCACTGTCATTTTATTATACTGACTAATAAAATAATATTATAATAATACAAAATTATTTTATTTGACAGTTAAATCCTAAAAATTAAAAGATTAAATACAGTATCATTCAGAATCGGGTTTAGTAAGATCCCCCAGTTCTGAATAATTAAAACAAGATTTTTTCAGGCCCGGAAAATATTATTTTCCCATCCCGGAGCAAATCGCACAAAAAGTCCAAATAAAATCACAGACAGTAATATTAAGCACTGTAACATATAGAAAAATTAAAAACAGTACAATCAGGACGTAATGGTTATTTTTTTATTTTTTCCCACAACGAAGCAAATCATCCAAAACGTTCAAATAAAATTACAGATAGTATTAATTGTCTGTATATCTCCCAAAAAAATTAAAACAGTAGCTTGAGAAAATTTTTATTTTACCGTCTCGAAGAAAATTACGTAAAACGACCAAATAAAATTTTAGCCTGTAAAAACGTATTTGTATTTCATACAGAAAACAAGAAACAGTAAATAGGGACACTACAATCATTTACACAAAAGCTTGAAAAATAGCAAACAGAACATTCGGGACATTTTTCTAAAAATTGGGGTGTTACACTATGTGTGTGACATTGGTTTGTTAATTCCGTTTGTGAGTTAGTATGTTTGTAATATGCTTCTTGGTGGCTTTTGCAAATTTTATATGATAAAAATGACATATATTTTTTTTTATATATTTCTTGTTCATAAGAAGCGGCCTGACAACCAGGAGACTTGTGGTTTAAAGGATAAAAAATATTATTTATTGCATGTGATGCATATGTATAAAATGAATTAATTTATACAAAATGCCTAGATTACCCATGGAGTATAAAGTTTATTTAATTAATACCAATGTGAATGACCTGACAACCAAGGAACTATATAGTGTGAGATTATTTTTGTATGTGATACAAAATTGTATAAAGTTTAATTCATTAATACCAATAGGAATGACATGACTACTAGGAAACTATATGGTGTAGAATTATTTTTAAAGTTGTATGTGATACAAAATTATCTACTTTAAAAGTGACTTGACTACCAAGGGGCTCATTCATATATATATATTTTTAAGGAATTTCTTAACTCCACTAAGAGAAATAGAGATTTCTGAAACTACCTTAATAGTAATGTAGTTAGTGGAAATATCATCTAGATAAAAGCTCATATCTTTATGATAAATGAAAATGTGTTCTTATGTTTTCTTTTCTTGTTTTGGACAAGCGTGGTTTTTGTATTGTTCTTAATAATAGCATTTGCTCAATTTATCGTAATGACGATTTATATGTGAATGACTATCTCCAACATTATATTTATATCTTACCTGATGTGAATGTAAAATTAGTTATGCATGCTTATGATCTTAAAAGAGAAAGAGACAATCAAGGAAAAATGACTATGAAGGTTACCTTGATCATATAGGAGAGAAAAGAATTAACAAGTTACACAAGGAAGGTTACCTTGACCATTATGATTATGAACCATATATAACTTCTGAATCTTGTCTCAAAGGAAAAGTGACCAAATCTCCGTTTACTGAAAATGGAGAGCGAGCTTCTGAATTATTGGGTCTACTTTATACAGATGTTTATGGGCCCATGAAAATTCAAGCCAAATGAAGATATTCTTATTTTATCACCTTCACTAATGATATGTCTAGATATGATTTTGTGTATCTTATGAAACACAAATCCGAGTCATTTGAAATGTTCAAAAGATTCCGTAGTGAAGTTGAGAAACAACATGGTAAGAGTATCAAGATACCCAAATCCGATAGAGGAGGAGAATTTCTTAGTGACAATTTTCTTGATTATCTAAATGAAAATGGAATTCAATCATAGTGGGCACCTCCAGGAACACCACAACACAATGGTGTATCCGAAAGAAGGAATCGAACCTTATTAGATATGGTAAGATCCAAGATGGGGTTTACTGATCTTCTAATAAATTCATAGGGATATGCTTTAGAAACAATATCATATTTATTAAATAAAGTTCCCACAAAGTCAGTCTCTATAACACCATATGAGATATGGAAAGTTCGTAAGCCAAGTCTCAAGCACATTAGAGTCTGGGGATGTTAAGCCTATGTCAAGAGATTGCAAACAGATAAACTTGATGTAAGATTTGCTAAATGTAGGTTCATTGGGTATCCCAAAAAGACAATGGAGTATTATTTCTATCACTCTTCTGACCACAAGGTGTTTGTGGCAAGAGAAGCAACCTTTTTAGAAAGGGAATTTCTTTCAGAGGGAAGTCATGGTGAAGAAATAGAACTAGATGAAGTTCAAGAAACCAATGAAATAATGCAAGCTCAAGAGCTTGAAATGCAAGTTGAGAAACCTTTGCTGGATGTTCTGAAGTTAACACGAAGGTCACCACCTTCAATGGTTGAGGTTCAAGAACAGGTTAATGAACCAATTTTAGAACCAATGCAACAACCACCAAATCCAGTACAAAATGAATAAGTTACAAATGAACCTCTTAGAAGGTCTAGCCATGCATATCGTGCACCGAGTAGATTAAACTTATTGGTGCAAGATAATGCGTCAAATGAGGTTGATCATAATGATGATGAACTTAGAACCTATGAAGAGGCCATGCAAAATTATGACTACAAGAAGTGGCAAGAAGCCATGAAATCTGAAGTGGAATCTATGAAGATCAACAAAGTATAGACTTTAGTTGAAACTTCAAAGGCTATAAAGCCTATTGGTTGTAAATGGGTTTTTAATAAAAAGATTGGAGTGGACAGAAAGGTAGAGTGTAACACCCTCCGTAGGGCGTCACATTTTAAAAAAAAATATAAATCTTAAAACTAATTAAAATTATTTTATAAAAGCTTTGAATTTCAAAATATGGATTTTTAAAATTTCTTGTCGCGGAAATACAAACTTACCGGAAATTTTAAGTAAAATGGAAATTAAATTTAACAGATTAACATACACATCACCAATCATTTCATATAAGTTAAAACGTAATATTTACAGACTCGAGAAACAGGAGCAAACCCAAAGATGGGTACTACCAATAGCACGGTAACCACACTAACGAGAAAAATTCAACCTACATAGTCCGTTTCTTCACCAACTGCATCTTGTTGAAACTTGAAAGACCACTCAATGACGCCGCCACCATCTTCGAATATTGTCTCCCTAGGGTTAAGAATGTGCTCGCCTACTATACGACCAAGAATACAAACCAAACAAAAACAACACAGAAAGAGGTGAGATCCCCTTTCACCAAGTCACCGATCGGTAGTAAAGAATAATACGAATGACAAAGTCATTCCATACACACGATAATCACAATTATAGTCATGTTATCAATTTACAAATATTTCTAACATACATATAACCTAATAAAATAAACAAGTAATAACATTATCGGGATAGATATAACAATTCATACCATATAAAATATCATAACAGTACAATATAAAAGAAAGATCAAATGTCATAACAACATAAATATCACAAATGGAAGGTCACAGATAAAAATCACAGATAAAAAGCATAGATAGAAATCACAAATAAAAATATCATAGATAAAAGATGACAGATAAAAGAAATAACAAATAAAAGATAATAGATAAAAATAACAAATAGAAGATAATAATGCATCACATATCAACACATACAATAAGACACAATCCTACTCCATGGAGCTAAACCACACAAACACAGACATCGGAGGAACGACCCGCAAAGTCCTCTAGTACCACGGCTGCCCAACCAAACTATTGCACTGTCTTACGTTGTGTCTATAGCCCCACGACACAAGGAATCCATCATCCCTAGGCGTGGTGTAGTTCACGGTCTCACGTTGTGGCACTACTGAGCAATGTACTATTAGACTTCACCAGATCTCGATTAAACATAGTGTGTGTCGAGTCCACTAGTGTGTCGCCATTTACCACGGCCCATAAGAAACCAACTGTCCACATATGGATTTATGCACACTAATGCCTCCAAGTCCATTCAAGATCGAACCACACTACGCTTATCGCACCGACAATACGATGTGATTCACCTCGTCAATCAATCCACCAAAAATTTGGCATAAACTCAACACACAAACCAAAGATAATAAAATTACGAAAATACCCTCAAGAGATAAAATATATAGAGCCTGTACGGTTCTCATTTTCCCGACAGCGAAATCCTCAAAAGCCTGTACGGGTTCTCATTTTCCCGACTGCAAAAATAGATACAGTAACGTTTAATCGCGTAGAAATTTTATCGTATTTTCACAATTCCGTCATTTTTACAAACATTTGCAAAACGCGTAAATATATTTTTCTGTTTTCAAAATCGCGTAGAATTTTTAATACGTTTTCTCAATCGCGTAAGATTTTTAAATCGTTTTCTTGTCCAACTTCCTTAAAATAACTGTTTAAAACAAACGAAATAATATTTAGTACTTTCAAATTACGTAAGAATATTTTTCATAGCGTATACTATCTTTTGGACATCTTTTCTATCTTATTTATCCGTTTTTACTAAAAATTGACAAGATTTTGTTTAATAAATTATAATAATGGTTTCCTAAATTTACCATTTAAAAGTCCTTTTCATTTTTATTAATACCAAATAATTATACTTTTGAAAATTCCTAACGTGCTTCAAAACACACGATGAGCTATACGTTAGAAATTTTATAAAACTCTTGTATGTCTTCTTACAAGAAAAACCATTAGTATTAACCTCTTAAACTTAATTCTAACTACTTTATTTCTTTAAAACTCATTGTAGAAAATTTACTTTAACTTGTATTGCTTCTTCTTGATTGAAAATAGCTTGGAATTAATTTTAGAAATCATGAATGTCTAATTTGGCATGTTGGCCGAATTTGATAAAAACTTTGCATTTGATTTCCAAATTATTTTTCACCTTTTAAATACATGTTTAATCTCTTGTATTGTCTACATTGATTTAATCCTTACCCTAGAAAATAGTTTTAGAAATCAAAGTGTTGAAGTTAGACATGTTGGATGAAAATGTAAGGTTATGCCATTAAATTTCCAAATTCATTTTTCTTGATCTAAACAAATGGATATCTTACCAATTCTCTTAGGTTAATTAAGTCACCTTTTAAGAAAATTAAGAGGACATTTTGGTTCCCCATTTGGATCATGGTCGTGAGCCTTGTTAATGTGTTCTTTGGAATACTCATGCAATCCTTGACATATTATTTGCATCCTATATATTATCATGCATTTCTAACACATGCCATATTATCAAAGCTTGTAGACATGCAAATTAAAGCTTTGTAGACATGCAAATTATTACAAATATCACATAAGAAGACTACTAACAAATACATAACAACCTACTAGTAAGCACCAAATTATCAAACACACAAATAACAAACACACAAATAATTAACACATCAAAACAAGCACACCACCGAATCCTTATGGATTCTACAAGCACAACCACATATATTCCTCACCACCAATGTAACACCCCAATTTTTGGTTAATTACGATTTTGCCTCTTGAAGAAACTTGTTTTTGATTTCTGTGTTATAAAATTAATTTCCACCATTATTTCAAAATCAAATTTGATTGTTTACGTGTGATTTCCTAAGTCAAGAAAATAATAATTTTGGTAGGGAAAATCTTGTTTGATTATTTGAAATGGATCTTACTAAAAATCCGAATAATACATATATCAATCTTTTAATTTTTAAATTTTTTTGTATAATAAAAATATTTATCGTGAAAAATCTTGGGACCCACGTTTGGCTTGTGGGACCCACATTTGCTTTAATGGGACCCACGTTTGGGTTTGTGGGCCCCACTTTTAAGAAAAAATTTATCAACGTAAAAGGCTTGTAAAATTCTAGACCAAAAGGTTAAAAATCCATAAAAATGGTTAGATTTAATAGATTAGTTAATTTAAAATCTAATTAAGTTAATCTAAAGGGGTTAAGTGATAATTGAATAGATTAAAACCTAATTAGTTTTTATCAAATTTTAATTAGACAATTGTATTAGTATAATTAAGTAGAAGATTAAGGATTCTAAGTAAATTAATGATTAACTAAAATACAAAAGAATCTAACTAACTTTTAATTAAACTTAATTAGGAGGACTTAAGCATAAATAAGTTATTAAAAATCAATCAAATTTTGATTAGAATTTCCTATAGCTATTTTTGGATCTATGCATGCATTATGTATTTAGTTGGTCAACAAAGGAGACAAAGCTCCATTATGAGTGTCCTATGGCCATTATTAAGCCAATTTTGTCAAAAAGGATGGCTAGCTTCTCTTATTGAGCTCTACGACCATGCATGATGGGGGGACTAATATTCACTTTGTTATTTCATTTCATTCATTCTACTCATCCTTTCATTTCTCTCCTACCCAAAGAAACCAAAGAAAACTCCTAAGTCCCTTTTCTCCTACCACTCGGCCAACACCATTTCTTCTACTTTCATCCATCAAAAATTTCATCCAACTTCATTTTCTAAATCTAAACCATATTCTAAGAACATCTCTAGTTGTGAGTTTTTGCTAAATCATCCATTTGGAGCTTGGAAAATCACTTTGAAGTTTCTTTCCTATAAGGTGAAAATTCTTGTTTCTTGTTTCTAATTTTATTTTTGATGTTCTAAGCCATGATTGATCCATGGTTTATCTTTTTCATCCATAGTTTATGACTTAATAATTTGTTTAAGCTTGTTAGGATTTTTCTTGAAGCTACACAAAAATTTCTAAGGAGGAGTCCAAGGAGATCTTGTCTTCCTTATAGGTAAGAGGGAGATTTAATCTCATCAACCATGTGTGGTGGTGAGAAAATGGATGTAATTGTGGTGAAGAATCCATAAGGATTCATTCACTTGGTTGTTTGTTTTGTGATTAATTTTGTGTGCATGTTTATTGTCTTTTCTAGTTGTGATTAATTTTGTGTGCATGTTTATTGTCTTTTCTATTTGTGATTTATTATGCATGCAAGCATGTTTATAGCTTTGATATTTGGTATGTGTTTTATTATTGCTTTAATATATGGTATGTGTTCATAAATATATGTATATGTTCATAGATCTATGATAATTATTGTTGGATGTCAAAAATATGTTGAGATTTGCAAAAGTGTTCCAAAGAACACAAGATGAAGAGCTTATGGTTTTGACTACGAAAAGAGAACCAATATGTTCTCAACCATTTTCTAAAAGAATAACCTAATTGATTTAATTAAGTTAAAGGATTTTTCAATGATTTAATGGATGAAAAATAATTTTAAATATGGTTTGTATAAAAGTGGTGATTTTCGCCAAAATACACTTTTAATGTTTAATTGATCCAAAAATTATTTTCTAAGTGTAAACTAGTTAGTTAACCTAAAAAGAATTCATTTACAATGGATTTTCAAGAAATAAATAAGTAAACAAATTTTTATTAGAAGTCTAGTATAGAAAAGAAATAAATTTTAGATACTTGAAAAATACTTACCTTTGAGTTTTAAAATATGTTACCAATTTTCAAAGTGTATTTTATGGTTATAATAAAATAAATGAATTTTTAAAAAGAAAACGTAGAAAATATCATTTAGTGGATTTTCTAAACGAAAAATCTTTGTCAAAATTGATTAAAAATGAGCAAGTATTGAAGAATGTTTCAAAATGTCATTTAGAAAGCAAGGAAATATTTTACGTAGTTAAAGAATAAAATTAACGTAGAAGAATTTATTAAAATCAAATTTTTGGGAAAAACGTCGGAATTATTACTTAGAGTAATTTTTTAAGAGTAATTTTTGTAAGAAAAATAGAATATAATATTCAAATAATGTTTTTAGTTTGGAAAGTTTAAAAAATTTAATTTGGAATGTCAAGAAATATTTTATACAAAAAATGAAAAATAGTAGAAATAGCTTACGCGTATTTAAAATGGTGATTTTTAAACTACGCGATTGAGAAAATGATTTAAAAATGTTATGCGATTGAGAAAACGTTGAAAAATATTTACGTGATTGAAAAACGTCTGTAAAATGTGACGTAATTGTGAAAATGAGATAAAATATTTACGTGACTTATGAAAACAAGAATTTTTACTTGTCGGGTCAAAGTGGTGGACTGGACACGTTAGAAATAGTATTGTCAAGTGGAGACATCTTGTTTTTTTTTTATGAAGGGTATTTCTGTAATTATGATGACAATGAGGATATTTATGTAATTATGATTCATGGTGATACTTGAGGTATTTTTATAATTATGGATCATTACATACATAGAGTGGTATGTCAATTTGGTTGAATTGACGATTGATTTAACCGAGATGAATTACACCGTATTGCGGGTGTGATAGGCGTAGTGTGTTCATGTGGAGAACTTGGAGGCGTTAGTGTGCGGTAGATTCCACACGTGGACATTTCTAAGCTCCTCAAAGCCGTGGTAACGAAAAACACACACTAGCGATCTCGACAAATACTATTCTTAATCAGGATCTATTGGGACCTGCAGTACTATGCTTGGATGTACACGACGTGTTTGACTGTGTACTATTCACACGACGTATTTGACTGTGTCATTCACACGACGTATTTGATGTGTGCTATTTACACGACGTGTTTGATCTGTAATAGCTGGTTGAAGCAACTCTTGATGTGCGGACATGTCTACCGGATCATTCTCTCTGATGTTTGTGTTTAGCTCCATGGAGTAGGAATGAGTCTGAGTACATGGCATATTTAATCTGCATCACTGTGTGAATAATTATAATTTGATTTATGATATTTCGCATCTGTGACATTTATACTTGATTGAGATATGATATATGTTGTGCTAACATGATTTTGTTGCTTTAAAAATATATCCGTATGTTTTGTCGTTTTTTTCAAGAACTCTCTTTGGTAATGATGTAGATTGTCTCACCTCTTTGCATATATTTTCTGTATTATTATTTATGTTCCGTAAAGTCGTTGAGGAAGTGGAAGGGGAGCAACTGTTGGATTGTCAATACAACGAGGAGCAGAGAACCGAAATTGTGACCGATTCGAGGAGGATTAATGAACCTCGAGATCATCCATATCATATGGATTGATTGCAGCGTGGTATGATGTTACCGAGTATTTGACGCTTAGATAAACTTCCCGAGGAGGATTCTTCTGAGGATCGAACTTCTAGTGTTATGCTTGGGCTAGTTTATGGTTTGCTTTAAACCATTAGACAGTCTTGTTCTTAGTTTTAATTAACTAGTTTATAATATGTAAATTATTTGTACCTATTAAACACAAAATCATATGTATAATTATGGTGTGTATGTAATAGTTTGTTTTATTTTATGTTACTTTTATTTTATAATATAATGTTAAAAAAGAAATATTTTTACAGCTTATATTATTATATATTACGTAATAATTTATAACTTGGGTAGAGGTTATTATTATTGTTCGAAAATGTGACATCCCTATTAGGGTGTGACAACCAACACTTGGTTGATGAGGGTAATCTCCCTCTTACCTCTTGTAGAAACTTCCAAAGCCATTGTATGTCTCCTTCAAGCAATTCCTCTCCACCAAGAGCTACTTGAAAAATCAAAGAAAACATACAATATTAATATCTAAGGCTTGAGTAAGGAAAACCATGAATCAAAATATGGTTTAAAAGGAAAGAATAAAATTAATAGTGAAGATTTCATAAACTTCACCTTAAAACCCTACACCTTGAGCTTGAAGAACAAGGGTGAAAATGGATGATTTAGGAAAAACTTTCAACATGAAAGTTCCTTAGAATGGCATGGAGATGCAAGATCTATGGTCATTTAAATTTTTAGAAGCTTGGAAGAGGATTTTTGGTGAGTTGGCCGAATTCAAGAGGAAGAGAAAAAGGAAAGAAATTTGGTTGCTTGATCTTGGTTCTTTGAAGAAAAAGATATAGAAGAGAACAAATGAAATAAATTGATGAAGATTGTCTCCATTTGGGAGCTTTGGCCGTGAACACAAAGAGAGAAAAGAAGGAAGAATATTTGAGAGTTTGGCTTGATAGCTTTGAAGAAAGATGAAGACTTTGGGTTAAAAGCAAAGTCTCCTATTTTGGAATGCATGGCCGTGAATGGTCTTGAGAGAAAGTGAGAATGCATGGTCACAAATGCATAGGAAATGAGAATGAAATAAATGATTGAATATTGCTTTCCTAAAGGCATTCAATTGCCGTAGAAGCTTGGAGAACAAGAGTGAATTAAAACATTAAAATTGCCTTCTTCCCACATGCATTTGCCGTAAATGCATCATGACAAGAAGCCATCTATATTGACTTTGTCATACTTGGGTAATTAATGAAAGATGGAAAGAAATCAATTGATATATTTTGCCTTGCAAAGTTTTAGCTTTGCCGTAGAAACACATGCAATAAAGTCACTAAGATTGACTTGGTCTCACTTGGTGAATTAGAGGAAAGATAGTAAGAATTGATTGTAATAATTGCCTCACCAAATGCTTGGCTTTGCCGTAGAGTGAAACCAAAAAAAAGCCACCAATGTTGACTTGGTTAACTAGTTGAAAGATAGGAAAGATAGAAATGTGATATTGGCTTTGCAAAAAAATTTGCAATTGCTGTAGAAGGAAAATCAAAGAAAAGAAACCAATGTTGACTAGTCTTCATTTATTCAATTTGGCTTTTCTACATGAATTCACTTTGGTGAATTTGGCTTTCTATGTAAACTTCATTTTGTGAATTTGGCTATTAAAGCCAATTCTCTTCTATTCCACCGTAGCACCGTTGCTTTTCAAGAAGTCCAACATTATTTGATAACTTATTTTCTATTGGTTCTTAAAAATTCAAACCATTAACCTTGACTAATTTTCATTGGTTAATTATTTACTAACTTAATTCTTATTGGTTGTTATTTTTGTTGACTAATTCCTATTGGTGCATACTATATATATATATATATATATATATTTTATAGTATACTTTAACCAATGAACAATATTTATTATTTATAAAGCCGTATCTATTATCCAATGATAATAAAATACACATAGATTTTTATTTTATACTTACAGAGTAGAAATTATTATTAATTATTTTTCTACTATCTTGATTACCCTTGATGAGTCATAAAGCGAGTCATCACAGAGAAATTTCTAGAATATGTGACTCACTATAATGAGTCAGTATGATGAGTCATCGTGGAATTTTCTAGAACGGGTGAGTCAACATGGCGAGTCAGCGTAGATATTTTCTAGAGCAGATGAGTCAGCATAACGAGTCACAAAGCGTTGGAATCATCTATCGTAGTGGGCATCGACATGGCGAGTCATCAAAGAAGCTTCGAATCAGGCTGAGTTGTCACGCCACGTGTCATCGTCCTATTGATCCGTTGCGATGAGTCATAGCCATCAATTTTGACTAACTCCTCATTGGTCCACGTGTACAGCACTTAATGACTAAACATGGGTCCCGCAAAATGTTTCTGGGTCTGCCGTCACTTATTTGTACTGACTAATAAAATAATATTATAATAATATAAAATTATTTTATTTGACAAGCAAATCTAAAAATTAAAAGATTAATTTTAAGCTCATTCAGATTGGGTTTAGTAAGATCAATGGACGAATAATTAAAAACAGATTTTCCTCCGGAAAAATATTATTTTCCTACCCCGAGAGCAAATCACACAAAAAGTCCATATAAAATTATAGATAGTAATATTGAAGAAACCGTATCATGTAGAAAACAATTAAAAACAAGAAAAAGCAAGACAAACAAAGACGTTCGGGACGTAACGATCATTTTCCCAATTTTTTCCACAACGTAGAATCATGCAAAACGCATACAAATAAAATTACAGACAAATTATTATTTGTCTCGTATATCAACCAGAAAAATTAAAACAATGATGATTCAAGAAAAATTTTATTTCAACGCTCTTGAAGAAAAATACGTAAAACGATTATATAAAATACTAGACAAGATATACATCTGTTTTTGATACATAAAAAATTTAAAACATGAAGAATTTGATAAAATTTTTATTTTACTTGTATCGAAACAAATTATGTAAAACTACCAAATAAAATAACAAACAAGATATTATTTTTACGTATTTCATACGAAAAACAAGAAACAGGAAAATAGGGACACAACGGTCTTTTACCCAAAAGTTGGGATGTTACATAGAGGCCTATAAAATTCGTCTTGTTGCCAAGCGATATCATCCAAAAGAAGGAATAGATTATGATGAAACCTTTTCTCCCGTGGCAATGCTCAAATCAATTCGGATTCTACTTGCTATAACAGCATACTATAATTATGAAATATGGAAAATAGATGTGAAAACTACTTTCCTAAATGGTAAGCTTGAAGAGGAAGTGTATATCACACAACCTGATGGTTTCACGTCCTTGTCTGATCATAATAAAGTTTGTAAGTTACAATGATCCATTTATGGATTAAAGTAAGCTTCTAGAAGTAGGAATATCCACTTTAACAAGACAATCAAAAAGTTTGATTTTATTAGATGTGAAGATGAGCCTTATGTCTATAAAAATTTTAGTGGGAGCACAATTATTTTCTTAGTGTTATATGTTGATGACATGTTACTAATAGGAAATGATGTACCAACATTGCAAAGTACAAAAATTTGGCTTTCTGAATAGTTCTCCATGAAAGATTTGGGAGAAGCAACCTATATTTTGGAAATAAAGATTTATAGGGATAGATCTAAAAGGTTGCTTGGATTTTCACAGTCTATGTACATTGATACCATCTTAAAGAGGTATAATATGGAAAATTCTAAAAAAAGGCTATTTGCCAATAGGCACTGGAAGTTCTCTTAGTAAGGAGGATAGTCTTGAAACCCTCGAAGAGAGAGAACACATGAATAGAATACAATATGCAAGTGTAGTGGGAGCTATCATGTATACTATGACTTGTACGCGTCCTGATATTGCTTATGCACTAGGTGTAAACAAGTCGATATCAGACAGACCCTGGTGAAGAACATTGGAAAATGGTTAAAAACATTCTGAAGTACTTGAGAAGAATTAAAGACTAATTCCTCATTTATGGAGATTCAGAACTAAAACTAAAAGGTTATACAGATGCAAGTTTTGCATCAGATAAGGATGATAGAAAATCCATTTCTGGTTATGTTTTCACTTTGAATTGTGGTGCAGTGAGTTGGAAAAATTCCAAACAAGCTACAGTAGTTGAGTCAACAACTGAAGCAAAATATATAGCAGCAAATGAGACTGCTAAAGAAACGGTTTGGATGAAGAAGTTTATATCTGAACTTGGTGTGGTTCCTTCAATAGAAGAACAAGTTCCATTGTTGTGTGACAATAATGGAGCCATTGCTTAAGCAAAAGAACTAAGATTGCACCAAAAGTCTAAACATATTTTGCAGAAGTATCACTTAATTAGACAAATCATTGAACATGGAGACGTTAAGATTCAAAAGGTTGATGGAAAAGAAAATGCAACAGACCCATTCACCAAAGTACTTGGTGTAAAGGAGTTTGACAAGCATAAGTGGGAATTGAGATTGGGAGTGGTGTAAAGGAGTTTGACAAGCACAAGTGGTGTAAAGGAGTTTGGCTCTAGTGCAAGTGGGAGATTGTTAAGAAAAATTAACATGCCCTTGATCCAATCTATTGTGTAATTTTTCGAAACACATTATAGTCATTTTATTTTTTATAAATAACATGGCATTCAATTTATTTTGTCATATTTATTATTTAACTATTTAATTAATGTGACAAGGTCCTTGATTAAATTTAGACACTTGTCATCATGATACTGAGAGGTGAATTTTTATTTATAATTTAATCTAAAGTGTTCTTGATAATAGGATTATTGAGAATATGATATTAGTAATCTGGATAGATCAATATATGTGTGATTATCTCTATTGGATAGAGATTGATAGATCTTATTTATTAATTCACATATATAGATGATGCATATGGAGATATGATCATTGAACTAATTCAACTGAGAATTCTTAATGGTTTATATTATCGTTAAATTGTCAATAGGATATTTTTATGAAGAATATAGTGTAAACTTTTCTTTTGACCTGAGATTATCATAGTAATTAACAAGTTATTTGTTATACTTTGATTTTGAATACCTAATGCTCTAGGGCGCTAGTTGAATGGATATTGGGAATGACTAAATACTTGTAGAATTAATGATATATCAAGAAGGAATCCATCAACTCTTGGTAATGAGTTTGAGCTCTATCATTATAACAATAAAATTAAGACCTTGGTCAGGGCAATTGACTGAATGAAGAAATGGGTTTCTTAAGTCATTCACTAGTTGGTTATAAAACATAAAGGTTTACCTATTAGAGTTTGATAATTATACCATACTTTAAGGTTAACTCAAAGCTAGAATGATGGAAAGAAATATTACATTATTCTTCTAAAGGTTCTTGAAGAGAAAAGGATGTTACTTCATGTTATCCGGCCGTTAAGGAGTGTTGCTAGACACCAACCTTGATTAGTAATTTAGTTCGATTAATTTACTACCGGCTTAGTATTGAACCTTTAGGGTCACACACTAATGAGTGTTCCAATATTTGCTAAAGGATTATTTAATTTATTATTTGATAATTAAATTAGAGAATTTAATTTAATCAAATAAATAAATTTTTTATCCAAATGGAATATTATTATATTCTTTGCTAGCACTTAGAATACAATTAATATATGATACAATTATCTGAAGAAATTCTATTTGGAATCGAAAAATCAAAAGTTTCTAAACATTATAGCAACTAATGTTTTAAATCCTATTAGATAGGATTTATTGTTGTAGGTTATCTTGATAGATAAGATTTATTGCTACACGTTATCTTGATAGATAAGATTTATTGTTGCACATTATCGTGATAGATAAGATTTATTGCTGCACATTATTGTGAAATCCTATTAAGATATGCATCAAAAGTCAAGAACGTGGTACAAGCAGCAACCAATGATTGGTTAAATCCTATTAGATACGAATCTGATATGCTACACGTTGGACTTGATATGTTACACGTTAGAAAGGATATGTTGCACGTTAAGTAAGATTTGACAAGTTGCCTAGTAGATTGGATTTGGTAACACTGCATGTTATTTATTTTTGGAATAAATAAATAAAATAGCTTTTATGGCTATTTAAGGTGTGCAACAAAGAAACTTCAAAATATACTAATATATCATGAATAGAAAAACGTATGCTTTTTGTAACATCATACCAGTCATTTTATTATAATTTAATATTACTGATAGAATATCATGTACTATGTTTATTATTTCTTCTTTATTTATTAAAATAAGTGCAGCAATTTAATACGTAATGGAATTGAATTAATACTTAAATTAATTAAGCTGAAGCTCCCATATACAACATATTTAAATTTTATAACTCATATAATAAACGTATCAATGGGATATAAATCTAATAAGATACAAACAGAAAATTTCTAGTAACACACTAGTTGTATTTATAATTAAAATTTTCATCTGGTGTGCCACTACATTTGTCTAGAATATTCACCAAATCCCAAAAGTTACAAAACTATAAAAAGAAAACACCTCAAATGTCTGAATAAATAAATAAGGTCGGTACACCAACAGACAATGCATACCCACAATGCAGCCAAGTCAACTGTATACATCTATTTACCACCAAACAAGATTCTTCAGTAGCAGGGCGAAACACAAAGTGAGCATCAATGTCAATCTCATCATCCTTTTTCTCTTAACATAACAGATAAAGGGTGAGAACTTATAATTCTTAGTAGAGAAATCATACAGTTACCAAAATATTTATTTTGAAATATGTTATGTCCAGCTGCATTCACTGCAGAAAATAAGTTTCAAACATAGTACTATATATTTATACTTTATATCAAGAAAATATATATTAAATAGTATCATTTCGTATTCCATTCAATTTTACTTTCTCTTCTTGCTCACATAATAATATTATTTAATATTCCATCATACCTTACTTTCTCTTCTCGCTCACATGGCCAATAGCATAACATATATAGTTGAGATCTCAAACTTTTTAGGGCACCCCTAGCTCAATGGTTTTTCCCAATCCGAGAACCCAATAAAAATGATCACCCCACATACCCTGGGAAGCTCAATAAAAGTGACCCATGTAAGACTCGCCATTAAGCTCCAACGTGCCTTAGCTCCATAGACTCACTTTAATAGGTCCTAGAAGACATACATTCTTTTCCTTAAATATCTTTAGGCTCAATGCCAATTAATAAAATATCACAACTTTGAATATCATTCTTGCATAAAAAACTACATCAGTAGTTCATAATTTGTAACATTAACATAATCAATCATTTACATCATAGATCATATCATTTGACCATACATCATATCATTTCCATCATAAATCATTTTCATCATAAACCATTTCATCATAAACCATTTCATAATAAATCATTCTATCATAAATCATTTTATCATAAATTATTTTCCTTGATCATTCTCCTTGATCATAAATTATGACAATAACATAATCTATCAAATACTTCTTTAGGTTATCTAATTTAATTAAAAGCCTTGGTTTAGCATAATAACCAATTACACTTCATTTTTACATCATAAATCCAAGGATCAAACACTAATTATAGACCATGGTACCTACTAGGCCAAATGTATCACTATGATGGCATGAAGTTATTTTCTTTTTATTCACTTAATTCTTGTCATTTTTAGGCCTCTAGCTTCCATTTTCAACATCAATTTCATCTTAAATACTATGTTAGACCAAATCCCCAATTTAATAAGATCAAGAATCATATTTTCTAATCTTCACCAATTGACTATAGTTCTTTAAAATCAAGATTCAATCCATGCATTTAACTTTATTAACAACCAAATTATACCATTAATTTCACTTTAAACACAAGATTGGGCTAAATCCCCAGTTTAGTATGAACAAAACTCTAATTCTTGAATCAATTCCGATTCATCTTAACTTCTCAAATTAAAATCATTTCTATGATTCTTAAATCATCAAAAATCTTAATCCTCACTAAACTTCTATTGAAATTCATCAAAACATCAAGAACACAAAATATGGTCTCACTAACCTAAGGTTTGAATCCATCAACACAAGCCTCAACAAAGTTTCTATGGATTAAAATCATGCTTCTTAGCTATAGTAGAACACTTCTACAAAGATAATAACTCAAGGAAAATAGAAGAAATATGAATCCCTTACCTCTTGGTCTTGTGAGAAACTTGAACAAAGAAGGATATGAAGCTTGATTCTAGCCTAAATTCCTTGAAGATCTTTTTGTTCCTACACTAGCTTGTTGATTTCTATCTTCTTCCAAATTTCTCGTAGTTTTTCTCCTTTTCTTCCTCCTTGTTTCTCTCTTAGCTGAAACTCCCTAGTTCATGGAGTATTCATCTTTTTCTTTTTCCTTTCAATTATTTTCCTTTTATATTTTCTAACCATCCAATGGAAATGGAAACAAGTGGCCTTTGTATAAGTTTCTAACCGATAGAAGGCTTACCAAATGGCTAGGTTTTGATTGGTTCTTAGTTAATCATCATGACTTATGCAATTGGCTAGCTGACATGGACAATAGTTTTGATGATAACAAACATGATGAAGATGATGGTAAAACCAAGTCCAATACCTTCAAGAATAACTTTAGGACTTAGGATCTTTGTAAGGAGACTTTTTGGATATCTCATTGGTTTTGGATGCAAAGATTAAAATGTTTTCAAAATTAATATTCCAAATCCAAAGAATCATTTTCTGGATATTTGAAAGTGTTTAAAATTGATTTTGACTCAGGGGTATTCGAATAACCCTCAAGGTATTTGAATAGACCTGTGAACGGGAAGTTTCTCTTAAACAGAGGTATTTCAATAGGCCTCAGAGGTATTCAAATAACCTCATCTTAAAATTGTTTTTCACAAGCTTTTAAAACAGTGGTATTCTAATAACTGAGAAGGTATTCGAATAACCCCCTTCAGAAATTTTTTTCACGAGGCTTTTCAAAATGAGTTATTCGAATAACTCATAAAGTGTTCAAATAACATATATAGAAATGTTTTTACGAAACTTTCTGAAATGATAAAAAATGGCCATATTTTCATTCATTACATGATTTAATTGCTCCAATGACTAGTTTCTCAAAAAGCTCTATGAATAGAGACCTTGGGTCTCTTCTGAAGGTAACCCAACCATCTGAATTATTTTTGCTTCTGCTAGAACGTGATTTACTTATTTTCTTATATTTCCTGTGCTCTTTCTGCTAAAACTTTGAGATATCCTTGAAGAGCTTCTTAGTACTTTAATTTGTAATATTTGCTCTTTGTGAGAGTTTCTCTTCATCTATTTTCTACTTCTGTAAAAAAGGTGAGGTATCCCTTGTTGTAAAGAAGGTGAGATATCCTTCAAAGGGGGTGAGGTATCCCTCTAGTGAATAAGGTGAGGTATCCCTATTTGTTGAGACTCAAGCACAAGGGTGAGTTATCCCAAGGTGTGAGGAGTGCTCAAGCTTGTAAAGGTTGCAAGAACCTGTTTTAAGCCTGAAGATATAGTGAAAAATCTTGAGCTGTGTTTCGAGGACTGAACGTAAGTCACAAGTGGTTGGTGGCTGAACCAAGATAAATATCGTGTCTGCTCTTCTCTCCTTTATCTCTTTATTTTCAGCAATTTATTTAATATTGCTTACCTATTTATTTGTTGTGTTTAAAGCTTTCTATTATCTTCCTTATTCTCGCATTTGTTTAATATATAGCTTCGAAGAAATTTGCTTTTATCAGAGTTTATGAAAAGTTTTTTATTACTTAATTCACCCCCCTCTTGAGTACTGAAGCCATTTGGGTAACAAGTGGTATCAGAGCTAGACTCTTATATAAAGAGCTTAGCCATTTCAAGAGTACATGGCTTCATCAAATGGTTTTTCAGAAAGAACTTCCATAAACCGACCACCCTTTTTCAATGCAGATGGTTATGCATATTGGAAGGAAAGAATGAAAATTTTCATCGAAGCTATTGATCTAGATATGTGGGATGCTGTTAAAAATGGCGCATTTATACCTACGCGAGAGGTCAATGGTATAAAGATTGAAAAACAAAGAAGTGAATGGACTAAAAAGGACAAGAGAAAAGTTTAATATAATTTAAGAGCCAAAAACATCATTACCATAGCTTTGGGGTATGATGAATTTTTTAGAATTTCAAATTGCAAAACTGCTAAAGAAATGTGGGATACTTTACAAGTTACCCATGAGGGTACTAGTGAAGTTAAGAGATCGAGAATCAATTCTCTAACTTATGAATATGAATTATTTACGATGAACCAAGGAGAAAGCATTCAAGAAATGCAAAAGAGGTTTACCCACATCGTAAATCATCTTGCATCATTAGGAAAGAATTTTTCTAATGAAGATTTGATTAACAAAGTTTTGAGATGTCTGAGCAGGACTTGGCAGCCTAAGGTCACAGCTATTTTAGAGTCAAGAAATTTGGCAACTATGACTCTTGCAACTCTTTTTGGAAAACTTCAAGAGCATGAATTGGAGTTAAATAGACTCAATCAAAGTGAAGAAAATGATAAGAAGAAAAATAAAGGAATTACAATCAAAGCCACTTCCTCAACTAAGGATGGTGATGGTGATAATGGTGATGGAGAAAGCACAAAACTAAATGAAGAAAACCTTAGCATTTTGGTAAGAAAATTTAAAAAATTTCTCAAGAAAAAGAAAACTCAAAGAAAACCGTCATCAATTCCAACTTGGTACGAGTGTGATAAACTTGGATACATGAAGATGGAGTGCCCAATTTTCCAAAAAAAAATAGAGAAATTTAAAAAGAAACCCTTCAAGGAAAGAAAGGGAAGAAGAGCCTACATAGTATGGGATGACAACGATATGGGCTCAACTGACAGCTCAAATAGTGAGGGAGCTCATCTATGTCTTATGGCCAAAGCGACAATAAGGTAAGTTCTGATTTATTACCTTCTTATGATGAACTACAAGATGCCTTTGAAGAATTACATGAAGAATCAATAAAGCTCACAAAATTAATTTCTTCATCTAAGAAAATAATTTCTTCTTTAGAAAAACAAATTCTTATTTTAAATAAAGAAATTGAAGAATTAAAAATTGAAAATGAAACATTAGGATTAATTGATGCATGCTCAACCTGCACTTCACATGCTTCTACATCTTCATCTTGTTCATCATGTCATATGCTTGAAAAAGAAATTGAAGATTTAAAGAACACCCTTTTAAAGTTCACTTTTGTTGAATATTTTGTTAGGAAAACAAAAAGCTATTTTTCAAAAAGCTGGAATAGGTTATAACCCAGAAAAACAGCAAAAATTTTATAAAAATTTATTTGTTAATTCTAGTACTTCAAATAGTCCTTTTATTAAATATTTTTATTGTGGGAAGAAAGGACACAGTGCTTCAACATGCAATGTAAGGAAAAATATTAACACAACAATTGGAACTAAAATGGTATGAGTTCCTAAGGGTACTATACCTAAAACTAACAATCAAGGATCCAAGAAAATTTGGGTACCAAAAATCAAAGATTGAAGTATGTTGTAAGTGTGCTTGAAGGCTAAGAGCTGACTTTGACATTTTGAAAGTGGTTGCAGCAAGCACAAAACCAAAAATAATTCCAAGCTCTCTTCCTTGTTTTTATGAAGCTTAGACTTACAATCTTTGGATAAAAATATCCCATAATGCATTCTATAAGTACACTATCTTTGGGTAAGCTTTTCTTTCTTAATTTCCATCTCTGAATGTGCTTAGTAATGTATTTCTAATAGGTTTATTCGAATAAACCTATGATTATTCGAATAAACACAAATCAACTACTCTAAAAATTGTGTTGCATATCAATCGTATTCGAATAATGCCCAATTTATTTGAATAACCTGACTCCAGCAACCACAATCCTTTTATTTGATATTTGTTCTATTTGAATAACTTAGTACTTATTCGAATACCATTGCCTTTGAATGTGTTTTCTAGTGTTTTTCTGATAAGTCTATGTGAATAGACTTGTAGGTATTTGAATAACCATATATCAGCCTTGCATATTTCATGTTGGTCTATTCGAATAATTCAGTAGTTATTCGAATAAACGTCTGGCAACAAGTTACGTCGTTTGTGTTAACATGTTATATGTATATATATCATCTTGTATTTGATCTATTTTCATAATTGAATGTAATTAGCTATTATCTTTGATGAATATATATTGATTCATAAAATGAAATATTTGTTGCCTTATTATTTTGATTGCTTATGAGTTTGACATAATGACTAACCTCTATGGATCCAAAATTGATGGATACCAAAGAAAACTTTTTGTAGGGTGATAACTACCTCAAGCAAGCATTTAAATCGAATAAGTTTATTCAACTTGAGGACAGCAAAGTATCTATATCCCTAAGCTATTGTGATATTCTATGGATTATATGATACTTATAAATTGATCTTAAATGATTAGATGTTTTCTTCACATGAGATGTATGCTTAGCATTTACAAAGTACCTAATTGAATATTAACTTGCTAATTTTGTCATTGCATATTGAGTGGATAATATTAGTTCTATACATGTTTTGTTCCCTATAGCATATATTGTCAAGGTGAAATAATTCTCTTGACATATGGCAAAAATCTAAGAAATTGATAAATGTAATTGGCTACTTTTTGATCAATGAATGAAAATATGTTTTGAGCCTCATTTTGTTTGCCTTGTTGAATATTAAGTGGTTGATTTGCTAAAATAGCAAGGATATTGGATGTAATGTTGAATATTAAATCTTGCTAATTTGTTACTGATTTATAAATGTTAAACTTGAATAAATATCATATTGATTTGACTCTATGCTTTATTTTGCCCAATCTTTTTTATCATGACAAAAGAGGGAGAAATAGTTTGAGTTGTTTGTTTGAGAAAAGTCAAGGGGAGAAAAAGTAAAAGACAGGTTCAAAACTGGATATTGGATTCCAAAAGTAAAGGGAAACTATGCACATCTCTGATATAAATCACCTCTTACGAAAAAGAGGGGGAGTAAGTTTCTCATATTAACTTTGTGAATTCTAATTTATTTGAACTAATTCTTTTCTCAAATGTTAGTTTGTCATCATCAAAAAGGGAGAGAATATAATTGGCTAGCTGACATGGACAATAGTTTTGATGATAACAAACATGATGAAGATGATGTTAAGACTAAGTCCAAGACCTTCAAGAATAGTTTTATGACTTAGGATCTTTGTAAGGAGACTTTTTGGATATCTCATTGGTTTTGGATGCAAAGATTAAAATGTTTTCAAAATTAATATTCCAAATCCAAAGAATCATTTTCTGGATATTTAAAAGTGTTTAAAACTGATTTTGACTCAAGGGTATTCGAATAACCCCCAAGGTATTCGAATAGACCTGCGAATGGGAAGTTTCTCTTAAATAGAGGTATTCGAATAGACCTCAGAGGTATTCAAATAACCTCCTCTTAAAACTATTTTTCACAAGCTTTTAAAATAGTGGTATTCTAATAACTGAGAAGGTATTCAAATAATCCCCTTCAGAATTGTTTTTCATGAGGCTTTTCAAAATGAGTTATTCGAATAACTCATAAGGTATTTGAATAACATATATCAGAAATGGTTTGTACGAAACTTTCTAAAATGGAAAGAAACAACCATATTTTCATTCATTACGTGATTTAATTGCTCTAACGGCTAGTTTCTCAAAAAGTTCTATAAATAGAGACCTTGGGTCTCTTCTGAAGGTAGCCCAACCATCTGAATTATTTTTGTTTGTGCTAAAATGTGATTTACTTATTTTCTCATATTTCCTATGCTTTTTTTGCCAAAACTTTGAGATATCCTTAAAGAGCTTCTTAATGCTTCAATTTGTAATATTTGCTCTTTGTGAGAGTTTCTCTTCATCTATTTTCTATTGTAAAAAGGGTGAGGTATCCCTTGTTGTAAAGAAGGTGAGATATCCTTTAATGGGGGTGAGGTATCCCTGTTTGTTGAGACTCAAGCATAAGGGTGAGGTATCCCAAGCTGTGAGGAGTGCTCAGGCTTGTAAAGGTTGCAGGCACCTGTTTTAAGCCTGAAGATATAGTGAAAAATCTTGAGCTGTGTTTCGAGGACTGGGCGTAGGTCACAAGTGGTTGGTGGTTGAACCAAGATAAATATCATGCCTGCTCTTCTCTCCCTTATCTCTTTATTTTCAACAATTTATTTAATATTGCTTACCTATTTATTTGCTTTGTTTAAAGCTTTCTATTATCTTCCTTATTCTCGCATTTGTTTAATATATAGCTTTGAAGAAATTTACGTTTATAAGAGTTTGCGAAAAGTTTTTTAATACTTAATTCACCCCCCTCTTGAGTACTAAAGCCACTTGGATAACATTAGTTTTTTAACCAATTAGAAGCCTACCAAATGTTTAGGTTTCTATTGGTTCATGGTTGGTTCATGAAGACACTTAGTTACTCTAACCAAACTAATCTAACTTTTAGTTAGGACATCTAATTAGGAGTTTCTATAGTGGCTAAGCTTCATTGGCCACAAAACCAACCACTTAGAATGGGTTTAGTGTGTTCAATCCACCAATAGGAAATAACCTAGTGTTTCTAAAAACTAATCATTTTAAACTCATGTCTTGTATAATATCAAATTCCTATTGGTTAATCATTAACCAATCAATTTTGTACTTATGTTTTGTATATTGTCTAATTTCTATTGGTTGATCACACTAAGTTGTCTAACTCCCATTGGCTACTCCTTACTAACCAATCACATTGAAGCTAGTGTCTTGTAAGTTGTCTAACTCCCATTGGCTACTCCTTATTAACCAATCACATTGAAACTAGTGTAATTCATTAGCCAATCACCTTAGAATAGATGTCTTCTTACTATTGGTTAATCATCAACTAATCAAGTTAAGACTACTCCAATTTCTATAATTAATAAGTTGTCTACTAGTAAATTTATATCTTAAATAACTTATAAACCTTTTTCATAATTTCTAGTGTTCTAGGAAATCTTCTGTTAGTCCTTTGGACTTACTGTATACAAGTAATTCAATTTGTATGCAAAAATTTTTAATTCTACGTATGTCCCTTGTGTACATAAATTTTTAATTCCATGTACGTCTTTAATAAAAATTTTATAAATTACATGTATGTCTTATGGATACAAAATACGAATTAAATGTTGTCATATATAATAATTTAATTTAGAAAGGATATTACATTTCTCCCATCCTTTCAAAAAAAAATTGTCATCAAAATTTACTTGGTGAGAATAATTCTAGATACTTTCATTGCATTTCCTCTGTCTTTTCCCAAGTTGTTTCTTCTAGTGTTAATCCTTCCCATAATACTTTAACCAAAGGAATTATTTTTCCTCATAATTGTTTATCAAAAGTGTCCAAAATCTGGACAGGTTTGATGGGATATGTCAAGTCTTGTCTTAACTGTATTGGTTTGCCGGATAGAATGTGAGAAGGATCTGAACAATATTTCCTAAGTTGAGATACATGGAAGACATCATAAAGATTTAACAGACTGGGTGGAAGAGCAATTTGGTAAGCTATTGACCCTACTTTCTTAAGAATTTAAAATGAACCTAGGAATCGAGGACTCAGTTTATTGGATTTAAGTGCTCTGCCTATTCTAATTATAAGAGAAATTTTCAAAAATACATGTTCTCCTCCTTGAAATTTTAGAGGTCTTCTTCTTTGATCAACATAACTTTTTTGCCTACTTTGTGCAGTAAGCAATTTATCCTTGATAAATTTTATTTTCTTTGAAGTTTGTTGTACTATGTCTGGCCCTAATAAATTTCTTCTTTCAACTTCATATCAGTATAATGGTGATCTATACCTCCTGCCACATAGAGTTTCATAAGGTGTCATCCCAATACTAGAATTATGACTGTTATTATATGCAAACTCTATTTATAGCAAATACTGATTCTAATTTCTTGTCTATTCTAGGACACAGGCTCTCAACATATCCTCTAATATTTGAATGGTCCTTTTAGTTTGTCCATTAGTTTGGGAATGATAGGCTGTGCTAAAACAAAGTTTAGTGCCTGACGCATGTTGTAGTGTTCCCCAAAATCTAAAGGTGAACCTCAGGTCCCTATCAGATATAATACTAGAAGGAATACCATGTAATATGATAATCTCATTAATGTACATTTGAGCCAGTCTATCTAGTGAATAAGTAGCCTTGATTACTAAAAAGTGGGCTGTTTTGATTAATCTATCTACAATAGCCCAAATCACATCATGTCTTGAAAAAGTTTGTGGCATTCTGATAACTCCATAAAATGTAGCTATTTTGGCCTTATATATGTGCTCTATTGATTGCTTAGTCCTAATTATTTTTCTTTTAAGATTTGAAGGACTTGTTTAAGATGTTGTTCATGCTCTTTTGTTGTCTTCGAATAGATGAAAAAATCATCTATGAAAACAAACACAAATTGATCCAATTAAGGTCTAAAAATGTGATTCATATAATCCATATCTAGTTCTAAAAGCAGTTTTGAGAATGTCTTCTTGCTTAATTCTGATTTGATGGTATTCTGATCTCAAATCTATTTTAGAAGATATTAATTTGTTCTTATCATTTTTCCTTAATTAGGACTTAGTTCATAGACTTTAGTTGGCACTTAAAATGTTGATCATTATCTATCTCATCTCCTCAACATCTCATTCACTAGTTAAATTTTTCTACACAATCAAGATAGTATCATGCAGAATTTGTTCTATGGTACTCAATTAATTTGGTTCTATTAGGGTAGTGTCCATTTGCCTACATCTAAAGCAACTTGGTTACAATATAAGTCATTTTCATGGATGGTAAGGATTCAACCAAACTACAACAACATCCTATTCTATAATATCTATCAAATTTCCTACATCAAGTAAAGTATTTAAATAATGAAGACTTATTCATAACAAGGCAGTCATAGTGCAAACGAATTCCACCAAGAGACTACTATTATTCAAGTATGATAAACATCTAATACGTGAGCCAACCATGGCAGTAAGCATTCCTATCATATTAGCAAAAATTCTAACAACTTTGTCAAGCACACCAATACTAAACGTTGGTGACAAACCAAATCCACAATTAACAAATAATGTTTTATTTAAATAGAAACAGTAACATAAACAAAACATAACAATCATTCTTGAAAGATCACAGAACAATCCAAACACAAGTACATTTAATTAAATTACATAATTTACAATCACAAGGAGTGAATAACTCCTAGGTCAAACAATACAGTGATAAGTTTAGTTATTATTATTATTCTTTTCGAGTGAATTCTTCTTCATTGTTTTAAACATTTTTTATACCAATCATTCTTACTAAAATCCTTATTGCATTATTTATAGTTTACCAAATTTCGACCACATATTGGTCTAATACTTCTTCCTACCTTGACTGCAATATTGAGGTGATCAGTCTCAATATCACAAAACTCATGGATAAATATCCATATTGTCACACATAAGCAAATATGTAAAAGTATAATTCTAGAAATATCTACCTAACCTACGCATCATGCATAGTAAAAATCTTGACCCAATTACTATAGGCCCACCAGGACTATTGCTCTGATACCATAATGTAACATTCTACTAGTCATTTTATTATAATTTAATATTACTGATAGAATACTACGTATTAGGTTTATTATTTCTTATTTATTTATTAAAATAAGTGCAGCAGTTTAATACGTAATAGGATTGAATTAATACTTAAATTAATTAAGTTAAAGTTCTCGTATATAACATATTTAAATTTTATAACTCATATGATAAACGTATCAATGGAAGTTCAAGAATTCATTATGTCAACCTCTTGTCTACAATGAATCAAGATCTCTACTTTACATGGAGGGTTTCTAAATTAATTAGAAACAAAATATAACACATATAATGACCACTTGATAATACATCATTCAAGTACAAGAAAGAAATTAATCTAACATTAATTTATTACCAAAAGCTTCACCCTTTCACCTAAGCAAAATGAAAATTAGTTATTCAGGTACAAGAAAAACGAAAGAGATAAGAAGAAAAAGATGAACATAACTTTAATTTAGAACAAAAGAAAACCAGAACAAGAGAAACAAATAAAACAATAGCATGATCTTGATCTCATAGAAGGCGTTTAAGTCGTTTCTGGATGTAAAACTAGAGGAATATGTGAGTCACAATCACAACAACATATATATATTATCTTATTCTTCTTCTTCTTAAAAAAAAGATGATCGAAAGAGTACCATGCTCTTAATTGAGTGTGGAGCCCTTGCTAGTGGCAGACCCGTCATTGACTTAGGTAGACCTTTGCACGTCAGTCCGTAAATAAGGTTCGTGTGTCATGCTCTATAGAGAACCATATTGTCCATTCCCAGGATTTTCACAAGATTTTCCCAGGCTCTAGACGATTGATGGATAGATAGAAGCATCCCATCTTTACAGTGCATATGTAACCGTCACTGAGCCATATACTTATTTTAATTCGTAGGCCTCTATGGCGAGTTCTGACTAGCTGCGTCAGGTACCACCTTCTTAGAATACAAGCTTTTAATTAGGTTTGCAGGAAGATAGGATTGTTATTCCGTAAGCGAGACAGAAAAGGCTCAAAGGATTTTGTGGCCTGTTTTGGCTGGCTGTTCCCAATCCTTGTGGAGTTCTTATGTTGCACTGGTGACACACAACTCAAAGATATGTCACTACTGCACTGGTGACATGCAATATAAAGATATGCCACCATTTATTTATTATAATGTTTATTTCTTTTATCTTTGCATGATTTTGTTGTATTTTAGTTTTGGACAGACAATCCTTTGGGCAAGGTCCTTCAAGGGTTTCTAGACTTCTTTACTCTAATGGTTTTCTTGAAGTCTAAAAAAAAATTGACAACAGTCAGCCTACCCATATAGGTGCTATCATTACTTTTTCCATTCTCTTTCCTATTTAAACACTCTATTTTCTACGCTTTCCTTTAACTCATAATCATTCAAAGGGAGGGTGAGTATAGGAATGAAGGGAGCTTCTGTTCGTAGACTTATAAATATTTGTGTTTTTTGTGGGTCAAGTTATGGGAAGGGTTTAGAGTTTGTAAACATAGCAAGCACTCTTAGTCGAACACTTGCTGCAAGAAACATTCGTGTAGTATGTGGGAGAGGTAGCATTGGGTTAATGGGGGTTGTATCACTCTTAGCATATCTAAGAGGCGGTCAAGTTTTAGGTATCATTCCTAGACTTTTACCTCAAAAGAACATCACCGGACAAACAATTAGGCAGGAAATACAAGTATCATTTATGCATAGACGAAGGAGGATTGAAAACTCATGCATTCATTGCCTTACTAGGTGGTTTTGGTACTTTGGAAGAAGTTTTTCAAATTGTGTCTTGGACTCAACTGAACATCCACCATAAACCCATAAGTTTGTTGAATGTTAGTAATTTCTTTGATAATTTGTTATCTTTTCTTGACCATGTTGTGAAACAAAAATTTATCACACATTCAGCAAGACTACTTCTTATCTATGCTTCCACAGCTGATGAATCAATTGATAAATTACAAGTTTTTGTTTATGAACCTAATCCAGTAATAGCTCAGATAGATTGGTCAAAAAGAAGCAGTGAGGGAAGCAACTTGAAACGCAAGTTTGATTTGATACTTCATCTATAACTTTTCTTTACCTTTGGTTTTATTTATTGTACTTTGGTTTTGTTTAAATTTGTGATAGGTCTCTCTTTTCAATAATTGCCACAGTAGTTAATATCTTCTATTCTTTACTCATCTATATTGTGGATAATGTTATAATCTGGTTGGGGGAAAGGATAGTTGACATAAAAAATAATAATTGGGAAGTATGATATGATTGTCAGCAACTTACTAAACCAATTAAGGATGACAAAGAGTAATTTTACTCTTAAGATGCATATTAATTAGGGAAGTATGTTTATTGATATGATTGTTAAAAACCTATGTAATTGGCTAGCTGCCATGGAAAATAGTTTTGATGATAACAAACATGATGAAGATGATGTATAGTTCAAGTACCAAGAGTGAGCATTGCAACAAGAAAGCAAAGATCTCATTTATGCTCAACTCAAGGAGAAGAAGGTTTTGATAACAATAAAATCATGTCAAAGACCAAGTCCAAAGGAAGATTAAATGGTATAGCTTATAGGACTTAGGGTCTTTTTGTAAGAAGCCTTCTAGATATCTCAAATATGTTTTCAAATATTTAAAAATGATTTTCACATGTTAAAATACCCAACAAATAAGTTTTGAAGGTCTAGTTATGATGGTAGTTCAAATTTATGAAAAATAGCAAAGTTTGAGTTTTGAAAATCTGACCTTTAGTTACTCTTTTGATCATAACTTTCAAAATAATTTGATTTTTGTTTTGAAACTTATTTCATTTGAAAATAGACTCAAATATCTTTCCAATGACTGGTCATTTCTTTAAACGGATAAGAAATGAAGAAGTTATGACCATTTAAAGTTAGATTTCAAAATCAGAGTGGTGTATTCGAATACACCACATAGGTATTCGAATACCACACCCCAGAAAAGTTTCCAGAACGTGTTTTTAAGGATCTATTCGAATACCTAAAGGGGTATTCGAATACCTCAACATAGAAAACATTCCAGAACACGTTTTTGAAGGATCTATTCGAATACCAAATATGGTATTCGAATACCACGACCCAGAAATCACGTAACGACTATTTTCTTGAGCTTTTAATGAATGAAATTAATACCCAACGACTCTTTTTCTTGGAACACTATAAATACATGGTTTTGGGTCATCTTTTAAACATGCCCAATGATCTGAATCATTATTTACTTGTGCTAAAACGTTGTTTTCAATTTTACATATTTTCTGTGCTCTTTTTGCCAAAAACCTTGAGATATCATAAGAGAGCTTCCTAGTGCTTCAATTTGTAACATTTGCTCTAAGTGAGAGATTCTCTTCATCTATTTTCTGCTTCTGTAAAAAGGGTGAGGTATCCCTTAGTGAATTTGTGAGGGTGAGGTATCCCTCAGTAAAAGGGTGAGGTATCCCTTGTTGTAAAGAAGGTGAGGTATCCTTCAAAGGGGGTGAGGTATCCCTCTAGTATATAGGGTGAGGTATCCCTGTTATGTAAAAGTTGCAAGCACCTATTTTAAGCTTGTATTGAATAGTGAAAAATCTCGAACTGTGTTTCGGGGACTGGACGTAGGCCACAAGTGGTTGGTGATCGAACCAGGATAAATATCGTGCCTGCTTTTCTTCTATCCTTCATCTTTTTATTTTCAGTAATTTATTTATTATTGCTTAATTATTTATTTACTGTTCTTAAGGTATTTTATCATCTTTACACATATTCATTATATTGCTTCAAGAAATTTGTATTAAAAAGGGTTTGCGAAAAAGTTTTTAATTACTCAATTCACCCCCCTCTTGAGTACTGAAGTCACTTGTGTAACAAGTGGTATCAGAGCTAGACTCTTGTATAAAGAGCTTAGCCGCTTCAAGAGTACATGGGTTCATCAAATGGTTTTTTAGAAGCAACTTCCATAAATCGACCACCCTTTTTCAATGGGGATGGTTATGCATATTGGAAGGAAAGAATGAAAATCTTTATCGAGGCTATTGATCTAGATGTGTGGGATGCTGTCGAAAATGGCGCATTTATACTTACACGAGTTGTTGATGGTGTAAAAACCGAGACACCTAGAAATGATTGGTCTAAAGATGATAAAAGAAAAGTTTAATATAACTTGATAGCCAAAAACATCATTACCATTGCTTTGGGGTATGATGAATTTTTTAGAATTTCAAATTGCAAAACTGCTAAAGAAATGTGGGATACTTTACAAGTTACCCATGAGGGTACTAGTGAAGTTAAGAGGTCGAGAATCAATTCTCTAACTCGAGAATATGAATTATTTAGAATGAACCATGCTGAAAGCATTCAGGAAATGCAAAAGAGGTTCACCCACATTGTAAATCATCTTGCATCTTTAGGAAAAAGTTTTTCTAACGAAGATTTAATTAACAAAGTGTTGAGATGTTTAAGCAGGATTTGGCAGCCTAAGGTAATAGCTATATCAGAATCAAGAGACTTATCAACAATGACGTTAGCTACCTTATTTGGCAAACTTCAAGAGCACGAGTTAGAACTCAACAGACTTGATCAAAGTGAGGAACACGATGAGAAGAAGAAAGGGATTGCACTTAAAGTCACCACCTCCACTATCAATAATGAAGATGAAGATGATGGAGATGATGTGGACAATGTTGAGCTAAATGAACAAAATCTCAATCTTCTGGTAAGAAAATTTGGTAAATTTCTCAAGAAAAAGGGAAATCAAAGAAGACCGCCTTTTCCCCCAAAGAAATTTGAAAAGAAACCCTCCAAAGAAAGAAGAGTCTACGTAGCATGGGATGACAATGATATGGACTCCACTGATAGCTCAGATAGCGAAGAAGCCCATCTATGTTTTATGGCCAAAGGAGAAGAAGAAGAAGAAAGCGACAACGAGGTAAATTCTGACTTATCTCCTTCTTATGATGAATTACAAGATGCTTTCGAAGAATTGCATGACGAATCAATAAGGCTCACAAAATTAATTTCTTCATCTAAGAAAACTATTTCTTCTTTGGAAAATCAAATTCTTATTTTAAATGAAGAAATTGAAGAATTAAAAATTGAAAATGAGACATTAGGATTAATTGATGCATACTTAACCTGCACTTTACATGCTTCTACTTCCTCATCTTGTTCTTCATGTCATTTACTCGAAAAAGAAATTGAAGATTTAAAAAACAGCCTTGCAAAATTCACATGTGGAAGAGATAATTTAAATATCTTATTAGGAAAACAAAGAGTTATTTTTCAAAAGGCTGGAATAGGATATAACCCGAATAATCAGCACAAATCCTATAAAAATTTCTTTGTTAATTCTAGCATTTCATGTAGCCCATTTATTAAATGTTTCTATTGTGGGAAGAAGGGTCATAGTGCATCAACATGCAATGCAAGGAAAAATATTAATACAAAAATTGGAACTAAAATGGTATGGGTTCCCAAGGGTACTATACCCAAAACTAACATTCAAGGACCCAAGAAAATTTGGGTACCAAAAGCCAAAAATTGAAATATGTTGCAGGTGTGCTTGAAGGCCAAGAGTTGACTTTGGCATTCTGAAAGTGGTTGCTGCAAGCACAAGACTAGAAATAATTCCAAGCTCTCCTTGTCTCTATCAGGCTTGGACTTACATTTGTTTTATATATGAGTGTTTCCATCAAAAGGTAAGTTTTCATATCTCAAATATATCTTTCTGGACGTAAAATATGTGTTTTTATGTTTGCGTTATTCGAATACCTCCCTATGGTATTCGAATACCATTTCTTTGTACGTGAAAATCTATGTTTTTCTGATAGGTCTATTCGAATACCATCATAAGGTATTCGAATACCATACATCAGTACAACAATATTATGACTTTAGAAGTTGGTGTATTCGAATAACTAAATATGTATTCGAATAACCTGAGACATCTTTATCAGTGTTTGTCACTTACCTCTGGAGTATTCGAATACTCTATAAGGCATTCGAATACTTGCTCTTTCTGAAGTTTATAAATTTGTGGTGGGTATTCGAAGACATTAAGAGGTATTCGAATACCACATGGTTGAAAGCCAAATTTACAGCACGATCTCTGTTCTGTTTCTATTCTTTTTTATGCAAATGCAATGTAAAAATATTTGACTCTCTGGATGACATGCTTTTGATGAAATATATCTTATTTCTTTTGAGCTTAAATTTATGCCTTAAATGAAAATTACATGATGCTCTTAAATGCATATTTCTTAGCTTGCTCTTACCCCCTCTTTTTCTTAAGAATATGTTGCATATGTTAAATTCCTTGAAATGCAAATGCTTAATGTAATTGGCTACTGTTTTAATAAATATATGAACAAATGCAACAAGTGGTATTAAACAAAGTGGTATGAATGTAATAACAAGTGGTAACAAGTGGTAACAAACAAGTGGTTAATTGGCCAAATTAATCAATGCAATATCTTTTGCCCTTGTGAACTCATTTGTTATTTTGCATTATTATTTTGAATGATTATTTGCTTATGAGTTTGGCTAACCTCTATGGATCCAAAAATTAATGGATACCAAAGAAAGTACTTTGAATTGTTTTGTAGGGTTACAAATACCTTAAGCAAACTCTTAAATGAAAAATATTATTCAACTTGAGGGAAATGAATGAAGAGGACATGAGGAGACTTTCTTCAAGTACATTGAAATGGAATACTCAATGGAAGAAAGCTCAAGAGGACCAATAAATGAAGAACATACTAAAGTAGCATCACTCTCTTCCTAACTCAATAAGTATCTCTATTCCCGAGCTATTATGGTATTTTATATGCTATGAATTGTAAGATACTTGTTGATAAAATCAATCTGAAATGATTAAATATTTTTTTTACATGAGTAGTATGCTTAGCATTGACAATGTGCCAAATTAGATATTATCTTGTTAATGTTATCATTGCATATAGGGTAAATAAATTTAGTTCTATACAATGCTCTGATCCCTATAGCACATTTCATCAAGGTAAAATGTTTAATATCTATGTTTCTCTTGATATATGGCAGAGTTATAAGAAATTGATAACAAGTGGTAAATGTTTTACATTTTGATAACAAGTGGTATTAAATATAAATGAATCTCTTGGTAAACGTACATAACTGTTGTGATGACTATACCATGCAATCGGTTGATCTATGAATGAATATATCTTTGCTCATGTGTTGAATATTGTGCTTATATTGCTAAATTTATAAAATTATACTCTGTTGCTATTCTAGTATGCTATGAATGAATATATTTTGTTGAACTGGAATATGCTCTGTTTAGCTTTATGTTTTATCTTGCCCCATCTTTTTGATCATGACAAAAGGGGGAGAAAAAGCTTGAATTTGTTTGAGAAAAGTTAGGGGAGAAAAAGTAAGACAAAAATGGAAATTGGATTCCAAAAGTAAGGAGGAGTTGCTGTGCACATCTCTGATATAAATCACCTCTTATGAAAAAGAGGGGGAGTAAGTATCTCTAAACAAACTTTGTGAATTCCAATTTATATGAACTAATGCTTTTCTCAAATGTTAGTTTGTCATCATCAAAAAGGGGGAGAATGTAATTGGCTAGCTGCCATGGAAAATAGTTTTGATGATAACAAACATGATGAAGATGATGTATAGTTCAAGTACCAAGAGTGAGCATTGCAACAAGAAAGCAAAGATCTCATTTATGCTCAACTCAAGGAGAAGAAGGTTTTGATAACAACAAAACCATGTCAAAGACCAAGTCCAAAGGAAGATTAAATGGTATAGCTTATAGGACTTAGGGTCTTTTTGTAAGAAGTCTTCTAGATATCTCAAATATGTTTTCAAATATTTAAAAATGATTTTCACATGTTAAAATACCCAACAAATAAGTTTTGAAGGTCTAGTTATGATGGTAGTTCAAATTTATGAAAAATAGCAAAGTTTGAGTTTTAAAAATCTGACCTTTGGTTACTCTTTTGATCATAACTTTCAAAATAATTTGATTTTTGTTTTGAAACTTATTTCATTTGAAAATAGACTCAAATATCTTTCCAATGACTGGTCATTTCCTTTAAACGGATAAGAAATGAAGAAGTTATGACCATTTAAAGTTAGATTTCAAAATCAGAGTGGTGTATTCAAATACACCACATAGGTATTCGAATACCACACCCCAGAAAAGTTTCCACAACGTGTTTTTAAGGATCTATTCGAATACCAAAAGGGGTATTCGAATACCTCAACATAGAAAACATTCCAGAACACGTTTTTGAAGGATCTATTCGAATACCAAATATGCTATTCGAATACCACGACCCAGAAATCACGTAACGACTATTTTCTTGAGCTTTTAATGAATGAAATTAATACCCAACGACTCTTTTTCTTGGAACACTATAAATACATGGTTTTGGGTCATCTTTTAAACATGCCCAATGATCTGAATCATTATTTACTTGTGCTAAAACGTTGTTTTCAATTTTACATATTTTCTGTGCTCTTTTTGCCAAAAACCTTGAGATATCATAAGAGAGCTTCCTAGTGCTTCAATTTGTAACATTTGCTCTAAGTGAGAGATTCTCTTCATCTATTTTCTGCTTCTGTAAAAAGGGTGAGGTATCCCTTAGTGAATTTGTGAGGGTGAGGTATCCCTCAGTAAAAGGGTGAGGTATCCCTTGTTGTAAAGAAGGTGAGGTATCCTTCAAAGGGGGTGAGGTATCCCTCTAGTATATAGGGTGAGGTATCCTTGTTGTGCAAAGGTTGCAAGCACCTATTTTCAAGCTTGTATTGAATAGTGAAAAATCTCAAACTGTGTTTCGGGGACTAGACGTAGGCCACAAGTGGTTAGTGGTCGAACCAGGGATAAATATCGTGCCCTTTTTCTTCTTCTATCCTTCATCTTTTTATTTTCAGCAATTTATTTATTATTGCTTAATTATTTATTTACTGTTCTTAAGGTATTTTATCATCTTTACACATATTCATTATATTGCTTTAAGAAATTTGTATTAAAAAGGGTTTGCGAAAAAGTTTTTAATTACTCAATTCACCCCCCTCTTGAGTACTGAAGCCACTTGGGTAACAACCTACTCACAGCAAAACCAATTAAGGATGGCAGAGTAAGGAGTAATTTATGCCTTTGAGGTAATTTTACTCTTGAGATGTATCTTAATTGGGGAAGTAACTATTTTGCGTAGACGTAGCAAATGGATTCATGGATCATAGCATAAATTGTTTTCTTTCTTAAAAATCACATGCTTGAATATGAATATTGATTTGGTGGATTAAAAATGATAGAAATATGCCTTGTGAGATTTTGAGTCTATTGATGAATGGATTGAACATTTGTACCGTTCTCTTCTTTCTTATGTGATTTTCACTCATGGAATTGTTACACTAGAACTTGCTTTAATTCTTTTTTAGGTTACATTTTCACATGCATATATAAACATGATTGAGGCATTTTTCTTGAAATAGCTACTTTTAGCCAACCTTGCATATTTTCCTTTGCTTAACCCCTTTGAGCTTATTTGACCATTCCTTGTTTCTAGCTCATTACGTGCCTTAAATGAAAAACCATATTCTTACTCGACCTTAGGGAATAAGAGAACATTAGCTTTGTCATTGGATGAGTTCTTGAACAAGTGTGGAGGTTTGTGTGCAAAACGGTTGGTGAAAAATGAAAGAGTGGTTAATTGGATCATTGAAGAAATTATTGTTTGAATTGGCCTTAATTTTTCTATTTGGTAGCATTTAATAAACTGGTTATAATTTGAGTTACAAATATCATATTGATGTGATTCTGGTCTTGTAGAAAAGCTAAGACAATTCTCTACAACTTTCATGAGACCTCAAGAGCCAAATCACACGTTGGGATAATTTAAATTGGAGTTGAAGCAAGATCCAGAATGCAGATCTTGACAGCTTGACCTTTGCACGTTCATCAACCCATATCTTGAGCTTTAGGAGTTATATTAGGCTGAAACTAGTGGCATTAGAAAATTAAGACCCAAATCTACAACTTTTTTTAAGAAGAACACAAGAGCTAATTCGGATGGCTTGGAAGTCAGATTGGGCTTGAAAGTCAGAATAGAGGAGCTGTAGCTGGGCTTGTGTAGTGTACAAAGATTATGCTATAATTTGAGTTGTAGGATTGAGATTGGGTTGAAACTAGCGGCATTGGAAAGCTAATACAAAAGCCTACAACTTTCATGAAAACCACTTTTCCAAATTCTAACGGCAGCCATGAGTTTAGTACCAAATCATTTGGCAGACAAGCATCTCAATAATTTTTCACTCATTCACAATTATCAAACAACTCCTTTGGCATTTTCCACTCATTATCAAACAACTCCATTGTAATTTTGTACTCCTCAAGCCTTATAAAAGGGAGCATTAGCTGTTCATCTTTGGCATCTTGGCTTAGAGATCAAGATCATGTTATTGTGTTATTTATTTTTCTTGTTGTAGTTTTCTTTTGTTCTAAATTGAAGTCATGTTCATCTTTTTCTTCTTATCTCTTTCTTTCTTCTTGTTTATGAGTAATTAATTGTTATTTTGCTTAGGTGAATGATAATCACATATTTTATACATTAATAAACTCTCACTTTTAATTATTTACACTTTTTATGTACTTAATTGATTGAGGTTGATCATATTTTGTAAGTTTGAGTTCAAATTAGGCTTAATTGATATTTTTCAGCATTGTTGAAATTTTATACTATTTCTGTATTTTGGTCATATCTTGAGTTCTAGATGTCTAGAAATTATGACTTTTACCTTGTAAGAAAGCTGAGAGAAAGCTCTACACCTTTGATGAAGAGCTCAAAGTCTCAATCAGACATCTAGTGGAGCTAATTAGGCCAAAAATCAGAAAATAAGTTTTGTCACTAGAACCCGAGCAATGTGCAGTGATTAGCTGAAATTTGAGTTGTAGTAGTTGTATGGAGATGACATCGGTGGCATTAGAAAGATAAGATAATTTTCTACAACTTTCAAAATGACCTTAAGAGCCATATCACAAGCTTGGATAACTCAAATTGGAATTAAAGCAAGAACTAGAGTGTTGATCCTGACAGCTTGACCTCTGTGTACTCATCAAGCCATATGTAGGGCTATAGGAATGATGATGGGCTGAAATTTTGGTAGTTGATAGTTAAGACCCAAATCTATAACTTTCATGAAGAACACTTTTGAGATTCTAAGGTCTAGTGGGTCATATTGGCCTTGCAAGTCAAAACAAAAGAGTTGAAATTGGGCCTGAGCAATTGCAGTGATTGGGTCCTATCTTAGGTTGTAGGAGGCCAAATTGGATGGTTCAAGTGGGCATTTGATAGCCAAAACAAAGGCCTACAACTTGAAGGCCACTTTTTGAGAATCTGTCGATAAGCACAAGTTTGACACCAAATTATTTTGTGCAAGTGAAGACAAGCATTTTTTGCAATCATCTACCTACTCCTTAATCATCCACCCACTCCTTAATTATCCACCCACTCATTGTCCCACTCATTCTTATCTTTTGCTTGTGATGCTCTATAAAAGGTGGCCTTTGCTACCTATTAAGGTAATCTTAGTTTTAGATAAAGATCATGTCTTTATGTTATTTACCTGTTATAATTTTCTTTTATTGTAAATAGAAGTTATGATCATCTTCTTCTTCTTCTCTCTTTCTTTCTTCTTGCTCATGGGTAACTAATTTTCATCTTGCTTAGGTGAAGGGGTTAAGTTTTTGGTAATAAAATAAGCTTAGATTAATTTCTTTCTTATGCTTAAATAATATATTATCAAGTGGTCATTATATGTGTTGTATTTTGTTTCCAATCAATTTAGAAACCCTCCTTGTAAAGTGGAGTTATTGATTCATTGTAAACAAGTGGTTTGGCATAATGAATGCTTGAATCCATTTACAAGTGTTTGCGTTGGTAAATAATTAAAGGAACCATAATATAACTACGTATATAATTATAAATGGACTTTGAATATTTTATTTTTCGATTGAAACCTCCGTTGTGCGTGGATTTCAATTGAGTTATAAAAAGAATTAATCTTGTCCTTAATTTCTTACCAAAAGTGGATCTCTTAACCCAAACAAGTTCTTTAATTTAATTGTGAACAAGTTTTATTATCTTTATTATTGTGACAAAGTCTTTCCTTACCTCAAAGAATTTTTCTTTATCAATTCCCTATAGATCGACTTCGGACTCCTGAGAAATTTATTACTTGAGACAACCTGTACTTGGGTTTGCATCATTTAATCCGCATCAACTTTTTGGCGTTGTTGCTAGGGACTTGATTTGAAGTTTTAATTTATTGAGGTTTTTTTTCTTTAATAAAATCTTTTATCTCTTCTCCCTGACCAGAGCAAAAGATCGGCTTGTCGGTCCTTCGGTTTCTTTGCTAACTCTCTAACTTTCTAACTTACTAACTTATTAACCTACTAACTTTCTAACTTACTGACTTACTAACTAACTTATTTATTTATGTCATTTATTTATACTTACTAACTTTTTTATTTATGTCATTTACCTACTAACTTTCTAACTTACTGACTTACTAACTAATTTATTTATGTCATTTATTTATACTTATTAACTTGTTTATTTATGTCATTTATTTTTATTTTCTGACTTAATAACTTGTACATTTTTTTTTATTTATGTCATTTATTTATTGTTAATATTTTAATGGCTGGTGTAAACCGCCGACTTGTACGTTATTTTTTTTTATTTTAAGTCATGTATTTATACTTAATTGGTATCGTGATTTAAATTCTGGTCGTTTAGTTAAAATTAATCTTGGTACTGTATATATTGATTTATTTGAATCACAATCACACATAATTGACAGAATGACTGAAAATAAAAGTATACATGACGAACATGAAAATCAACTGTTGTGAACTATGCGTGAATATTTGCAACCACCTCAAAATTCTAGTCTATCATGTTTTATCTTTCCACTCAATGCTAATAATTTTAGATTTAAGTCAGGTATAATTTCTTTACTTCCTAATTTTTATAGTTTAGAATTTGAAAGACCATATTTACATCTAAAAGAATTTGAGGAAGTATGTATTACTTTCAATGATCAAAATTACACTGAAAAGATTGTTAAGCTTAAATTGTTTCCTTTTTCTTTAAAAGATAAAGCAAAAACTTGGCTTAACACTTTGAAACCAAGATCAATTGACACATGACAAGAAATGCAAGTTGAGTTCTTAAAGAAATTTTTTCCAACACATAAAACCAATCCTATGAAAAGACAAATCCAAAATTTTTCCCAAAATTCAAATGAAACATATTTTCAATGTTGGGAACGGTTTAAAAATTTGTTAAATTCTTGCCCACATCATGGTTTTGAAAAATGGCGCACTATAAGCTTCTTTTATGAAGGTTTATCAACTGAAACTAAATAATTTGTGGAAACAATGTGCAATGGTGAGTTTCTTGAAAAAGAACCTGATGAAGCTTTAGACTATTTAAACCAGTTGACTAAAAATTCTCAAACTTGGCATGGCACTAATATTTCTGAAAATTCAATTACATCTGACCTTGTAAGTGCTCATGAAGGAAAATATCACCTTAGTCAAGAGGAAGATCTAAATGTTAGGTTTGCCAGTTTAGTTAGAAAGGTTGAAGCCATAGAATTAGGAAAATCAAAAGAAATCAAATCTGTGCAAAATGAAGAAATTTGTGGCATTTGTGATGACTTAGGACAGTCAACACATGAATGTCCTAAGATTCTTATTTTTAAAGAAGTTGTACATGAGCAAGTAAATGCAATGAATAATTTTTAGAAAGCCATTTACTTCTTCTTTTTCAGACTCATACAACCCGAGATGGAGAAATCACCTGAACTTTAGCTGGAGGAATAATAATCAGTCACAATTTGAGCAACCACCACCTCCTCAGGCACAACAGGACCCTTAAAATTCTCAAGGATATGCACCTTATGTCTCACTATATAGGAAAAACCTTGAAGAAACACTACATGCATTTATAGAAAAGTAAAAAGCCATTAATAAACAAAACAATCAAACCATGATTGACATAAAGAAACTCTTGCTAAACTTTCTCCTGCACTCACAATTCACGAGAAAGAAAAATTTCCTTCTCAACCTCAACCAAATCCCAAGGGTCAGTACAGTCAAAATGAAGGTAGTTCATAAAACTAACAAATAGATCAAGTCAAGTCAGTGATAACTCTTAGGACTGGAAAGGTTGTTGAAAAATTCCCAAACCTTGTGAAAGAGATGATAAACCAATCCCCCAAGAAAATGAAGTTGACCAAAAAAAGACCAAACTCTCGCTTGCACCCCAATTTCCTCAAGCATTAAACAATTCAAAGAAATTGATCCATAACACTGAAATTTTGAAACAAGTGAAGGTCAATATTCCTCTGTTAGATGCTATCAAACAGATTCCTTCTTATGCCAAATATTTAAAGGACTTGTGCACTATTAAAAGGAAACTAAATGTGAAAAAGAAAACATTTGTGGCTGAACAGGTAAGCTTCATTATTCAGAACAATAATGTGTTAAAATATAAAGAACCTGGTTGTCCTACAGTTTCATGCATTATTGGAGAACATAAAATTGAAAAAGCTTTACTTGATCTTGTGCTAGTGTCAATTTACTTCCATATTCAATTTATTAGCAACTCAACTTGGGTGAGTTAAAACCAACTTCTGTAACTCTTCTACTTGCCGATAGATCAATTAAAATTTTAAGAGGAATAGTGGAAGATGTGTTGGTACAAGTTGATAAATTCATATATCCTATAGATTTTATTATCTTGGATACTGAACCTATGGTTGATAGTTGCAAGTCAATTCTTATTATTTTAAGCCGTCCATTTTTAGCAATAGCTAATGCTTTGATAAATTGTAGAAATAGAATGGTGAAGCTAACATTTGAAAATATGACACTGGAGCTTAATGTTTTTAACATGTGTAAGCAACCACAGGAAGTCCTTGATGAAAAGGAGGAAGTTAAAGGAATTGAAGTCATCGTAGATGATCATCTTCAAACAAGGAGTTCTTCTGACCTATTAGAAATCTGTTTAGTCAATTCATTTGATTCAGGCATGCAATTAGATGATGATATTTCTCAAATATGCTCTTTGCTTGATTGTACACAAGAAATGGAGTACAAGGGATGGAGTACAAGGGATGGAAACCAAGATTTGAAAAGCTAAAACCCATGAATTATAATACCCATGAAGAAGTACCTACACTAGAATTAAAGTTGTTACCTACTGGGCTGAAGTACACATTTTTGGAAGAAGAGCAAAGCTTTCCAGTGGTAATTTCCTTGTCTCTTACTGAAGAATAAGAATGTATGTTAACAGAAGTACTTAAAAGGCATAAAAGTGCAATTGGATGGACATAAAAAGCATTAATCCATTACTATGTACACATAGAATACATTTAGAGGATAATGCTAAAACATCTCAACAACCTCAAAGAAGATTAAATCCACACATGAAAGAGGTAGTTAGAGCTGAAGTTCTTAAATTGCTTGATGTTGGAATTATCTATCCTATCTCTGATAGTCAGTGGGTAAGCCCTACATAAGTTGTGCCTAAGAAATCTGAAATAACAGTGGTTGAAAATGAAAAAGGTGAATTAATACGTACGCGAGTCTCATCTAGTAGGCGTATGTGTATTGATTTTAGAAAATTAAATGCTGCTACTAGGAAAGATCATTTCCCCTTATCATTTCTTGATCAAATTCTGGAAAGGGTAGCAGGACATCTATACCACTATTTTCTTGATAGTTATTTGGGTTATAATCAAATACCAATTGCATTGGAGGATCAAGAAAAAACTACTTTTACATGTTCCATTGGTACTTTTGCATATAGAAGAATGCCTTTTGGCATTTGTAATGCTCTGGTAAAATTCCAAAGATGCATGCTAAGTATTTTTTATGACATGATTGAGCATTATTTAGAGGTTTTCATGGATGGCCTGACAGTTTTTGGAATTTCATTTGAAAATTATCTTGATAATTTGGAAAAAGCTCTTAAAAGATGCGAAGAAAAATGATTTGTGCTAAACTGTAAAAAATGTTATTATATGTTTACCTCATGAATAGTATTAGGTCAAGTGATATTTTCTAAAGGAATTGAAGTTGATAAGTCCAAAGTTGAATTAATTACCCATTTGCCTTTCCCAAAAATAGTCAGAGAAGTCCGTTCCTTTTTAGGACATGCAGGATTTTACAGAAGATTCATTAAGGACTTTTGTGTCATATCTAGACCATTATGTAATCTTCTATTGAAAGATGCATCATTTGATTGGACTCAAGAATGTCAAAAATCTTTTAAAAAATTAATTGGTCTTCTGACATCTACTCCTATCATGCAATTCCCTGACTGATCTTTGCCTTTTGAGTTGATGTGTGATGCTAGTGATATTGTTGTGGGCGCTGTTTTAGGCCAAAGAAAGGAAGGTAAGCCTCATGTGATTTGTTACGCAAGTAGAATTTTAAATAGTGCATAAATGAATTACACCACTACTGAAAAAGAACTACTTGTTGTAATATTTGCACTGGACAAATTTTGATCTTATTTAATTGGTTCTTCTATTGAGATTTTCACCGATCATGTCGTTGTTAGATATTTGATGTCTAAGCAGGATGTCAAACCAAGATTGATACAATGGATCTTGTTGCTTCAAGAATTCAACATCACAATAAAAAATAAGAAATGAGCACAGATCATTTGTCTAGACTTACAATAGGCTCACCTTTTGATAACACACCCATCAATGATTCTTTTTCCAATGAATTTTTATTTTCTGTCAATTTCATGCCTTGGTTTGCTAACATAGTCAATTTTCTTGTAACAGGAAAGATGCTACCTCAATAGACGCACTAAGATAGAAGGAAATTTTTGACAGAGGTGAAAATTTTTTATTGGGATGACCCATACTTATTCAAATATTGCCCTGACCAAATCTTTCGGAGATATGTGCCTGACAGTGAGGTAGGTAGTGTCATTAAAGTTTGTCATTCAGAAGCATATGGAGGTTATTTTTCTTTAAAGAAAACAGTTATGAAAATCTTGCAACGTAGATTTTATTGGCCCACTTTATTTAAGGACTGCTATACTTTTTGCAAAAGTTGTGAAAACTGTCAGAAATTGGGCTCCATTTCAAAAAAAAACATGATGCCTCTGAACCCTATCCTTGTCATTGAAATTTTTAATTGTTAGGGAATTGATTTCATAGGCCCATTTCCATCCTCATTTAGATTTGTGTATATTTTGGTTGCAGTTGATTATGTCTCAAAATGGATTGAGGCAATTCCATGCCGACACAATGATCATAAAACTGTTCTTAAATTTTTAAAAGAAAATGTCTTGTGTCAATTTGGAATCCCTCGAGCTATCATCAGTGATGGGGAAACACATTTTTGCAATAAACCATTTGAATCTTTAATGAAGAAATATGGTATTACACACAAATTGCCACCCCTTATCACCCTCAGACAAATGGACAAGTTGAATTGGCAAATAGGGAGATTAAACAAATTTTGAAAAAAACGGTTAACCCAAATCATAAAGATTGGCTTTTAAGACTAAACGATGCACTTTGGGCTTACTGCACTGCTTTCAAAACATCTTTGGGCGTGTCACCCTATCAGTTAGTCTATGGAAAACCTTGTCACTTACCTGTAGAATTGGAACATAAATCATTTTGGGTCATTAAAGCTTTCAACCTAAACCTTGATGATGCTTGCAAGATACACAAATTGCAATTAAATGAACTTGAGGAATTGAGAAATGATGCATATGAAAACTTAAAGATTTATAAAGCTAGAGCAAAAGCTTTTCATAACAAGTCAATTTTGAGAAAATCTTTTGAAATTGGTTAAAAAGTTCTGCTTTATAATTCTCATCTACACATATTCCTTGACAATTTGAGATCTAGGTGGAGTAGTACTTTTGTTATCAAACATGTGTATCCTCATGGGGCCATAGACATTGAGAATCCTAGGAATGGTAATGTGTTTAAAGTCAATGGACAAAGACTCAAACCATTTCTGGAAAACCAAGTTGATGAGGTAGAATTCATCTCTCTTTCTAATCCTTGTTATGAATAGAATTTGTAACACCCCAAATTTTCCTAAATAGTTGACAGTAATTTTGACAGTTAACAAAATTCTACTGTTTAGTGATTTCTGTGTGCTGTAAAATTATTTTGAGTATTCGGTCAGCGTATTTGATCGTTTTGAGTGATTTACTTCGTGTCAAGAAAATAATAATTTTTGGGCTGGGAAAAAATCTTTATGTATTTATTTCTCTTGATTGTTAATTATATTTAACAATCTGACTTGATTTTCATACGTTTTCTAATATTTTTGATTTTTGTGGATGATTATAATTTTTTATATTTCTCTGATTGTTTTTGGGCTGTTTGTGGGGCCCAAGGTGGCCTTACGTGGGTCCAGGTAGGTCCTGCAAAGTGAAAATTTTTCTACGCATAGAAAAATTTGTACTGTTTAGACGGAGACAGGGGATCTTACTAAACCTGAATCCGGGAATAGTTTTAGAAAATTTCTTTTACTGTGTTTTGTACTGTATTTAATTATCGGGCAATAAAAATACAGTAAATATATTCTTTCGTGGGGTTATAGCAGATAAAAATAGAAATTATACTGCTTAAGTCAATAATAGTGTTATGATAACTTTTGATAGATCAATAGGAAGCAAGTTTAATGTTTTTGACGGACCAATAGAAAGCAAGTCTAATATTGAAGACTTTGATATCAACCGTCGATTTAATCAATGGTGTAGAATTAGTCTAAGAAAATGACTATGACCATTTATAACCACTAGATGAAGAATTAATCAAGGGTGGAGATTTAGTCTTACAAAGTAGCTAGGACCATTTGTGACTATTGGATTTGGATTTAATCAATGGTAGAGATGGATCATTTATGACCATTGGATGTGGATTTAATCAATGGTGGAGATTTGGTCTTCTAAAATGGCTATGACTAATTATGACCATTGAATGGAAAGTTTGAAGGAGTAATCTTGACCTTTCATTTTGGAGATGCATCTAATGGCTAGGATTTCAAGGAGGAAAGATCCAATGGGCTAAATTAAGTCTTCTACCTAAAGCTAAACCTAAAGTCTACCTTAATCCTAACCATTGATCTAATCAATGGCCTAGAATGCTCTAAATGGTGGCTAGCAATAATGGTCACTAATTGAATGCATATGAAGAGGGGGGGATGGTTTTGAGGAGCTTAAGAGCTTAGCAAAGTTGAAGACCACATTATTGTTTTCATAATTCATCTTTGTCTTCTCCAAAAAGCCAAGACTTCATCAAATTATTTTCTCTCCATTCTCTCCATGCATGTTTCGGCCAAAGCACTCAATAATACCTTCCATCACTCTTTAATTTCAACCAACCTTATTTCTTGAATCCTTACCTTATTCTAAGCAACTTTCATGTTGAAGACTTTCTCTAAATCTTTCATCTTCAAAGACTTTCTTCAAGAGCAAAGTTATAGGGTATTTGTTGTGATGTGTAAGGAAACTTCATTTCTTCTCTCTTCTTCATATTCTAAGCCATGTTTGATCCATGGTTTATCTTGTTCAAGCTTGATATGTTATTTAACTTGTGTTTTGTTTTGTATTTGAGAAGCCCTTGGTGGTGAAGGACTTAGAAAAAGAAGCAAAGCAAGGAGCTTTTGAGGATCTTCAAGAGGTAAGAGGGAGATTCATCTCACCAACCAAGTATGGTGGTGAGAGATGGTTGTGTATTTGATGGATGGTGAATCCATGTGAGGATTCATATCCATAGTCATGTAATAATTTGTGGGTGTTTATGTGCTTTGATTATTTACCTATGCCTGGTATGATTTGCATGATTTATTGTTTTGATTAAGGCATGCTTGTGATATATATTTGAATATGTATATGTATGCCATGATTTGATGATGGAAAAGAAATTGATTTTTGGTTCCAAAGACCAAGAGAAATTTCGGCCAAGACACCTCAAAATAGGTGTTCATAAATTAATATTTTCATGAATGATAAAATTTGATGATTAGAGAAGCATGGAAAATAAACAAAGGGTTTGTTTTTCAAGAAGTAATGTTCATGGTTTTGAGAAGGATTTTTATTGATTTATTTTGGGTAAAAAGTTTCTAAACATTTTACTAAACATGAGTTTTAAATGAAAAGGGCAATGTTGATTTTAAGGATTTGCAAAGAAAGTGAAAATGGATTTGCAAAGAAAGTGAAAAATGAAAATGAACAAATGATTTGATTTTAAAGACCATGAGTCTCACGGTTTTGTTAAGGAATTTTTAATGGTTTTGTTTGTGTAAAACCATATTGACTTAGACGGAAAAATATTTGATGGTTTAAATAATCATGTACCACGATTTTGAAGGTTTGTAATTGCTTTGGTCTTATGAAACAAAGTGATTTTCAAAGTGGAAATACAATTGGGTTTTGTACAAGGAATTTGGAAAGGGAATCAGAGTGTTTTATCACTTGAGAAATGGAATTTTCGTACGTGAATGGAAAAGAGAGGTTGAAAGTGTTTGAAACTCAATTTGTTTTGAAGAAAATTGATTTTAGTATTGATTTGAGAAAAATGGAGAATATAATAGTGATTTGATATTTTCTAACGTGTAACTCATCCTTTGGGTTTTGGAGAGCGTTAGTAAATTTTAAAGTTAAAAACATTGATTTAATTCAATGGAATTGTGAATTTGTGGAATATATTGTGAGAAGGATTTTCTTGAGTAAGAAAATGTGGAAAATAATGTGAGTAGTCATATTATTTTGAGAAAGGTTGAAATGAAATTTTTGAAGGTTGAGAAATATTTTTCGTAATGGAATTATGGTGAAAAATGATTTACGTAACTTAAAAACGTGATTTTTAAGCTATGCGATTTGAAATACGTTTAAATATTTTTACGCAATTTGAAAAACTTTTAAATATTTTATGCGATTGAAATATTGTTGAAAAATCACTACATGATTGAAAAGTGATGAAATATTTTTACATGATTATGAAAATGGTGGAAAATCGCTACGCGATTTGAGAAATGTGTAAATATTTTTATGCGATTGAGAAAACGTTGAAAAATCAATATGTGATTTGAAAATATAACAAAAATGTTACGCAATTATGAAAACACGACAAAAGTGTTTTATGACTATGAAAACGCAATAACATGATTTTGCGATTAAATATACAGTATGATTACTGTTGGGCCAGTGTGTGGACCCTGATTATGAGATAATGAAATTAAAACTGAGAATGGGCCAATGTGTGGACCCTGAATATGAAAGTGTGAATTTTGCCTATGATTGGCATTTGTGCATTGAACATGCATTGGAAATAAGGAATTTTGCCTGTGATTGGCATTGGTGCATTGAACATGCATTGGAAAGATATGCATTAAGGCATATGATGATTTTCAATTGAACAAAAATTGATAGCTGATGGTATTGGGACCCTTGTGGTTGAAGAGAGAATGTAAATTGATAGTGAGGTCTGTGATGGATCTTAGGGGCGTCAAGGCGCGGCGGTCGACCAGTGGATATCTATCTGTGGGCTACGGCTGGACCATATGCCACTTGGCGATGCAGTCCGTTGCAACGCATTGACGATACCCGACAAGAACACGATTCTTTTTGAAAGCTGGACAATTGTCGTGATGAAATGGCATTGTCGTGGGCTAATCTGGAAAATTGTCTTTGGGCTAAGGCTGACAAGTAACAGAGCATTCTTCTCGAAATTGTGAAAACCTCCATGGAGTAGGACATTGAGTCTATGTGCACATGCATAACATATGTGATAACTCTACAAAAGTAGAGTTAAATGATCACTAATTGTGTTAATTTGTGTTAGTTTCCTTGTATATTCTTGATATCTTGGGTTTGAATTTGATTGATAGAGCTTTAGTGGAATTGGAACCTATTGAGCATTCTTTTGATTAATATTGACAAGTTTTAATGAAATGATCTTAGAATTATTACTCACTTAATATTTCATGCTTGATAGGTGGTTGAATCCTTTGATTCATGAAGAGTTTGAAGAATGGAGATAAAGCTTTAAAGAAGAGAAGTGGAGAAAAAGAAGAGTGGGAAAGCTCAAGAAAGATCATTAAATTGAGAGAGCAAGATAGGAATCCAAGAAGTCAAGTATTGGTTGCATTTTGATGAAGAAAAAGTGTTTAAATGAAAGCCATATACTATGCCTCGGCCTCCAAAACTATGCCTCGGCATAGTATATCAGTTTTGGAAGAATCCTGGCAGGAGGCCGCGGCATCCTCTTCTGAGGCCGCGGCATCATGCTGCGATTTTGTATTCTGCGCACCAGGAGGCCGAGGCATCCTGGAAGGAGGCCGCGGCATCCTGTTAAAATTCTGCTACGTCGTTTTGGCTCCACAAAGAGGATTTTTAATGGGTTAGGGCATCCATTTCGGGGGGATTCATTCTCTAACACTACCTGGACATTTTCTGAGCTTGGGCAGCTGTGGAGGACCTCAAGAAACCTAGGGAAACTTGATTTGGAGAGGAGGCAACAAGGAAGTTCTTGGAGATTTGCTTGCTTTTCACCATTGGAGCTAGTTTGTGCTTCATCTTCTTCATCATTTCTCTTTGGTTTCTTTTGGGGTTTTCTCATTCTTCTTGTTTTGGCTTAATGGATGTATTATTTGGTTTGATTGATTATTCCCAAATGTTGAACATGAGCTAAATTTGTTTCTAGGATTGTAACTCCTATTGATATGTAGCTTGGATTGTTGAATGTTTGTTTACCCATTTCAATGTTATAAGAGGTTTTTATCCATTCTTATGCTTCATGCTATTGATTGTTTGGCCACCAATTGGTAGATATTTGGGTTTGATTTGAACTTGGGAAAGGGAAATTGAACCTAGAACTAGAATGGGTGACACATGAACTTCCAACCCTAGGGTTGAATTTGGAGGTTTTGTTCTAAGACATAGGGATATGCTTAGGACCATGTGTAATCTTGCATAGAACTTGTTCGATATAATGCTTCTTGTTAATTGATTCTAATAGGGATATTGTGTTGATTAAGAAGGAAAGAACATATCGCCATCGGGAGAGGGGTATGTTTACATTAGAGTTCTAGATTAATTCTTCAAGTAACATTGATTGGGCTAATGGGTATGATTTAATCCAAGTGAAATATCAAGAAGGGTTACAATCCTAGGTTTTTACCATTGTGAGAATTTGATACTTTGTCAATTCTATTACTTGCTTATCTTTTATTCCAAGTTAGATTGCTCTGAATTTTATTCTTTTTAAATCAATTATTGTTGTTTGGATATTAGTAAGGCTTCCTATACTAATACTTAGTTGGAAAATTAGTTCTAGTCCTCGTGGGTTCGACTCGTACTTTTCACTCTATTACTGGAGCGACGTGTATACTTGCACGAATTTTCTCATCAATATGCATCATTATTGAGTATTGGTTATGATAATTGAACTGTTGAAATACTTAGATGATGATGATGATAATTGGATAATGATGAGGACATCATCGTGAATATTGAATGATATTTGAACTGATAAATGATTTGATGATGATAGTTGATTAATGTTGAGTGCATTATTGGAATTATGGTATGATATACCTGTATGATATGTTGTTTGTGTTATCTCTATGCTACCATGTTGGTATTGGCGTAGGTGATCTCACCTCTTTGTTATATTGTTTGTTTGGGCTTGTGTTGTAAAAATTATATAATAGATGGAACAAGTTGTCTTAGACATGACGGGTGGTAGATATTCTGAGATTTGGTAACAACATCAGAGAATGACCATTCAAGATTCGATAGCGTGCAGTGTTGACAAGGAACAAATGTCTGATGCATCAAGATGGATACAAGAAGGAATAAGTATGCTAAGTTTTCTCGTTATTGTTGTACCGTGCTATTAAGTAGGACCCGTGATGGGGTTTGCTACTATTAAAAAGAGAGTCTGTTAGTTTTATATTTCTCTTTAAATTATTAAATATTAATTGGTGTCAATATTGTATATTAATCAGTTTAAATATATTTTCAGTAATACTTATGGATTTCAGTAAGTTTATGTTTCTGTAATAAGAAATTTTAAAACTCACTTTTTATAACTCAAACCTTTTATGAACTTCTTTACAGATTATGAGTTGGGAGTCGGAAATGTGATACCCTGAGGAGGGTGTTACAGAATTTATTTTAATTTTGTTGCCTTCTTTTTGCAGTTCTTTGTGTTCCCAATTAAGTGGCGGATAACGGTACTCCATGGCTCTCGAGTCGGTTTGTTTTGAATTTTCCATAATAACTGAATCCTTTTCCTTTAAAATGGATGTCATTCTCTCAAATTTAAGAAAACATTTTCCTTCCCTTCCTCAAAATGCTCTGACAAAAATTTACAAAACTAGATGTGAAAAATTGAGACTGTTAATGCACAGGGTTATGCTGGAAGATATACGTTGGATAATTGAAGCAAAAGTCCGTCTAGCACATGAGTCTACAATTTCATTTGACTCATACATGTCAGGTCTTAGTAGAAGTTCGTATTCTAAAAGGAGAAGAGCAAAAAGGTTACAAGTCTATCACAAATGTGCACGATGGAATTGCAACAAGCGATATCGTTCTTTTGGAATGGTTTATGCAAATCGAGAAGATAAAATATTTTTCATTAAGAATGGACAGAGTAAAGAGTCATTAGATATATCTTATTAACTCTTGAGACACATTCTTGTGGATCTGTGTATCATGAACTTCTTAATTTATGGAATCTCTTTAAGGATGAACAAAAATGTTACAGTCTTGGGAATCTGACTCTAAAAGACCCTGTTTGCCAATTTATAAGAAAATTGGATGGGAAGCTTATTATCGACTCATAGAAGATGTTTAAGCTGTTACTGAACGTAAAACTAAAGGAATATGTGAGCCACAACCACAACAACATGTACATAGTATCTTCTTCATCTTCTTCTTTTTCTTAAAAGAAAAAAGAAAAAAAATAGAAGAGAGAAAAAAATGAGAAAATGAGGGCGAAATTTCAGTTGTACTTGGTCTTTAATTAGATTAGGAGCCCAGGGTGGATGTTCATCTTTTCATAGACTCAGGAGAAGACCTTCACACACTGGTATGTAAATAAGGTTTGTGTGCCATGCTCTATAGAGAGCCGTTCTCAGTGTCCCAAAGTTTACCTTCGAGGCAAGCTATGATGATGGGCATATAGAAGTTTACTCTAGAACTTGCTTTGATTCTTTTTTAGGCTACATTTTCACATGCATACATAAATATGATTGAGGCATTTTGAAATAGCTACTTTGACCAAATAGTCATCATTGCATATTTTCCCTTGTGTAACCCCTTTGAGCTTATTTGACCATTCCTTGGTTTTAGCTCATTACGTGCCTTTTAAAAAAAAACATGTTTTTACCCAACCTTAGGGAATAAGAGAGCATTGGCCTTGTTCTTGAACAAGTGTGGGGGTGTGTGTGCAAAATGTTGAAAAAAAAATAAGCTGACCACCTCTACAATCAAAGGATTATCAGAATCTCCTGATACACCAAGTGACATGTCCATACCTAGAATGAAGGTGGATGCTTAGAAATAACAAGAAGAGAGTGAGAAGGTTCAAGCTTAACAATGAATTCAATCTATCAATTTGGCATTGATCTTCAACAAAACATTAGTCAAATATTGGTCATTGTCCTTTATGATGAATGGTCTCAAACATCTTCTCCACTCTAACTATACCATAATGCTCTTCTATTTTCTTTGGTATTTATCTTGTCATATGTATATTATTCCCTCTCTTTTACCATGGCCCCATTACCATGGACTAGAATTTGATTTGTAGGAGTTGTATGGAGATGAAACTGGTGGCATTGGAAAGATAAGACAATTCCCTACAACTTTCATGAAAACCTCAAGAGCCATATCATAAGCTTGGATAACTCAAATTGGAATTGAAGTAAGAACTAGAGTGCTAATCTTGACAGCTTGACCTCTGTGTACTCATCAAGCCATATCTCGAGCTATAGGAATGATGATGGGCTAAAATTCTGATAATTGATAGTTAAGACCCAAATCTACAACTTTCATGAAGAATACTTTTCGAGATTCTAAGTTCTAGTGGGTCATATTGAGCTTGCATGTCAGAATAAAGGAGCTGAAATTGGGCCTGACCAGTTGCAATGATTGGGTCATATCTTGGGCTATAAGAGGCCAAATTGGATGTTCACGTGGGCATTTGATAGCCAAGACAAAGGCTTACAACTTTCATGAAGGCCACTTTCTGAGAATCTATCGGCAAGCATGAGTTTGACACCAAATTATTTTGTGTAAGTGAAAACAAGCATTTTTTGTAATCATCTACCTACTCCTTAATCATCCACCCACTCCTTAATTATCCACCCACTCATTGTCTCACTCATTGTCATCTTTTGCTTGTGATGCTCTATAAAAGGTGGCCTTGGATGCCTATTAGGGTAATCTTAGTTTTAGATAAAGATCATGTTATTATGTTATTTACTTGTTGTAATTTTCTTTTGTTGTAAATAGAAGTTATGATCATCATCTTCTTCTTCTCTCTTTCTTTCTTCTTACTCATGAGTAACTAATTTTCATCTTGCTTGGGTGAAGGGCTGAAGCTTTTGATAATAAAATAAGGTTAGATTAATTTCTTTCTTGTGCTTAAATGATATATTATCAAGTGGTCATTATATTTATTATATTTTGTTTCCAATCAATTTAGAAATCCTCCTTGTAAAGTGGAGTTCCTGATTCATTATAAACAAGTGGTTTGGCACAATGAATGCTTGAATCCATTTACAAGTGTTGATGTTGGTAAATAATTAAAGGAACCTTAATATAACTATGTATATAATTCTAAATGAACTTCGAATGTTTTATTTTCTACTTGAAACCTTCGTTGTGCGTGGATTTCAATTGAGTTATAAAAGGAATTAATCTTGTCCTTAATTTATTATCAAAAATGGATCTCTTAGCCTAAGCAAGTTCTTTAATTTAATTGCGAACAAATTTTATTATCTTTATTATTGTGACAAAGCCTTTCCTTACCTTAAAGAATTTTTCTTCATCAATTCCCTGTGGATCGGCCTCGGACTCTCGAGAAATTTATTACTTAAGACAACCTGCGCTTGGGTTTGCATCATTTAATCCGCATCAGTGAAATGGTGAAGCTTTTGGTAATAAATTAAGGTTAGATTAATTTATTTCTTGTGCTTGAATGATGTATTATTAAGTGGTCATTATATGTGTTACATTTTGTTTCCAATCAATTTAGAAACCCTCCTCGTAAAGTGGAGATCTTTATTCATTGTAGACAAGAGGTTGACACAATGAATTCTTGAACCCATTTACAAGTGTTTGCGTTAGTGGATAATTAAAGGAACCATAATATAATTACATATATAATCTTAATTAAACTTTAAATTCTGTATTTTTCGGTTGGAACCTCTATTATGTGTGGATTTTCATTGAGATATAAAAAGAAATAATCTTGTCTTTAATTTATTACCAAGAATAGATCTCCTAGCCCAAGCAAATCATTTTTCATTTGTGAATAACGTTTATCACCTTTATTGTTGTGACTAATCTTTTCCTTACCTCAAAGAATTTTTCTTCATCAATTTCCTATGGATCAACCTCGGACTCTCGAGAATTTATTACTTGAAATAACCTGCACTTGGGTTTACAACTTATAATTCGCATCAAGTTTTTGATGACAACCCATTTTGGATAGCCCTTTTTTAGTTGTTGCTCTTAGGTTGTAAAGCTACCAATAGTAGCTCGAAGCTCCTCCTGTTGTCATTTGAGCTCTTTTAGTTTATCTTCTAGCTCGATAATCTTTTCTTCATTTTGGTTTATTAATTGCTTGGTAGTTGAAACAGTGGTTAGCTTCGAGCGTCGCTTTTCAGCCCTGGATACATCGTTCATCAGTTTGGCTCTTTTGTCCAAGAGTTGTTGATGATCAACAATGGCTTTCTCAAAACTAGGAAATTTGGTCATTAAGTCTTCTAATAAGCTCCTGAACAACTTATTGAGTGTCTAAATCCAGAAGAACATTTTTTCAATCAAGCTACTCAAGGAGATTGACCATCTTCTATTTATTATCCTCAGTGACCATTAGCTAATCCAACCCAAGGTTCAACAAGGCAACAAGCTCTTTTAGCAATTGCATAGGAGAGATGCTTTGGACTTCAACTTCTGAATGAGTAGTCGAATGAAGAGACTTTGAAGATAATGAAGTTTTCCCTAAAAGAATGTCTTCGATCAGCCTTAGGGATCATCTTCATCATTGTCTTCATCTATGTTACTAGCATCTATATCCTCCCCACTATTGACTTCAGTTGTTTCGACTGTTTGATGGGGGTAAGCAGGGGTTTCGACTGTAGACTATTGGTTAGCTTCGACTTCAGGTGCATTTGGTTCAGGTTGGGGATAAATGCTTCTCTATACCAGCAAAAAAAAAATTATTATTAGAACAAGTCATATGAAAATTGAGTTCGAATTAGTAAAAAGTAATATATCAAACTTGAACAACAGCTTCAATAGGAGCATCTCGAGCAGCTTCTATGCTCCCTCTCTTTCAAATTGGATTTCATAGTTGAAAAACCCATTGAATCGAGCACTGAGAGTAGGAGATGCTTTAGGCAAAGGGATCGAATCCTTTGGAGTAGTTGGAGTCCTAGACCTCCTCGAGGTCACTGGGAAATTTTCTCTTAGTGATTAGTGGGAAGGTTCTTGTTTGAAATCTTAGAGATAATAAAATAAAGAGAACATTTTGATCAATATAAGATATGGAAAAATGATTTTACCACAATGTGTTAGCCCTTTGACTTACTGATGAAGATCTGGCAGTTTTCTAAGTGCTCTTTGACCTCTTGTTAGGAGGAATCAGAGTTATCAACGTCCAAAATAACTCTATTTTTGACAGCCATATGCTTTACTCAATCAGTCTTCATTGGGCTTTCACCTATGGCCTTTTCGTGAAGATTAAAAGTTAATCAAAATCATATATGAAAATGACAGATGAGATCGAAGACTAGTTATCTTTACCTTAGATTTTGGGATAATTGTGGTTTCATCAGTCTCTTTCTCAGTAGATTTCAACTTAGAAGAAGTAGGTCCAATAGACTTCTTTTTTAAGCCAGAGGTAGAGGTTGTTTTCTCAAAAGCCTTGGACTTTGTCGTCAAAATTTTATTAGGCCTTTGGGGTTTGTCCTCCCAATTTTCCTTAACCTCCAATTCTTCCATCACTCTTGTCCTTTTCGAGACTGCATTAAGAAAATAAGATGGTCAGTGGTCAATTTGAGAATAAAAGAATAAGAAGGAATTAATAAACTTTACCATGAGGTGGATATTTTATTACTCAAGTGTATCCATAGATTGGATCTCGACAATTGTCCAAATAACAGTTGGCAAAAGTCATCTCATGCTTCTTCGAGTCCTTGCCCACATCCAATGCTCCATTTTTGTGGTCTGGATACCAGTTGGCCATGCCAAAAGGAGCATTGGGGAGTGGGGGGAACTTAAGTGGGGTTTCAAAATCCTTAAATCAAGCAAAAGGATTCGAAATCAAAACATTAATTAATCTTGCATATCATTTCTGGTAATGTTTTGCTCACTTTTGCTTTAGGATTTGCTCAGCTTCTCGAACGATCAATCTTAAGTTACGAGGGTCATATTTAACTTTAAAGAATTTCTCGAACTTGAAGATTTCGTTGAGGTGCATACCTTTTGACTTCTTCTTAGCATCTCTAGTCTGCACAAAATACCCTGGATTAGTCATTCTTCGAAAGTAGTCTTCAATTGAAAGCTTTTGAGGCAAGTAATATTGGTTCCACCAGTTGGTAAAACCAAGGGTTGTGAAAAAAGAGTTTGCATTCGAATGGATTAAACCTTTCCCTTCTCTCATCATTTTTCTTGAGGAAATGTTTATATTATTTGACATCTCTAACTCTAGACTCATAAATTTGACATTCCTCTTGAATCGAAATAGGAGAGGGAATGCATTGAGAGAAGCTAAATTTCCTCAAGACGCATGATGGAAGGTATATTATAAGACTAAAGCATTACAAGAAATTTATAGATTAGCTACGGAAAAATCTGTAGCTAATCTGTAGCTAAATTGATTAGCTACAGATTAGCTACGGATTGGTCCGTAGTCAAATTTTCGTAGCTAATTAGCTACCAAAAAATTCCGTAGCTAATTTTAAAATTTTCGTAGCTAATCTGAAGCAAATCCGTAGCTAATTTTCGTTGAGAGACTTACATCATAGGTAATGGAGGCTTCCTATTTTATTTAATCATCCATGCACTAAATCTATCCCATTCGTAGAGATTTAGCTAAATACGGATAAAAAGTGGAGCTTTCTATGTCCTACTATTTATAGTAAGTAATTTGAGACTTTATAAAGTTGTGTGGCTATGTGCTCACTAATTAACAACTTATTTACGAGTCAGACTAAACCATGTTACTATTGTACTACTCAACCATTAAAAAATAGAAAGGGTTCTGTAGTGGCCTCTTTGGGATTCCTATCAGTGGTAATCCTTGAGCTGCTTCTTTTTGAGATTTTATGATTCACCAGATTTCAAAATGCTAGGCACTTGCATAGTTAGAAGGATGTTTTTTACCACTGAGTGGTCAGATTCCCTGCTACTATTCTCACGTAGTCACGGGAAAAATGAAAGAGATAAACCTTGTCAAATTGATAGTAGATTTTTAAGATGTAGTCTCCTTCTGAGCATAAATGGTTCCTAAAAGATCGCATCTAATAAAAGGCAAATAACTGATCCACTATGACCATCATTGACTAATGAAGAATAAGACTGGTAGGCACAATTTGAGCCAACCCACTTGAAAATCACATATAACAAAAGAAGAAGCATTCAGAGAAAGGAAATCCATCAAACAAACTCTAAGGACTGACAGTTCAAATCAAATCCACTACTACCCTAAAGCAAAATATTTACCTCTAATGTATTGCACTCAAAGAAGTATGGAGCCAGAGAAGAGTCAATGTACTAGCCTATAAAGATTCCTTATATTTTGTGCAACTGCCAGCATAGCAATACTGAGGAGAACTCAAAACAAAAGAAGGAAAAATAAAAAAATTTAAATTATATAACTTTGTATAATGAACAATACAAGATTTCTAATACATGGGGGTGTATGTACATAATATAGCATTGTTCTTATAGTAACTTATGCAGCAATTAATAATCATAAAAATGTACTTATACAACTTACAAGTGTATTCTAAACTTGTTATTTTTTTTCTAAAATTACATTGCAAAAGCATAATACGGTGACAAAGATACTAAGCTTTGTACAAGGCAAGTTATACCCAATGCAAATAAAGCAAACAAGTACACAAAAAGTGTACCAAATGTATATACAGAACACACACTTTTTTAGATGTCTATCAATACCATAATATAGTTTCAAATGATAAAGGAACCCACACAGAGAATGTGGATATAAATTAATCTTGAGATGTACCAAAATCTTACCAAGATGGAAGAGCTACAACAGGGAGGTGCTACGACAGAGAATCCAACCTCACAAACACAAATCAAATCACAAACATCAACAAACACAAATCGAATCACAAACATCAATAAATATAAATCGAATCACAAACATCAACAAACACCGATCGAACAAACTTAAACATTAAAAACAAGCAACGAAAAACTAAATAAAAATCATCAGACATCAAACGAAAACAAGAGACATAAATCGAATCTAAGAGAGAATAGTTGAATACTATTACCCTTAAGCAGAATCGAAGGTTGCTCGTTCAAAATCCTCAACACCAAACTTCCAAATGGAGAAGACAAGGGGATGGAGCACGGGTTGGGTGACTGGGAGGAGGTGGGTTGGGGTTTTTCATGGGTTTGGGTGTGGACGTGGGTTGGAGTGGTGGGGTGAAGGTTGGGTTGGAGTGATTAGGTTTTGCGGGTTTGGGTGATGGTTGGGAGAGAGAGATGATAGAGGTGGGGTAGGGTAGACGCGGGTTGAAGGGAGATGGGGGGGGAACAAAGTGGGCACGGGTTGGGTGGCCGGTAGGAGGGCTTGGGGAAGGGAGTGGGGCGTGGGTGGAAGGGCGGACAAGGTGGGTGGGGAACGGGAAGGGAGAGAAAGACGAGATAGGGGGAAAGGGAAAGCAAATTCAGAATGTGATATTTAGGAAAGTGGAAGGGCGAGGCTGTTGGGCGCCCTAAGGGAAGGGGTGAATTTTTTTATTACTTAGTTAGAGAAATATTTGGTAGCTAATCCGTAGCTAATTTAGCTACGGTTTAGCTACAAAATAAGTTTTTCTACATAATTTGTATAGGTAAATTATAGTAATTCTGTAGCTAATTGTCAAATAAAATTTGCATTTAAGATTTAGCTATGGAAGTTTATTCCATAGCTAATCCATAGCTAATTAGCTACGGATTAGCTACAAAAACTTTCTATAGCTAAATTTCATAGCTAAATCGTAGCTATTCTGTAGTTATTTGCTTGATAAAATTTTTTTTCCATTCATTAGAAAATTAGCTATGAAAAATTATTCCATAGCTAAATTTGGTAGCAAATTTCAAAAATTCTTGTTGTGAAGTCTTTCGACTTTGCGAAACTTAGGGACAGAATTTGAGTAGTAAACATGTTATTCCACAAATTGAGACTTTTAGATTGGGCCCTTGGGGTTTTATAGAAAAAGGTTGTCGAAACCAATCAAGGCCACAGTCTTAAGAAGCGAAAGGAGAAATGTGAAAGTTATCATAATGGAGTTTCATGTTAATGAACATAGAAAAGAAAAATGGAGGTGAGATAAATGATTTCCTTTGACAGATTTGGAAACATTTGGAGGAAAAGAACTTTAGAGATGTGGTTCGAAGATGGCGTTAAGTCAAAGTTGTAGCAACCAGAACGGACCACCCAAGTTGGTTAATGGTTTGTCTTTTGATCAAAGCAAATTAACAGTCTTAACTGTCGAAGAATAAAATTAAGCAAAGATTAGTTTGCTCAAACATATGAAGAAAAATGACAGAATAGTGTAAAGATTTAGGAACTTGAAGTGGCTTAGTACAGAATACAAAAGCACTAAGCCATAAGATTAGAAAAGTAATATGCTCTTTGTAACATCCCAAAATTTTCGTATCTCTTAAACAATAATTTTGACAGTTAACAGAATTTTACTGTTTAGTAATTTCTGGATACTGTAAAATTATTTTAATTATTCCGTCAGCGTATTTGATCGTTTTGAGTGATTTATTCCGTGTCAGGAAAATAATAATTTTCGGGTCGGGGAAAACTTTACGCAATTTAATTTTTACCATTAGGTAATTATTTTACGTAATCTGATTTGATATTTGTGTGTTTTCTAATATTTGTGATTTTTGTGAATGATTATGAAATTTTTTTACTGTTTGTGGGCCCAGGGGATGTATATGGGCCCAGGTGGCCATACGTGGGCCCAGGTGGGTCCCTCAAAGTGAAAATTTTTCTACACATAGAAAAATTTGTACTGTTTAGACGGAGGCAGGGGATCTTGCTAAACCTGAATCCAGAAACAGTTTTTAAAATTTTCTTGTATTGTGTTTGGTACTGTATTTAATTATCAGGTGATAAAAATACAGTAAATATATTCTTTCATGGGATTTTAGCAGATAAAAATATAAATTATATTGCTTAAGTCAACATTGGTGGTTTGGATATCCACCATTGATTTAATTAACGATAGAGACTTGATCTTGATTTAATCAACGATGAAGATTTGATGTTAAAAGTAAATAGGATTATTTATAACCGTCAGATAGAGATTAAATCAAGGGTAGAGATTTAGTTTTATATAATGGCTATGATCATTTACAACCATTGGATTTAGAATTAATCAAGGGTGGAGATTTGGTCTTAAAAAGTAACAAGAATCATTTATGACCATTGGATTTAAATTTAATCAATGGTGAAGATTTAGTCTTAAAAAGTAGCCAAGACTAATTATGACCCTTGGATTAAAAGTAAGAAGGAGTAATCTTGACCCTTAATTTTGGAGACACATCTAATGGCTAGAATTTAAAGGAGAAAGATCCAATGGCCTAGATTAAGTCTTCTAAAATCAAAAGTCTATCTAAATCCTAACCATTGAATTAATCAATGGCTAGAAAGGCTTCAAATAATGGCTTGAAAAAGATGACAACTACATGAATGCATTAGGAAGAGGGGGGACGGTTTTGAGCTTCATTTTGGAGCTAAAGAAAAACTTTATGTCATTCTTTGAGGTCTTGGTCAATTTATGCATCATTATTGACTATTATTGAGTACTTTGCACTCTTAGGAGAATGCATGAAGGGGGGCACGGTTTTGGTCTGAATATAGGAGCTTTGAAGACCATTATTAGCTATCTTGATCATTATTGATCATTCTTGATCATCTTTGTCTCCTCCAAAAGCAAAAACCCATCAAACTTTTCTCTCCACCTCTCTTTCAAGCAAGTTTTGGCCATGACCATCAAGAACACCTTCCATCACTTTTTAATTTCATCCAACTTGATTTTCTAAACCTAAACACCATTCTAAGAACATCTCTAGTTATGAGTTTTTCCAAAATCATTCATCTTGAGCTTCAAATCCAAGCTTCAAGTTTCTATCAAAAATAAAAAATTCCATCTTTGTGCTTCAAGAGGAACCATTCAGTCAAGACCCCTAAAACCATTCTCCAATCTCTTTTAATTTCATCTAACTATAGATCTTGAATCTACATGATATTCTAAGCAACTTTCATGTTGGAGATTTTCTCTAAATCATCTATCTTCAACCTTGTTCTTCAAGCTAAAGATTGAAGCTTTAATGGTGAAGTTTGTTTTTCTTCACTTTTCTTTTGATTTTCAAGGTTCTAACCATGATGCACATCCATGGTTCTCTTAATCAAACTTAGTATACTAATTTTGATGTATTTTGTTTTGTATTTGAGAAGCCCTTGGTGATGAAGGACTTAGAAAAAGAAGCAAAACAAAGAGCTTTTGAGGATCTTCAAGAGGTAAGAGGGAGATCCATCTCACCAACCAAGCATGGTGGTGAGAGATGGTCTTACATTTGATGGGTGTTGAATCCATGTGAGGATTCATATCCATGGTCATGTAATAATTTATATGTGTTTATGAGCTTTGATTAATTGCCTATGCTTAATATGCTTTGCATGAGTTTATGATTTTGATGGTATGCTTATAATATGTATGATGATAATATGGCATTTATATATATATATATATATATATATATATATATATATATATATATATATATATATATATATATATATATATATATGTGTGTGTGTGTGTGTGTGTGTGTGTGTGTGTATGTATGTGTATGCCATGATTTGATGATGGAAAGAAAATTAATTTTGGTCCCAATGGCCAAGGAAGAGCTACGGTTTTGATGCCCTTGAATTAGGGTTCATGTTAAAAAATTTCAAGAACAAGGGAATTGATTTTTGGGTCCCTAGAACTTAGTGAATTTCGGTCAAGACACCTCAACATAGGTGTTTACAAATTAATATTTTCATGGAAGAATAAAATTGGATTGATTTGAAGAGTATGGAAATTAAACAAAGGGTATGTTTTTCAAGAGAACAAGAACATGGTTTTTGAAGGATTTTTCTTGATTTATTTTGTGTAAAAAGATCCTAATTGTTTTTCTAAACATGAGTTTTGAATGAAACGGGCAAACGTTGATTTTAAGAATTTGCAAAGAAAGTGAAAAAAAATTGTAAAGAAAGTAAAAATGAATTTGAACAAATGGGTTTGGTTTTATAACCATTGGTATTTCGGTTTTGAAAACAAAATTTTAATGGTTTTGGTTGTGTAAAACCATATCAATTTAAAAGGAAAAGTATTTGATGGCTTTAATGGTTTTGTTTGTGTAAAATCATATTGATTTAGAAAAAAAATGTTTTGATAGTCATGTCCACATTTTTGAAGGCTTGTAATGCCTTGATTTTTATGAACAATGTGAATTTCAAAGTGGAAACGTAACTGGATTTAATACAAGGATTTTGGAAAGGGAATCAGAGTGTTTTATCACTTGAGAAAAATTTTGTAAACGAAAGACAAAGAGAGGTTGAAAATGTTTTAACTTCAATTTATTTTGAAGAGAATTGATTTTAAAATTGATTTGAGAAAAATGGAGAATATAATGGTGATTTAAAAAGTTACTAACGTATAACTTATTTTTGAGTTTTGAAAGTACGTTAGAAAATGTTAAGTTTTGAAACGTTGATTTATATCAATGGAAAAGTGATTTTATGAATTATATTTTGGAAAAGATTTCTTGAGTAAAGAAATGTGGAAAAAGATTTTCTTGAGTAAGAAAATATATTACATGAAGTATAAAGTTATATTATTTTAAGAAAAGTTGAAAAATGAATATTTGAAGGTTGAGAAATATTTTCTCAGAATGAAATTGTGGTGGAAAAATTATTTACATATCTTAAAAACGTAAATTTAAAGTACGTGGTTTGAAATACAAGAAAATATTTCTAAGTGTTTAGAAATACAAGTAAAATATTTCTACGCGATTTTAAATACTTTGAAATATTTTTATGCGATTTGAATTACGTTTAAATATTTTACATAATTTGAACTACTATTGAAAAAAATCAATATGTGATTTAAAAGTGATAGAATATTTTTACGTGATTGTGAAAATGACGAAAAATTGTTATGTGATTTGGAAAGTGTTTTATATATTTTGAGAATGATAGAAAATGATTTATGTGACGTAAAAGAATGATTTTAAGTTACGCGATTTTGAAACAGTGGAAAAATACTGTGCAATTTGAGAAACGTATATTTTTATGCGATTGAGAAAAACGTTAAAAAATTTATACGTGGTTTAAAAGTGCAACAGAAGAGTTGCAGTATTTTGAAAATGTAATAAAAATGTTACAAAATTTTGTAAACGTAACAGTAATGTTACAGTATTGTGAAAATGTAATGAAAATGTTTTGGAATTTTAAAAACGTAACAAAAGTGTTACGGTATTTTGAAAAACGCAACAGAAGTGTTGTGGAATTGTGAAAACGTAACGGAAATATTGTGCAATTTTGTGAAAACACGACAACAGTGTTTTATAACTATGAAAACATGATAAGATGATTTTGTTATTGAAAAATATAGTATGATTACTGTAAAACCAGTGTATGAACACTGTTTGTGAAAAACAACGAGTTTTGCCTATTATTGGCACATGGTGCATTTTAGATGCATTGGAAATATATATATATATATATATATATATATATATATATATATATATATATATATATATATATATATATATATATATGTGTGTGCGTGTGTGTGCGTGTGTTAAGGTATATGATTTAATTTAACAAACGAATTTGAAAAGAATGACCCTTGTGGTTGGACTTGCACTGATATATTCGTGCATTGTATAAACTATATCTGAGAAATTATGAGATATACCTGTGATTGGTATTTGGTGCATTATACATGCATTGGAATGGTCCGATGAGGACTGGATATGGCTGATTGCCTAGGAGAAACACACCTCTTGAATGGGTGCGATATGCGTAGTGTAAGTCACTTGTTGACCTTGGGGGCATCGGGGTGCGGGTTGCTTACACGGGTGGTTGGTCGCGCTTCTTCCCATAGGTTAGACCGATGCAACACACCGATGATCCTGACCGAGATACTATTCTTATTCAAGATCTGATAAAGACTGTCGTGTATATGCTAGATGTGCAAAATCAAAATGAGGATTATAGCACGTGGTCTGAGGCATGTGGTACCGACAGATCTTTTCGATCATTTCTCCGACCTGAGTTTAGCTCCATGGAGCTAAATGCACATGCATTATATGAGTACATTTATATCTGTGTGATATATTAATTGAGGAATATTGGCTATGACAATTGTTTTGAATACTTGGATGATGATGATGATGATAATGCTGAGGGCATTATCATAATTGTTGTTTATGATAATTGAATTAATAAATGCTTAGATGATGATAGTTGATTAATGTTGATGGCATGATCATAATTGTGGTATGATCTATCTGTATGATATTGCTGTTTGTGTTATCTCTGTGCTGCCATGTTGGTATTGGTGTAGGTGATCTCACCTCTTTGTTATGTTGTTTTGTTGTGTCTGTACTGTTAAAATCAAATAATAGAAGGATCGAGTTGTCTTGGACATAACGGGCAATGAATACTCTGAGATGAGTGACAACAATAAGGAGTGGACATTCAGGACTCAAAGATGTGCAGTGTTGACAAAGAACAGATGTAGAATAGATGTTTGATGCAACAAGATGGATACACAACAGAATAAGTATGTTAAGTTTTAGCGTTAGTGTTATACCATGCTATTAAGTAGAACTTGTCATAGGGTTACTACTGTTAGAAAAAAAAAGAGTCTGTAAGTTTTATATTTCTTGAATAATTGTTAAATATTAAGTGATGTTTGTTATATGATTTTAAATTAGTTAAATCTATTTTTCCGTATTACTTATAAATTTCAGTAAGTTTATGTTTCAGAAAAAAAAAAGAAATTTTAAAAACCCATCTTTTATAACTCAAACTTTGTGCGAACTTCTTTTCAGATTTTGAGTCGGGAGTCAGACATGTGATACCCTAGGGAGGGTGTTACACTCTTGATAAAAAACAATGTCAGTATCAAAATGGTTATTTTCGATAAAGGTTGTGTAATTAAGTTTTGATGAGTTGGGTTTTATAATCTCTTTGGGTTCTAAGATACTAGTGATAACTCATCCTATGGGTTTTAGACCCATTATAGCAGCCAAGTCGAAAAGAGTAGGAGTTAGCATGCCATAAGGGACATGGAATGAGTTAGTGGTTTTATTCCAAAAGAAGAAAGAACTGGATAACATAGGAGCATTATAGTCAATGTGCTCTCTGTTGAGCTGAATAAAATAAAAAATGCCAGTAGCCTTCCATTGATCTTGCTTAGCATGCATTTTCGATCCTATCTAGCCACTGGAAGTAGGAAGATTTGGTTTAGGGGCCTGAAGGAGGTGAGCTTCTAAAAATCTTCTGGAAAGAGTCAAAGAAATTAGTTTTTAGAGAGACACCAAAAGCATAATTGGATTCGCCCTCTAGACACGGAAAGAAATGAAAAATAGACTCGTAGTTATTAAGAGGAATGGTTGGTCCTAGAAAAGCATACTTTTCGTTGGTAATGGAGAAAGGGATTGTTACCTGAGACTTCCAAAGATCTGAGTTGTCAGTGGAAGGGTTAGGGGCAAACAAAACCCTTCTCTTCTCTAGAGGAGTGGCAACGGTGGCAGCATTTAGCAGGACCACCATCACGTCAGTCTTAGAAGTGGAGCAAGACTGTTGAGTTGAGGCAACTTTGGTAGAAGAAGATGATATATATTGCGATTTTAGAAAAGGAAAATGTGTAGATATGGTAGGAAATGGTGCAAAGAACTGCTTTTGACCAAAGATTATGTTTTTGTGGTTGAAAGGGAAGGCAAAGAACTGAGAAATTTCAGAAAAGGTTCAAAGCGCAACAATGGTGCACAAGGAAGCTTAGAGAGAGAAAGCAGAAGAGAAAAAACTCAAATGCAGAAGAGGGTGAAAAGTGAGCCACAAGAACTTGCTTGGGGTTTTAAGAGCATTTAGAAAAAATGTATGTTCCCTCATTAATTAACTGGTGTTATGATAAGATGGTTGAAGTCGTTTACCCATAAAGACCATCATTAGTAGCGAGATTCCCCAAAAAAGTGGGAATGTAGGTTAATGCGGGAGTGGCCATGTTGTGGCTATAGAATAATTTAAATTTTAAAATTAAAATTTAGATATTTTCACCTGACCTTTCCTTGACTGCTCATGTCAGTTTGAATTGATAAAAAGTGACTAAAGCTTTAAGTCAAAGTTTAATCGAAAAGTAAGGCTTAAAATAATAATATTTATCTCTCATACTTCGAGAATAAATATTGGAGGGCATCTGTTGGTATAAAAAAAATACTTTACGATTCAAACAATTTCTATATGTATTTGAAAGCTTAGTATTGATGATATTTACTAAGTTATGAACTTACATATACTCTAATTTTATTATAGTCAAAATTGTTCTGGAACTTGGAGTTACCAAAATGGTAATTTCGATTTGGTCTCGAAAATTGAAATTTAAGAAGATTGGTAACTACACTTGAGATTTTCTAAAGACAGAAGTGAAGATCTTGACTAGAAGCCAGTAGTTATTTGAAGATTCAAATTTAAATTCATATGAGAGAATTTGAATTTAAAACAGAAGTTAATAGCAGTTATGAGTGTAAGATCTTGACAAAACAAGGATTGCTGATAAAGATTAGGTAGTTACTTGTAGCACGAGGATTGCTGACAAAGATTAAATAGTTACTTCATAAGGATTTCTAACAATGATTAGGAAGTTTTCTTTGTTTTAGACTCTTGTCAAGATCTTGTAAAGAGGTAGTTATTTAGGATTTCTATAAATACCAAAATGATGGAAACATATAGGGGTTGGAATTCATCTACTTATACTACTCTCTAAACACACTCATAAGTCATTGCGACACACAAGCAAATTGAGATAAAACCAAGTATGTTTTCATCCTATTTTCTTTCTGTACACTTTACAATTATATTGTAAATCTAATTCAAGTTCATTTGCACTTCTAGTCATTTATTTTCTTGCAAGTTCTCTTATACTCTTGATCAAGTGATTCTCTCGAGATCATTTGATTTCTTTTAATTGTTTTTCTTTTCTTGCTTTCTTTACTTTTCTACAAGTTTATATTCTTGTCCACTATACTTTCTTGCTCGTTTTTTTCCTTGCCTTTACATTGCTTTCCTTTAAATTGCATTCATTTATTATTCAATAGATTATCTTTTCTATCAATACTTTATATCTATGTTATTTACATTTCAAGATGTTTAATTGCTTTTCTTTAGACTGTTTTCTTTAACTTATTGCAATCTTTAACTTTCGAGCAAGTTTACTTTCAATGCATCTTTACTGCCTTTATTTTCTTTACTTTTACCAAGTTTTTATCATTCTATTGTTATTAATCAATTTCGATCCACATCTCTTTGTGGTATATTCAAAATTCTTCTTGACATTTTTATTAAAAATAAGTCAGTATGTACTAGAGAATCCTTAGAGGAAGATATTCCCTTCTCCGAATCAAGATCTGAAATGAAATTTGTTTGTTGACAAAAACCACACTAAACACATTGGAAACTAGTCCCCAAAGTACCATTAAAAGCTACTTTTATATGTAGATAATAAAGCTTTTGTTTAGAGTGAATAAAAAAACATTCACGTTATTCGTCCAATTTTTATACTTTTAACTTTTTTCAACTCACTCACAAATTCATTTTGTATCTTGCGAGAATGCTACAGTTGCATACAAGATGATTTGACATCTCTCTCACATTAACATATAGTGTAAATACGGTGTATGTATAAAAGTTGGACACAAAACATTTTCCATAAAAAAATAGCTTTCGTTTAGGTCTCATTATATTGCGGAAGGTCACGTAGGTTTTTCCATTGTTGCGAAAGAATGGGCTGTCTAGAATCTAGAGTGAGAATGACAAAATGTTTGATATTTCTGGTATGTGATATTATCAACCAAATTTATAATACTTGACAAATTAATGGGAAGTATTTAACAATAATTAGTCATCGGATACTCAATATTTTAAATGTTTAAAACATATATTAATTATAACAAATATATATATTGTTTTTTTAAAACTTTTGCGAAAGCATTTGACTACCCATAATCAATAGCTAAGCAATACTAGTATGAGTTTTTTTTTTCAGTACCTGACTACATAACATAGTTTTGTAATTTTTTTCACTACTGCATGTGTTTCATTTTTTTTTAAGGCTTAGGAACCATCTTATAGTAGTCTTGATGAAGGAGTTCCCTAATAAGATCCCTAAGTGGTTGCCTAATGAAGTCTGGGAAAGGAGTTGGGGAATAAAGATGGAAATGTGGAATGAAGAATATTTGTGAAGATTGAATCCATTATTCTTCTTGCATGTACCCAACTCCAACCATAACACGAGGACCTAGTACAAGTGTTTCTTATATTTTGGATTTCAATACTTGGAACTTAGGACTTATACTACTAGAAAAATCAGATTTAGAGACAGAATTTAGAGACGGACAAAATTTTGTCTCTAATAGAGATAGAAATAGAGACGAAAATGATGATTCAGAGACGAAAAATAAATTTTACTATTCAGAGATGGAATTTAGAGACGGAAATTATCCATCTCAGAAATTTTCGTTTTTATTTCCATCTCTAAATGATCAATCTTAAAATTTAAAATGTCAAATAAATTTAGAGAAAAAATTTAGAGACAGTAAATTTTCTATCTCTAATGACACTATATTTCATCTCTAAATAATCCATATAATTTAATTAAGAATTTTTTTAATTAAAGTTAGAGACGGATTGTTTCCGTCTCTAATGTCTTGTACATTAAAAGGTTTCAGGAACCTCTATCCCAAATTAGACCCGCATGAACTCTCCTCTGCGCTCTTCGTGAACTCTCCATCGCGCTCCACGCCTCCTCTGCGCTCTCCACCGTGCTCCACTCCTCCTATGCTCTCTCTGTCACACTCCACGCCTCCTCTGCTCTCTCCATCGTGCTCCACTTCTCCCCGTGTCGTGCACCGCCCTTCGCGCTCCACACGTCTCCCATCCGGCCACCATTTTTCTCATATCTGAGTTTGGTAAGTCTCCCTGCAACATATATCATCATTTTTCTTAGATCTGAGTTTGGTACGCCCTTGAAGCCATTCACAAAGGCAACACCGTCGTTGGAGTCCGCAGCACCAATAACATCATTTTTGGTTTGTTAATATGGTTAGATAGTCTTAGATTCCCCCCTCCCCCATTTTCTTAAGACCAAATTGTTAATTTTCTATGTGTTTACTTGGTTGTCTTTTGTTGTGCCTATGTAGTTGTTTCTTATAATCAAGAGGAGGTTGAAGAGATGCAGTGCTTTAACAAAGAACCAGACATTGTTTAATTTGTTCAGGGTAAACTCTTGAATTATAGAGTTTAATATTTCTATTATGTGTAAAAGTGACAATGCATATAAGCTTTCTAACATTTTTCCTTTTTTTCTGTTTTCATTTTTTTGGGGCTTGTTTTGAATCATGTTTCCAAATCTGTGGATGATTGCTCTACATGTCCCTTGGAATCAAACTATTATTTCTTGCTATTGTCTATGTCAACTTATTTACTTCTATCAATTGAACTTCTTTCATAAAGGAAAAAAAAAACAAAAGAAATGAGAATAAAGATCCTTGCTCAAATAAAGTTAAAGGATTCCTGTAACACCCCAATTTTTAGAAAAATATTCCGAATGTTCTGTTTGCTGTTTTTCAAGCTTTTGTGTAAAAGATCGTTGTGTCCCTATTTTACTGTTTCTTGTTTTTCTGTATGAAATACAAATATATATTATAGGCTATGATTTTCTTTGGGTGTTTTGAATATTTTGCTTCGAGACCGTAAAATAAAAATTTTCTTAAGCTACTGTTTTAATTTTTCTGGGTGATATATAGATATATAATACTTTCTGTAATTTTATTTGAACGTTTTGGATGATTTGTTTCGTCGTGGGGAAAAATTAAAAAATAACCATTACGTCCCGATTGTAGTGTTTTTAATTTTTCTATATGATATAGTGTTGAATATTACTGTCTGTGATTTTATTTGGACTTTTTGTGTGATTTGCTCCGGGACAAGAAAATAATATTTTTCGGGCCGGGGAAATCTTATTTTAATTATTCAGAACTGGGAGATCTTACTAAACCCGATTCTGAATGATACTGTAATTAATCTTTTAATTTTTAGGATTTATTCAAAATAAAATAATTTTGTATTATTATAATATTATTTTATTAGTCAAGATAATTAGATGACAATGACCAGAAATGTTTTGCGGGACCCACGTTTAGTTAAAACAGTTAACTTAGTAGCTTAATTAAGCATCATTAGTGATGGAACATTCAAGAACATAGTGACTAAGCTAGATGACTAAGCTTGATTAGTGACTAAGCATGGTGACTAGGTTAAGTGACAAGGCTAGGATTAACCAATGGGAGCAAAGCTTGGTGAACAAGGCTTAATCTTGATCATTGATCCATTCTAAGGCTTGGATGAAGCCAAGCCAATGGACACCTTGCATGGCTTGAAGTCCACGGCCATTTGGCTTTTGGAGGACAAAAATCACTTCATTTGTCATGCATTTTCTCTCTTCTCTCTCTTCCAAAAACCCTAAACTCCATTGAAGCTTTCTTGAAGCTATATTCAGCCAACCCATAAACTACACCATCCAATCACCCAAAATTTTATCCAACCAAGTTTCCTAAACCTAAACACAATCCTAAGAACATCTCTTGTTGGGAGTTCTTGCAAAATCCTTCATTTGAAGCTTGGAAACCTACTTAGAAAATTTTACCTAGAAGGTGAAATTTCTTGTTTTCCATTTCTAAACTTTTTTTCAAAGTTCTAAGCCATGATTTATCCATGGTTTAAGCTCTTTTTTATGGTTAGTAACTTGTAGAATTTTTTTTTAAGTTTGTTAGGTTTTGAAGGAGAAAACCGAAACCTAGAGGAGGTGTGAAAGAGTATTTTTGTCTTCATTTAAGGTAAGAGGAAGACTAATCTTATCATCCTTGGGTGGTGGTAAGAAGATGGAGATTGATTGTTGTGATTGTAGAATCCATAAGGATTCTTTGTGTTTGTTAGGAGCTTATTTGTGTGGTTGTTAGTAGCTTTCCTATTTGATGTTTGTAATAATTTGTATGATGTTGCATGTCTACAAGCTTTGATTTGCATGTCTACAAGTTTTGATAATTTGTATGTGTTAGAAATGCATGATAATGTATAGGATGTGAATAACATGCTAAGGAATGCATGAGTGTTCCAAAGAGCACCACACTAAGGCTCACGGCCATTGACTAAAAGGAGAACCAAAATGTTCTCATTATTTTCTTAAAATGTGATTTAATTAACCTAGGAAAATTAACAAGATATAAGATTGTTTAGATCAAGGAAAATGAATTTAGAAATCAAATGACACAAGTATATATTTCGGCCAACATGCCAAATCAAGAATCCATGATTTCTAAAATCAATTTCAAATCTATTTCAATTAAAAAGATGTAAGATATGTTAAAAAGGAATTTTTTCTAAAATGAGTTTTGAAGAAATAAATTGATTTGAATTAAGTTAATCAACTAAAATTATTGATTTTACTATTAGAAAGGAAATACAGTAACTTTTGAGAATTTCTAACATATGGCTCATGCTATAATTTTGAAGCATGTTAGTGGTTTTCAAAAGGATTAAATTATACAGTTAAAAATTAAGTAAACATAATTTTTATGGAAAGATTAGGAAACCATTAATATAATTTTCTAAACAAAATACTGTCAATTTTTAGTAAAAACGGGCAAATAAGATAGAAAAGATGTCCAAAAGACAGTATACGGTATGGAAAATATTTTACGTAGTTTAAACGTATTATTTATTATTTTTGTTTATTTAAACAGTAAATTTTAAGGGATTTGGACAAGAAAATGATTTAAAAACCTTACGCGATTGAGAAAACGTATTAAAAATCTTACGCGATTTACAAAAATAGCAAAATATATTTACGCGATTTAAAAACGTTTGTAAAAACGACAAGATTGTGAAAACGCGATAAAATTTCTACGCAATTGATCAAAACAGTATTTTCTGTATTTTTCTGCTGTCGGGCTATGAGGTGAACCCGTACAGGCTTTGGAACAGTATTTGTCCGGTGAGACTTACTGTATCTTTTTATCTTTGAGGATATATTTTTAATGAGGGTATTTTGGTAATTTCTCATATATTGAGTTTATGCCAATTTTTTGGTGGATTGGTTGACGAGGTGAATCACATTGTGTTGTCGATGCGATAAACGTAGTGTGGTTCATTGTCTTTATGAACTTGGAGACGTTAGTGTACGGGATCCTATATATGGACAGTCGGTCGCTCCGCTGGGCCGTGGTAACCGATAGCACACTAATGGACTCGACACGCACTATTTTTAATCGAGATCTTGTAAAGTCTAATAGTACATTGCCTGTAGTGCCACAACGTGAGACCGTGAGCTACACCACGCCTTGGACAATGGGTTCCATGTGACGTGGGGCTATAGACGCAACGTGTGACAGCACAATAATTTGGTTGGGCAGCCGTGGTACTAATAGATTTTGCGGGTCATTCTCTCTCTAATATCTGTATGTGTTTAGCTCCATGGAGTAGGATTGTGTCATATTGCATATGATTGTATCTTGGACATTGTTTTATTTTATCTGTTTATTGTCTAATTCTTATGTTATTTTATCTGTGATATTATTTTATCTGTGATATTATCTTATCTGTGATATTATTTTATCTGTGATATTATGTGTTGTTGTGATACTATTCTGTTACTAATTACTGTTATAGCTTTTCATATTGCATGAACTGTATATCTGTTGTTTGTCGTTTTCTTATTTGCCATGTTTGTGATGATTTTAGATTGTCTTACTTCTTTATTGTATGTGTTTTCTGTATATTTATTTACGTGGTAAAGAGTTTGAGGAAGAGGAACAGCCTCTTGAGATTTTGTATCCTGAGGAGGAAGAAGAGCAGCAAGTCGAAGATCAATACGACGATCAAGAACCATCTGATCATCCATATCCATTGAACTAATTTGTTTGGGTATGGCGGTGCCAGGATTTTTGGGTTTTGTGCAACTTGAGTTTCACGGCGGATCGTTACCTTGGCATCTGCAGGGAGATAGAGACTCAGTGACTTACGTGGGACAGTTGACTGTGTCCCTACGACATACGTTTGATGGAGAGCCAGTTATGACGACTACGGTGTTTTTGCACTTAGAGTTGCCTTTATCTCTTAGGCGTCATTGGGGTGGTGTGTCCACTGAGCCTAGTGAGATGAGTATCGTATCGACTGCGCGGTCTCGTTTCCGCCGAGTGTCGAGACATCTTGGATATTTATCTTCTGATGAGTTTCCTGAGAGTGATCCATCAGAGGGTTAAATGTTTATGATGTGTATTTTGGGCGCGTCTGCGTATGTATATATTGACTCTTTACTGTTTTTATTTTACTGTTTCTGTTTAAATATTTGTAGATATAGTTGTAAATTATTTGTATAACTTATAACTTGGACCATATGTATATTATGAGTGATGTTATTCTGTTGGTTTTATGTTTCCGTGTTATTTTATTTAATAATATTCTGTTTAACAGGAATTATTTTACAACCCGTATTAGCACGTAACAAATGTTTTACAACTTGGGTAGATTTTATTTATCTTTCTTTTATTTTCTTTATATATGTGACATCCCCACAAGGGTGTTACAATTCCATATAATGATGAGATATGGTTATGCTGACTCATGTTATGACAATTCCTCTAATTCTGCTGAAGATGGAGGCCTTGAATTCAATTCATGGGACTTGTAGAAGTAAGGGCACACTCTAGTAAAAGAAAATTATCACTTTATATTTGCTTCTACTTCCTTGATTCAATTAAATTTTCTGACTTGTTCATTATGAAGCACAACACTGGGCATTGTTGTAATCAGTCTTGTAATCTCATTACTATGTTCTTATTATTCTAATGCATTTACTCAAGCTTAACAAATTAGTGTTGTTTCTGACATGTCAGTTTCAATATTAATTATTTGCTATTATTGTTGTTAATGTTAGTGAAGAGTCTACTCTGGATGTTCAGGGTGTTTCTTTGATAGATAAAGCATAAGTGTACTGATGAGCTTGGTTTCTTTGCTAATTTTGCTTTTGTTTATATGTTCAGGATGAAATGTCATTTTCTTCCTAAGTATTCTTTTATCTCCTCCTTTTAATAAAGTTTCTTCCCTTATATAAAAAGAGAAAAGAAAAGAGTATTTTCTGGCCTCTGGAGGATAGGTCATGGTTGATTTTGGACTAAACTGCGTGTTCTTTATGCAAACCTGTTTGTTATAATTTAGTCATTACATAAAATAATTGTTCTACTTTAACTTTAAGATTTTCCTGATGTAGTCCATATAATGTATTGAGCGTAGTTGGATATGGTGGAAGATTTACATAAAAAAGGCCATGTGATCTCTCTCTGACAGTAGGGTGTTAAGGGATTAAAAAGAATACTATTTAACTTTCTGAGGGTAAAGGGAATTAGTTTTTAATTGCAACATATACTGGAATGTTATAGGTATAGCTTTATGCAGTTATGACATTATTCCCTTTCAATCTTAGGTTTTCCAAAGAATTCTTAAAGCATATGCTACAAAGCTCTTTGCAAGAATCCCAAAGGGGGGCACGGGAATTGTTGCTGCAGCTACAGGCATAGATGGGCAGACAAAGGTATGTCGAAAGGAATTAGTTTGTCATGATTTTATTGCTTGTCAGGAATTGGCTTGAGTTTGATGATAATTTAACCAATGTTGCAGGGTGAAAGGGGACACAGATTGGTTCTGGATCTTTAGTTTATTGCTTTTGTTCTTTCTCTATGAAGTCCTAATTTTTTTTATGTTGCATTGGTTCTGTTCTAGTTTTTTTGATGGAGTTGATGGAGTCTTGATTTTCCATATGCTTTAGTGGTTCTATGTTTTTTTTTCCTCCCCTGTTGAATGTATGCAATCTTGGTTGTTCCACATGCTTAGGTGATCTTAAATATTGTAATTGATGTGCATGCTTAAGTTAATTTTCTATTTTTTTTTAAATTTCAAAGTAACATAGTAGGTAGAACAAGATTCTGCTATACACTTAACATACTTCTCTGATTCCAAAAATTCCTTTGAGAGTTTGGTTCATTGAGTTAATATATATTGGAAGTCTAGCTATCTTCGTGTAGTTATAAATATAGTTATGAGTTTGTTCACACACACACACACACACACACACACACACATATGTATAACTCTTCCATGTGGACTTTTGGAGGAAAATACTGATTAAGACAAGTTGCTGAAAAACAGTTGATCCAAACTATATATAGTTTTTTAAATGAGATCTCAAACTCTGGTTCTGTTAAGAATTGGCAACCAAAATCATTTAATTTTTTTCGCTTTGTTTTCTAGATTTGAAACAATTAAAATAATTGGTAACTTATACTGAGTTTTACTTTTTGTTGATTACAGAGAGGAGTTTATAAAGGTGTTGTGCACTTAGAAGAGTTAAATATTCTGTTAGGCTGAAAGTATGCTCCCATTTGTTCCATTATCAAACTTTTGTTTAGTTGTTAGTACTGGAAAGTGAATCATCCATATCTTTATGTTCAATTGGATTGCTTACAATGAATTTTACAAAGGCCATGCCTCCTCAGTATAAATTGGTGTGTACTAGTGTGATAGTTCTCTTTTTATTATATTATCTCTTATCCAATTGTGTTGTTATGTTTAGGTGCTTTGCTTGTGTCACTTGTTGCTACTCCATTTGTTTTAACTGCAAGTTTACTGCATTTGCCTAAGTTTTATGCCCTTCTTATAGGTAGGCTTCTTTCATACTTGACATAAAAGCTAGAGTTCAGTTGTAAAAAAATGGCATTCTTTTTTTTTCTCTTGATAATCTATTTCTTTGGTGATATAAAGTTTTGCCACTTATCCTTCTAAAGTTGATACTATAAAGTTAGTTAGCATACAAGTTGTACTCTCAAGTTTGTCTGTCAATGTTAGAACTTGCATGTTGCATGCATTTCATTATCACCATGTCATTATTAATTCCAATATGCATTGGTTTTGTTTTTCCAATGCACTGGATTTGTGTTAATGGTGTCCCAGTGTTAATGTATGATTGTCTCTTATCAACAGTTTAAAGGAAATTTTGAGTTTCATTGTCTAATATGTATCTTACTTTCTTCCATAGGTCTTTTAGGGAAGGAGCTGAAGAACTTTATGAGTGTTATCAAAATTGAGTAGTTTCTATGATAACTACACCAGACCAGTTCACTGTTGGCCAAACTGTGCCTTTGCGACATCTAACATTTTGTTGTTTGTAACTTTATGAGAATATCCAAACATCATAGTAATGAGTACATGTGAGTATGATAAAGATTTAAGGTTGAGTTAGTCAGTCTGTGGCCTATTTGTGATTTTCAGCTTTTGAGGCTTTTAGGGATAGTAATTAGACAATTAGTTGATATTGATGTTTAAGCAGAATGGAGAGCTCTTTCCTTTCAAAGATGGTAATTACTAAGTTTTGTTTTGTTCATTGTTAACCAATATACTTCTTGATTTTTAATGTGGAAAAGGAAGTCAATTCTGAATCTCTTAACTTCTTTACACAGCTTAAGTTTGAAAACTTCACTATCTGCCTAGGAAAAATGCCGAATTGGTTGTGTATATATGCATGCCTATTAGTGACTTTGCTGAGTTTTGCATGTGGTACCTGTTAGGCATATGATGTTGCCATATTAAGTGAATGTTTTTAAACCAAATTATTGATAGTAATTGCTATTAATTTATGTATGCTATTAATTTCTCTTGGATAATTATAATAATTAATGATTTATTGTGATTTTTGGTAAATTTTGATTTTGGATAATTATATGCATAGGAAAATAGATTTTTTTTAATAAAATGAAGGTATCTAGTTGTGGCAAATATCAATTAGATGCTTAATTTTTTTTAATATTTTTTAAAAGATTAGATATGGATTTAGAGACGGAAAAATCTGTCTTTAATTTAAAGACAGAAATAGAGACAGAATTTTTTCGTCTCTAAATTAGAGACAGAATTAATTTTTCCGTCTCTATCAATCAGAGATGCCAGATTTAGGGACGGAACAATTTCTGTCTCTAATTCTGTCTCTAAATATTTAGAGACAAAATTTTATACATTTAGAGATGAAATTTGTTTCGTCTTTAAATCTAAAAATTTTAGTAGTTTTAATTAAGATTTGGTTAATGGATGTTAGTTTTTGAATTTGTATAATGAAAAAAGAATATCAGATGCCCACTCCATCGCCAATCCCCTCTTTACACCTTCACGGGCAAGTGACTCTCAAGAGGCTAAATGATGGATTTATTGAATGCTCATTTAAATTTAATTACTATTGTTGGCACCTGCTTTAAAACTTGGAAATGAAAGTGTTACAAGGAATTTGATTATAGACATCTAGCTAATGAATGCTCATTTAAATTTAATTAGTATTGTTCAATCAGAAGAAAAAAAAATTAATTAGTATTGTTGGCACCAGCTTTACAACTTGGAAATGAAAGTGTAATGAGTAATTTGATTATAGATATCTAGCTAATGAAAGCACACGCTTGCATCATCATAATGTAGCTGATAACTGTCTACCCCATTGATGATGACAGTTTTAATAAAAGTAATGCTATACACACTAAAAAAAATTAATAAAGTTATAATTTGTCAAAATTTAAAGATAAATATTGGATAAGTTAAAATAGTAAAAACAACTCATTTATTTAAGAGTCAAATAACAATGTCAACTTATTCGAAAAAAAAAAGAAAATTAGATTAAGATCTTTTACAGTCTTCTTTTAACTACAGAGGATTTCCACGGTTAAAAACATTTTTTTTATCTTAAAATATAAAAGAAAAAATGAGGTATTAAATGATTACATGTCAAACAGCACCACCTGCATTTCGATTTCGAACTGTTGGGAATCCGGCTCCAAAAAATTCTGCCCATCTAACCAGTATTTCTGTTTATAACAATGATATTTTCATATTTTTTTATATTATTTATTAAATTATTAATTAAATTTTTTCTTATTTAATCATAATTATTCAAAAATAATATAAATAATAATATAATACCAAAAATGATGTAATAACATTTCCCTTCTCTTTGTAAAATGTTCACACAAAAACCTTTTGAAATGTATTTTATTTATATATATATATATATATATATATATATATATATATAGGGATCAATTCTGTACACGTAAGTCTTTTTTGAACACTCATTTTTAATCGTTAGATTCACTTTCATCTAATAGTTACTTTTAATAAAATAATCTCAATCATTAGATAAAGTGGATTTAATTGAAAATGAAACAGAAGTGAAAAAAGACTTATTAAGTGTTTGTACGAATTTGAATGACAGGTAAGAACTACGAAAATCTTGTCAGTTCTCTTAATCAATTATGATTTTTATTATTAAAAATTTCTTCTCATTTTTTTCATTTAATTACAATTATTAAAAAATAATTTAAAAAGTAATATTAAAAAAAATAATATAAAAACATTATTTTCTTTCTTAATAAAAATTCAAGTACTTAAAACAAAGAATAAGATATACTGATTCTTTTTTGAGATTTGCACACATTACACACATTTCCCTTTTCATTTTAAAAATTACAATAACTTTTATATAGTCTCTGGCTTTTTTTTTTAAACTCTCATACGGCAATGACCAAAATCATCACCACACCACTTGCATCATTCCATTTGCCACCCCTACCCTACTATATGTGTTCATATGATTTTTTATTTAAGTTGATTATGAGTATTTTAGAAAAGTGTTAAAGATCTCTACGAATATTGTTTCTGAACCAAAACAACTGAACATTTCATGAAATGTTCCTGACAATATTTTAGATGATCCCAGAAGTCACATGTCTCATTCCACAACCAACATCCTTCATTTTCTTTTGAATGATTTTGTTGTCAAGTTTCCACTTTTAGTTTCAGTCCTTTTTTTTCCTAATAAAACTTTTACTTTTGAATCCTTTAATCTCCCTTCACTAACCAAGTGCAAGTATCGCTGTCCTCGTCTGTTCTTCACCCTCTATGAAAATTAACATAAAAAAGAGTAACAAGCTGATGATTTTTGACTATAAGCATGAGCAAAGCAGGCATTAGTTTGAAAAAGAAACCACGGGTGACATAAGAGATGAAAGCACAAGTAGAATTAATGTGAACAAGAATATGGAGGATCTAGAATTATAAAACGGCATGTACAATTATCAGTTCAGGAAATTTAATGACCAAGTAATTTACTTTTGTTTTAGCTCCGTCCCTATACAGTTTTCAAGCATTAGATTAAAACCTCTATTCTCTCTGTTTGGGGTAACAGGATATGCCTAATCTTCTCAAGTACAAGGGACGAAAATTTGGGACGATAAATGGGCCAAACTTGGTTAGAGATAATCATAATATTGATGATACTCACCCATTCACAGCCAAGATTGACTTTTCAAGTTTCAAATCTATTGGCATGAGTAGCATTCTATAGTGAATGATTTAGAGTTAGGTTGCGATGGGTTCAATTAGAGTTAGGTTCAACTAAAGCATCATATTCATTTTTCTATGGGCCATCTCTCTTCCCCATTGTCGTTTGTCTCAAGCTCGTTGACATATACTAGTCTTTAGGTAGACCTACATTGAGGAATGCAATACTGTAATTAATTAGGGCAAATCACTCTCAGATAGTTCCACAGGAGTTAGAAGGAAGATGTAACATGTCAGTCAGACGAAATCGACCATAACGTATAAATGGCGGGTGGGGCATGAAACTGAATGGAGGGTACAAATTAAATGACAAGCCAAATCAATACTGGAATTTGGAACTGTTCCAATAGGAATAACAACCACATTAGAAGTGTAAATTGGTTTGGATAATTTGATTAATCTAACCAGTCAGAACTAAACTAATTAAATTAGTTCGATTTGATTCATGTATATTGATTAGTTCTGATAAAATTCAAATCAAATAAAATTTAATTGGTTCAATTTTCGAATTTGAAATTTTAAATCTAAGAATCGAACTAAACTAAATATTATATATATATATATATATATATATATATATATATATATATATTATTCTCATCGATTCTTGATCTTTCCAATATTACACCTATTGATTTCAGTAACTTGATGTCATTAAATGTGAGACGTGAACTTGATTCACATGTACTAGATGAAGTATTGAACTTCTTACGTTAAGACTCTTCATCTACTTCAAATCCAAGATCCGAACCAAACAAAACTATATATATATATTCTCATTGATTCTTGATCTTCCTAATACTGCACCTATTGATTTCAGTAACTTGATGTCACTGAATGTGAGACGTGAACCTAATTCACATGTACTAGATAGAGTATTTAACTTCTTACTTCAAGATTCTCCATCTGCCGAAGTCATAATTATTGAAGGTAATATATTAATGTTTAATCTTCGATAGTGAGTCATATAATTAATTTGGTTATAACTTTTTTCTCTATTCTCTCTTTACAATTCTCTGTCTAATCTTATTTATTCCTAATTGGTCGACCCCAATCCACAATTGCCGATGCAATTCACCAATTCTCTTTTCTTTGTTATGGTGACGGTGTTCTTTTGGAACTCATTGAGTGATTCTTTGGTGTACATTCTAGTTCACAGTAAGGTTTCTTTTGTTGTTAGCAAAGTCGAGAAACTTGATATCTTGGTGTTGTGGCTTCTTAGGCTTACGATGGATGAGTTACATTGTCCATTGACATTTGGTAAGATAAAACAATAGGAGGTGGCAGGATAAATGAAGATTATTCATAGGATAGATAAGTCAATGTGGTATTGAGAGTGATCTTTGAGGACTACAACGTTTCTATTGTTAAATTCTTGGATATTAGTTATTGAAATAAAGATGAAGGACCATAACGTTTTCATTTGTGCTTATTGCAGGATCAATACAAAAAATGTGTAAATTACGGCAATTTTAATACGGTAGTTCAAAAAACTGCCACAATATGTAGTATAATATGTCAATTACGCACCTGCCGTATTTTACAAAAAAAAAATGATAGTTAAATGTATAAAACGACAGTTTTAACCGCCGTTAATTTCATTTTAAATTTTTTAAAAATTGACAAAAAACTCATTTTTCCTTATCTCCCCCACTCGTTTGTTCCCTGTTCACTCACTCTTTTATTCGTTTCTTTCTCCCATTCTTGCTTGTCCGCTTGTCTGCTCTCCCGTTCGCTCCCTGCTCGGTCGTCTGCTCTCTGCTCGGCCATCCGTTCTCTGTTGTTCTCTCTTAGCCACTCTCACTCTGTTCTCTCACGCTCGTTGTCCCTCTCGCTGCTCTCTCACCGATTCACTCTCGTTGTCGTTAGATCTGGTATGTTCTGACCATTTTCTTGCTTTTCTGTTTCTTTGATTCTCACTCACACTTTTTCTTTCATTTTGTGTGGGCTGGAAAATAGAGGGTTAGGGCAAGAAAAATGAAAGAAATGGGAGAAGGATGGAGAGGAAAAAGCTTGAAGAATCAAGGGGAAAAATGGAAAACCATGAGGTAGAGGGTTCTTTGTCATCTCTTGTTCATCTTTTTCTATTGATTTTGAGTTGAAATTTGGTCCATGTAGCTATACAAGCTCACAACTAGAATTGTACCAGAACAGGGTTTTTTATTTTTTGTTGTTCTTCTATTTATATTATCTTGCTTTAATTTTAAATTTTGTTCCCTTGAGATTTTGATTGAAAACTTGTGAAATTGGTTGATGTTGAGGCTCCAATGTTCACAGCTGATTTGGGTTAGGAGCTAAATTTGAATGGTTATTTAAACTCTAATGAGATTTATATTGAAGTTGTAATGGTTTTAGTTATGTGTATAACCAAGTGTTACTGGTTTGAATGTCTCAGCTGAGTGCTATTTTTAGACCAGATTTGTACTCATGTTTATACTTGATTTAAGATTTGAATTAGAATGTTGAGAAATGAAATAGAATGTTGAAAAATGATGAAAACAATGATATTTCCAAGTAATAATGAACTAATTTGGTTTGATGATGATAGTACTCTTCGATAGGCAAGCCTTCATCAGTAGCAACCGACAAGTCGTTTCCTCCCATCAATGCAACACGTAGAGGACACCATACCCTCAGTTGGTATGACCAAGTCTGAGACTCTTAGGTTCGTGATTTTCAGTGTTTACTGCTTAGTTGAGTGTGATATTAGTGTTTTTATTTTTTAGATTTGGCATATTTGATAAGTGTAGTTTTGTTGAGCTTGGTGTTTTCATTTTTAGATTGTGCATTTTAGATGAGTGCATAGTTAAGTTAATTAGATTCAAATTTGCATGTATATTAGATTCTTAATTTAGTTTGAACCTAATTTCCCACATTTAGTCATGGCTAAAATGGATATATTGTACTGTTGAGAGATGAAATATAGTTCTTTAATGACTAATGAATTTGGGCCTATTATATTACTAATTTACTGACATTGGACTATTGTTTAATGAGTTTGAATTAATCCTTTCATTAACCTTTTTCTTCTTTTGTTGAAGTTGCTAAGTTTGTGTCCCCTATAAGAATGTTATTGTGCTTACAAATGCATGATTACACTTTGAACTTGAAGGCTTGTTTGTGAAAGGAAATAGGAAACTTTCTTTATATATTCAATATTAAGTGAAGTTTATAACAGGCTCTACCCCTCCCCCTCCCCGTTAGTAGAGTAAATTGATCATCCTTGTTCATGAAGTACTTATCCTTGTAAAAAATTTTGTTTAAACGAGAATAAGTGATTTTCCTTTCTATCCAGTCAATCCTCTGATAAAATGCTCGCTGGGTGCTGTATAAGTTGAATGCTCTTTGGATGAGATAGACAAAGTAATGCTTTCATATTTAGACAAGAGATAATCAACACATGAAACAATAGAAATTCTATCTTTCTTTAAAACTATTTTGTGTTTTTTAATAGTACAAAAAATTTGTTAACTGACATAAACTAAGGAGAGGACATTACCTTTACCAGTGGTAATGTGAAGATTTTATTGGCCTTGGATGGTAATGTGCTCTCAATTATGTTTGAGAAAGCATAATATGTATGTAGCTTCTATTGAAGTTTGTGTTGTTTACTTTTAGCTTCATTCGTGTAATGTTTTGCAAATAATTGGAGCTATTGTCCATATCAATAGGACAAAAGAAGGATACATGTTTTTTTCCTTAATTTATAGAATAAAAGCTCCAATATGTTATGTATAATCATTTAGCAAAGTTGTTATATTCATAATTTTATAATTAAAAAGGCCACTATCAATTCTTTATTCTAGTCAAGAACTAAGACTTTAAATATCTTTTTTTGAGTGAGAAAAAAATTCCATAATTATCATTTACTCTCAACTATAATTTTACAATAATATTTTCTATATTTATACAACTACAAGATAACTTATTATTTATCTAACTAACTACTTAGTTACCCTTATTTGTAACAATCACTATGTGTGCGTCAAGTAGAAAATGTGGTTGCTGAGTTGTTTTGGTCATGGTATATATCTTCGCTAATCAAATTTCATTAGATCTTACTTTTATTATGCTTTCGGGAGTGAAGTTTTGGCTGGTTACCTCTTCATATTCCATTCTTTGGAACAGGGGAGGCAACTTCTTATGGAGGTTACCTCTTCATACTTCATGCCCCTTGTCCATTTAGTATTCTCATGCACACCTAAGCACTACACCTTGCACAATTGCATGTGGTGTAGCATATTCCCTATTCATGAATAGAGGGAATGGCATATTAATTTCAAAATCAAAACCTCATTACCAAAGAATTGTATATCTGCATTTTTAGTTAAAATAAGCTCCACTTCTATTTGGGAGGATTGGGGGGTTGTACTATTTCCACATATATATGTATGTAACTACTTAAAATTATATAATGAACTTCATTTGTTGACCAATTGAACTATTGAGTCTTTTGTACAGATTGTAAGAACAACCAAGGGAAAATATAAGATGAACCAAAAGTGATAGGTATGCTACTAAGATGAATCAAATTGAGACTTTGCCTTTCTCGAGTCACCAGAATATCTTGAGAGCAAAGGATGATCAAGCGGTAGAGGTCTTGAGAGATGCAGTTCTGCCCTAACAGGTTAGTTGCCCAGCTGATCAATCAATCAGTCTTCCTATTGCTAGCCGATAGTTTTGTTAATAACCCTCCCTACCTTTGGTAGTGAGATGTAACTCCACGAGCCTAATACCTTTGTCAATCTTTTGTTTCTTCATATGTTTCATTTTATTACATATTTATATCTAATCAGAAAAATTTCTTGTATGTCTTTACTTCTATATCTTTAAAATAAGGTTTTCTTTTAGAATTCTTTTTTTAGGGGGAGCTTACATTGGGGTCAACAGGCCCATTTTTTCTTTAATTAATAACCTCATGTAAATTGAGTTAACAAAATGGAATGGAATGTTCTGATAGACTGAGTTAATATCTATTTTCCATTGTAGGAGTTGGAGTGAGTGTTTGAGAGTGAGGGATAGCTTGAATTAGAGCTGAATTAGTTGGCTTAAATATGGTCTTGATTTAGAGCTGAATTAAATATCCTCTTTAGTAAAAGATTTGTTTGCTTTGTTTCTGCACCCATAAAACTTGAAAAAATGTCAGATCTATCTTCAATAGTTTATGTTGCTCCTTGGCTTGTTTCCTTTTCTTTTGAGTTATTGATAAGATGTTTTGATAAATAGAGGAGTTAATCTAGATCCTTTAAGCAACTGGTCAAAAGTAAGGATTCATGTCTTAGATATTTTGACTTCAGACTTGATCTTGATGTGCTATAAAAACACATGAATATTTGTGCATATGTTGATTCTGACTGTCTCTTTGTATATGTTTGCATGGATATGTGATCTAAGATCTATATGGGATGACACTTGTAATGCTATAATTTGCGCCAAAGCAATTACTAGTATTAGAGGACACTTTTGGAAATGGTCTTTATACGTCAAGTTTCAGTTCACATTTTCTCATTCTTTGTTCACGTCAGCATTCGCTCATTGCTCTGAGCATAAAAATCAGATAGTTCCATAATGGGTCGGTTTCCTAATGTTCATTTATTTTCCTTTCTGATTAATACTATGAGTCTAGGATCATATTGTTTGATAGCCATTTAGTTGGGGGCAAGCCTTAATAGGCTTTTTGTCATTTTGTATGAATTATTCCCTTAGCTACTTTCCTTATGACTTTTTAAGCCTATGGAGATATTTATTGATAATACTGTTATGTATTTAGCTAAGATTTTAATCAGGTTGATAAAGTTAGTTGCATTATTTATGCTTCATTGTTTTTTCTTATGTGTTGGGTTGGTTATTTTTAGATGTTGACCAGATGCAACTACAAGGGTTCTTTGTACTAGTTGGGGTTGAAATTATTGAGTTACTTTTAGATTTTGAAATGTTTTATTCTATCAAGTTAAGATTTGGATTAGTAGTTCTGTGAAGTGTTTGAATCTGTCTGTATATTATTTAGTAAACAGGAATTAATCAGAGTTTGATATTTACTGCCATATTATAGTGCAAGTTGAACTCATTTCATTTTTTCCTTTGACTTTTGCAGCTTTGTTAGTTGAAAATGGAAAGTTCTTCTTTTCTGCTAAGAGGACACGGAGAACAACTTACACAGAATATGTTATTTCCATGGATGCTGACAACATCTCTAGATCAAGTAACACTTACATTGGAAAGTTGTGGTGAGTTTAATGCTTGCAAGTGTTTGACTTCCTCAAATTATTCTGTCTTTGTTTGACCATATACTCATCTATTAAAGAAACTTTTATTTTGTGTCTAAAAAAGAAACTGTTAAAACTACTATAATCTAAGATTTAGACTAGAAAAGTGCATTCTAACTCCCAGAAGCCAAAAGTATAACAACACAATTCATTAACAAAACAAAGCTCCTGTGGCTTAAGAGGATGAATTTCTAGTTTGTGGAGGAAGGAAAATGGTCAAAAGGTGCTAAAACAATAAAACTAAAGGTATCTTTATCCATCCCTTCCCCCCTCTCGCACTCTCTAGTGACTTACCCTTTCACTGTATTCTTTTCAGTTGTCTTATATGTGCTTTGCATTTATTGTTTGATTCATACAGAGTAAATTTGGAGAAGCTCAAGAAAATAAGCAGAAGGCCAAACAAGCACAATTGACAAAGGTTGCTCCTGATATAAATCCAAACTTGATAGAAATAACAGAGAGGGTTGTAATTAAAGAAAAACCCAAGGACCAGATTCCAGAAATTGAGTGGTGGTAAGTTTATGCTTACTTGGAATGCTAGCTTCTAAATAAGTATTGTGTTTGTGAAAGTGTAAGAACTAAGAATTGTGTTAAGGGTGTTATTTGAATGCCATATGTAACATCCTAAAATTTCGTATCTCGTAAATAGTAATTTTGACAGTTAATAGAATTTTACTGTTTAGTAATTTCTAAGCGCTGTAAAATTATTTTAATTATTCCATCAGCGTATTTGATCATTTTGAGTGATTTACTCAGTGTTAGGAAAATAAAAATTTTCGGGCTGGAGAAAACTTTACGTAATTTAATTTTTACCGTTAGGTTCTAATTATTTTACGTAATCTGATTTGATATTTGTGTATTTTCTAATTTTTGTGATTTTTGTGGATGATTATGAAATTTTTTACTGTTTGTGGGCCTAGGGGGTGTATGTGGGCCCAAGTGGCCATACGTGGGCCTAGGTGGGTCCCACAAAGTGAAAATTTTTCTATGCATAGAAAAATTTATACTGTTTAGACGGAGACGGGATCTTACTAAACCTGAATCTGGAAACAGTTTTTGAAATTTTCTTTTACTGTGTTTTGTACTATATTTAATTATCGGACGACAAAAATATAGTAAAAATATTATTTGTAGGGTTATAGCAGATATAAAAATAAATATTATACTGCTTAAGTCAACATTGGTGGTTTGGATATCCACCATTGATTTAATCAAGGGTGGAGACTTGATTTTGATTTAATCAACGGTTGAGAAATGAACTTAATAAAAAAGCATTGGATGATCACCATTGATTTAATCAATGGTGTAGGAGTAAACTTAGTTAGGAAGCTTTGGATGTTCACCATTGATCTAATCAATGGTGGAGATTTAATCTAAACAAGCTTAATAAGGAAAGTTTTGATATCAACCGTCGATTTAATCAATGATGTAGAATTGGTCATATAAAGTGGCTATGACCATTTGTAACCATTGGATATGGATTTAATCTACGGTAGGGATTTGGTCTTGTAAAGTAACAAAGACCATTTATGACCATTGGATGAAGAATTAATTAAGGATGGAGATTTGGTTTCGTAAAGTAACAAAGACCATTTATGACCATTGGATGAAGAATTAATTAAGGATGGAGATTTGGTCTTAAAAAGTAGCAAGGACCATTTATGACCATTGGATGTAAAGTTTGAAGGAGTAATCTTGACCCTTCATTTTGGAGACACATCTAAGGGCTAGGATTTAAAGAAGAAAGATCCAATGGCCTAAATTAAGTCTTCTATCTAAAGCTATACCTAAAGTCTACTTCTAATCATTGAATTAATCAATGGCTTAGAATGCTTCAAATAATTGCTTGGACTTTCAAGATTGAATCTTAACCATTGATTTAATCTATGGTTGAAATTTGGTCTTATATAATTGCTTGGACTTCAATTGTGACCCTTGGATGGCAACATGGAAGGAGAGATCTTGACCATCCATTTAGTAGCTTTATCTAAATGGCTAAGATTAAAGGAGGAAGAAGATCCAATGGTTCAAGTTTGTTACTATCACTTGGAAAATTTCTTAATAATTTAGTACCAATTATTTGCTCAAATAATTCACTCTTTTCTCTCTTCACTCTACGACAATGCATAGGAGGAAGGGGGCCAAAATTATTTCATGCATTTCCTATCCCACTTTATCACCTTTTCTTTCAATTATTCTAGTAACTTGACTATTACTCAAAAAATAAATAAATAAATAATTCACTCTTTACTTTCCAAGCAAGGCTACGGTCATGCAATTGTTTAGGAGACCAAATAATTCACTTTGTGATATTAGGATACAATTCAAGTGAAAACAAAGTGAGACCAAGTCAACAAAAATGGCCACCTTTTCTTTAGAAACACCTATGGCCATGCAAAGTAAAAAGGGGCCAATTTGATTCAATCAATTCCATTAATTCATGTTCCATTATTTATATTATACAACAAAGTAAGATAAGTCAATATTGGTGACTTTCTCCATTTGAAGCATACGGCCATGCACTTCTTTTTGGAGACAAACTACCCATAATTGATTCATTTTTCTCCTACTCACCTATGGTCATGCAATGAATAATGCAAGACAATTTCTACACTTAATCTTTCCTATCAACTTTTCTTTCATTCTTATCAAAGAAAAACAAAAAGCTACACACACAATATTACCTTTCTCTCCATGCACTCCATGGCAATTATTAGGTGGGAAGAGTTTTCATTTCTATCTTCATTTTCTACCAAAGACTAAAAACAATTCTTTCCATTCTCTCTCTTACAAGATCAAGAACAAAAGAAAACTCTATTCTCTCTTCCTAAGAAGGCCATTCGGCCAAAACACCTAAACCACCATCCAATCTCTTTTAATTTCATCCAACCATAGATCTTGAATCTACATGATATTCTAAACAACTTTCATGTTGAAGATTTCCTCTAAATCATTCATCTTTATAGACTTTCTTCAAGATCCATGTTATGGAGTATTTATGGTGAAGTGTAAGGAAATTTCATTTCTTATCTCTTTTTCATGATCTAAACCATGTTTGATCCATGGTTCCTCTTAATCAAGCTTAGTATACTAATTTCTATGTATTTTGTTTTATATTTGAGAAGCCCTTGGTGGTGAAGGACTTGGAAAAAGAAGCAAAACAAAGAGCTTTTGAGGATCTTCAAGAGGTAAGAGGGAGATCCATCTCACCAACCAAGTATGGTGGTGAGAGATGGTCTTATATTTAATGGATGGTGAATCCATGTGAGGATTCATATCCATGGTCATGTAATTATTTGTGGGTATTTATATGTTTGATTTATTTGTTCATGCTTTGTATGATTTATTGCTTTTGATTATGGCATGCTTATGGTAGCTTATGGTATATATGATGAAATATGTAAGTGTATGCCATGATGTGATGATGGAAAGGAAATCAATTTTTGGCTCCAATGGCCAAAGGAAGAGTGGTCACGGTTTTGACACTCATGATTAGAGTTTATGTTGAAATTTTTTAAGAACAAGAGAATTAATTTTTGGTCCCTAGAACATGGTGAATTTCGGCCAAGACACATCAAGATAGGTGTTCACAAATTAATATTTTCATGGATCATGAAATGAGATGTTTAGAAAAACAAGGAAAATAAACAAAGGATTTATTTTTCAAAGAGTACATGAACACGGTTTTAGAAGGATTTTTATTGATTTATTTTGTGTAAAAAGTTTCTAAGTGTTTTACTAAACATGAGTTTTAAATGAAAATAGCAATGTTGATTTTAAGGATTTGCAAAGAAAGTGAAAAAGGATTTGTGAAGAAAGTGAAAATGGATTTGCAAAGAAAGTGAAAAATGAAAATGAACAAATGACTTGATTTCAAAGACCAAGTGTTCACGGTTTTTGTAAAGGATTTTTAATGGTTTTGTTTGTGTAAAACCATATCAATTTAGAAGGAAAAATATTTGATGGTTTCAATAGTCATGTCCACGTTTTTGAAGGCTTGTAATGCTTAAATTTTTATGAAACAAAGTGATATTTTATAAAACGAAATGTTTTCTCGAAAGATTTGACAGTTTTCAATGAACACGTTCACGATTTTTGAAGACTTGCGGATACCTTGATTTTATAACAAAATGATTTTCGCACAAGAATTTGGAAAGGGAATTAGAGCGTTTATCACTTGAGAAAATCAAGTTTTTGTAAACGAAAATATTTTCGAACTTCAATTTATTTTGAAGAAGGTTGTGTTTGGAAATGATTTGGGAAAAATGAAGAATATAATGATGTTTTGAAAATTTACTAACGTATAACTGATTTTCGAGTTTTGAAATACGTTAGAAAATGTTAAGTTTTGAAACGTTGATTTATATCAATGGAAAAGTGATTTTTGTGGATTATATTTTAGAAAAGGATTTCTTGAGTAAAGAAATGTGGAAAAAGATTTTCTTGAGTAAGAAAATGTGAAAAATGAAATACAAAGTCATATTATTTTGAGAAAGGTTGAAAAGGAATTTTTGAAGGTTAAGAAATATTTTCTGTAATGAAATTGTGATGAAAAATATTTTACGTATCTTAAAAACGTAATTTTTAAGCTACGCAATTTGAAAAATGTGTTGAAAATAATATTAATTTATTTAAGTCCAAAATAATGTTTGGAATATTGAGGAATATTTTACGTGATTGTAAATTGTTAAAAAATATTTTAAGTATCTTAAAAATGATTTGAAATACAGTAAAATATTTCTACACGATTTGAAATACATTAAAATATTTCTACGCGATTTGAATTACGTTTAAATATTTTACATACTTTGAACTACTGTTGAAAAATCAATTTATGATTAAAAAGAAATAAAATATTTTTATGCGATTATGAAAATGGCGGAAAACTGCTATGAGATTTAGAAAGTGTTTTAAATATTTTGAGAATGATGAAAAATGATTTACGCGACTTAAAAGAATGATTTTTAAGATACGCGATTTTGAAACAGTAAAAAAATACTATGCGATTTGAGAAACGTATATTTTTATGCGATTGAGAAAAACATTGAAAAATTAGTACGTGGTTTAAAAGTGCAACAGAAGAGTTGCGGTATTTTGAAAACGTAACAGAAATGTTATTGTATTGTGAAAACATAACAGAAGTGTTACGGTATTGTGAAAATATAACTAAAACGTTTTGGAATTGTGAAAACGTAACAGAAATGTTACGCGATTGTGAAAACACGACAAAAGTGTTTTATGATTATAAAAATATAATAACATGATGATTACTGTTAAAACAGTGTCCATACACTGTATAAGAAAATGACAAGTTTTACCTGTGATTGGCATTTGGTACATTTTACATGCATTAGAAAGATATGCATGTGATTGGCATTGGTGCATTATACATGCATTGAAAAAATATGCGTTGAGGCATATGATTACATTGAACAAATGAAATTGAAAAGATTTGGCCCTTGTGGTTGGACTTGCACTGATATATTCGTGCATTGTATAAAGTATAGCTAATAAGCTATTTTGGCCCTTGTGGTTGAAGAGGGAATGAGAATTGATAGTGAGGTCTATGATGGATCTTGGGGGCGTCAAGGCGCGGCGGTCGCCCAGTGGATATCTGTCTGTGGGCTAAGGCTGGACCATATGCCACTTGGCGATGCAGTCCGTTGCAACACATTGACGATACCCGACAAGAACATGATTCTTTTCAACAACTGGAAGATTGTCTTTGGGATAAGGCTGACAATTAACAGAGCATTCTCCTCGAAATTGTGAAAACCTCCATGGAGTTGTTTTTGAAAAACTGAGTCTATGTGCGCATGCATGAATCTGAGCATTTATATCTGTATGATATATTAATTGAGGAATATTGGCTATGACAATTGTTTTGAATACTTGGATGATGATGATGATAATTAGGACAATGTTGAGGATATTATCGTAATTGTTGTTTATGATAATTGAGCTGATGAATGATTGGATGATGATAGTTGATTAATGTTGATGGCATGATCATAATTATGGTATGATGTATCTGTATGATATGCTGTTGTGTTATCTCTGTACTATCATATTGGTATTAGCGTAGGTGATCTCACCTCTTTGTTATGTTGTCTTGCTGTGTATGTATTGTTAAAATTAAACAGTAGAAGGAATGAGTTGTCTTAGACATATCGGGAGATAGATATTCTGAGTTCGGAGACAATATCAGAGAATGACTATTCCAGAGTCGATAGCGTGTAGTGTTGACAAGAACAAATGTCTGATACATCAAGAGAGATACAAAAAGAAATAAGTATGTTAAGTTTTCTCGTTAGTATTGTACCGTGCTATTAAGTAGGACCCGTCATAGCGTTTGCTACTGTTAAAAAAAAAGAGTCTGTTAGTTTTATATTTCTCTTTAAATTGTTAAATGGTACAATTGGGTCAATAGTATATATGAATCTGTTTCAATATATTTTTTCGTATTACTTATAAATTTCAATAAGTTTATGTTTCAGCAAGAAAAAAATTTTAAAATCCATCTTTTATAACTCAAACTTTGTGTGAACTTCTTTTTGATTTTGAGTCAAAAGTCAGACATATGATACCCTAGGGAGGGTGTTACACCATAATTTTTTTTAAGTAATTAAGAAAATTTTAGCAAGTATATTGTATATGCATTGGCAATGAATGAAGGTGGATCAATTCTAGGAGTTGACATTGGTGAGGCAGAAGTTTTGTTTGCTATTGATATGAAATTAGAATTTTAGAACATGAATTATGAATTATAAATTATACTATTGAGCTGGGTTGTCTACCATTTTTTTTGGTTGGTTTTAGGTGAATTACGGCAGTTCAAAATGACCATTTTATGCTTTTTTTTGTTAGTTTTATGTAAATTATGACAGTTCTAACTGTTGTAATTTATATTTTTTTGGTTGGTGTTATGTAAATTACGACAGTTCTAACCACCATAATTTACATTTTTTTTTGGTATTATGCAAATTATGACAATTCTAACCGCTGTAATTTACTTTTTTTGTTGTTGGTGTTATGTAAATTATGACAGTTCTAACTACCATTTTATGCAAAAACTAAACAGTCGTTTTATACATAGTAAATTGTGGCAGTTAATGTGAAACAACAGTATTATACTGAACGACGAAAATAATTACGTCAATTTTGAAAACCGTCACTGACACAAAAAACGACAGTTAAAACTGTCGTAATATGCAAAAAAAAAATCATAATATACCCATTTTTTTGTAGTGGATGTACATGAAGTTCAAAGATAAATTAGATTTGATGAATGATGTTTGATGAATCATTTTTTTTTTATGTTTGAATTAAGTTTAAATTGAGTTTGAATTAAGTTTGGATTGACTTTGGATATTACCCATTATTATGTTGTATACTTATATTTCTTTTTAATTATGTTTAGACTAAATTTGAGTATTGTTATGTCATGTGTCTTTGTCTTGACTTGGTATCCATTATTATGTATATTTTAATTATATGTATTTGTTTAGACTTTATCTATTTGTTGTACTTTATAGTGTTCTTATTAAGATAAATAAGTTTGATTCTATTTCTAAAAAAAATTATAGGTTTATTATGTATATTTTTATGAAAAGTTAATTATTTAACTAATTTTCGTATAAAAAAAATATAGTCAACCTTATTACCCGAACCAAATCAATCCGTAGATGTTCAGCTCGATTTGGTTCAAATTTGACTATAAAAAAATACAAAAATTAAATCATATCAAATCAATTAATTTTGATTAATTTAAAGTTATTTTTTTCTAAAACCCCAAATAAATCACTCACTTACACCCTTATTACTACACATGAAAAATGGAAAATATTTAGGGGGTCCAAATTGAGTGTCCAATGGGTTATGAACAAACTGGCCATCTAGTGCGAAAGATATGGGGCAAGAAAACTAAATAAAGGGCTGAAAAATTTCGTATAAAATGAAGTATTAAAATAATATATGTCAAAATAAATATAAATAAGTATTAAAATATATCATATATATATGTGAAAAAATATTAATTAATTATCTTATTCTAAATATTCAAACAACATGATAATAAAAAAAACTAGAAAGGACGCATATAAAATGAAGACAAGCAGAGCATGTAATTTGGATAATATGGACCAATGGTTAGTCCAAGCTGTGTTTCGACTTGACCTACAGTGGCTTAGCTTCAAATTCCAACTTTGTTTTTTTTTTTTTAATTGTTATTTTTCCTACCATGATCTCTCTCTCTCTCTCTCTCTCTCTTTTTTTTAAATTATCTCCAGCATCTCTTCCGTTATATGGTGCATATAAAAATGCTCGTGTCTTTCTTTTGCGGTGCATAGATGTATTAGGGCAAAATTTAATATAAATTTTTTAAAGGAGGGTAGACGGTATATTTTATAATTTAAGTCATTAATTTAATTATAAAATATATTAATGATTTAAATCAAACATAAGAAATATGTTAAGCATATTTTTTTTTACACACTACCACTATCACTACCGCCGCCACCCATCATATTTCACCGCCAACCACCTTTCGCCATTGTTCACCGTCTGTCGCCGACCACTTTCCATATATTTTTTTAAAACCTCTTACACACTCACAAGGAAAAAACTGTAAGATATGTTTTTTTTAAAAAAATATTATTGTATATAAATATTATCAATTAAAATTTGTAAAATTTTTAATATGTCAGATTATTTATAAAAATAAAAAAAAATTAATACAATTTTAACTAGTATTATTTACACAATTGTATAACTTTTAAAAAAAATAAACAATATAACCTTTAAAAAAGGTGTTGTCCAATGGTCGGTGGTGGCCAGATGCCAGGAAGTTGGCGGCGGCCGAAAGCTAGCGGCGACCAACGGTCGATGACTAATGGTGGCAGGCAACCAACAGTCAATGATGGCCGAAAGTTGGTGGCGGCCAACGGTGGCCGGTGGTCGTCAGTAGTGGGCGGCAACAATGATTTGTAAAAAAAAAAAAAAAAAAAAAAAATAAAAACTTAGAACAACAAAAAAAAAATCTACTATTACAAATAAAATAAAAAATATATAATACACCTAATCATAGAGAATATACCATAACAACCGCCCATATATTAGTACTAAAGTAGGTTTTGGAGTATTCTCACACTTTATAAATGTGAGACTAATACTTTTAAATAATAAAAAAATATAGTTATATCTTCTTTACATGTGTTATCTTTAAAGTTCAAATATTTGTTCTCCTTCCAAATATATATTTTAAGTAACCATTTTATTTTTTAAGTATAAAGATTTGATTTAACAGGGTATCTTACCGAAATTAATCTTACCCAAAAGTCGGGGACCTGGATCATGAGTAAAATATATGTGTAGTACTGGAAGGCACAAAAAGATAAGTAAACAAATTGTCCTCCACTACTGGTGCAGCACCTAGACCCTAATACCTCTTGTTTTTTTCCACATTTTTGCCACTATTTTGCGACAAGTATGCTTTATTCCCGAATAACCTTCTCTATCAATTTCTAAGTTGACATCATTAAGGTAAGTCTTTTAGATAACATGCTTGTTAGAAATGTCCTCTGCCTAACCTGGAATGCCTACTTAGATGTTAGTAAAGTTGTGATGTGATATTAGCATTACTCTTCCTTTGTCATCATTTACCAATTTTCCTATACACCAGGCATGATTTAAGTAATAATAAATAAGTTCTAAGAATTAAGAGGTCTATGTAAATCACACGAGTTCAAACACTTGAAAAATATATTTTTAAAAAACAACAATCTTAGTATCACGAGCGATTATTAATTTGACATCTCTTTTAATGTGGAAAAATTTTAAACTCCTTCTATCCTCTTTTATTTGTTTTAAGTTTATTGTACAAGAATTAAAAACAATTATTAAATAGCTGCAATTATAAACAAAATTAATTTTATTTGACTGAATTATTTTTTATTAAAATAATCAAAATAGTATTATCACTTTATTATTATTCTCTTTCACTTATTTATATTAAGGGTAAAATTAGAAAAAAAATTGATGTTTTATTAATTTGCTAAAGTGACAAATAAAAATAAAAAATAATTTAAAAAAACAGATAAAAAAATAGAAGGAATAAGACTTAAAGATAAATTATAATTCTTTTTGGGCTTATTGTAACTAGCCTCTTATCCACAAACATGTTGATGATAAGTCTCTGTCCATGATCTAAACCTACAAATTTTTTATTGGCCCTGATTTATGTTTCTTTCATTCAAAGTGACTGAATTCTTAGTAATTAATTACGTGATTGCTCGCCAGCGCCGGCAGCTCTTAGAAGAGATGACAGGAACGGTCATGCGCAATCTATCGATATCGTCTTTGACCCATTGCACGATTGTTTAATACGATTTGTTCCCATCCAAGCATAATTTTATAATTTAGGAGGACTTTAGAAATTACAGCCTTGGATCAATTACCCAGATTTTAGCTCGGGAACTTAAAGATGCTAACTAAAATGTAAAAACTCCCGAAGGCCTAGTCTACCAACGTTTCGGGTAATTTTATTAAGATGCATATCTCTAATTTATATTAAAAAAACTCAAGTTGTAATTATTTGAATTCATGTTTTTTAAAAAAAATATTACTTTAAAAAGATTATTTTTCTCGGCTTGGATCAAATTTGTTAATTTGAAATTTACCAATCAGACAATAGCATGGAAGTTGAGCTCGATCCTTGATACCCGATTCTTGCCAACACTCCTTTAAAAAGTGTGAATAGGAAAGAAGGACAATAGAGTCTTGAGAGTATTTTTATAAAGACCCCAGCTTTAATTAAGAAAGATATGCCTTCATTACCCAACCAGCACCCCTTATGAGGCTGCCTAATGAGTTCAAACTTCAATGCTCTTCTCACGTTTTATAATGTCCTTCAACTTAATTACAGGACCAATCTTGCTTCCCCGCCATGTCCCTGCAGACCCCACACACCCAGCTCTGATATAACTGGAGAAATATCACTAGCTACTGCTATATCTTTCCCTTCTACATATATGTATAATATTAGCTCATTTCGCTTTCTGCTATACCATTTTCACTCACCTTACCATGTGAATCATGGAATACCAGAGATCTTACGTTGCCTCTTCCTCATCTCACTCTAACAACCTTCAACCAAGGTTAACTTCTCTGACTTCACAACGAAGCCTCGCATCAGTTCCTTCCCTTAATTACTCCCAATCTCACCGCCAGCACCCTTCCACCACCTACCACCACTGCCTCACAACTCTCAAAGGCCACACATCCTACGTATCCTCTCTAACCCTCGCTGGCAAATTCCTCTACACCGGTTCATCTGACAGAGAAATCAGATCCTGGAACCGTACCCCTTTTCACTCTGAATTCGACCCTGAACATTCGAGTTCAACCACTAACATGGTACTTGCTGGAAAGGGGGCTGTGAAGTCCCTAGTAATTCAATCTGACATCCTTTACAGCGCTCACCAAGACCACAAAATCCGGGTTTGGAAGATTTGCAACCATGAACCTGACCACCAGAAGTACACCCATATAGCCACCCTCCCAACACTTGGTGACCGTGCCTCCAAGGTGTTGATCCCCAAGAACCATGTCCAGATTCGAAGGCACAAAAAATGCACATGGGTTCATCATGTTGACACGGTTTCTGCTCTGGCCTTGTCCAGGGATGGCACCTTGCTGTATTCAGTATCATGGGACAGGACAATCAAAATCTGGCGAACCAGAGACTTCACATGTTTGGAATCAGTGAGCAAAGCACATGATGATGCCATAAATGCTGTTGCAGTTTCTGATGATGGGTGTGTTTACAGTGGATCGGCAGATAAGACAATCAAGGTGTGGAAAAAAGGCCAAGGAGAAAAGAAACACTCCCTGGTGGATACCTTAGAGAAACACAACTGTGGGATTAATGCCTTGGCTCTAAGCAGTGATGAATCTCTGTTGTATTCTGGTGCATGTGACAGATCTATATTGGTATGGGAGAAGGAGGGAGATGATGGCAAAATGGTGGTGGTGGGTGCGCTTAGGGGGCATACCAAGTCCATATTGTGCTTGGTTGTGGTGTCGGATTTGGTGTGTAGTGGTTCTGCTGATAAAACAATTCGGATTTGGAGAGGTTTCCATAAAGAATATTCTTGTTTGGCAGTTTTAGAAGGGCATACGGGTCCAATTAAGTGCCTAACAGGAGTGGTTGATCATTGTAACTCATCGGAGTCGGAAGCATCTTTTCTAGTCTATAGTGGCAGTTTGGACTGCGACATTATGGTGTGGCAGATTTTTTTCCCTGCTCTCTAAATTCTTGTACAGGTTTATCAAATTTTTTATATCAAATCTTTATAATTTCTATTTTGAGAAAAGGAAGTAAGAGAGAATAAGTGTTAGAAGATGTGTTTCTCTCTTTTTTTACTTAAAGAAAAAATATTGTAATGTTTTGATATAAAGAAATAATGTGCAAATAAAAGAACTCTTTCCTTTTATAGCACATTTAAAGGAAAGATATTGGTAAACCACAAAAAAAAAAGAAAGATATTAAGCATTTCTTTTTCTTTATCTTCATTCTGGCTTCCTACCCGATTTTTTATTTTTTTACAAAAAGTAGCACATTTTTTTGCCCTCCTCGGATTTATTAGAACTACGATCTCCTGTACTACTAATCTTTAATTCTAATGCATGTTTAAATCAGTTTATCTTGTGTTCTGTTCTAAACTTTGAATGAATATTGAACTCCATGGGGTGTTGAACCTCACACCAGTAGTTTCCTTAAGTGTTGAAACAATGAGTTGAGTACTTATAAAGACACTCTAACGTTCAAGTAAGTTAGAGTAATAGTGGATGAAGTAACTAGGAAAAAATTCTTGCAATGAAATTATAATGTTCTATTTATATAAGGAGGAGGTACATAGGTACTATCTGATAGAGAGAGGTAAAAAGGTCATTTTAGCTGGGAGAGAGAAACTTTTCAGCACCTTCCTACCTTAGAGTTGGCCTTCCCTATGTCCCTAAGCAGGGGACATTTCTTTTGTCCCTTGTGAAAGGTCATTGTCATAACTGTGAGTGGGCTTAGCCCATAGAGTCCCAAATCCTAATATGGAACACTGCCCTAAGGTTAGTGCTTTGAATGACATCAAAGTGCCGAGCTCTAATCACATAGATTTGGGACTAAGATTACTATTGCCTTTATCCTCCGTCGTGCCCCCATGTCCAGGAAATTTGCACTTGGCCATGAGGAACTGGGGCTTTTGTGCTACGACTCCTTGGGCTAGGCAGCTACGCTCTTGGCCATGGAGATGGGAAGAGAGATGTAGGAGTTGGGAGAGCTCCAGCGAGGTTCGAAGTGGTGGTTGTGACGATCCGTCATGGTTTTACTCTAAAATCCGTCGTGGGACTACATCCTAGGTAGATGACAAGGTGTCGTTTGGTTCAACCAAGAATGTTCCACTCTCTAAGTAGCTATCCTTTTGCCTACACCACAACAACTTTTTTTGCATGTGGCATTCCAAGAATATAGAGCTTGTGGCAGGCGTTTGATTTCCACGCCTTGTCATAATTTCAAATTAAGGACGCTTTTCCAAGAATGGCGCCGGCTTAGGCAACGGTTACACCTGGGCCTTCCCTATAAATAAGGGGTAAGGGGGAGCAGTTTCCATTTTCTACTTCTCTTCACCCTCAACCTTCAAAAACCAAAAAGCTCTTTGTTGTGTCCATTGTCAACTTGTGGCGATTCTGCTGCGTCCATTATCAACTTGTGGCGATCATGCTGCGTCCAATAATCATTTCCAACATTCCTTCTTCCTCATCTTCAAGATATTCCTCTCCCTTCCCTTTGTCTTTGATAAACATAATTTTCATATATTATTTAACATTTATATTTAGTCTGATAGACTTCTTATATGCTTAATTGATTAGTTTTGGACACATTTTATATATTTGTGTTCAAATTGGGCTTAATTATATTTTTTAGCATTATTAAGAATTTTACATTGTTTCTATATTTTAGGCATAACTTGAATTTTAGATACCTAAAAATTATGAATTTTATCTTGTAGAAAATCTAAGAGAGAGCTCTACAACTTTTATGAAAAGCTCGAAGGCTGAATCAGATCTCTAGTAAGTCAGATTGGGCCACAAAATTAGAACAAAGATGTTATCACTAAAACTAGGATGATGTGCAAAGACCAGGCCACAATTTGGGTTGTGGGTGTCATTTTGAGCTGGAACTGATGTCATATGAAAGATGAGGCATAAATACTCAATTCATATGAAGACCACTTATCAAAACGATGACATTTTGATGGTATTTAAACCCTTTGAAGTCGGCTGACGGGTTCAGAAAGTTGTTAAGAATGTTTCGGGCATAACTCTACCATCTTAAGCCCAAATTATGCGAATTAGGTATCTAATCATAGTTAAGAGGAAGAGGATTAACCTAAGCTGAGGGCAATCTTTGTCCCTAACTTCTACTTTGTTTATGGGCAATCTTTGTACATTCAATATCCTGATTTAAATGCAAATTTTGAATTGAAATATGGATTAATACACTTGCTTCCAAAGTTTCATGGACTTGCAGGTGATGATCCCCATAAGCACTTGAAAGAGTTCCATGTGGTGTGCTCCACCATGAAACCACAAAGCATTCTTGAAGAACACATCAAATTGAGAGCCTTTCCTTTCTCATTAGATAGAATAGCCAATGATTGGTTGTATTACCTGCAGCCAACTGCCATAACAGGTTGGAATGATATGAAGAGATTGTTCCTAGAAAAGTTCTTCCATGCTTCCAAAGCTGCTTCCATTAGGAAGGATATATGTGGCATAAGGCCGATATTAGGAGAAACTCTGTATGAGTGTATTGGGAGAGATTCTAGAAGTTGTCTGCAAGCTGTCCTCATCACCAGATTAGTGACCAAGCTAATCCAGTATTTCTATGAGGGATTTTTACCTAGATCAGTGACCATTGAGTATTGAAACATTTAGTATTTTAGAGCTCTCTTGTGCTTAATCGATTGATAAACACCATTTTTTATATATTAGTTAACTATCATATTTAGCATTTTAGACCTCTCTTGTGCTTAATCGATTGATTTTGGCCACCATTTATAAGTTTGGACTCAAATTTGGCTTAGTTGTATTTGTCAGCATTGTGGTAATTTTATATTGTTTCTGTATTTCAGGTATAACTTGAGTTATAGACATCTAACAATTATGAAATTTACCTTGTACAAAATCTGAGAGGAAGCTCTACAACTTTGATGAAGAGCTCCAGAGTTGAATCAGATGTCTAGTGGGTCATATTAGGCTTGGAAGTCAGAACAGAGGTATTGTCACTGGAACTTGAGTAGCTTGCAAAGATTTGACTATATCTTAGGTTGTAGGAGTCATACTGGGCTGAAACTGGTAGCATTGGAAATATGAGATAAAACACTTCAACTTTCATGAGATCACTTATCCAAAAGGTGACATTTTGATATGGTTATTAATGTCTAAAGTTAGACAAGGCCCTGTGTCAACTCAGAAGCTATTGAGAAGTTAGACACGACCCTATCTAACTTGGAAAATGCTTCTGCCAAGGACATACAGTTGTGTCTCTAGGTCACACAACCAAGTGTCCCCTTACAGTGTAAGTTACGTAATTTTTCAAGTCATATGGCCGTGTGAGGTCTTCTGGAGTGAAAAATAGGTAGTTTAGCTCCCAAACTATTATAAATAAAGCAAATCCCTAAACTTTTTGGAGGAGAAATTTTGTGACGGTAGACTTTGAGAGCCAAAAGGGGAGTATTTTCCTTAACCAAAAATTACAGGCCAGGGTTTTGAAGACAAGTGTAAGAGCAATTGAAGTTCAACCATTGAATACATTTTCTCCTTCTTTATCTTCTCCATCTTCTCTTTTGATAAAATCATGGTTGTTTCTTTAACTTTTGTTCTTGTTTGTGCTACATTAGTCATGAGTGGCTAAATTCATTTTTCTAGGATTATGATGCAACTCTCTACTTTTCTATGTTGAATTGTTAATTTGATTCTTTGTTAATGAAAAATTATTGTTCTTGATTCATTCTTAGTATGCTTAATGCTTGTGGTATATTGCCGACCATATTTACATGATCTTAGGCTTTAGATGAAGGATTAAAAGATGAAGTCTAATTGCTAGATAATCTAAGAATTGAACTTAGGAATTGAAACCTAGACATAGGCTTAAATCCTTCGAGGAGCAAACAATTGTCATAAAACTTAATAGGTTGGAACTTGGATTAATTGCCATGATAATGGGAATGATAAGTTTTAGCATGCTTTTAGTGCCAAAAAATTAGGCTTTTAACAATTTAGGACAAATCTTCTTCAAAAACATAATTGAACATTAGCAAAAATAAGATTACAATTTATCATAGGGGGTAGTGTAGTAAATTCCTAGTCCTAGGAATATTAACTTTTCTAGATTTATTTGCTTACTTTATTGCTTTGCTTTTTGTCTTGATTTTAATTGAGCTTTCATTATTGCTTTTAACTGCTTAAATAATCAAAATTACTGTAAGAGTCAGTACTCAATCGATTCTTGTGGAAACGATATTTATTTTACTACTTGTACGATCCGTACGTTTGCGAAAAATTCACAACAAGTTTTTGGCACCGTTATCGGGGATCGCGTTGATATTGACACAAGCGGTAATTTGGTTTATTTGAGCAACTTTTTTATTTTATTTTATCTTATTTTATATTCTTTGAATTTTCAGGTGTTATTTATTTCTTATGCGTAGGATGATGAGTCAAGAAGATCTTACTATCCCTGTTGATCTTGAGATCGAGAGGACACTTCGCAATATTAGAAGGGAAAAAAGAACACAAATTTAAGGAAGACCACATGGCAAACAATAATAACCAAGTCGCCAATCAAGAACGAAGACTAAGGGATTATGGGATCCCCAACTCTAACACTCATCAGTTTTCCATTGTAAGGCCATAGGTAGAGGCCAACAATTTTGAGATTAAGACATCATTGATCCAAATAGTCCAAAAATTACAATTTAGCGAGTCAACAATTGAAGACCCAAATCTACATTTGGATGAATTCTTGGAGTTATGTGACAGATAAAGATAAATGGGACTTCAACTGATGCTATAAGGGTCATACTTTTTCGCTTCTCTCTTAGGGGAAGGCAAATAAGTGGATTCACTCAAAAGCCTCAAATTCACTTACCACATGGGACTTGATGGAGCAAGCATTCTTGGACATGTATTATCCAGTTGAAAAAATAATCAAGCTTCATCAAGACATCACTACCTTCTCCCAAAAGGAAGATGAATCGCTTTATAAGTTATGGAAATAATATAATGATCTCATTCGTAAGTGTCCATATCATGGCTTATAAGATTTTGTTATTATTCAAACATTCTATGCTGGGTTAACTTTTTTTACAAAGGCAACTCTTGATGTTGTAGTTGGCGGTACTTTGATGGAAAAGACTTCAATAGAGGCAAGACCTTTAATTAATGAGGTCGCTTCGAACATTTATTTGTGGCCAAGTGAGAGATCATCTTCAAAGAAGCAAGCCAAAATGATAGAACTTGATGTTATTAATTTGTTGAATGCCAAGTTTGATGCCTTGACTAAGTCACTTAAGAAACTGAATGTCAATGTTGTCGTTACTCCTAACATAACTTGTGAAACATGTGGAGGAAGGCATTTGGCTTCGGAATGCAATGCAGTAGAAACATATTCTCAAGAATCGTCTTTGGAGCAAGTGAATTGTCTGCAAAATAGGAATTTTAAAGCTCAAAGAAATCCCTTCTCCAACTCATATAACCCCGGATGGATAAACCACGTCAATTTATCATATAGTAACCAACAAAATCAAGGGGTTTCATCCAACAACAGACCCCCACCCTGATTCCAACAACCTCAACAATCTTCTCAAGGTGCTAGTCTAATTTAGAAGCCCTCATGAAAAATTTCATAGTTACTCAAAAGGAACAAAATCAAGTCATTCAAGCATAAGTGCAACAATATAGGGAGTCTTTCAAGCAAATCAATGCTTGCCTAGATCAAATAATTACTCACTCTAAGATGCTTGAAACTCAAATAGCCCAACAAGCAAGCTTGTTTAACATGATGCCAAGGCGAATACCAAGTCAACCGGAAACTAACCCAAGGGAGCAAGTTCTAGAAATTTCATTGAGAAGTGGTAAACAACTTGAAGGCCCCACAAGGAAAGACAAGCTTGAAGATAAAGAAACCCAAGAAAAGGAGCAGAAGCAAAAAAAGAGCGAGGATAAAGCAAGAGATGAAGAAAGCACTAAAAAATATGTTCCTCCAAAAACATATGTTCCACATTTGCCTTTCCCTCAAAGTTATCAAAAGGTGAAGCTTTACCATCAATTTAGAAGATTTTTAGAGGTACTTAAGAAGCTTTACATTAACGTTCCTTTTACGGAAGCTCTCTTACAAATGCCCTCTTATGCTAAGTTCTTGAAAGAGATTCTCTCTAATAAGAGGAAACTTGAGGACTATAAAATTGTTGCTTTGATAGGAGAATGTAGTGCAATCATTCAAAACAAGCTTCCACCTAAGCTTAAAGATTCGGGTAGCTTTTCAATTCTATGTTCAATTGGGAATATGAATACTAACAAGGCTTTGTGTGATCTTGGGGCAAGTGTAAGCTTGATACATCTTTCTATTTGTGAGAAACTTGATATTGGGAAGCTCAAATCAATCACCATCTCTCTTCAATTAGCAGATAGGCCAATCAAACATCCTATTGATATATTAGAAAATGTATCATTGAAGGTGGAAAAGTTTTACATACTGGTCGATTTTGTTGTGCTTGAGATGGAAGTAGATGTTCAAACCCCCCCATCATCTTGGGTAGGTCATTCCTAGCCATTGCTGGAGTCATGTTTGATGTGAAGAAGTTTTGCAGAGTTTAATTTTTCTCAAGTTTCCAAGCAATCGGCCATTGTTGATTCTTGCTTGAGGGTTAATGTAGACGAAAGACTAGCTAGAAAGGTGCACACTAAAAGCCATCCACAAGACCCCTTAGAGAAGTATTTGGTGCACAATCTTACCACAAACGATGAAGATGAGGAGGTGGCAACCTATGCTCAAATTCTAGACGTATGTCCAACCATTTCCCTTTTTCAAAATGGTAAATTCAAGTAGCTAAAGGTCCTCTCAACCGAAGACTCCTTACTTAAAAAAAAAGAGGCCTCAAAAGGAATCTGTAACTGATGATATGTCAGAAAAAATTTTGCCTAAGGTTGCCACCAACTTTGAGAATGCCTAGCTCTGCAAGAAGAGACCAAAGAAGCGGTATGACAAGTGTATCAAGTAGCATGAGTTTAAGATCAAGGATAAAATTCTTGTCTGTAACTTACGTGTCCTTATTGCGAAGTGTCCTCTCAATCTCAAGATCAACGGGGATAGTAAGATCTTCTTAACTCCTCATTCTACGCATAAAAAAGAAATAACACCTGAAAATTCAAAGAATATAAAATAAGATGAAAATAAGATAAAATAAAATAAAATAAAACTGCTTAAATCAATCAAATTATTGCTTGTGTTAATATCAACACGATCCCTGACAACAACACCAAAAACTTCTTGTGAATTTTACAGACAAGAATTTGAGTGACCACTTTGTCCATAAACACTTGAGTGATGGAAAGATGAGTAATCTCAATTAGTTAGTAAAGAGAAAAGATACGAGCTAGACCAAAGCTTCTAATTGTTTTAAGTGCTAATTGATCTTGCTTGATTAGATTTATTTGTCGAGTTTAATTAACTTTTTAAATTGTGGAATTTCCCTTGATTCATGTTTCTGGATGTTGAATTTAATCTTGTTTTTTATTCTTATTCTTTGCTTGAGGGCAAACAAAACTCAAGTGTGGAGAAAATTGATAAGTCTATATTTTATAGTCTTATATTGGATAAAGTGTGGTGATTTGCTTATATTTATTAGTGAATTTTAGATGGATTCTTATCATTGTCTTTGTTTTTGTAGATTAAAAGAGATTTAAAACATTTGGAGTGAAAGTAAGCAAATACACCGCATTTTCAGAGAAAAAGATGATCATTTACACGACTAATAAACACTATTTTTTATATATTAGTTGTCCCTTATATTTAGCATTTTAAACCTCTCTTGTGCTTAATCAATTGATTTTGGCCACCATTTATAAGTTTGGGTTCAAATTGAGCTTAGTTGTATTTTTTGGCATTGTGGCAATTTTACACTATTTTTGTATTTTGGGTATAACTTGAGTTATAGACATCTAACAATTATGAACTTCACCTTGTAGAAAATATAGGAGGAAGCTCTACAACTTTGATGAGAGCTCAAGAGCTGAATCGAATGTCTAGTGAGTCATATTAGGCCTGGAAGTCAAAATAGAATTGTTGTCACTGGAACCTGAGTAACTTTCAAAGATTTGACCGTATCTTAGGCTGTAGGAGTCACAATAGGCTGAAACTAGTGGCATTAGAAAGCTGAGACAAAACCCTTCAACTTTCGTGAAGATCACTTATCTAAACGGTGACATTTTAATAGGGTTTTTAACGTCTGAAGTTAGACAGGGCCCTATGTCAACTCAAAAGTGATTGAGGAGTTAGACACAACCCTGTCTAACTTGGAAAACACTTCTACCAAGGACATACGGCCGTATCTCTAGGTCACACGGCCGTGTTGTGTACGTAAACGGTCGTGTTGTTGATACCTTCAGTACAACAACCACTTACCCTTGAGTTAAAGTCTTTACATGAACATTTGAAGTATGTATTCTTGAAAGCAGATGAGAAGCTACTAGTGATAATAACAAATAATTTGTAGCCTGAACAAGAAGAGAAATTGGTGTAGATCTTGAAGCAGTGCAAGAAAGCCATTAGATAGACGCTTGCATATATTCCTAGGATTAGCCCCTCCACATGCATAAATCAGATTTTATTGGAGGTGGAAGTCAAACCAGTGAGGCAACCTCAAAGAAGACTTAACCCTCTAATTTTTGATGTGGTGAAGAAAAAAGTGAGCAAATTGTTGTTAGTTGGCATCATTTACCTTATTTCAGATAACAAGTGCGTGAGTCTGGTGTAAACAATTCCCAAGAAGATTAGGATGACTGTGGTCATCAATGAGAAAAATGAGTTAGTCCCCACTTGAGTACAGAACAACTGGATAGTCTGTATTGATTACAGAAAGCTCAATGAAGCCACTACGAAGGATCATTTTCCCTTGCCCTTTATTGATCAAATGTTAGAAAGGTTGGCTGGCAAGTCACACTATTGCTTCCTAGATGGATTTTCAAGCTACTTTCAGATTCATATAGCCCTAGAGGACCAAGAGAAGACAACCTTCACCTGCCTATTTGACATCTTTGCTTATAGGAGGTGCCTTGTGGGATTTATAATGCCCCAAGTACATTTTAGTGATGTATGGTGAGAATTTTCTCTGACTTGTTAGAGTACTACATGGAAGTTTTTATGGATAACTTCACAATTTATGGATCTTCTTTTGATGCATGTTTAGACAACCTTGTTAGGGTGCTTGATAGGTGCATTGAGATATATCTTGTTCTTAATTTTGAGAAATGTCATTTCATGATAGAGTAAGGTATAGTCTTAGGATATATAGTTTCTAGCAAAGTAAATGAAGTAGATTAAGCAAAGATCGATGTTATTGCCTCTTTTACTTTACCCCACTTGTGTATGGGAAGTGCGTTCTTTTCTTGATCATACAGGGTTTTAAAGGCATTTCATCAGGAACTTTAGCAAAATTGCCCTTTTATTGTTCAGACTTCTTAAAAAACAAGTTGAGTTTAAATTTGATGAGCATTGCAAGAAGGCAAAAAGAACCTGACCTCTTCTCCCATTATTCAACCACCAATTTGGGAACTTCCCTTTGAGCTGATGTGTGATGCCTCCAACTTTACAGTTGGCACCATTTTTTCTTAGCGAGTTGGCAAACAACCTCATATGATATCTTATGCCTCTCATACTTTGGATTATGCCCAAGCCAATTACACCACCACTAGAAAGGAGCTTCTAACAATTATTTATGCTTTAGATAAATTTTGTTCCTATTTGTTGGGCACTAAAGTTATTATTTTCTCTGACCGTGCAGCCTTGAAGTTCTTGCTGAAAAAGCTCGAGGCGAATCTTAGACTCATTCAGTGGATGTTGCTCTTACAAGAGTTTGATATTGAGATTAGAAATAAGTGCAGAGCCAAGATCATCTAAGTTGGATCCCATACTTTGTGGACACTCTTCCTATCTAAGAAACCTTTCCAGATGAGCAGCTTTTTTAGCTGCAAGGAAAGGACCCTTGGTATGCTGATTTAGTGAATTATTTAGTTGCATCTGAGTTACCTACTTGTTTTAAGAAGCATTAGATTGATAGGCTTAAGAGTAAGTCTAAATATTATGTATGAGATGATCCTTATCTATGGAGACTATGTAGTGACCAAGTGATTAGACGTTGTGTTCCTGATTATAAGTTCTAATCTATTCTACATTTTTGTCATACCCTTGCATGTGGTGGTCACTTTAGACCGCAACGCACTGCTAAGAAGATTTTACACTCTAACTGTATTAGACTACTTTATTTCATGATGTTTATAGTTATTGTAAGAATTATGAATAATGCCAATAAATAGGTAACATTTCCCGTAGAAATGAGATGTCTTAACAACCATTATTATTTTATAAGATATTTGATGTATGGGGCATTGATTTCATGAGCTCGTTTCCTAATTCATTTGCTTTTGTTTACATTATATTAGTTGTTGATTATGTATCTAAGTAGGTGGAAACAAAGGCCACTCAGAATGAGGATTGTCATGTTGTTTTAGACTTTATCATGTCTCACATTTTATGCAAGTTTGGAGTTCTGAAAGCCATAATTAGTGACCAAGGCTCCCATTTCTATAGTAAAAACATGGAGGCATTGTTGAAGAAATATTGTGTGATGCAAAAGGTTTCGACTCCCTACCATCCACAAACCAATGGGCAAGCGAAAGTTTCGAATAGGGAGTTGAAACAAATCTTGGAAAAAATAGTCCAACCAAATAGAAAATATTGGAGCAAAAGGCTTGATGACACATTGTGGGTGTATAGGACTGCCTTCAAGACTCTTTTAGGTATGTCTCCCTAAAGGATAGTCTTCAACAAGGCATGTCACCTTTCGATGGAGATTGAGCACAAGGCCTATTAGGCAGTAAAGAAGTGTAACCCTGACCTGAACTAAGCTGGATCTCAAAGAAAACTCCAACTCCAAGGACTTGAAAAGATTTAGTTGGAAGCTTATGAGAACTCTCATATCTACAAAGAGAAAACAAAGCCTTTCATGATAAGATGATTGCAAGAAAAGAATTTGTGATTAGTCAAAAAGTTCTCCTTTTCAATTTTCGCCTCGAGCTCATTCCTAGTAAGCTCAGTTCTAGTTGGTTAGGTTTTCTTATAGTCACTAAGGTTTTTCCGTATAGTGTAGTGGAGATCATAAGTGAGGCAATGATAAACACTATTTTTATATATTAGTTAGCCATCATATTCAACATTTTAGACATCTTTTATGCTTAATCAATTGATTTTGGCCACTATTTATAACTTTGGGTTCAAATTGGGCTTAGTTGTATTTTTTAGCATTATGACAATTTTATACTATTTTTGTATTTTGGGTATAACTTGAGTTATAGACATCTAAAAATTATGAACTTTACCTTTTAAGAAATATAAGAGGAAGTTCTACAACTTTGATGTAGAGCTCTAGAGCTGAATCAGATATCTAGCGGGTTGTATTAAACCTGGAAGTCAGAATAGAGGTGCTATTGTAACAGCCTCTTTTTAGCATGTTAGACTAGTTTATAGTTACAAAAGTAGCATAACACTTGCTTTACATGTCTGTCTATTTTTGTGACAAACTGAGTTAGTTTAAGCATTAAGTTGCAATTCAGATGTTGAAAAGTATCTTAAAATGACTCAGATAGAAGCATAAATGGCTAAGTGAAGGGAAATAAGTCAAGAGAGTTATTTCTAAGTCACAAATAGGTATAAGAGGATGTAGTAAAAATTTGAGAATAATCAGAATTAGTTTGACATTTTTAGGCATACAAGTTGTGCATGTAATGCCTGATAGAGTAGCAACAAATATAAAAAATTATGATAATGGTGAACTAACATTTTTAATGAATGGTAGTATATATTTTAAATTTGTTGGAAGTTGAAAAACTTAATTTAATTATATTTAAGCATTTTTAGAAGATCATGAAGTATCAATATTATGCTTAAGTGAGATAAGTGGTACACGGGAAAACAACTCTGTTACTTGAGATTTCTCTTAACATTTCATCACTTTTCACTCATTTATTTTCCACAAAAATAGAACCCCAATGTATAACAGAGAAACAAGGAAGAAAAGAAGAGAAAACTATAGGAGAAGAAGAGGAAAAGAGCAAGAAAGCTAAGGGTAAGACCAAGGTTGATCAACCATTATCATCAAGAGTTTGAAGTAGGGGATTCTAACCTAAAACTTCATCTCTTATCTTCTATTTTCTCTATGGTTGAAGTTAGGTTACATAATTTGTAAAAAATGGATTTGATGAGCAAATCTAGGTTTTGAGCTTGGTTTCCAATTCCAAGTGTTAAATTAGAGTGTTTTCACCTTATTGAATGTATGAATATAAGTTCTTAACCCTTAAGAACCATTAATCTCCACTGGAGGCAATAATGGGGATTTAAGGTTTTAGGTGGTGGAACTTTTACTAATCCATAATTAAGTAAAAACAAGATTATATAAGTATGATAATATGTTAATGGATCATATTTGAGGTTTGTGATAGCTTAGAATCAAAATTTTAGTGATTGGAATGGTGATTTTGGTTAATGGAATAGTAAAACTATTCAGCAGAACTGTCAGTCGCAAAGTCATGCCTAAGCATGACTAAACCACGCCTAGGCGTGGGTGGTTCTGTTTCTCATCCAGACGAGACAGAGAGGGTCACGCCTAGGCATGGGAAAGTCATGCCTAGGCGTGAGTTATAGGAATTTTTAGGAATGTTGTTCTTGATGTTTTGAAGTTTCCTACCAATTAGAATCATTCTTGTATGCTTTCCTAAGTGTATTACGATAATTTTAGGGATATCTCACAAGGGAAATATTCACCTAATATAAGAGTACAAGTTGAGTGGTAAATTATTCAATAGTTATTGATTAATAGAAATAGTTATCTTGGACCTTATACACATTTTGTGGTTTAGAAAAGCACTAGAATTGTGATTATAAGTTAAACTAGATACAAATTTGATAAGAAAGTGTATTTATCATGGATGCATAATTTAATCTCTTATAATACAATATGAGTTGAATGTGCAAACTTATATAGAACCACTTTATTGTTTCATTAAGATGGTTGAAGTAAAGTATTAGCTAAAGTTGGTTCTGTTACATGTTTGAGTTTGAACCATAGAACAATTAGCATAATTAAGGAAGTGAGCAAAACTCCTTAACCTTGCGAAATAGTGAGTTAAACTCTTTGCTTAGAAGATAATTGAGAGAGGTAAGTGTCAGTATAACACTTCACCTAAGGTAAACTAGTAAGCTAAGCTGTTTGTCAAGCACATGAGGAATATGATCAACCTTATGTAAGTATAGTAAAGTGAGCCAAACTTACTAACACGAACCTTAGGACGAGTTAAGTCCTAGGTTAGGCATTGAGCAAGTTAAGTAGTTTGCCAAGCTTTTGTTGATGTTATACAATTGTATAGGCGATTATATAATATTGAGGTACATTAAATTTTTATACATTATACAATTGTATAGACGATAGTATAATGTGATTATTAATTATATTTATAAGTAATTTACATCAATGAGTACCATGGAATACATGTCTATTACCAAGAAATTTTATGTTCTCACCTTTTTTCATGTTTCCATGGTAAAAATAGGTCAAGACCCATTAACGAGGATTAAAGAGGCTAAAGAAAAACAAGGAATAGATTCTTTTACTTTTACTTTTTGAGAACTCTTATATATTTCTACTCAGAGTTGTAGCTATGATGTATAAATAACACTTTGCCTTTAAAGGCTTTTGATGTATATATGTACGACCTACTTTTATTGTGGCTCTCTTTATATTATTTTCTTTAATTAGCTATTAATAGAAGTGTAGTAAGAATAGAGGTGACATGATTAATGCTTTATATCTTAACATATTCAAGTTATCTTGAGATATAGGTATTAGGGTGTTACATTCTGGTATCAGAGCAGTTCATCCTGTTGAGTTGGGGTATGGACTGACTATGCATAAACAAGTTAGTAGTTTAGATGTAGGTGGTATATTTCTTATCTTTTTAGTGAGATGTTTGCATGACTTGCATTAGTTATGGATATTATTAGTTACTATTACATAACTACGTTGTATTAAGACTAATCAACTCTATATTGGATGTGTTGTAAGTACAGGATACTATGACTTCTCCTAGGCGTAGTACTAGATTAAATGACAATTCTTCTGGTGAAGGCAATGACATGGCTGAGGCATTAATGACAATGGCCAAGGTTATGTAAGATCTGATGTTAGCTATAAATAAAAGGTTGGATAGATTGGAAACTAAATGACAATCAAAACCCTCACCTGTACCACCACCAGTCTAGCCTAAGCAACTAGTTCAAGAGGCTCCAGTTGGAAGGAAACAAAACTTCTAGGACCTCTCAGAGTTCAAGAAGTCTACTCCATCATCCTACATAGATGAGTACAACCCAGTTAGAGCTGAGGGTTGGCTCAAGGAAATGGAGAAGATTTTCACAGTTATGGTTTGCTCAGATGAACAGAGAGTGCTTTTTTGCTTCCTATATGTTAGAAAGGGAAGTAGAAGATTGGTGGACAGATGTGAAGAGAGTGTTTGATGTATCAGGGGCTCAGGTTACATGGGAGATCTTCAAAGGATCTTTTCTAGAGAAGTTCTTTCCTCAGAATTTGCATAATGCAAAAGAGTTGGAGTTCTTGAAGCTAGAACAGGGTAGTATGTCTATTGGTAGTATGTGGCCAAATTTAATGGGTTGTCAAAGTTCTCGTCCTACGCCAGACTTCACACATATGAGAAGTGGAAGTGTACGAAGTTTGAGGAAGGATTGAGAGGGGATATTCAGAGGGCTATTATACCCTTAGAGATTCGAGATTTTTCATCATTAGTGAACAAGTGTCAGATTATAGAAGCTGGTAGTTTGTAATTCCAAATAGAGCAGACACCACAGAACTTCTAGAAGAGAAAGAGGTTTGATGATATAAAAGAGTACTCCTAAATCCAATTACCCACAAGTCAAAGGTAAGTAGGTTCAAGGAGGAATAGAGGGACTTAAATGTCCTAAGTGTGGGAGACAGCATGGAGATAGGCCTTGCTTGGCGGGATAGTCAGTTTGCTATGCATGTGGTCAACTAGGGCATATGTCCAGAGATTGTCCACAGAAGCAGAAAGCTATGTTCACTCCTAGACCGCAAGCAGTAGGAAGAGTTTATACTTTGAGCAGTAAGGAGGTGACCCAGTCATCAGATTTGATCCAAGGTAAATGTATAAATCATGATCACTTTTTAACTATTTTATATGATTTGGGAGCATATCACCCCTTTGTTTCTTGTCATTGTGTGAATATGTTTGATTTGCCTATTACAGACCTTCCTTTTGATTTGTTCGTTTCCACCCCCACTAGTAAATCACTTACAACTTCAAAAGTTTGTTTAGATTGTTATATAAAGTTAAAGGATAGAATATTTTTTGTAAATCTTATATGTTTGCCTTTAGTAGATATTGATGTTATTCTTGGCATAGATTGGTTGTCCTCCAACCATGTAGTTTTAAATTGTGTAAATAAAACTCTTATGTTAATGTCAGATGTATCTACTAAAGTTGTTCTTATCGAGTCAGTGTATCTCAATGCAAACCAAGTAAATCACTGTTTGAATGAGGGAGCTCAAGGGTATGTTCTCCTTTTCTCTCTTAGCACAGAGGTTGAGTAGAGTTTGGGTAATATACCAATAGTGAGGGAGTACCCAAAAGTATTCCCGAGTGATATAATGGAGTTTCCACCCACGAGAGCAATAGAATTTTCTATAGATTTAGTACCAAGAACGAGACCTATCTCTATAGCACCTTATAGAATGGCACCTCTAGAATTAGCAAAGCTTAAGAAACAAATATAGGAATTGTTAGAGAAACAATTCATTAGACTGAGTGTTTCAACTTGGGGAGCACCTGTGTTGTTAGTAAAGAAGAAGGATGGTACCATGAGACTTTGCGTAGATTATAGGAAATTGAGTAAAGTAACTATAAAGGATAAGTATCTATTGCCTTGGATAAAGGATTTTATGGATCAGTTGAGAGAAGTAACAATGTTCTCAAAGATTGATCTACGATCAGGATACTATCAAATAAGGGTTATGAATAAGGATATCCCTAAAACTGCTTTCAAGACTAGGTATGAACATTATGAGTATCTTGTGATATCTTTTGGGTTTACTAATGCACCAGCAGCATTCATGGATTGCATGAATATGATTTTTAGGTCCTACCTAGATCAGTTTGTGGTAATAGTCATAAATGATATCTTAATCTATTCTCATACAATGAAAGAACATGAGTTGTATGTTAGAACAATCTTAGAAATCCTTAGGGAGAAGACTTTGTTTGCCAAGTTATCAAAATGTGAGTTTTGGCTTATAGAAGTTTAGTTTTTGGGTCATGTGATCTCTCAAGGAGGGATTTCAGTAGACCCTAGCATAGTGGAAATAGTGTTGTAGTAGGAAAAACCCACCACTGTGACAGAGATCATAAGTTTTATAGGTTTTTCTGGGTATTATAGGAGATTCATCAGTGGATTCTCTCAGTTAGCACTACCTTTGACAAGATTAACTAGGAAAAGTAGTAGTTTTGATTGGACTCAATAGTGTGAGGATAGTTTCCAAAAGCTTAAGATGAGGTTAACTACTACATCAGTGTTGGTGATTCCGGATCTGCATGAGAGTTTTGAGGTGTTTTGTGATGCTTCAAAAATTGGTTTAGGATGCGTTCTGATGCAACATAGGTGAGTAGTTACTTATACGTCGAGGCAGTTGAGGCCTCACAAGGAGAACTATCCCACCCATGATCTGGAACTAGCCGTAGTAGTGTTTGCCTTAAAGATTTGGAGGCATTATCTTTACGGAGTCCAATTTGAAGTGTTCAGTGACCATAAGAGTTTAAAATACTTGTTTGATCAGAAAGAGCTAAACATGAGACAAAGTGTAACACCCTCAATTTCCGTATCTCTTAAATAATAATTTTGACAGTTAACAGAATTTTACTGTTTAGTAATTTCTGTGCACTGTAAAATTATTTTGTTTATTCCGTCAGCGTATTTGATCGTTTTGAGTGATTTACTCCGTGTCAGGAAAATAATAATTTTCGGACCAGAGAAAATCTTTAAATATTTATTTCTCTTGACTGTTAATTATTTTTAATAATCTGACTTGATTTTCATACGTTTTCTAATATTTGTGATTTTTGTGGATGATTATGATTTTTTTTACTATATGTGGGCCCAGGTGGTTCTATGTGGGCCCAGGTGACCTTACGTGAGTCCAGGTGGGTCTCGCAAAGTATAAATTTTTCTACACATAAAAAAATTTGTACTATTTAGATGGAGACAGGGGATCTTACTAAACCTGAATCCGGAAACAGTTTTAGAAATTTTCTTGTACTGTGTTTTGTACTGTATTTATTTATCGGACGATAAAAATACAGTAAATATATTCTTTCGTGGGGTTTTAGCAGATAAAAATAGAAATTATACTATTAAGTTAATATTAGTGATTGTGACAATTTTTGATGAACCAATAGGAAACAAGTTTAATATTGAAGACTTTAATATCAACCGTCGATTTAATCAACGGTGTAAAATAAGTTTAATGAAATGGCTATGACCATTTATAACCATTGGATTTAGATTTAATCAATGGTAGAGATTTGGTCTCAAAAAGTGACAAAGACCATTTATGACCATTGGATGAAGAATTAATCAAAGGTGGAGATTTGGTCTTGTAAAGTAACAAGGACCATTTATGACCATTAGATGCAAATTTAATCAATGGTGGAGAATTAGTCTTAAAAAGTAGCAAAGACTAATTATGACCCTTGGATTAAAAGTAAGAAGGAGTAATCTTGATCCTTCATTTTGGAGACACATCTAATGATTAGAATTTAAAGGAGAAAGATCCAATGGCCTAGATTAAGTCTTCTAAAATCAAAAGTCTACCTAAATCCTAACCATTGAATTAATCAATGGCTAGAAATGCTTAAGATAGTGACAAGTGAAATTGGTCACATTTTGGAGTGCATGAAAAGGGGGGGCAATTTTGTGGTGAATTATGAAGCTAAAGGAAAAGTTACAATGCATTATTTGTTGCTTTAGTCAATTATGCTTTGCTTTAGTCAATTATGCTACATGATTTCTTTGTTTGCATCCTTTGGAGATTACTTGAAGGGGGGACGATTTTGTGGAGCTTTAGGACATAGGAAAAAGTTTGAAGACCATTATTTGTGGTCTTGGTCATTCTTGGCCATTATTGTTCATTTTCAAGAAGCAAAATTTTCTCTCCTTTCTCTTCTCCTCTATGTTTCGGCCATGACCATCAAGAACACCTTCCATCACTCAAAAATTTCATCCAATCTAGTTTCTCGAATCCTTACCTTATTCTAAGAACATCTCTAGTTATGAGTTTTCTCTAAATCATTCATCTTGATCTTCAAATCCAAGCTTCAAGATTCTACCAAAAATGGTAAATTTCATATTTCTTCTTCTAATCTTCTAGTTTTGATTTTCTAAGCCATGATTGAACTATGGTTTACCTATTTCTACACTTGTTATTGATTGTAACATTTGTTTATGATTTTTAAGAATTTTCCCAAGAAGCTTCACAAAATTTGTGGAAGGAAAAAACTAAGTGTTTTCACTTCATCCTTTGTCTTAACCAAGTCTAAGAAGCTTTTCTCTCACAAAAATCAAAAATTTCATCTTTGTTCTTCAAGAGGAATTTCGGCCATACCATCCAAAATCACCATCCAATCCTTTTTAATTTCATCCAATCATAGATCTTGAATCTACATGATATTCTAAGCAATTTTCATGTTGGAGATTTTCTCTAAATCATTTATCTTCAACCTTGTTCTTCAAGCTAAAGATTGAAGCTTTAATGGTGAAGTTAGTTACTCTTCACTTTTCTTTTGATTTTCAAGGTTCTAACCATAATGCACATCCATAGTTTTCTTATTCAAGCTTAAGATACTAATAAATATATGTGTTGTTTTGTGTTTAAGAAACCCTTGGTAGTGAAGGACTTGGAAAGAGAAGCAAATCAATAAGCTTTTGAGGATCTTCAAGAGGTAAGAGGGAGATCTATCTCACCAACCAAGTATGGTGGTGAGAGATGGTCTTATATTTGATGGATAGTGAATCTATGTGAGGATTCATATCCATGGTCTTGTAATTTATTTGTGGGTGTGTATGTGTTTTAATTATTTGCCTATGCTTGATATACTATGCATGATTTTATGGCTTTGATGGTATGCTTATATTATGCATGATGAGTATATGACATGCTTATAGTATTTATGATGAAATATGTATGTGTATGTCATGATGTGTTGATAGAAAGGAAATCAATTTTTGGCTCCAATAGCCAAGGAAGGGCTACGATTTTGATGCCCGTAATTAGAGTTTCATGTTGAAATTTTTCAAGAACAAGAAAATTGATTTGTTTAAATGAAAATTATGAAGTGGAGAAAATGAATTTCTTTGGTTCTAAAGGCTATGAAATTTTCGGCCAAGACACCTCAACATAGGTGTTTATAACTTAATATTTTCATGGAAGAATAAAATTGGATTGATTTGAAAAGCATGGAAAATGAACAAAGAATATGTTTTTCAAGAGAACAAGAACACATTTTTTTAAAGGGATTTTATTGATTTATTTTGTGTAAAAAGTTTCTAAGTGTTTATTAAACTTGATTTCAAAAAAACGAAACGGGCAACGTGGATTTTAAGGATTTGCAAAGAAAGTGAAAAAAGATTTGCAAAGAAAGTGAAAAAGGATTTGTAAAGAAAGTAAAAATGAATTTGAACAAATGGGTTTGAATTTTATGACCATCGGTATTTCGGTTTTGAAAACAAAGATTTTAATGGTTTTGTTTGTGTAAAACCATATCAATTTAGAAGGAAAAATATTTGATGGTTTCAATGGCTAAGTACCACAGTTTTTGAGGGCTTGTAATGCCTTGATTTTTATGGAACAAAATGATATTTTATAAAACAAAGTGTTTTATCACTCGAAAGATTTGACAGTTTTCAATGAACACGTTCATGGTTTTTGAAGACTTACGAATACCTTGATTTTATAATGAAATGATTTTTGCACAAGAATTTGGAAAGGGAATTAGAGCGTTTATCACTTGAGAAATCAAGTTTTTTGTAAACGAAAATGTTTTTGAACTTCAATTTATTTTGAAGAAGGTTGTGTTTGGAAATGATTTGGGAAAAATGAAGAATATAATAGTGTTTTGAAAATTTACTAACGTATAACTGATTTTCGAGTTCTGAAATACGTTAGAAAATGTTAAGTTTTGAAACGTTGATTTATATCAATGGAAAAGCGATTTGGAATACGTTAAAATATTTCTACGCGATTTGAATTACATTTAAATATTTTACGTAATTTGAACTACTATTGAAAAATCAATATGTGATTTAAAAGTGATAGAATATTTTTACATGATTGTGAAAATGATGAAAATTCGTTATGTGATTTGGAAAGTGTTTTAAATGTTTTGAGAATGATGGAAAATGATTTACGCAACTTAAAAGAATGATTTTTAAGTTACGCGATTTTGAAACAGTGAAAAAATACTATGCGATTTGAGAAACGTATGTTTTTACGCGATTGAGAAAAACGTTGAAAAATTTGTACATGATTTAAAAGTGTAACAGAAGAGTTGCTGTATTTTGAAAACGTAACAGAAATGTTACGAAATTTTGTAAACGTAACAGTAGTGTTACGGTATTGGGAAAACATAATAAAAATGTTTTGGAATTTTAAAAACGTAACAAAAGTGTTACGGTATTTTGAAAATGCAACAGAAGTGTTGTGAAATTGTGAAAACGTAATGGGAATGTTACGCAATTTTGTGAAAACACGACAATAGTGTTTTATAACTATGAAAACATGATAAGATGATTTTGTTATTGAAAAATACAGTATGGTTACTGTAAAACCAGTGTATGGACACTGTTTGTGAAAAACAACAAGTTTTGCCTGTTATTGGCACGTGGTGCATTTTAGATGCATTGGAAAAAAATATATACGTTGAGGCATATGATTTAATTGAACAAACGAATTTGAAAAGAATGGCCCTTGTGGTTGGACTTGCATTGATATATTAGTGCATTGTATAAACTATATCTGAGAAATTATGAGATATACCTGTGATTGGTATTATACCTGTGATTGGTATTTGATGCATTATATATGCATTGGAATGGTTCGATGAGGACTGGATATGGCTGATTGCCTAGGAGAAACACACCTCTTGAGTGGGTGCGATATGCGTAGTGTAAGTCACTTGTTGACCTTGGGGGTATCGGGGTGCGGGTTGCTTACACGGGTGGTTGGTCACGCTTCTTCCCGTAGGTTAGACCGATGCAACACACCGATGATCTTGACCGAGACATTATTCTTAATCAAGATCTGATAAAGACTGTCGTGTATGTGCTAGATGTGCAAAAAAAATTGAAATGAGAATTAAAGCACGTGGTCTGAGGCACGTGGTACCGGCAGGTCTTTTCGATCATTTTCTCCGACCTGAGTTTAGCTCCATGGAGTAAGAACATTGAGTCTAAATGCACATGCATTATATGAGTACATTTATATTTGTGTGATATATTAATTAAGGAATATTGACTATGACAATTGTTTTAAATACTTGGATGATGATGATGATAATGTTGAGGGCATTATCGTAATTATTGTTTATGATAATTGAATTGATAAATGATTGGATGATGATAGTTGATTAATGTTGATGACATGATCATAATTGTGGTATGATCTATCTGTATGATATGCTGCTTATGTTATCTCTGTGCTACCATGTTGGTATTGGTATAGGTTATCTCACCTCTTTGTTATGTTGTTTTGCTGTGTCTGTACTGTTAAAATCAAATAATAGAAAGATCGAGTTGTCTTAAACATAACGGGTGATGGATACTCTGATATTGGTGACAACAATAAGGAGTAGACATTCAGGACTCGAAGGTGTGCAGTGTTGACAAAGGAATAGATGTCTGATGCATCAAGATGGACAGAAAAAGGAATAAGTATGTTAAAGTTTCTTGTTAGTGTTGTACCGTGCTATTAAGTAGGACCCGTTATAGTGTTTGCTACTGTTAAAAAAAAATCTGTTAATTTTATATTTCTCTTTAAATTGTGAAATATTAATTGGTGTCAATATTACATAATGAATAGTTAAAATATGATTTTCAATATTACCTAATATTTTCAGTAAATTTACATTTCAGTAACGAAGAAATTTTAAAACCCATATTTTCATAACTCAAACCTTTTACGAATTGATTTTCAGATTATGAGTCGGGAGTCGGAAATATGATGCCCTAAGGAGGGTGTTACACAAAGAAGATGAATGAAATTTTTAAAAGATTATGACTTTGAGCTTAAGTATCACCCAGATAAAGCCAATGTAGTAGCTGATTCATTAAGTAGGAAATCCCTACATGTATCTTGGATGATAGTTCAAGAGGGTCAGCTTCTTGAGAGGTTTAGAGATTTGAGTCTTAGGGTAACTATGACACCACAAAGTCTCTGTCTAAGTAAGGTAGACATAGTTAGTGACATGAGGGCTCAGATTCTAGAAGCTCAGAGCAAGAATAAAACCCTAGCTGAGACAAGGGAGCAAATCTTCTTAGGGGATCAGTTAGAGTTTGGTATGACAGATGATGAAGTGATTAAGTTTAGAGATAGACTTTGCATTCCAAGAGATTATGAAATCAAAGAAAAGATACTAGAGAAGGCTCATAGGAGTCAATATACAATTCATCCCGGAACCACTAAAATGTATTAAGATTTAAAAGAGATGTTTTGGTGGCCAGGTATGAAGAAGGAAATAACGGAGTTTGTGTCTAGGCATTTGGTGTGCCAAGAAGTTAAGATAGAACACCAGAAATCTTTATGACCTCTCCAATATTTAGCAATTCCTGAATGGAAGTGAGAGAACATTACAATGGATTTTGTGACAGGTTTGCTTAGAACTTAGTTGGTACTTGATACAATTTGGGTCATAGTGGATAAACTAACCAAATCTACCCATTTTTTGCCAATGAGAATGAACTAATCCTTAGATAAACTAGCCCAGTTATATTTATAGGAGATAGTTAGGTTACATGGAGTTTCCATCCCCTCAGTATAGTTTCAGATAGAGATTCTAGATTTACATTTAGATTTTGGGGAGCTTTACAAAAGGCTTTCGGGACTAGGCTAAGTCTTAGTACAATATAACATCCATAAACAGATGGATATTCAGAGAGAACTATCCAAACCTTAGAGGATATGCTTAGAGCATGTATTGTAAATCAGCAGAAAAGTTGGGATAGGCCCTTGCCTTTAGTGGAGTTTTCCTACAACAACAATTATCATACCAGTATAGGAATGACATCATATGAGGCACTTAATGGTGGAAAGTGTAGGTCCCTTATATGTTGGTACGAGATTGGAGAGAAAACTATTTTAGCACTTGAGTTAGTACAACAAACTTCAGATCAAAGCAGAATAATCAGGGATAGGATGGCTATAACTCAAAGTAGGCAAAAGAGTTATGCTGATTGAAGGAGAAGACCTGTAGAGTTTGAAGAGGGTGAGCATGTTTTCTTGAGGGTTACTCCTACAATTGGAATTAGTAGAGCATTGAGAACCAAGAAGTTAAACCCTCGTTTCATTGGTCCCTACCAAATTCTAAAAAGAATCAGACTTGTATCTTACCAGATAGCCCTTCCACCCAGTTTGTCAAACATTCATGATGTTTTTCATGTATCCCAACTCAAAAAGTATAATTCAGATCCTTCACACATCATACGAAATGAATCTATACAGTTAAGAGATGATTTGTCTTATGTAGTGAAACCAATGAGGATTGTTGACAGAAGGGTCAAAGAACTCAGAGGTAAACAGATTCCTCTAGTGAAAGTCATATGGGGTGAGGTAGGAACAGAGGAGACTACGTGGGAGCTAGAGTCTCGTATGCAGCTAGATTACCCAGAGTTATTTTATGAGATAAGCAATTTTGGGGATAAAATTTTTAGAAAGTAGGGGAGTAATGTAACTATCACTTTTTAGCATGTTAGACTAGTTTATGGTTACAAAGATAACATAACACTTATTTTACATGTCTGCTATTTTTGTGAGAAACTGAGTTAGTTTAGGCACTTAGTTGCAACTCATACATTGAAAAGTATCTTAAAATGACTCAAATAGTAGCATAAATGGCTAAGTAAAGGGAAATAAGTCAAGATAAGTTGTTTCTAAGTCACAAATAGGTGTAAGAGGATGCAGTAAAATTTGAGAATAATCAGAGTTAGTTTGGTATTTTTAGGCATACAGGTTGTGCATTTAATGCTCGATAGACTGACAGTAGATATGAAAAATTATGATAATGGTGAACTAACATTTTTAATGAATCTTAATATTTATTTTAAAGTTGATCGAAGTTAGAAAACTTGATTTAGAAAAATTTAAGTATTTTTAACAAATAGGAAGTATCAATATTATGCTTAAGTGAGATAAGTGGTATACGAGAAAGCAACCCTATTACTTGAAATTTCTCTTAACATTTCATCACTTTTTCAATCATCTATTTCCAACAAAAATAGAACCCCAACGTATAGCAGAGAAACAAGGAAGAAAAGAGAAGAAATCTAAGAGAGAAGAAGAGGAAAAGAGCAAGAAAGCTAAGGGTAAGGCCAAGGTTGATCAACCACCATCATCAAGAGTTTGAGGTAGGGGATTCTAACCTAAAACTTCATCTCTTATCTTTTATTTTCTCTATGGTTGAAGTTAGGTTACATAATTTGTAAAAGATGGATTTGATGAACAAATCTAGGTTTTAAGCTTGGTTTCTAATTCCAAGTGTTAAATTAGAGTGTTTTCACCTTATTGGATGTATGAATATGAGTTCTTAACCCTTAAGAACCATCAATCTCCATTGAAGGCAATAATGGGGATTTTAGGTTTTAGGTGGTGGAACTTTTACTAATCTATGATTAAGTGAAAGCAAGATTGTATAAGTATCATAATATGTTAATGGATCATATTTGAGGTTTGTGATAACTTACAATCAAAATTTTAGTGATTAGAGTGGTGATTTTGGTTAATGGAACAATAAAACTGTTCTACAGAACTTTCAGTTGCAGAGTTATGCCTAGGCGTGACTAAACCACGCTTAGGCGCGGGTGGTTCTGTTTCTTAGCTAGGCAAGACAGAGATCGTCACGTCTAGGCGTGGGAAAGTCACGCATAGGCATAAGTTTCAGGAATTTTTAGGAATATTGTTCTTGATGTTTTGAAATTTCCTACCAATTGGAATAATTCTTGTATGCTTTTCTAAGTGTATTAAGATATTTTTAGAGATATTTCATAAGGGAAATATTCACCTAATATAAGAGTACAAGTTGAGTGGTAAGTTCTTTAACAGTTATTGATTAATTGAAATAGTTATCTAGGACCTTATACACACTTGTGTGGTTTAGAAAACCACTAGAATTGTGATTATAAGTTAAACTAGATACAAATTTGATAAGAAAGTGTACTTATCATGGATGCATAATTTAATCTCTTATAATACAATATGAGTTGAATGTGCAAACTTATATAAAACCATTTTATTGTTTCATTAAGATGGTTGAAGTAAAGTATTAGCTTAAGTTAGTTATGTTACATGTTTGAGTTTGAACCATAGAACAATTAGCATAATTAAGGAAGTGAGCCAAACTCCTTAACCTTGCAAAATAGTGAGTTAAACTTTTTGCTTAGAAGATAATTAAGAGAGGTAAGTGTCAATACAACACTTCACCTAAGACAAACTAGTAAACAAATTATTTGTCAAGCACATGAGGAATATGATCAACTTTATGTAAGTATAGTAAAGTGAGTCAAACTTACTAACACAAACCAATTGGGACGAGTTAAGTCCAAGGTTAGGCATTGAGCGAGTTAAGCAATTTGCCAAGTTTTAGTTGATGTTATACAGTTGTATGGACGACAGTATAATGTGATTATTAATTATATTTATAAGTGATTTACATTAATGAGTACCATGAAATACATGTCTATTACTGAGAAATTTTTTGTTCTCACCCCTTTTCGTGTTTCTAGGATAAAAGCTAGTCAAGACCCATTAACGAGGATTAAAGAAGCTAAAGAAAAATGCAACGAGGAATAGATAATTTTACTTTTAATTTTTTAGAACTCTTGTATATTTCTACTCAGAGTTGTAACTATGATGTATATATAACACTTTGCCTTTAAAAGCTTTTGATGTATATATGTACGACCTACTTTTATCATGGCTCTCTTTATATTATTTTCTTTAATTAGCTTTTAATAGAAGTGTAGTAAGAATAGAAGTGATAATAGGTTGTAATAGTCATAATAGTCTAAAACGAGTGAAATTGGAAAGCTGAGACAAATCCTTCAACTTTCGTGAAGACCATTTATCCAAAAAGTGACGTTTCGATAGAGTTTTTTTAACGTCTGAAGGGAGATGATAGGATCAGGAGTTGTTAAATGTGTTTTGGCCACAACTCCTTCATTAGGTGTCCAAATCTTATAAATTAAGTCTCCAATTAAAGCTAATTAGAAGAGGAAGAGTTTAAGCTAGGGACAAACTTGTAATTTCACTTTTAGGGTCTGTTATGTGGGAGAGAGAGGCCAAAACCGAGACCACTCCATTCAGTTCTCACTTCTCATTTTCTTTCTTGCTCCTCCTCCCTCTCCTCTCCTCTTCTTTTGCTCTCTTCTACATTTTCTACTCTTTATTTTTTTGCACTTTATGTTTTTGTTTTGTGCTCTCCATTCATGGAGAGCTAAAACTTTGTGATCAATCCTAGGGAATAAAACACTCTTGATGTGTAATCTTGAGGCCTTGTGGTGAATGTTTACATATTAATCAAATTTCTCTCCTCTTTCTCTTGATTTTGTTGCATCTTGACTGAGTGCTTAACTCAGTTTTGGTGTTCATGTGATAGTTGCTTAACTGTCATGTGTTTGTAAAAAAGAAACTAGGTAATTCATCAAAGGTAGTTGATGTATTGTCTAGCTAGCATGAATTCTTGTATGAGGTTGATTTAGGGTCAAATGGATGCTTAATTCATTTTTCATTGATTGACCAAATCCTAGGTGCTTACCTAGTATATAATTCATGCTTGGATGATGATTTCATATGAGATTAGGCAATGCACCAAAGGAGTTTGATGAATTTTCTAACTTGGGCCATGTAGTATCTACTAAAGGCATTGAAGAAGATCCTGCTAAAATAGATGTGATTTCTTTTTTATCTTACCCCACATCTATGCTGGAGATTCGTTCTTTTCTTGGTCATGCAAGTTTCTATTGGCACTTCATTAGAGACGTCAGCAAAGTAGCCATTCCGCTATCAAACCTCTTGCAAAAGGATGCGAAATTTGACTTTGATGAGAAATGCAAGAAAGCCTTCAACCATTTGAATAGGAGTTGTCTTGGCACAAAGAGTGGGCAAAGTGCCTCACGTGATCTATTATGCTTCGAGGACTTTGGATGTTGTGCAAGCAAATTACACCACCACGAAAAAAGAGCTTTTGTCTATTGTTTTTGGATTAGATAAATTTAGATCATATTTGCTTAGTTCTAAAGTTGTCTTATTTTTTGATCATGCAACTTTGAAGTTCCTCCTAAAGACCAAGATTGATTCGGCGAATGCTTCTACTCCAAGGGTTTGACATTGAGATACGTGACAAGAGTAGAGCAGAGAACTTAGTAGCTGATCATTTGAGCAGAATTGAGCAAGTTGCTGACCCTCTTCCCATCCATGACACATTCTCTAATGAGTAGCTTTTACAGCTGCAAGGTAACATTCCATGGTTCGCTGATATGGTAAATTCCTTAGTTGCTAGTGTCTTGTTTGCATATTATACTAAAGCACAAATTGACAAATTAAAGAGCGAGTCAAAGTATTATGTGTGGAATGATCCATATCTGTAGAAATTCTGTAGTGACCAAGTGATTAGAAGATGCGTACCTGATCATGAATTTCATTCTATTATTAGCTTTTGTCATGCATTTGCCTGTGGTGGGCATTTTGGGCTTCAACGTACTGCTAGGAAAGTATTAGAATCTGGATTGTATTGGCCAACCTTTTTTTTGTGATGCATATGTGTTTTGTAAATCTTGTGAACAATGCCAACGAATGGGAAATATCTCTCGTAGGAATGAGATGCCCCAACAACCTTTGTTGTTTTGTGAAATATTTGATGTTTGAGGTATTAATTTAATGGGTCTTTTTCCTGTCTCATTTGGTTTTGTTTACATTTTGCTTGCTGTTGATTATGTTTCTAAATGGGTGGAGGCAAAAGCCACTTGGATTAATGATTCAAAAGTTGTTGTAGGTTTTGTTAAATCAAACATTTTCTGCAGATTTGGCATTCTGAGGGCTATCATTAGTGATCAAGGGTCATATTTCTGCAACCAAAATATGGGGGCTTTGTTGAAGAAGTATGAAGTCATGTATAAGGTCTCTACACGTTACCACCCATAAACAAATGGGCTAGTTGAGGTATCAAATAGAGAGATCAAGCAAATCCTTCAGAAAACTGTCAAGTCTAATAGGAAGGATTGGAGCAAGCGGCTTGAGGATGCTTTTTGGGCTTACCGGATGGCCTACAAGACACCACTAAGGATGTCCCCTTACCGAATTGTCTTTGAGAAGGCATGCCACCTACTGGTGGAGATAGAACATAAAGCATTTTGGGCAATGAAGAGTTGCAACATGGACTTTGACCAAGCACGAGTGGAAAAGAAATTGCATTTACAAGAATTGGAGGAAATCCACTTTGAAGCCTATGAGAGCTCCAAAATCTACAAGGAGAAAACCAAGGTTTTCCATGATAAAAATATTGAAATGAATGAATTCGTGGTTGGGTAAAAAGTTATCCTCTACAATTCTCGCCTCAAGCTCATGTCGGCTAGCTTCGTTCTAGGTGGCTAGGCCATTTCATGGTTACTAAGGTATTTTCTTATGGTGCGGTAGAGGTCACAAGTGAGGCAGCTCACAAAACTTTCAAGTTCAATGGACATCTCCTTAAGTCATTCTATGAGAGCACACACACGAGAACATAATGGAAGAGCTCTACTTGCAAACAACCATCTACATTTGATAAGGATATTTCTTTCTCCTCTCTTTGATTTTACTTGTCTTATTTTGTTGATACTATTTATGGTTTGCTAATGATTTTTGAGCTTTACTTTGAAGACAACATAAAATTAAGTGTGGGGAAGGGGAATTTTAGCATTCTATTTTTCTGTTGTTTTCTATTTTAATTCAAATATTTTTATTATTTTTGTTGTTTTTACTATTTTATTCTGTTAATTTACTGTTATTGTATTGTCTTATGTTGTTTACTATTTTTCTATTTATAATTATACTTTTTTTGTTTATTGTCTCTATTTTTTTGTTTTCTACTTTTTGTTTATGTTTACTATCTCTATTTTCTATTTCTGTTTTACATTCTATTTTTTTTTCTATTTTTCTTATTTTATATTTTGTTCTAAATTTTGTTTTTCATTTTTTTAAAAAAAAATCATAACAAATTGTGTTTTTAATTGCTTTATAATGAAACTTTGAGTTTGTAAAAGTTATGAGCATGTATAAATTAAGGTAACATAAGTGAATAAATTGTCTCTCATCTTGAAAATAATTAGTTTGGTAATGAAATTGAGTTAGTAGATTAAGTTTGATAGAAACATACCTTGTGAGACTTTGAGCATTTTAATGAATGGATTGAACATTTATGTTATTCTTTTCTTTCTTGTATGATTTTCACTCATGAAATTGTTCCTTTAGAACTTGTTTTGATTCTTTTTTAGGCCATATTTTCACATGCATACATGAACATGATTGAGACATTTTTACTTGAATTAGCCACTTTATCCAAATAGCTAACCTTGCATATTTTTCCTTGATTAACCCTTTTGAGCTTATTTGATCATTCCTTGTTTTTATCTCATTACATGTTTTAAATGAAAAACAATGTTCTTACCTAACTTTTGGGAATAAGAGAGCATTGATATTATTATTGGATGAGTTCTTGAACAAGTATGAGGGTATATGTCGCAACCGAGATCACGACGGGATGACCAAAAAATAATAAAACTTTGAAAATCAATGGAGTCGCCACCAATATTTATTTAAATTGGAAAACCATTAGAAAAACTCTTAAAATAGAAAAAGTGGTCTTTTAAAAAATGAGTTTAAATTCGAGAGTCGATTACAAGTAGGGAATGTGTTAGCATCCTACACTGGCCGTTCCACGAATGGTTCCTTGAGTTAGTTGTGCAAATTTTAATAATCTCAAATATATTTATTTTACTCCTTGAAAAAAAACACATTGTAACTATAAAAATAAAAGAAACAAATGCATTATAAAAATTTAATTTTGACTTGACAGAATAGGGATTTTGCTCACACGTTTCCTCGAGTGCAATGGAGAACTCAAAGTCGCATAGCTCTTTAGAAAATGTGTGTGGGTTGGTCAATTTTAATTAAACAAGGAAACTTTAAAACTTTCAAATCAAATTGTCAACAAATGATTAATTCAAGCAACATGTCAACATGCATAAAATTGAGGCACAATCCACAAACAGACAAGATAATCAAATAAAAATCAACTCAACCCACAAAAATTATCTATTATCACCTTTTGGCTTTTTTTTGTATTTTTTATTTTATTATCTAATCCTATTTATTTTGTCCCTACATTGTTTAATTTATTTTTCACTAAGTCTCTAAACTACTAAGCAAACTAACTTTAGCCCAAAAAAACAAGAAACTCAGCCCATTAATTGAAACACTCCTCCAATACCAATCTTTCTTTTTTTTTATATATATTTCTTAGTTTTCCTTTTTTTTTCTTTATAGACTTCCTATGTTTCTGAATGGCCTAAAAGTCATTAGCCCAAGTTAGAAAATTAGTCAGCCCCCCATTTCTTCTTTTTTTTTTGCTTGTTTTTTGTTTTAATTTTTTTTATATAGGCATCTTATGAGGCTGAAAGGCTCAAATTTAAAACAATTTAAACTAAAAAAGATTTAAGCATTTGGACAAAAGGGGAACCTTGTACTGGAGACAGAGAAGGTTCTGGAAAAGGAAAAATGAAGAAAGGAGGAAGGTCAGATCTGGAAGTCGGCGAGGCTGGTGGCGATGACAGGTGTAGTTTCGACTCAGATCTGGGTTTGACGCGACTTCTAGTTCGACGTCTTAGTCGTGGTTTGAGCAGATGGAGGCGCGGGGTCACAGTCCAATTAGTGCGGTGGGTTGGATCTGTGCGTGGGGCTGACGAGAAGTGTCAGATTTGGGCTATGCAGGTGGTGGAGCGAAGCGATGGTGTTGCGGGTCTAGTGGGATGTGGTCACGGGCTGCATAGTCGGAGAGGATGGTGGTGTTGAAGCTACAAGAGTTTGGGGTTCGACAGCTAGCTCGGTTGACGGCGATTGTGGTGGTGTGATGGTGGTTGGTCTAGTTCGGTGGAGTTCACAATGCAGGTGGCACGACTGTGCAATAGGTTTTAATGGTAGTAGGTTGAAGTGGGTGTTGAAGATTATGGTTGCATTTGGATGGAGGTTGATGATGGAGTGTGGTTGAAGGTGTGTGGTTGTTAAGAAGATGGTGAATGTTGCTGGAAGATGGTGACTTGGTTGTGTTTGGTTGACGAAGGTTGAAGTGTTGTGTTGTTTGTTAATGGTGGGTTTATGGGTGGTTGTTAATGTTGATGATGGAGGGTGGTTATGGAGGTGCTGTGTGGTGATTGTTTGGTTGGGTCTTAGATTTTGGGTGAAGGAAGAGGAGGTGTGTGTTTGCAGAGGAAATTTTTTTCTTCTCCAAACCCCGTTTCTCTTGCTCGTCTAGGTATTTAAGGGGGAAGATTGCTTAAGCCAAGTTGCTTGTGGTGACCATGTTGTAGAGCTAGAGTTTTCTTAAGTCAGCTCCTTCATGTCCATTTCTCTATGGCTTCAGTCAGTCCTTGGAGCTTCATTGAGCTTCTTATTGGCGGTTGCTTGTCATAGGTGAGTTGCAGAGCTTGGAAATATATGGGTTAATCAAAATTCCAAGAGGGGAAGGACCGATTGTTGCTATGATTTGTGTGGTTGCTGAGGTAAGGTGTGTAGAAGCTAGAGTGGCAGCTAGTTACGTGAGAGAGTGAGATATGTGATTTGAGATGGTGAAGAGAGGTTACAATTGAGACTTTAACAGGATTACTCCATGGTTGTTGCGCAGCTATAGCTGAAGATTGGAGGGTGCAGAAGACTTGAGGTTGAACAACTACGTGTGTAATTTTTTTTATTTTTTTTTCTATTTTTTGTTTTCTTTTTGTTTTAATTGTAAGGAAAGAAAAAGAAAAAGTTTTTTTTTATTTTTTATTTTTGCACAAATAAGAAAAAGTAGGATGGAAGTAAATAAAATTTGAAAAAGAAAATGATGTGTTCAAAACATTGAATTAAGCACAAAAAAATTATTCCTTGATTAAGCAATAAAAATAAAAATTTTATGCACAAAATTGGATATCAACAGTATATTAATTGATATGCAAAATGTTGGTGAAAAAGGAAAGAATGACCAACTGAAAAAACAAAAAAAAAATGTGTAAAGAAAAGTAAAAAAGGCAAAAGAAATTAGAAAAAATAAATAAAGAATATCTAAAGTGAATTTGCATAAAGTTGGGATAAACTATCTTGCTGGTTATATGGACTCAATCCTAATGCTCTTTTATTCTTTTTGGTCTTTAACTTGTCACATCCATATTACTCTCCTCTTTTACCTTGGTCCAATTACAACCTTGAATAAAGTCCTCTTGATTTGTGTGTGTATGTGTTTTGAATAGTGGAGAAGTAGAAGATAAGCAAACTTATGACGGTGTATATTTTCATGTGTTGAATTGAGTGAAACACTTACCTTCCAAACACTAGAGAGATTGAGAGTAAATCTTGTGAGGTTATATCATTCTTGATATATGCTTTTCAATTGAAGTTACTATGCTTGTTGATTTGAGATGTAAAGAAATGTTACTTCATGAATGTTTTAATTCTTTGAATTTTTGGATGCTTTTCTTTTGCATTCTTGAACATCATTGGAAAGTGAGCTTTTTTTCTTGAGTTTTTTAACTTTCAAATTTGTGTTGTTTTTCCTTCGTCCCCTAGTAGTGTATTTCTACTTTTGCTTGGGAGTACAAAAGGCTAAATGTGGAGGAATTTGATAAACACTATTTTTATATATTAGTTAACCCTCATATTCATCATTACACCTCTCTTGAACTTAATCAATTAATTTTGGCTACCATTTATAAGTTTGAGTTCAAATTGGGCTTAGTTATATTTTTTAGCATTGTGACAAGTTTACACTGTTTTTGTATTTCATGTATAACTTGAGTTATAAACATCAAAAGATTATGAACTTTACCTTTTAGGAAATATGAGAGGAAGCTCTAAAACTTTGATGCAGAGCTCCAGAGTTGAATCAGATGTCTAGTAGATCATATTGGGCCTAGAAGTCAAAATAGATGTGTTGTCACTGGAACTTGAGTAGTTTGCAAAGATTGAGTCATATCTTAGGATGTAGTAGTCATAATAGGTTGAAACTAGTGGAATTGGAAAGCTGAGACAAAACCCTTCAACTTTCATGAAGATCACTTATCCAAAAGGTTACATTTTGATAGAGTTTTTAACGTTTAAAGGGAGATGATAGGATCAGGAGCTGTTAAATGTGTTTTGACCATAACTCCTTTATTAGGTGTCCAAATCTTACAAATTAGGTGTCCAATTAAAGCTAATTGGAAGAGGAAGAGTCTAAGTTAGGGACAAACTTATAATTTCACTTTTAGGGTCTATTATGTGGGAGAGAGAGGCCAAAACCAAGACCACTCCATTCAGTTCTCACTTCTCACTTTCTCTCTTGCTCTTTCTCCCTCTCCTCTCCTCTTCTCTTGCTCTCTTCTACATTTTCTGCTCTTTATTTTCCTACACTTTACGTTTCTATTTTGTTCTCTCCATTCATGGAGAACTAAAACTTTGTAATCAATCATAGGGATTGAAACACTCTTGATGTGTAATCTTGAGACCTTGTGATGAATGTTTACATTCTTGTTGATAATCAAGTTTCTCTCATCCTTCTCTTGATTTTGTTGCATCTTGACTGAGTGCTTAACTCAGTTTTGGTGTTCATGTGATTGTTGTTTAACTATCATGTGTTTGCCAAAAAATTAGGTAATGCATCAAAGGTGTTTGATGTATTATCTAGCTAGCATGAATTCTTGTAAGAGGTTGATTTAGGGTCAAATCGATGCTTAATCCATTTTTTGTCGATTGACCAAATCCTAGGTGCTTATCTAGTAGGGAATTTATACTTGGATGAAGATTTCACATGATATTAGGTAATGCACCAAAGGTGTTTGATGAATTATCTAACTTCGTTGAATGTTGAGTATTAACTTGATTTAGGATTGGATGGATGTTAACATCATCTAACGTTGATTAACCAAATACTAGATACTTATCTAGTAGAGCATACTAAGAATCTGGTTAGTCTATGAATGAATTCATAGTGGTCAAAGATAGATTAACACAAGAGTTATTGATTTCCTTAGATTTGTTGTTTTTTCTCATTCTATTTGCATCATTTTCTAGCATTTTGATTACTGTCCTTTGATTACTTTCTTTTATTTACTGTCTTTTAATTATTATCTTTTATTCACTGTCTTTTAATTATTGTATTTCAATTTTGTGTCTTTTAATTAATTTCCTTTAATTCTCTTCCTAGATTGATAATTAGAATCGAATTTATCTTTGACAAAAATTAGATTAAACACCAAGATAACAAAATTTCCCTTCCCCATCAAAGCAATCATGAGGAAATGTATTGTACACCTCACTAGGTGTCCCCTTTGACCTCAAGAAATAGTGATGATTTCAACATGACTAATCTTCTTTTTAGCTTATGCACGTTAAACTCACTCTTTTTAGATACTAGCGTGGGCATCGAATTGCTTTTTGCAAGTATCCCAACTACTACCTCCAACCTTGCATTCGGACCTCCACCTTCATCAAGCCAGTAGAAGACCACCTTAAGATTACATGACAAGAACAACATCTATCGAGAAAGATATATTTTTCTTGGTACAGAAAAGAAAAAAACAAAGAAACAACATAAGCAACTAATCTCTATAGAAAGCCACTCCCATGCTATCCGCAAGGAGCAAAGTTGAGATACCAGCTGGGGGAGTATTCAAAACAGCAAAACGAACATCATTTAGAGAAAGATATATTTAAAAGTAAATTTAGTTTTTCTACCAAAAAATAAATTTAAATATGATGTATTATCATTTAAAAAAAATTATACTTATATTTAATGATGTGTTGTCATATTATTTAATGAGTTTGAATCTCTTGTAATTATTAACATAGTCAAAATCATTAAATAAAGTAACAATATATTATTAAATATAAATGTAAAACTTTTTTCATTGAAATTATATTAAAATTAATCTCTTTAAAAATGATTGGCAACAAAGGAAACATATATACAAAGTTTTTTTTTTTTTTTTTTATAAATTTGAAGCCATACAAAGGTTTTAAAATGTGAAAATCTCGTTTAGGAAAATTAAGTTTATTATTTATAGGATTAATAATTAATATTCATTTTTCAGTTAAAAAAATTTAATATTCATTTTTAATTGCACTTATCTACATGAATATATTTTCTTATTTGATTATTTAATCTGATTATATCTTATCGGTGTTTACGTTTTTATAATTTTGTTACTCGAAGTCCACAACGAGTTCTTGTAAAAAAAATCAATAAGCATGAAAAAAAAATAAAAAATGACTTGACAATAAAAAATAGTAAAAATATTAACAAATTTAAATTCAAGTAAGCATGGGCTATGATTCAATTAGCAACCTTATCTCATTGTGGACGAACGCTATTTGCTGTGGGAGTTCAAATCTCGTCAAAAGCACTTGTAGTTAGGGTCGTGCCATTAGAAGCTCGAGCATGAATGTCCTATACTGAAAAAAAGGTAAAAACACATTTTAGATGAAAAAGAAAAAGATTTTAAATTCAAGTATAACAATTAATTAATTACTTGATGGCATTTTTTTTTTTAAGAAAAGTTTAGATTTCAGAATAACTACTTCATCTTAGGATCAGACCCTTAAGTTCAATGAGCGTAGAGTTGAGATAAACTTAGCTCAAGCTCGGTTTATTTATAAACGAGCTTATTTTTTTTAACTAAATTCAGATCACTTTAAGCTCATTAACAATTCGAACTTAATGAACTAATATCGAATTTTGTACTATTAAATATTTTAGACTCCATGAGTTAAATTCGAATTTGTAACTTAATAAAATCTATATTTTTTTTACATATATTCAATTAAAAAATAATTTAGCTAAATAAAAAATAAAATTAAATGTTAATATATATTAAATTATATCATTATTATTATCATTATACTTAAAAAATGTATATATGTTTATATATCGAGTCAATTTACGAGCTAATGAATCAAACTTATAAAAACTTATGCTCGGTACAATTTTGTCTAATTAACTAAACAATATTAAAAATATTCATTAAAACATTTTTAACTGTCTTCTTAATCGTTCTTGACATGCACTGGTAGTGCTATCACGTCCTTAATGGACAACACTTGCGATTTCAACCTCGTCAACTAGTAGTTATTGTAACGTCGAGTCTTCAATCTTGCAGGACTTTTAGCAAAAAACACAAAAATAGACTAAATTGTAGTACATTTTCTCCTATCAGTGGAGAGGATTGTAATTTTTTAAAATAGTGAAGAGGCAAGTATATTTTAAATATTTTTCAAGACAGGGGAGTATAATTTACTGTTAATAATATCATTAACTACACATATGAATCTTAAAAGAAGAGAATGAAATATTAAATTTAAAAAAACGCAAAGTGTAAATTTGCATAAAATAAAAAATAATCATGTAATAGTGATAGAGTATAGTAAAATTGCATGAATAATGAAAAATTTACTTTATAGACAAATTATTATTTTAAAAATGACAATAATTTTAAGGTGTAATATTGGTATATAAGAAAAAATATTAATAAAATAGTAGTGATATAATATAATAAACTATAAGAAGTTTCTTAAAAAATACTTTGAGAATTAATTTTTTTAACAAAATTAACGAACACAGGTAAGACACATTTTGTTTTGTATTTCTTAATTCTTATAGTTAAAAAAATGATAATTAAAATGAATAAAAGAAAGTACTTGATACTTTTGTCTTTTTTTTTTTTTAAATACTTGACACCCATATTTTTTGCACTATAAATAGTCCCAAAAATAGGTTGATTGCCTTGTTCAACCAAATTCCTTCATTTGCTCTATGTATTTGCTGTATGATAGGATGGGGACTATGCTCTCTTGATGAAACCCGGCCTTACCTGGATGTTATCCATCATCGTAACACAACCACCATCAACCTACAGTATTCATAGCACCGAGTCTCTCTAACGACCAATCACTTTTTCATAAAACCATCAATCCACTGCGACAAGAATATGCTATTCTTGACAAAAATAAAACATTCCTGACACATTTAATTTCAGCTCATTGTAAAAAAAAAAAAATTCAGCTCTGTTAAAACAAATTATTGAAAAATTAAACAACAGATATTATTCTTTACTAAATAATCAATTTGATGAGGTGAACATTGAATTGCTTTTTATTTTAATCTGAATAGCAATTTTATAAAACCTCAATGTCAGAAAAAGATTGGGTTGAAAAAACCGGAGGATCCACGTTCAACACTATTCCCTCCATTTTTTTATCTATATTTATTATTGTACACGAATTAAAAAAATCAATAAACAATCTTGATAATAACTAAAAATAACAACATTTGATTAAATTATTCATAATTAAAATACTTAAAATATTATTATCAATTTATTAGTTAATATTTTTTCTCACTTATTAACGCTATGGCTAAGTTAAGAAAAAAATAATTAATATTTTATTAGTTTTCTAAAATGATAAATAAATGTAAAAAAATTAAAAAAAGATAAAAAAAAATGAAATGAGTAAATTGTTGTTCTCATTAATTGCTCAAATCTTGATACCTTTTCCTTTTTTTTTTTTTGCTACCTTGATAACTCAATTAATGCTGCAAGAAAATATTAATTCGGTTCCTTGTATACGTAACCGAATAAGAAATCGTCAGACTAATAATTTACTTAGCCACATATATTGAGAAAAAAAATATATTTAAAAAAATTGGCAACAGAAGGAACCATACAAAGGTTTTAAAATGTGAAGATAAAATTTATTACTGTTAGGATTAATATTTTTTTTTGGAGAATTGGATTAATATTCACTTTTAATTGTACTTATCTACATGAATATAATTTCTTTTAATCACCAAAAAGAATAAATACAGTTTCTTATTTGGTTATTTAATTTAATTTGATTTTATCTTATTGGTTGTTTATTAAACTTTTGTAATTAATTACTCCAAGTCCATGCCGAGTTCATGTCAAAAATATGTAAGCAAGAAAAAAAAAAAGACTTAACAATAAAAATAAATATTAACAAGTTTAAACTCAAATAACAATGAGATATGATAGAGTTAGCAAATTAAAAAAGTGTAAGGACACATCTTGAAAAGCAAAACAAAAAAAAAAAACAAAAATCAAGTATCATAACTAATTGCTTGATACTATTTTTTTAGTATATATAGGGAAAAAAACAAAAACAAAACAAAACAAACTCGTAGAAACTAAAACGCGTCAAGCACTATCCAAAATAAGTGAGCTCAGTGCCACTGGTGGTTGCTCCTGGTTGCCTAAATGTGAGTCTGAAAAAATAATGATTTTGATAGTGATTAATTGCTTGATAGTTTTTTTTTTTTTTAAGTTTTTGCTTGACAGTAATTTTGCGTATAAATAATGGATTGATTATGATTGTGAAAATTAATCATAACTGGTTGTGAAAAAACATTCATGACGAGATTAGTTCTAATTGTGCATTCAAAACTCAAAATTTAGGAAATTTGATTGTAAAGAATTGATACCCATCTTGCTTGGCCTATAAGTAAAATAAAAAATAAAAAAAATGTCAAATTGTAAAATCACCCGACATATCCCAGTCACCCAAAAGGCCATACCACTTTACCAACACGTCATTCATCACATGATCGAACACAATCACCTTTAACCAAAAACATTTATAATAATAATTAAAATTTTAACTTAAAATTAATTAATATTAAATAAAATAATTTATCAAATATACGAATCGTATTTGAAAGATTGAGATAAATTGTATGAGATTATAACATCCTTCTCTACAAATGCTTGGTTGAGATATATGATAAAAATGAGATCTTAACTTTGATATTATATAAAATTTTAATCTAAAATTAATTAATATCAAGTGGAGTAACTTAATATATATAAATCACACCTAAAAAATTGAAACAGACAAAATGAGACTCTAACAATAACCAATCTCTCTACCATAGACTATAGCACCGTCAATCCCTTGCAACACGAAAAGCTATTATTGACAAAAAAATAATACATTGTGTTTTTTTCATGAGAAATTAAGTGTAAATATATATATATAGTGTAAAAAAAAGACAAAATAAAAATCTCGGTGATAAGAGAATAATAACTAACTGTAACACCTTAAAATTTCTTATCTTTTTTACAGTAATTTTGACAGTTAACAAAATTCTACTGTTTAGTGATTTCTGTGTACTGTAAAATTATTTTGATTATTTCATCAGCATATTTGATCGTTTTGAGTGATTTACTTCGTGTCGAAAATAATAATTTTTAGTCGGAAAAAATCTTTAAGTATTTATTTCTCTTGATTGTTAATTATTTTTAACAATCTGACTTGATTTTCATACGTTTTCTAATATTTATGATTTTTGTAGATGATTATAAATTTTTATGTTTATCTGATTATTTTTGGACTGTTTGTGGGTCCCAGTGGTCCTACGTGGGCCCGAAGTGAGTCCCAAAATGTGAAAAATTTTCTACGTATAGAAAAATTCGTACTGTTAAGACGGAGACAGAGGATCTTACTAAACCTGAATCCGGAAACAGTTTTAAAAAATTTCTTTTATTGTGTTTTATACTGTATTTAATTATTAGATGATAAAAATACAATAAACATATTATTCGAAGGGTAATAACAGATATAAAATAAATATTGTATTGCGTAGTCAACATTAGTGGCTTGGTCATCAATCATTGATTTAATCAACGGTAGAGACTTGATCTTGATTTAATCAACGGTAGAGGATTAGTCTATTAAAATGGCTATGACCATTTATATCCATTGGATTTAGATTTAGATCAAGGGTGGAGATTTGGTCTTACAAAGTGGCTAGGACCATTTGTGACCGTTGGATATGGATTTAATCAACGGTGGAGATGGATCATTTATGACCATTGGATTTGGATTTAATCAATGGTGGAGATTTGGTCTTCTAAAATGGCTATGACTAATTACGACCCTTGGATTTAAAGTTTGAAGGAGTAATCTTGACCCTTCATTTTGGAGATGCATCTAATGGCTAAGATTTCAAGGAGGAAAGATCCAATGGCCTAAATTAAGTCTTCTACCTAGTCTACCTTAATCCTAACCATTGATCTAATCAATGGCCTAGAATGCTCTAAATGGTGGCTAGCAATAATGGTCACTAATTGAATGCATGAAGAAGGGGGGGGGGGACGGTTTTGAGGAGCTTAAGAGCTTAGCAAAGTTGAAGACCACATTATTGTTATCATAATTCATTTTTGTCTTCTCCAAAAAGCCAAGACTTCATCAAATATTTTCTCTCCGTTCTCTCCATGCATGTTTCAGCCAAGGCACCCAAGACAACCTTCCATCACTCTTTAATTTCAACCAACCTTATTTCTTGAATCCTTACCTTATTCTAAGTAACTTTCATGTTGGAAACTTTCTATAAATCATTCATCTTCAAGGACTTTCTTCAAGAGCAAAGTTATAGGGTATTTGTGGTGAAGTGTAAGGAAACTTCATTTCTTCTTTCTTTTTCATGATTCTAAACCATGTTTGATCCATGGTTCCCTTTATTCAAGCTTAATATGTTAATAAACTTGTATTTTGTTTTGTATTTGAGAAGCTCTTGGTGGTGAAGGACTTGGAAAAAGAAACAAAACAAGGAGCTTTTGAGGATCTTCAAGAGGTAAGAGGGAGATTCATCTCGCCAACCAAGTATGGTGGTGAGCGATGGTTGTGTATTTGATGGATAGTGAATCCATATGAGGATTCATATCCATAGTTGTGTAAATTATTTGTGGATGTTTATGTGGTTTATATGCTTTGCATGGTTTATTTGTGCTTACATGCTTAGTATGAATTATTGCTTTGCTTATGGCATGCTTGTGGTATTTATGATGAAATATGTATGTGTATGCCATGATCTGATGATGAAAAGGAAATCAATTTTGGCTCCAATGGCCAAGTGGTGGCTACAGTTTTGTCACCCAAGGTTAGGGTTCCATGTTGAAATTTTTCAAGAACAAAGGAATTAATTTTTGGTCCCTAGATCATGGTGGATTTCGGCCAAGACACCTCAAAATAGGTGTTCACAAATTAATATTTTTATGAATGATGAAATTGGATGATTAGAAAAGCAAGGAAAATAAACAAAGGGTTTGTTTTTTTAAGAAGTAGTGTTCATGATTTTGAGAACGATTTTTATCAATTTATTTTGTGTAAAAAGTTTCTAAATGTTTTACTAATCATGAGTTTGAAATGAAAAGAGAAATGTTGATTTTAAGGATTTGCAAAGAAAGTGAAAAATGAAACTGAACAAATGATTTGATTTTAAAGACTATGAGTCTCATGATTTTGTTAAAGAATTTTTAATGGTTTTGTTTGTGTAAAATCATATCGATTTAGAAGGAAAAATATTTGATGGTTTCAATGGCCAAGTACTATGGTTTTGAAGGCTTGTAATGCCTTGATTTTTATGAACAAAGTGATTTTCAAAGTGGAAATGTAACTTGATTTAATACAAGAAATTTGAAAAGGGAATCAGAGTGTTTTATCACTTGAGAGAATTTTGTAAACGAAAGACAAAGAGAGGTTGAAAATGTTTGAACTTCAATTTATTTTGAAGAAGATTGATTTTAGACTTGATTTGAGAAAAATGGAGAATATAATGGCGATTTGAAAATTTACTAACGTATAACTTATTTTCGAGTTTTGGAGTACGTTAGGAATGTTAAGATTTGAAACATTGATTTATATTAATGAAAAAGTGACCTTATAGGTTATATTGCGGAAAAAGATTTCTTGAGTAAAGAAATGTGGAAAAAGATTTTCTCGAGTAAGAAAATATAGAAAATGAAGTACAAAGTCATAATATTTTGAGAAAAGTGGAAATAGAATTTTTGAAGGTTGAGAAATATTTTTTGTAATGAAATTGTGGTGAAAAATTATTTACGTATCTTAAAAACGTGATTTATAAGCTACGCGATTTGAAATACGTTAAAATATTTCTACGCGATTTGAATTACGTTTAAATATTTTATGTGATTTAAAATACTGTTGAAAAATCACTACGTGATTGAAAAATGATGAAATATTTTTACGCAATTGTGAAAATGGCGGAAAAATCGTTATGCGATTTGAAAAACGTTTAAATATTTCGAAAATGATGGAAAATGGTTTACGCGGCTTAAAAGAATGATTTTTAAGTTACGCAAATGGGAAAACGGTGAAAAATCGCTACGCGATTTGAGTAACGTATAAATATTTTTACGTGATTGAGAAAACGTTGAAAAATCAATACGTAATTTGAAAACGTAATAGAAGTGTTGCGAAATTGTGAAAACATAACAGAAATGTTGCGCGATTATAAAAATACAATGAAAGTGTTTTTGTGACTATGAAAACATGATTTCACTATTGAATATACAGTATAATTACTGTTGAACTAGTGTATGGATACTGTATAAGAAAATGATGTGTTTTGTTAGTGATTGGCATTTGGTGCATTTTACATGCATTGGAAAGATATGCCTGTGATTGGAATTGGTGCATTATATATGCATTGGAGAAATATACGTTGAAGCATATGATTAAATTGAACAAATGAAATTGAAAAGATTGGCCCTTATGGTTGGACTTGCACTGATATATTCGTGCATTGTATAAAATATAACTGATAGCTATTATGGCTCTTGTGGTTGAAGAGGGAATGAGAATTAATAGTGAGGTTTATGATAGATCTTGGGGGCGTCAAGGCGCGGCGGTCGACCAGTGGACATTTTTCTGTGGGCTAAGGTTGGACCATGTGCCACTTGGCGATGCAGTCCGTTGCAACGCATTGATGATACCTGACAATAACACGATTCTTTTCAACGACTGGGAGATTGTCTTTGGGCTAAGGCTGAGAATTAACCAGAGCATTCTTCTCGAAATTGTGAAACCTCCATGGAGTAGAAAATTGAGTCTATGTGCGCATGCGTGAATCTGAGTATTTATATCTGTATGATATATTAATTGAGGAATATTGGCTATGACAATTGTTTTGAATACTTGGATGATGATGATGATAATTAGATAATGTTAAGGGCATTATTGTAATTATTGTTTATGATAATTGAACTGATAAATGATTGGATGATGATAATTGATTAATGTTGATAGCATGATTGTAATTATGGTATGATATATCTACATGATATGTTGTTTATGTTATCTCTGTGCTATCATGTTGGTATTAGCGTAGGTGATCTCACCTCTTTGTTATATTGTTTTGTTATGTCTGTATTGTTAAAATTATATAGTAGAAAGAACGAGTTGTCTTAGGCATAACAGGTGGTAGATATTCTGAGATTGGTGACAACATGGAGGAGTGGTCATTCAGGACTCGTTGGTATGCAGTGTTAACAAGGAACAGATGTCTGATGCATCAAGATGGATACAAGAAAGAATAAGTATGTTAAGTTTTCTCGTTAGTGTTGTACCGTGCGATTAAGTAAGACCCGTGATGGGGTTTGCTACTGTTAAAAAGAGAGAGTCTATTAGTTTTATATTTCTCTTTAAATTATTAAATATTAATTGGTGTCAATATTGTATATTAATCAGTTTAAATATATTTTTAATAATACTTATAGATTTCAGTAAGTTTATGTTTCTGTAATAAGAAATTTTAAAACTCACCTTTTATAACTCAAACCTTTATGAACTTCTTATCAGAGTATGAGTCGGGAGTCAGATATGTGATACCCTAAGGAGGGTGTTACACTAACTAGTATATAGTATATTAAGAATACAATTCAATACACGTCTAGGCTATTCTTGACATGGGCAAAAAAAGACAAGAAAAGAAGAGATAGGTAAAACAAAGATGTCAGTGATCAAAAAAGGTAACAAAGATGCTGATCATGCTTTGATCTCAGAGTATATATATGTGGTATGACAATATGACTGCATATTATAACTTTTCTTTTAAGAGAGATTATTTTTCTTTCAAGAGCTGGCCATGGATACTTCGTCTTCTACAAGCTCTCCTTCAAAGAAATACCTGAAAGGAAGTTGAAGGCTGCCCAAAAGAAAATCAAAAGCCAGCCTGAAGGAACCATACTCCGCATTTTCATTCCAGATAAGGTGAATTTGAATGTCAAAGGAATCCTCCTTCGAAAGGCTCACGACCTTGGAATAGAAGTACTTTTATGGGATCCCAAAGAAGCTGAGTTAGAGGATAGCTCATAGCTGTGATGAACCCTGTTAGCGTGATTAGGATTGATTGATGGATATTATAATTTATTATAATTGATTTTTTACATAATTATATTTTATTATCTTCTTTTTTTATATAACGGTCTTCTTGTATAAATAGAGACTAATCTTCTTGTATATATTCATTAAAAAATGTACCCATATTTACCAGTCTTTTTCTCCCTGTCTTTGTTTCTAATATGGTATTAGAGAGTCTAAGCTCTCGATCCAATCCTTCTGCTTATAGATACTACTCCAGATCACTGTCGTCCGCTGCTCCAATATCGTGCACTCATCGTGCGCCGCTCCGTCACCGTGCGCTCATTGTGCGCTCCGTTCCCGACCGCCGCTTCGTCACCATCTAGGCATCGTTTGCCATTGTTGCTCCAAAATCTCTGTTACTGTCGTTTTTGGTTCGTCGCTCCCTAGACCTCCATTTTCGACACTGTTGGCACCGTTGGAATCATCATTCTCCAATCTACCAGCCATCAAAATTTCACTGACGTCCTTCGTCGCACGCACAGTTACGTGCCATTATTCTCCTCTGTGCGTGTCTCACGTGTCGAATACCTAGCTACGACTTGCAACCTGCCCCATGACCCGATTCGTGACCCACTAACCAGTCCACCCTCTGACGTGGCAATGCTAACGTGGCATTGCTAACGTGGCATCAAACTCCTTCTTAAGATTTTTCGGTGAGATCTTTCTATTTTTTAAGTTCTTTTCTGTCAATTCAGCCCTGAAAGTGCTCTTTTTGCTATTGTTCTTCTCTATTACCATGGAAAAGACTGATGTTGCTTAACCCATTCTAGTTTTACTCAATGGTTCAAATTACACCCACTTAGTTAAGGCCATGTGTGGCTTTCTGAAAGGCTGAAGACTTTAGCGATATGTCACAGGTTATATTACTTGTCCTGTCAGAGTTAAAGATGATACTGATGAGAAGTTTGTTGACAAATTAAAAGATTGAGATAACAAAAATCATCATATTATCACTTGGTTTTGAAACACCTCTACTCTCAGCATTCATCTGCAGTTTGGACACTTTGACACTGCCAAAGAGGTATGAGATCATCTCAAGAATCGATATACAATTTCTGATTTGTCTTATAGTAGCAGCTGCTGAAGGAACTAAACAGTCTGAAACAAGAACCCGAACAAGTTGTATATGAGTTTCTAGCTCAGATGGAAGCTATCTGGGATCAGCTGATTTTGTGTGAGCTAACCTTGAAACACAAAAGTGATGCTAAGCTATATGAGGAGCACCGAGATCGCACTAGACTCATCCAGTTTCTGATGGCTCTCAATGATGACTATGTGCCTATTCGAGCTTCTCTACTACATCGGGACCCCCTGCCCACACTCGAGGATGCCCTTCCTTGTTTGAAGTTAGAAAAACTAGATTGTGTTAGTCATGACAACCATAACCCAAGATGGGAGGTGAATTGGGTGATTATAAGTTTTTATAACAATATTAAGAAATTAAGCATTTTGAATCATTCAATTAATAAATGCAGTGGAACATGCATAACAAATGTACAACTATTAAGGATTACTCAAATACAACTTGAGTTAAAGGATAAATCAAACAAATAAGCTAGATATCAAGTTCAACTCAAATAAATATAATTAAAGCACAAATGTAAAAAGATAGAGTTAAGAAGAGCAAACACAAAGATTTATCATGGTTCAGCCACCAACAACTTGTGACCTACGTCCAATCCTCAAGTGAACCACCTAAAAATTTTCACTAAACCTTCAAGCTTGAATTGGTGCTTGAAAACCTTTACAAAGTGGAGCACTCAACACACCTTGGGATGCCTCACCCTTTGTACTTAAGTCTCAAATTTAAGGGATACCTTACCCTCTTTTATAGATTACACAAAGTATGAATGAATTGAAACTCTCTCAAGAGTAGATAATACAAATTGAAGCTCTATGGGTATCAAGGAATCACACACTAAAGCTCAAAATAGGGGTTCTTGAGAAAATATAGTTAAAACTTGTGTTCAATGCTCTAGAATGATTTTTAGATTGTTTCCTAACTTGTAATTAAAGCACAAACACTTTAATTTATAGCCCATAACGTTTATGAGAGTTGGAATTGGTTGGGGACATTAAATGCTCTCAATAGAGCCGTTGGGGAAGAGTTTTGCATTTCACCATAACCAGTTATTGATATACCATAATCGGTTATGTCTTTTAGAAAACAGAATCCTAGGCTTTTAAAAACACACCATAACCAATTATACTAAAAGCCATAATCGGTTATTGGTTTTTAAAGCACAGAAGGCATGCTCTATTATGAACATATAACTGATTATGAATTCCTTATAATTGGTTATGAGGCTTTTAAAGCAAACATGCATTGCCTTGTTTTCATCACATAATTGGTTATGTATATTGCATAATCGGTTATGAGCTTTTTCAAAAAGCTCTTGCCAAAGTGAATAACTTGTTATGGAAAATCATAATCGGTTATTCCTTTTAAAAGGCATTTTGGCGCGCTTCAAATTTGGCTAAATAACCTATTATGGAAAATCCATAACCTGTTATGCCTTGCCAAGAAACATAGGATTTTCAAAGAATTTTTCAACCAAGGATATCCAAAATCTTTTCCAAACTTTCTAAAAGCATTTTACTCAATCTTAAATGCAATTTTCACAAGATGAAAATATGATTATGTAAAGCCATTTAAGATGAGTTTAGAGCCAAGAAATGAGTTTTTGTGTGAGTCTAATATACCTCTAAATATGATCTAAGTCCTATTAGCTAATCTTGAAAAACCTTAGGACTTGATCTTTGCACTTCATTACTTTCTTGTTTGTTGATCATCAAAACCAAGACCATTACCATTCACATTCTCTCCTTTTTTGTTAATGACAAACAATCATTTAAGAAAAAATTAGTTTAATTAAATTGGTATTTACACAAGGTATTAAATAAAACTTACTCTCCCTTTATTTTTCAAGAGGTGACAAGTTCATAGTTTGCATAGCTCTCCCTTGATATTGGAATCCCAGAATCATTGAATTTATACCTTTTGTTTACCTTTTCTCAATGACTTCTCAAAGACTTTCTTCTCCCTCTTTTGTCATGATCAAAAAGATATTCTATATATTTTGACAAAGAGAGAAAAGACAGTGCAAAACCATTGCTAATTGATAGATATTATGAGAATAATATTAAGCAATAGTATCATCAAAACATAAATGGTTTGCCACAATATATCATCAATATCATAATATTCAAGGCAAGAACAAAAACCAACCATAAAAAGAGTTATATAGCATGTCCCATGATAATAGCAAAACAGAGTTATATATACAACAAACACAATGACAAAGTAAAATGGATCCAAACTCAAGTCTCACGATCCTCCGAAAAGCATCGCTCAAGCCTATCCAAACAACCTTCCATGGCACTAAGGCGATCATAGATTGCTGTGGTGCTATTCTCTTGATAAGCTTGAAGATTCGTAAGCTTAGTTTCAATCATTTCATTTTGAGCTTGAATGTCTTGAAGAACAATGAGAAGACGGTCTTCATTATTTGTAGGGGCATCTTCCTCCATAGGAGCATCAGGACCTTCAGCTGCTGCTGCCTCTCGTCCTCTTCCATAAACCCATTCATCATTAATTCTCTTGATTTGTATTCGATTGAATATGGCTTTCCCAAATTTGTTATGCCCAGTGAGGTCAATTATACAAGCTTCATAGAGTCTGTTATGGTCTAGGATTTTTGCAACAACCAAGGCATATGGAAGATCCATCATGAGCTTACCCTTGGCTTTCATTATGTAGTGCATGATGTAAAAAGGGCCAATTGATGTGTAATCTTTCTTTCATTGCCCACATCAAGAACACATCTTGCTCGTCAACCAGGGCATAATTGCTAGCCCTTGGAACCAGAATGTGGACCAGAACAAAATGAAGATGATCTTGTGGTCTCAAATTTCTAGCAGTGAAACTTTTTCTAGTTGGAACACGGATGCCTGGTTGAAGCATTCCATTAATGGCTGTTCTCTTATCAAAGTTTTCCTATTTTGTATGACTTTCTTTTGTAAACCTTTCCCCAGAAAAATTTAAACAAACAGAGTATGTCATTGACTAGGTGTTAAAATTACCCTATGTTTACTAACTTTAGAAACCAAATTTGCTCCAACGATGCTCAGATTACATAAATAAACTTTAGTAGCTTCAGAGTAGTAGTACTTATTTGAAGCAAAGACAAATGTTTTCAGCCCGTGAAACTCCAAGAGCTCTGTGAGGTATGTGAATTCTTCTTTGACAAAGAATTCCCAGTCCATGTACTTTGGTTGAATGAGGTTCCTACCATGAAACTCCAGTTGAAATTTCTTCCTATGAGCTGGATGAGAAAAGTACCTGCCAAGGTCAAGTTCAAAGGAATAATCTAGTTCTTTGGCTTGGGGAGGTGGTTACAGAGGTACATTGGGATTTTTGGTGTGTGCTTTCTTGGGGTGAGATGAGCTACTTGTCATGATTGATAATGGAGGTCAGGGCACATTTGGAGGAGAGAGAGAAGATGAGGGGTCACAATTTTTTAAGGAATTTTTTAGTTTCAATCAGTGGGAATGAGGAATCTTAGTGGAAATTATGTTTTTATGTTGATTTTGGGTTGGATTTGTGATAGGTAATGAGATTGATTGAGTGGGTGTGAGAGAGTTTGAGAGGAAAAGGATGAAAATGGAGGAAGGGGGTGAGTTAATGGTGAATTCGAACGGCTAGGTGTTTAACACCCTAGAAAACATGATAGACTTATATATAGTTATGGAGGTAGCTCGATACTTGTTTATCATGCTTATTAAGTTTTGTGACTGTCTGAGCACGTTTAGACACTTTGCTACAACGCTATGTGTGAAAAATAGCTATTTTTAGCTTCGGAAATGGCTTAAACTACTTAGTTAATGAAAATTAGTGAGGAGAACTTGTTTCTAGGTCACAAATGTGTGAACTATGTTACAGTTAAAATTTGAGGTTAATCAGAGTTAGTTTGGTATTTTTAAGCATACTGATTGTATGTTTTAATGTTGGATTAACTGCCAGCAAATGTGAAAAATTATGGATATGGTGAAAATAGATTTTTAAGAATCATAGGATTTATTTTGAATATGTTGGAAGTTAGAGAATTGGATTCAGTGGAATTTAAGTGTTATTAACATATCGGGATTTTAGTACCTCATTAGTGATTGGCTTATAAGAAGCCAAAGTGACTTTTTCTTCTTCATTGCATGGCAAAGCAGAGAAGAGAAAACAGAAAGAGAAGAAAGAAAAGAGAAAACAAAAAGGAAGAAGAAATGAGAAAGAAAAGGAAGAAGGAGGAGGAATCAAGTGGAAAGCTTGGAACTCTATAGTCAATCCTTAACCTTCTTCAAGACCTTGAGGTAAGGGGAACCTTGTTTTGCTCATCCTTTCATTCTTTACATCTTGTTCATGAGACTTGGCTTGATGTGGGAATTAGGTGTTGAGTGTGTGTTTTGGTGTTTTTGGCTTGAATCTTGTTAGAGGACTTGAGGATGGCTTGTATATGAGTTGTTGGGTGCATGGAAATGGATTTCTAACCCTTGTATACCTTGATCTTCCATTTAAGATGAGAATTTGGGGATTTAGGTTTTGAATGACCAAGTATGAGTGATTTAGTGTTTTGATCCTTTTTTGGTGAAATCAATCGGTGTTTTATGATTCCTATGTGTTAGTGAACTTGTTAGGCACCTATAATCATCTAGAAACTAGATTGGAGTGGCCAAAATCCATGAATTTGGCCAATGGAATGGTGCCATTATTCTGCAAAAATTTTTGCAGAACATTTGTCCCAAAAACACGGCTCGTGTTCAAAGACATAAGGGAGAGGGTGTTTCACTCTGGATGCTTTTGTGGTATTCATGAAGGTTGTAGCTTTTTCTCTTAGCTTTCCAATGCCATAAGAATCACTTGGTTTTGACCTCCATAACTCAAGTTATGTTCATTTTACTGAGCAAAGATCGAAGGTTGAGATTGAGAAAAAATGGTAAAATGTTGTTTTGGAGGAAACAAGCTCTCCTAAGTGTGGAACCTTTTATGTATGCCTTTATAAGTGTGATGAGACCTTAATCAGGGTATTTAATGAAGTGAATTGTGGAATGCAAGTAAATCAATTGTGATACTAATTATTGTAAGTAATTAGTAACTGTATTGCATGTGATGTTTGTGAAACACTTTGAGGTGAATAATATTCTCTTAATGTTGATTTAATCATATTGAGGTAAGTAATATCCTCTCTATGTTGTTGAGTAAGGAGGTGAGTGATATCCTCTTTAAATTGATTGAACAATAAGGTAAGTAATTCATCTTTATGTTGAGGTAAGTAATCCTTTATCATGATTGTTGAGTAATGAAAGTGAGTAATATCTTTCCTATTGATAATCATATATTTTATACATTAATAAACCCTCATTTTTAGTTATTTACACTCTTCATGTACTTAATTGATTAAGCCTGGTTATGTTTTGTAAGATTAGACTCAAATTGGACTTAATTGATTTTTTCAGTATTATTTGGGTCTTACACTATTTCTGTATTTTGGTCATATTTTGAGTTCTAGACATCTAGCAATTATGAATTTTACCTTATAGGAAAGCTGAGAGAAAGCTCTACAACTTTCATGAGAGCTCCAGGTAAAATATGGATATCTAAAAGAGCTAAATGGGCTTGGAAAACAGAACACGAGTTTTGTGTCTGGAACCTGAACAGTATACAGTAATCAGAGCATAACTCAGGCTGTAAGAATTATCTTGGGCTGAAATTTGGACATTTGAAAGTAAGACCTAGATCTACAACTTTAATGAAGAACACAATAGCTTATTCGGACAGCTTGGAGGTGATATTGGGTCTGGAAGTCAAAATAGAGGTGCTGAAACTGAGCCTGAACAGTCTACAGTAATTGGGCCATATCTCGGGCTATAAGAATGATCTTGTGCTGAAATTTGGATATCTGAAAGTTAAGATCCAGATCTACAACTTTCATGAAGATGACTTTTCTATTTGATGACGGAATCCATGAGTTAAGCAATGAATGATTTCGGAGACAAGAAATCTCAATAATTTCTCACTCTTATCCTCACCATTTGGCATTTTCCACTCATTCATCCACTCATCCACTTACTCTTAATTAGCCTCCTTGTCATTTTGTATCCCTAATCCTCTATAAAAGGCACCATTGGCTGACCATTTAGGGCACTTGGTGTTAGGCTTAGTTTGTACAAGTTAAGGTTATGCTTGTTTATTATTTTCCTTTGTTGTAATTTTCTCTTGTTCTAAATTGAAGCTATGTTCATCTTTCTCTTCTTCTCTCTTTCTTTCTTCTTATCTATGAGTAACTAAATTTTCATCTTGCTTGGGTGAAAGAGTGAAGCTCTTGGTAATGAAATAAGGTTAGATTATTCTATTTCTTGTGCTTAAATGATATATTATCAATTAGACATTATATGTGTTATATTTTGTTTCCAATCAATTTAGAAACCTTCTTTGTATAATGGAGATCTTGATTTATTGTAGACAATAGGATTGGCACAGTGAATGCTTGAACTCATTTACAAATGTTGGTAGATAATTAAAGGAATCATAATATGATTGTATATATAATTAAACTTTGAATGTTATATTTTTCGATTGGAACCTCCGTTGTGTGTGGATTTCAATTGAGTTATAAAGAGAAATAATCTTACCTTTAATTTATTACCAAGAGTAGATCTCCTAACCCAAGTGAGCCCTTAAATTCATTTGTGAACTTGTTTTATTACTTTTGGTGTTGTGACAAATCCTTTTCTTACCTCAATTAATTTTTCTTCATCAATTCCCTGTGGATCAACCTCGGACTTCTGAGAAATTTATTACTTGAGACAACCTGCACTTGAGTTTGTATCCTTAAATCCCGCAGTCACCTATCTTTGGTAGAATAGTGAGGTGAGTAATATGCTCTTTGTGTGTTAACGGATAGTGTAGATGAGTCATATCCTCACTATGCCTGATAATTCATAACACATCAGAACATATCCTAGAGTAATTAAGGTGGATAATATCCTCAATACGTCTGAGGGCTCATAACATTCTTAATTGCATTCATTCTTAAGATTTGCATAAACATACACTTTAGACATAATTAAGTATAATATGACAATTGTATGGGCAGTTGTCACCATGACATGAACTCATAACATTACAATTGTATGGGCAATTGTGTACTTCTGTAATTGAAGTGTTAACGTGATAGTTGTGTAATCTTTATGATTGTATAAAATGCTGGTATTGGAATACTTCTACTGAGAATTGTGATTTCTCACCTCGTTTGTGTTGCCATGTAAATCTAGGTACAAGTTCTTCAAAAGGGAAGAAGATGTATGAGGACTAGCATAGTTTAGATGCTGTTTTGGACAGAGCTTGTATATATATTTTATATTTGCTTAGTTTGTTTTGAATTATGTATAACAAGATATTTTGTATATGTGTATATATATATATATATATATATATATATATATATATATATATATATATATATATATATATATATATATATATATAACTATTGATAACATAGCTCTCCATAATTATTTATTTATGTGAATATTATGGAATTGGTTATTAGTGGTAGCATGGTCAATACTGGATATTCTTGCATAAATCAAATCTAACAGGATATCAAAATTGGGATATTACAGGGTGGTGTGTAAAGGAGCTTCATAACCGATTATGAAGCCTTGCATAACCGGTTATATGATGAAAACAGAGGGGTTGTACGCTACTGGATTTTTTTTAGAATAACCGATTATGATATATTCATAATCAGTTATGATACTGTTTTTTTTTTAAAAAAAAACATCAGAGCCTCTGTGGACGTGAATAACTGGTTATAGGACTCTTATAATCGATTATATGAGTGTGGCAGAGAGCATCAAACATTCAGATTTCTTCATAACCGATTAATGGATTCTTATAATTGATTATTTTGTCTTGGCAGAGACCAAGTCTAACATGTCAAAGTAATTTCAAACACCAATAACAAATTATAACCTTTCCCTAACAGGTTATGTCCATCTTCTAACTGATTATTTCTTAATCAAAACCAGAAAAATCTTTAAGATTTCATCCTTTAAGACCACCAATACTTGTCATTCCCCATCAAAAATAGAAAATCCTTCAAGAAATTAGCCCTTAATATACCAACAACTTATACCATCTTTGAGGAACTTCTTGGCTTAGCCTCATTTCCATCATCTCTAAACACCCTAAATATAGTTCAAAACTGATTATTCTTCTTTGAAAGTGCTTGAATCTAATTTCTTCAGCAAGAACTTGAGATTGAAAATTTGAGGGACTTGAGCATAGATCAAGTACCTACAAAACAAACTTAGGGGAAACTCCGACGCTCAAGTCAGTATTGGATTCATAAACAATTAAAGCAAGAATATTATGTAATGAATTTAATCAGATTATGCAACAAAGAGACAAATTATGCAATAGAGTTATTTTTTCAAATTTAAATGCATAATTGGTCCATTATACTAAATTCACTTCTTATATAAAAGAATGCTCCTTTAGAATGTTCTTCGTTTATTGGTCCTTTGATTTGGGCTTTCTTCCATTGAATATTACATTCCATTGCACTTGAAGAAAATCTCTTCGTGTCCCCCTTCATTCAACTCTTTTCTTTATCCATATATGCTTAACATTTCAATATTTGATAGTTATATTTGAAGCACATAGAGACACTTGCAAAGCTAACTCTAAAAGTTCTATAAAACATAGGTTAGCATCAAATATCATTTAAGTTCATTTACAAGCATAATTTAGGTTGATACATATAATGTAAAACATGTACCTCATTATCAACCATGCAATGCTAGCTCTAACAAGAATGCATAAAGCACATATGCACTTGAATCCAAAAAAAAAATATCGTTTAAGCATTTAAGGCATGATTCAAGTTTATCAAGAAACACATGATCATCATTAAAACATATATAAGCATTTTGGGACAAACAATGATCATGTTAAGCATATTATGTCAAGTAAAAAATTCTAGTATGCACACATGTTAATCAAGAATAAGGAGTCCCTTATTATAATGCATGAATTGAAAAGCCATGGAAGATATAATTTTTTTTAAACCATTTATGATTCATTTCAAGATATACTTCGATATAAGAATAATTGAAGTTCAAAGACAAGTTCAAGGCACAAAAAGAATCATTTACTTCTTGTTTTCAAGATATGAACATATCAAACAATTTCAAACAAGAAGACATATAATTTTTAACTTTCCAATCTCCAAGTAAGTATATAAGACAATTAAGCATCAAAGAGAAAGAATTAGAACTACTTATGAGCATATGAATCTCCATATTTGAACAAAGAGAATTGATCACAAGCTCAAGCACAAAGATATTACCATAACATGTCATTCCAAGCAAAATGTGTGCTTATCTAGTATGTTAGCATAACTTTCAAGACACAATGCTAGAAAAGTATAACTTAAGGCATGTTAAGACATAAAAACAACTCTATATTTATCCAAATATCACATGATATTCAATTTAAAGCAAAAATAAGAATAAGATATTGATATTACCAAAAGTGTACTACAACATTTCAAAGAGTTTTTTGTCTATAACTTAATTTTCATTATACTTATATATAGATAATTCAAACAAATTAAATAACAATAGTCAATAGAATGCAATTTCACAAAACATAGCAAACATACCTAGGCATTGTAGAACCTTATGTATCAAGATATATAATAAATTAATGAGTTATGATACAAAATGAATAAACATAATCATGTGCTAAGCATAGTATTCAAATTTTATCAAGTATACATGATTCTATCAATCAATTAAGGCCTACAAGGAATATATCTCAAATTCATTGACTTTATAAGTGAATATTCATAAGAGGTAAAAGCATTTGAGACCTTGGCCTTGGTAATCAAGGGAATACTTTTCCTTACCCGTTGTTTCTCTTTTGGAGTCTTGAACTTTACAAGTTCTACACTTTGTACTTGAGAAATTTTGGTTGAAGTCATCTTTCTTCTTTGACCAAAACTTCTACCATTGGGCACTAGAAACATTCCCGTTGATGATTCCTTCTTCACTTGACCAATTTGTCAATCCTTTTGAGAAATTTTATGCATAATTGAAACACTATGAGGACATTTTAGTACTCACTTCATCTTGGGTCCTTGAATGTTAGTAGTAGAGCCTTTAAGACTTTTAGGAACCCAAACCATGTTATTTCTCATATAATGATTTCTTCTATAGTTGCCCAAATGAGAAATATATCCTAAATGACCACAAAAATTGCAAACAATTGAATTCAATGATAGCTTGATCCTTTGAAGATCATCTTTAGAAAACTTAAGCCTTTTGTTGTTATTACATTCTAAACTATTTTTGTCATAAGCCTTGCTTGAATTTTCATGTGGAATAACGTTAATTTCATTCTTATTAAACATGCAATGTAAACAATTAAAATCATTTACTTTGACAAATTCAAAAGATAAGTTCTCAACTTAATTTTGTAAATCAAAGCACTTTTCACAAGAAGTTGAGGTTTCACATTTCAAAGGCATTTCCTCATCAAGAACAGTATATTCATTTTTCAAAATCTCAATTTTATTTTCAATTGAGGAAATGTTTTCCAAACAAGATAAATTTTTCTTTTCTAAATTCAACAAACCATCATACAATTTATCATATGCACATTGTAGCTCATTATAGGAAGGACTATAATCTAGTTTAGGATTATTTACCTCAAAGTCCTTTTTAGCCATATAGGAAGTAGTCTCAAGTTCTAGCATATTTGACTCTTTAAGGGAATCAATATCTTCCTCATTGTTGTGCATCAAAGCTTCAAGAGTATATACTATTTGGTTTTGCTTTGCCACCTCTTCAAATTGAGCATCATCATCATCAAGAGGTATTGGTCTCCCTTCAATAGTTTGAACATCTTTTTGAGGACACTTTTCATGACAAACTTCCTTCAATGGCTTTTGTTCTTCTTGCATTCTGTATACAACTTTATGCACAAAATCATTATTAGCAATATAAAGAGCATCAAGGGTGTCTAAAATTTCTTTGGCACTAGAACAATTCTTAATTTTAGCATAAGCATCATCATTCAAACTACTTCTCAAGATTTACATTTCTATAATGTTCAAGGAAAAATATTTTTTGTCATAAGTATTCCTAGTTTGTTTTGATTTGCAAGTAAATTCATCAAACACAATATCCCACAAATCAAGAGTAATAGATTACATATAAAATTCTATTCTAACTTTCCAATAAACAAAATGCACACCATCAAAGAATGGTATGGAAATAAGTTTACCCAAATGATTTAATATGTTAAGTTTTGATAATGACAAATACAAGATAAAAATAATTATGCTTATGCTACATAGATGTACTTAATAGATTATATGAAGATATTGAATTATGAGTTTAGACTAACTATGTTTTAAGTGAGCAATACTTTGTAGGATAGTCTAACTACCAGGAGTGAGCATTGCAACAAGAAAGCAAAGATCTCAATTATGTTCAACACAAGGAGAATGTGCATGCCTATCTCATGAAGGTTTTGATAATAACAAAGACATGACAAAGACCAAGTCCAAAAGAAGATTAAATGGTATAACTTATAGGACTTAATGTCTTTTATGTAAGAAGCCTTCTAGATATCTTAAATATGTTTTTAAATCTTTACAAATGATTTTTCACATGCTAAAATACCCAACAAATAAATTTTGAAAAGCTAGTCATGGTGGTAGTTCAAAACTATAAAAAATAGTCAAGTTTGAGTTTTGTAAAACTAACCTTTGATTACTCTTTTGATCATAAATTTCAAAATACTAAGTTTTGTTCTAAAATGTTCCATTTGAAAATAGATTCAAAGATCTTTCCAACGAGTGGTAATTTGCTTTAAACAGATGAGAAATGAGGAAATTATGACCATTTAAAGTCAGATTTCGAAACCAGAATGGTTTATTTGAATAACCACATATTTATTCGAATAAAAACATCCCAGAAAAAAATTCAGAATGTGTTTTTGAAGATTTATTTGAATAATTGAAGGTTTATTTGAATAACAAGTTCTAGAAAACATTTCCTAGTGTGCATAAATGGGTTATTCGAATAAGACTATGCTTATTCGAATAAACACACCCAGAAACTCGTAACGACTATTTTTTTCTATGCATTTAATGTGATATTAAATGATACCCAACGACTATTTTCTCAAGAACACTATAAATACATGATTTTGGGTCATCTTTTACATACACCCAACAATCTGAAACCATTCTTTCTTGCTTTAATTTGTTATTCATATTTTTACATATTTCTTGTGTTTTTTTTCACCAAAACTTTGAGATATCTTGAAAGAGCTTCATAGTGCTTCAATTTGTATCGTTTACTCTTGTGAAGGTTTCTCTTTTCTTCTATATCTTAATTCACTGTAAAGATGGTGAGGTATCCCTCAAAGAAATTGTAAGGGTGAGGTATTCCTAAAAGTTGAGGCTCATGTACAAGGGTGAGGTATCCCAAGGTATGAGGAACGCTCTAGTCTGTAACAGTAGCAAGCACTTGTTCAAGCTTGCATTGATAGTGAAAAATCTCACATGGTTACTTGAGGACTAGACATAGGCCACAAGTGGTTGGTGGCTGAATCAGGATAAATCATTGTGTTTGCTTCTCTAAACTCAAGCTCCTTTATATTTGTGTTTTAATTTCATATATTTACTTCAATACTTTTTGTGTGGATTGTTCATTTACAAGTGCATCTTTTTATCTTCTCTATTCATTCATTTTAATTGATAAATAGCTTCAAAGAAAATTGCTTTTCAAGTATTTGATAAAAGTTTTCAAAGAGTTTCTATCTCTTTTACATTTATGCTTTAATTATATATGCTTGAGTTGAATTTGACATTTAGCTTATTTGCTTGATTTATCTAATTACTCAAGTTGTATTTGGGTAATCTATAATAGTTGTATCTTTGTTAAACTTATTCAACTACATATGTTGATTAAAAATATAAAAATATATAATTTATCAAAGTTGCTTTAAAAATTTGTAATCACCTAATTCACCCCCTCTTGGGCAATGGTTGCCATGGCTAACAAATGGCAGTTTATCAATTTCAAAACCTTCTATTTTGAAAAGCTTTCAGTGGTTGCCAGCAAACAAGGATCTTTAACTCTAAGTGGTTAAGCTTTCAATAGAGCACGAAGCTCTGATACCACTTGTTAGTCATGGCAACCATAATCCAAGAAGGGGTGAATTGGGTGATTACAAGTTTTTATAACAACATTAAGAAATTAAACATTTTGAATCATTCAATTAATAAATGCAGCGGAACATGCATAACAAAGGTACAACTATTAAGGATTACTCAAATACAACTTGAGTTAAAGGATAAATCAAGCAAATAAGCTAAATATCAAGTTCAACTCAAGCATATATAGTTAAAGCACAAATGTAAATAGATAGAATTGAGAAGAGCAAACACAAAGATCTATCGTGGTTCAACCACCAACCACTTGTGGTCTACGTCCAGTCCTCAAGTGAACCACCCGAGATTTTTCATTAAACCTTCAAGCTTAAGCAGGTGCTTGAAAACCTTTACAAAGTAGAGCACTCAACACACCTTGGGATGTCTCACTCTTTATGTTTGAGCCTCAAATTCAAGGGATACCTCACCCTTACAACTTTGAGGGATACCTCACCCTCTTTTATAGATTACATAAAATATGGATGAATTGAAATTCTCTCAAGAGTAGATAATACAAATTGAAGCTCTATGAGTATCAAGGAATCATACACTAAAGCTCAAAATAGGGGTTCTTGAGAAAAGATGGTTAAAACTCGTGTTCAATGCCCAAAAATGATTTTCAGATTGTTTCCCAACTTATAATCAATGCACAAACACTTTCATTTATAGCCCATAGATTTTAAGAAACGTTGGAAGTGGTTGGGGGCATTAAATGCTCTCAATAGAGCCGTTGGGGAAGAGTTCTGCGTTTCACCATAACCGGTTATGGATATACCATAGTCGGTTATGTCTTTTAGAAAACAAAATCTTGAGCTTTTAAAAACACACCATAATCGATTATACTAAAAGCCATAATCGGTTGTTAGCTTTTAAAGCACAAAAGGCACGCTTTGTTATAAACATATAACTGATTATGAATTCCTCATAATCGGTTATGAGGCTTTTAAAGCAAACATGTAATGCCCTGTTTTCATCACATAACTGGTTATGCATATTGCATAATCGGTTATGTTTCCAAAAAGCTCCTGCCAAAGTGAATAACCTGTTATGAAAAACCATAACCGGTTATTCCTTTTAAAAGATATTTTGGCGCACTTCAGATTTTGCCAAATAACTTGTTATGAGAAATCCATAACCTATTATGACTTGCCAAGAAACATAGGATTTTCAAAGAATTTTCCAACCAAGGATATCCAAAATCTTTCCAAAATTTCTAAAAGCATTTTACTCAATCTTAAACATAATTTTCACAAGATGAAAACATGATTATGCAAATCCATTTAAGATGAGTTTAGAGCCAAGAAATGAGCTTTTGTGAGTCCAATATATCTCTACATATGATCTAAGTCCTATTAGCTAATTTTGAAAAATCTTGAGACTTGATCTTTGCACTTCATTGCTTTCTTGTTTGTTGATCATCAAAACCATTAACATTCACAGATTGGGTCTTTTTCGACCTAAAGTAGATTTGGCCTTTGTAGTTACTCATCAGAGGGACAAATTCTGTCATCACTACCATAAACCTAGCCATGCTTTTGTTGAATGTCCTACTATAGAATGTCGAACTTGTAAAAAGAAGGGTCATATTACTCCCAACTGCCCCTCTCTGATATGCAGATACTGCAAACTTCTAGGTCATTTGATTGAGCAGTGCATGGACAAGACAGATCATTGGGAATAGTCATAAAGTTAGATGACTGTTTGAACTCACTACCCTCTATTTCCCACTATCTCTTGTGTCAACTCTCTATGTTGCTTCTACCTCCTCTCTTCTTCAGCTGTGACATCAACGTCTTAGTCACAATTCTCTTAGTAAATTACGTCATCTTATTTCTGAAGGTGTTTTAGGGTCTGTTAAAGAAGAATCTTTGCATTGTACTTCTTGTCAAACAATTAAATAACCTACTTTATCTTTTAATACAAGTATTTCTGTTTCTTCTTTTGATCTTGTGCAATCTGATATTTGAGGTCAAGCTCCTACACCCACTATCGGAGGTTGTCAATATTTTATGATTTTCATTGATGACTATTCACATTTCACTTAGATATATTTAATGAAAAATTATTTTGAACTTCGCCAAATCTACATTACTTTTGCCACTATGATAAAAACTCAATTTTCAAAGACAATTAAGGTTTTTCATTGTGATAATGCCTCTGAATATTGCAATGCAAAAATACTCATTTTTCTTGCTGAATAGGGTACCCTTTCTGAGTTTTTATGTCCTAGTATGTCTCAGCAAAATGGTCTTGTTGAAAGAAAATATCAGCACATTCTTGACTCCATTTGAGCTATGTTCATTTCTTTGTCTTGTTATCAATAATCTTCCTTCCTCTGTTTTGGGTAATGTATCTCCTTATGAACATCTTCACCATATACCTCTAAACTACAATTTTCTCAAAGTTTTTGATTATGCCTATTTTGTTCTTCTTCAACCCTATAAGCACACTAAGCCTATTTTGTTTTATGGTATTGATCACAAAAACTATCACTATTGGGATCCAGTCTCTCAATGCATTCATATTTCTTGTCATGTTGTCTTTTGGGAAAGATACTTTGTTCTCCTCACAGTCATAGCTTAAGTCTATTCCTTCCACTTTTACTCCCTTGTTCACTACACCATCTATTGATCTTTTTCCAATTGATTTTGGTACAGAGTCTTTAGATATATCTAAAACATGTTCTCTGTCTATAGATTCCTCTTTCAATTCTCCTAGTGAGCTCTCATCATCATCTGAAGTTTCGAGTCATCTCGCTGATACTATTCTGACCATTGATCTTGTATCTGACACTACTGACATTGCTATTTATCCCCCTCAAGCAAAAAAACTTCCCACCTATCTTCGTGATTATCATTGTTTTTCTACCATGCTTCACCTTCACGAACCTCAATCATATCCAAAGACATCCAATGACTCTTGTTGGCAACAAGCTATGAAAGAGGAATTACAGCTTTGGGGAATAATGGTACTTAGGAAATGGTTGATCTTCCTTCGATAAGGCTCTTGTTGGATATATATGGGCTTGTAAGATTAAAACTTGCTCTGATGGCTCTATTGATTGTTATAAGGCTCGCTTTGTGGCCAAAGATTTTACTTAAGAATATGAGATTGATTATGAAGAACCTTTTTCTCTAGTTGCTCGTCTTACTTCTATTCGTGCTCTTAGTGATATTGTTGCCACCCGCAACTTGACTCTTAATAAGATGTATGTGAAGAATGTCTTTCTTAACGGTGACTTGGAAGAAGAAGTCTATATGCAACCACCACCTGGTTATTCTTGTCTACCTTACAAGGTCTATCTTCTTTGTAAAGCCTTGTATAGTCTTAAACAAGCTCCTCGAGCCTAGTTTTCTAAGTTCAGTTCCACCATCAGTTAGCTTAGGTTCTCCTCTAGTTCTCATGATTCAGCTATCTTCATTCGAAAGATTAATAGCAACACAATGTTACTGCTTCTTTATTTTGATGACATGATTATTATTGGTGATGATACTTTTAGTATTGTTGATCTTAACATATCCTTGAGTTGCAAGTTTGAGATAAAGGATCTTGGCCTTCTCATTTATTTTCTAAGTCTTAAGGTTCTTTCTACTATTGATGATATTTATTTGTCCTAAGCTAAATATACTTTGGATCTTATGTTTCGAGCCGGTCTCTCAGATAGTCGCACCAAGTCCACTCCTCTGGAATTTAATGTTAGGTTTACACCTCTGGATGATATTATACTTTATAACCCTACTCTTCATTAGTAGTTAGTTGACAACTTGATTTATCTTACTGTTACTCATCTAGATATCTCATATGTTGTTCATTTAGCCAGTCAGTTTATGTCAGCTCTGGGCACTACTCATTATGTTGTTCTTCGTATTATTCGATATATAAAAGGGATTCTATTTCATGGGCTTCATTTTTCAGCTAAATATCCTCATTGGTCTTATTCTGATGCTGATTAGGGTGGAGATCCCACTGATCGCCGATCCACCACTGGCTACTGTATCTATCTTGGTGATGCACTTATTTCATGGTGAAACAAGAAATAGACTTTAACTGCACATTCAAGTACTGAAGTAGAGTATCAGGCACTTGCTGACACCACTTCTGAAATACTTTGGTTACGTTGGCTTGTTGAAGACTTGGGTTTCTCTCAGTCCTCTTTTATTACTCTCTACTGTGTAATAGGAGTGTTATTCAAATTGCCCACAATGTTGTCTTTCATGAGCACACCAAGCATATTGAGATTGACTGTCACTTCATTCGTTAACATATTCTTCATGGTGTTCTTCATCTCATTTCCATTGGAACTCTTAACCTGCCAACTGATCTGTTCACCAAAGCTCATCATCCTGGCCGATTCCGCACTTTGGTTTCTAAACTCAAGCTGGTTTCCTTTACACCCACTTGAATTTGAGGGGGGATGTTAGTGTGATTAGGGTTGATTGATTGAGATTGTAATTAATTTGGTACATAATTGTATTTTATTATCTTTTTTTTTTTATAGTAGTCTTCTTGAATAAATAGAAGTTAAAACTCCTATATACATTTATTCAGAAATATACACATATTTATTAGTCTTTTTCTCCCTTGTTTCTATTTCTAATTAACTCATAGACTACAATGCATACAAGTCAATACAAGCTTATACACACAGGTAAATATATGAGTAAGGATTTAGTAGTAAGAATAAAATAAGCTCATACAAGTGTGTTAGAGAGTAATACATAGCAAGACTTAATATTTAATAGGTCTTGTAGTTTTAAGTCCTTCATATTTGACTGTTGAGTCTTCTAAAGAATGTATATATGTGTATATATATATATAAGATAACAAGATTATAGGTCTTGTATAGGTCTTTATGTTTGACTATCTAGTCTTATAATTAATGAAAATTAATATTTTATAGATTACAGTTTCTTTTATGTATTTTTGTTTTAATTTTTTTTCCAACCATATGAGAATAAAAAATATATTGGTAAGTGTAAGCAGATGTCAAGATGAAGACAAATTAACAAGAATTAAAAATTTATTGGTAAGGATATATATGTGTTCTAGACCGGGTTTCAGGTTAGCAGTTCTGGAGCAATTCTGCTCATCAGAATAGTATCTCAGATATTTATACCCACTATTATATAAGTAAATCTACCTATTTATGATAAGCAAATCTCTCACAGAATCCTTCATAGATATGGACATCAATTACATTTCACATAAATAGGGAAATTGTCTATAAGAGATAACAATCTCATGGATTCTTATCATAAATAACAACATTTAATTCAGATTGAACTACAATTCTTATCACTCAAGACACTTCTATAAATACCACACAAGGTAGCAAATGTATGCATCTAATTCCAAACACTACTCACTTTGTACAGGGTCTAACTTGAGCATCATAATAATTTTACCATGTACCCACCCCTCGCACCACCGTCGCAGTCACTGTGCATCAAAGGGAACTACCATTATTTAACTCTTTCAGGTATTCTCTCAACCTTGTTAAGAACATTGGTGTTGTCTGTGGGAAACGTTAAACTTCGATTCCCATTACCATTATCATGATCACCAAGAGGAAAAATCACATCTTTGCTAGTCAAAATCGTGCCTCTGTTGCGCAGAACCAATTGTCTTCCAACCACCGTCCGGCGTCTACTCCCGTCAATAAGCCAATCCAGGAGCCAATCTTTGCCTAATCAGAACCTAGGAAAGTGGTGTAGAGACTTCGCATAATGGAGAAAATCTCTCTCCTCTGCCGCAACGAGTTCCAGTGAGGTAACATCTCGGTTGTCAAGGAGCACCTTTTGGAGATACCAGACAACAAGTGTTAGGGCTGCAACGCTTAGGACCACAGGTGGAGAATGATGAAGTTCAGTCTCTCCATGTTGAGTCCGGTCTCCCAGAGCTATCAAAAGAAGTACTCATATCTCTCGTTAGACTCCAGGACGAACATATTCACAACCTAGAGAAAGCTGTCAGCCAGGACAAAGAAGGTGAAAACTGAATTCCTAACAGGAATAAAAAAAATTGAAGGGACAGAGCCCACAACAGGGTACATCATCCGGAGTATTCCAAGATCACGAAACCTAGTCAGAGGGCTAAAATCTCAGTTCAGGGAAAAAAAGAGCGTGACTAAGGAGTGAGGAATTCAGTTACACAAAACTAACCTTTTTTCTGACAAACTGATGGTCTATGAGATCCCTAGGCATTTCAAATATCCAACAAATATTGAAGTATATGATAGGACCACAGACACTCAGGAGCACTCGGATGCTAACGTTTCTACTCTCATGTTTCCTGGAGAAGATGATTCGCTCATGTTCTGCACTTTTTCTCTATCTTTGAAAAAGGTTGGCCTGAGATGGTTTACTACTTTAACTCCTAAATCCATTTTTATCTGGGAAGGCTTGTCCTTGAGATTTTTGTTGCACTTTAGCACTAGTAAGATGCAGCCGAAATCCATTTCATGCCTTTCCCAGATCAAACAAGGAAAAGAGGAATCTCTTCGAGACTTTATATACTAGTTCAACAAAGAAATAGTCAATATTTGTGACTAGGATAAAAGGCTCAGACTACACTACTTGAGGGAAGAACTCCGCCCTGGATCGTTTTCTTTTTCTCTTGCCAAGAAGGAGCCCAAGACCATAGATGAGTTTCACACTCGAGCCAATAAGTACATCAATGCTGAGGATGTTTTATGGGCTAGGGAATATTTAGAAAAAGAAGAATATGCTAAACCAAAGTCCAGACAACCCAACCAACAAGGCCAGAACTCGAAGCCACCTCTTAAGATAAAGTATGAGAGCTACACCCACCTCAACACACCTCAGATTCAGATCTACCAAGAAATGATTAACACCAAGTTCAGAGAAGTGCAAAGACCTTCCCCATTGAGAAAATATAGGCAGAGGGATAAGTCTAAGCACTATGCATGGCAAGAAGGTCATAGACATAATATAGAAGATTGCATCAATCTTCAAGAAGCCATTGAGTCATTGGTCCGAGATGGCAGCTTAGGACGTTATGTGCATCAGTCTTAAAACAATAATCAGATGGGAGTTGATAGCTGCCGAGATTATCAAATTATTCAATTTATAAACTGATTCACTAAAATAGTTGTAGTACAAGGCACAATCAGGTCGAGCCCTTGGATCACTCTAATTAAGCAATCATATTAAAAAGTTAACAAAGGGGGAAGAAAGGTTGTAGAATTAATTAAACAAAAGCAATTAAAAACTGTAAAGAGAATTAAGTAAACAACCAATTTAAGAAAATTAACTAATCTTGAATTTAATCTATCATTAATCACTAGCAATCCATTCAATTGCTAATCAGATTCTTGGTCTTAGATCACATCAAGAAACCTTAAGATGATCCATGAATTCTTTACTACATAAGCATCAAGAATTTAATTAATCAAGGTTAAATGAATTAAGCACTTATCTAATCATAAATTAACCTAAAACTCAAAATTCAACAAAGTCTAACAATCCATCAAACACCTTTGATACATTGTTTAGTCTCTGTAATCCTCATTAAACACGTGACAATTATGCAATTATCATATCAACATCTAAATCAAATTATGCAACTCAATCTAGATTTAACAAATTCAAAAGAGGTAAAAGAGAAACTTGATTAACAAGTAAAAGAGAAATTTAATTAACAATTAAATGTAAAATAATCAAAACAAATTCTCAGAATTAAACTTGATTATGGCCTAATCTCTGCATATCATCTAGTTTCTCTTGTCTTGGTGTTTAATACTGAGATCTTGTTTTGATTGTTTTACATTTAATTGTTAATCAAGTTTCTCTTTTACTTGTTAATTAAGTTTCTTTTTTTATCTCTTTTGATTTTGTTAAATCTGAATTGAATTGCTTAATTTGATTTGGATGTTGATATGATAATTTCATAATTACCATATGTTAATGAGGATTACAGAGACTAAACAATGTATCAAAGTTATTTGTAGGATTGTTTAGCTTGGTTGAATTCTAGGTTTTAGGTTAATTTAGGATTAGATTGATACTTAATTCATTTAACCTTGATAAAATTAAATTCTAAATGCTTGTCTAGTAGAGAATTCATGGATAATCTTAAGGATTCTTGATGTGATCTAAGACTAAGAATCTGATTAGCAATGGAATGGATTCTTAGTGATCAATGATGAATTAAATTCAAGATTAATTAATTTCCTTGGATTGGTTATTTACTTAATCCTATTTACAGTTCTTAATTGCTTATGTTTAATTAATTCTACAACTCCTTCCTTTATTAACTTTTTAATCTAATTGCTTAATTAGAGTGATCCAAGGGTTTGACCCAGTTGTGTCTTATGTTACAAGTAAATTGGTGAATCAACTTATAAATTAATATAATTTGATAGTCTCGATAGTTATCAAATTTTAGCGACATTGTCGGGGATCAACTGAGTTTAGTCAATCATATTAGGAGTATAATTAATTACTAACCCTTCACTAACCCATGTTTCCCTTGTTTTAGGTAGTTTTCAACTTAATTATGGTGTTTAAGTGCAATATCAAGTGTGCGACCTAAATCATCTCTGATTGAGCTACATTTTTGTAGGCAAGTAGAGTACATTATTGGATGTCTTTTGATATTATTTAATCATATCAAAACCTTTCCTAACCCCTAACACCTTTGTCTGCTCTGTTTTCGATAATTTTTAATAGAATTAAACTATTTTTCATATTTTTGAATGCACAACCCATCTCAGAATGGCCTAAAAGTTGGCCAATTGAAGAAAAATTGTGTATTCAACAAGGCTCATTATAAGTGAGGTCCACCCTATCCTGGCAAAATTCCATCGTTTAGACCACTTTTTCATTTTTTGAAGATTTTTTATTGCATTTTTCAATACCATTTTTTAGTAGTTTTCACCCTGTGGTGGTGCTATAATTTTTTAAATTGTGTAGATAGGGTAACTAGTGTTATTTTGGTAGAATTTTAGTGTTGGGTAGTCTATTTTGCATATCTTGTGTTTCTACACTTTTACATGTTGTATGACCAGGTCTTCTAATAATTATTTACTTGACATTGACCTTGATATTAAGAGAACCTTGCATACACTTAATAGAGCTTGTAGCCTTAGTGAAATGATAGTTTCTGAAATTGAAAGTAACATTGAAATTGAAACTGAACCTGAGAAAACAAATAACACTGCAAACATGACTGATAATATGCATAATAGGACTCTTCACGAACTTGCAGCACCTGAAGTGAATTACCAACCTTTGTGTATTCAATATCCTGATTTAAATGTTGGTTTTGAATTGAAATCTAGATTGATACACTTGCTGCTAAAGTTCCATGGACTTGCATGTGAAGATCCTCATAAGCACTTAAAGGAGTTCCATGTGGTTTGTTCGACCATGAAGGCTCAGGGAATTCTAGAAGAACATATTAAATTAAGAGTCTTCCATTTCTCATTAGATGGAATAGACAAGGATTGACTGTATTACTTGCAACCAATTGCCATAATATGCTTGAATGATATAAAGAGATCGGTCCTAGAGAAATTCCTCCCTGCTTCCAGAGTGGTTGCCATTTGGAAGGATATATGCGACATAAGGCAGATATCATGAGAAACTCTGCATGAGTATTGGGAGAGATTCAAGAAGCTATATGTAAGTTATCCTTATCACCAGATCATTGACCAATTGCTAATCTAGTATTTCTTAAGGGACTTTTACCCATGGATAGAAGCATGATAGATGCTGTCTCTAAATGAGCTTTAATGGAAAAAACCTAGTGTAGCAAGAGATTTAATAGTAAATATGGCAGCAAATGCCTAACTATTTGGAACGCAATTCATTACCTCAACCAGAGGAGTCAATGAAGTAAGGGTTTCTGATGCTGATCAACAGAGAATTGAGAACAGATTGGAGGAGCTGACCTCCTTGGTTAGGCAACTAGCATTGGGACAAAAACAAATTCATTCCCCAGTAAAACTTTGTGGAATATGTTCCTTGCCAAATCACCCAATAGACTAGTGTCTTATACTCCAAGAAAATAGTGAAGCAGTGACTAGCATCTTTCCTGACGGTCCATACCAGCAATAGCCAAAGTATAACCCTTATTCTAACACATATAGCCCTGGATCGAGATATCATCCTAATTTGTGATATGGCAACAATTTTGGCCAATTTTAGTAGTAGCAGACCAGATATAATGCAGCAGGCCCGAGCAAGTAATAGTTTCAACACTCAGTGAAACAACTCATGTAGCAAAGTAGCAATTCAGAACTTAGCTTGACAAACTTAGTGAAGCAGTTACAACTAAGAACCTTCAGTTTCAATAGAGAACCGAGACCACCATTCAGAACTTGGAGATTCAAATTAGTCAACTTGCAACTTCCATTAATGAGTTGATGACTCACGATTTTAGTCAATTGCCTCCCTACACAATTAACAATCCAAGAGGTATTATGAATGTCATAACCTTGAGAAGTGACAAAGAAGCGAAGGGTCACAACCAACTCCAACTAAAGATTATGTTACAGGACTGTGCAGAAAAATCAAATTCAGTAAACCAAAATTTTGCAGAAGATTCAATACAATAGAATATAGAATATGTAGAGAATTAGAATAAAAATTAGAAGTTAATGAAAAATTCTACAGAAAAATCTACTCTCAGCATTCATCTTCTTTTTCCCAATAGAATGGCTCAATCAAAGAAGATAGTTGAAACTGAATTGGACAAAGAGATTATGGAGACCTTTCAGAAGGTAGAAGTCAATATACATCTCCTAAATGTAATAAAGCAGATTCCGAATTAAGTAAAGTTTTTGAAGGAATTATGCACTCACAAGAAGAGGTTGAAAGGAAATGAGAAAGTGAGCATTGGAAGAAAAGTTTCTGCCTTGATCCAACCAAATATGTTTCCTAAATGCAAGGATCCTAGAACATTCACCATTCCTTGCACAATAGGCAACAAGCAGTTTGTACATTCAATGTTGGATTTGGGTGCTTCAATTAATGTGATGCCAAAATTAGTTTATAAATCTCTGCAAATTAGAGAGTTGAAGTCAACCGGAGTTATCATTCAGCTAACAAATAGAAACATAACTCTTCTTGCGGGAGTGATTGATGATGTTTTGGTAAGGGTAAATAATTTAATATTCCAGTAGATTTTTATGTCATGCACATAGAAGACGAATTTGCATCTAGTCTACCCCCATTGATTTTAGGTAGATTTCTCCTGAAAACTGCAAAAACTAATATTGATGTGCATGCTGGTACCCTTTCCATGGAATTTGAGGATAACATTGTTCAATTTAATATATTTGATGCCATGAAATATCTCTTAGAAGAGCATTCTGTTTTTCAATTAAATGTCATTGATTTGCTTGTTGATGATATGCATATTGATATGCTAGCTGAATTTCCTAAAATTGTGCAATTTTTGGATAATGTTGATTTTTTTTTTGGATGTTCTGAATGTTTTGTTTCTATTTGTGGTAAGACTAGTATGTGTGTCGCATGTTCTGAGATTCTGTATATATGAGATATGATGATGATGTTTTGGAAGAATGTACACATATGGCAAGTGATGTTGCAATTAAATTAGCAGAATTAGTTTATTTAACCAGATTGATACCTTTAGTGCAGTAACCACAAAGCATTTTCCTGATGATTTGACGTATATGGCCTTGGGAGCAAAAGAGAAGCTACTAGTGATAATAGCAAAAAATTTACAGCCTAAACAGGAAGAAAAATTGTTGTAGATCTTAAGGTAGCTTAAGAAAGCCATTGGATGAACGTTTGCAGACATTCTAGGAATTAACCCCTCCACATGCATGCATCAGATTTTATTAGAGAAGGAAGCCAAACAAGTGAGGCAATTAACAAAGCTTTCAAAGTCAGTAGACATCGGCTCAAGCAATTCTATGAAGGAGCTCAAGAGGACACAGTGGAGGAGATCCACTTGCAAGCACCCATTAACATCACTTGATAAGGATGTTTCTTTCTTCTCTCTTTTATTTTACTTGTCCTAAATTTATTGATGATATTTATGGGATATTGATGATTTGATGTTTTATAAGCTTTACATTAAGGACAGTGTAGAATTTAAGTGTGGGGGAGGTCTCACCAGAAAGTCATTGGAAATCGTTTGGGTTCATTGTCGTAAGAAGGCATTAATAGAAGAAAAGAAGAAAGTGAGGGGTTTTCCCCTCACTCTCTTTTATAGATACAGAGGACAACCCAACTGTTACCATGAATAGGGAAAAATGTGTTTTTTTTCCTTTTATTTTGAAATTTGAAAAATGGCAATCATGACGTTACGAATCCCAAATGGCAGCTTCCACTATTTTTCAACCACATGATGTACTATTTCTGAGCAATGCAGTTGAAAGGACAATGCTTAAAACACTCAAAGTTGAAGCAATGCATGACATTACGAAAAGACATTCAAGCCAGATCACGGACTTACATTATGATATCATGATAAATCATAATACGGATCTCAGTTCGAGATCAAATTACGTTTAGAATTGGATGGACATCACAAACAAATTCGTATGGGAGTAACCTACTATGAATCCCGGATGATGGTGCGATGACTTTAAGTAGAGTGATCCATTTCAAATCCCGACCTTACTCATTAACACTGGATGCATTCTACGACATATCACGAATCTTGGCCCTTTGGTAAAAACATCAGGAGATCCATCATTTACATTATAACTTGGATCCCTTTGTCCCATGTGTGTTGTTTGCTCCTGTTGAAATCAGATATTTTGACATTTAACTTTCACATCAAAGTGTCAAGCTAGGGGCAACTATTTTGGATTGAGTTTCGGGTTAGCAATTCAAGAGCAACCTTACCTACCAGAATAGTATCTCAGATATTTATACGTGCCATTAGATAAGTAAATCTATTAATTTATGATGGGCAAATCTATCACAAAATCCCTCATAGATATGAACATCAATTACATCTCACATAAATAGAGAAATTAGTTATAAGAGATAACAATTTCATGGATTCTTATCATAAATAACAACATTTAGTTCATATTGAACTACGATTCTTATCACTCAAGGCGCTCCTATAAATATCACACAAGGTATCAAAGGTATAGATCTAATTCCAAACACTACCCACCTTGTGCACGGTCTAACTTGAGCGTCAGAGTGCCTTTTGCAGGTACCCACCCCCTCGCACCACCATTGTAGCTACTGTGTATTTGGTGGAACTACCATTGTCAACCTCTTTCAAGTATTCTCTGAACCTTGTTCAGAACAATATATTTATGAGTTATATTTAAATATTACGAAATATTAATACTTAAATAGTTGATTTCCTATGTCCAAGTTTTTACATCTTGGACCGTATCATGTTATGCAGCCGCGACAAAATAGTTACGACAGTTGCCGCGACTGCAACAGCTGTGATTGCAGTTGCATTTGGCCACAACAACTGCGACGCGACCACGATTGAGATTTAAAACCATGCCTATATCAATGGTATTCTTTTATTTATTTATTTTCTTGTAGGTGTTTTTTTTTCCAAAATCCAGAAACAAAAGATTTTTTTATTTACGTTAAACAATAGATATTATCCTTTACTAAATAATAAATTCACCCCAAGAATTCGGGGAATCACCCACACCTACGATTTATAACCTTTGGTTACCCTCACGACTTGTAAATACTTAGGCAACGTTCGGTTCACCATACGCTACTAGAAATTTTGGTTTTAGTGACCAATTTAGAAACCGATTTATTTCGGTCTCTATAGAGACTGAAATAGAGACCGATTAAGAAAAAAAATTAATTTGTTACCAAAATAAAATCAGTCTCTAATTCGGTCTCTAAATTTTTTAGAGACTGAATTAGAGACTGAAATTATATTATAAAAAATAAAAAAATATATCTTATTTTTAGAGATCAATATTTCGATCTCTAAATTAAAAATTAACATAAATAAATAAATAAATAAATAACGGTTACTTAAATTCGATTGTTAAAAAAATATTAGAGATCGAAATTTTGATCTCTAAATAAAAAAATTAATAAAAAAATAAATAGCGATCGAATTTTCGGTCGCTAAAAAAATAAAATAAAATAAAATTCTGATTTTTCTCTAAATTTCGTTCTCCCAAAATCCACCCAGAGCCTTCTTCTCTCATTCTGAATTCGTTGAGCCTCTTTCTCTTTCTCTTACACATTTTTGTCTTTCTCATCTCTCCTTCACCACTTCCCTTCACCAATATAGAAAACCCCAACCACTAAAGCTTCCACCTTCATTAAATCACCACAACCAACCACCAGCCAGACTCACCACACAACACCACCTCGTTCGCCGGCCACCCACTCGCGAACCGTCACCCCTACACACAGATCGGATCCTGTTGATGCGTGTGATTCCACATCACATTTTGCATACATTTTGCATGCATTTTTATAGTCTTTTATGCATATTTGTTTATTTCATCATTCGTTTTTCTTTTAGTTCGGATAACTGCGGTTTGGCATGTGTTGCAATGCAGGAATGAGGCAAATTGAGGCTTAAAGAGGTGGAATGGAGCTATGCTGAACTGATATTGAATTAGGGGTAAAGTGCACCAAAAAGAGGACAAACAGACTCAACCACGGCTTGGTTGTGGTTCCCATCACGGCCATGGTTCGAGGGAGTCAAGAAAAGTAAAACCAGAAGTCCAGAATCAACCACGCCCTGGCCGTGGTGGCCACCACGGCCGTGCTTGAGAGTTAGGCTGAGAATTTTAGCTCCAAATCCCGACCACGGCCTGGCCGTGGTCCCAACCACGGCCGTGGTTCGCATTACGAACGACCCTTTTTAAAGGGAGAGGGTTTGTCAAAAGGAGGCACCAGGCCAAGGCACGAGAGAAGAGACCTAAATAGGAGATTTTGAAGCTTGAGACAAGGAGAGGGAGAGACTCTTGGATTGGAAGGAGAGCTAAAGAGGACAAGAGAGTTTCACCAGAGTTTTTCTCTTCTTCTCTTGGATTTTCCTTTTGGTTTGTTTCTGGATATATTATTATGGATTGTATTATGATGAACATGTTTAAGTAATTCCTTGTTCTAGGATTTGGTAGTAACCCATTGGAACAATTGACAATGTTTGATGCATGAATTTCTGCCTCTTTAATGCTAAGTTTCTCTTGATTTAGTTTTTGGGCACACCAATTGTTTGTGAATATGCTTGGCCACATATTTGCATGATCTTTGATATTAAGGGAAGAACTGAAAGGTGACTCTTGATTTCCGAACCCTAAAATCTGAACCTGAGTTTTTAAATCACAAAAGTAGATTAATTCTCTTGAGGTTTTCTACTGAATTATCTGTTCTTATTGGGTCCTATCTAATGCAATTGTTGTGAAAATAGGAATTGGATTAGATTGGATACGTTATTGTATTCTGAAAGGAAACAATAATTCTTTAGGATAATTCACCTTCAAGTATAACCTAGTTTGAGAAGAGAGGAAAGAATCGCAAACTTGTTGATTTCCATTGTGGTGAACCCATATCCTAGATTCCTTAAAACTGATTTCTTAATACCAATTTCTGTGTTCAAGTTCCAAAGTTTATCTTCTTTGTTACTATTAAATTTTAATTTCTGCATTCTTGTCTATCATCACAACTTTACATCACTAGTTTGGTCTTGATAATCATAATTAAACTTAATTGGTTGTCATAAACTCAGTCCTCGTGGATCGATAATTTTATTACTTGACGAAATCGTGCACTTGCAATTACAACACAACACCTGTGCACCACTGTTCTCCACCGCAAGCCCGGAATCAGCCACCACCAGACGCGGGCTATCACCACGTGGACCCACGACACCGCGACACCTCCGCCGAATTCGTGAGCCTCGCACTAGATCCAGCACCACCGAGACCAGGACCGTGCGAACCCTTGCTCCCTCGCTGTTCTGAGCCTCCATCGTGCCCCCTCCCTGCTCGCGGCGCCTGCAACCTGTGCTCCCTCGCTGTTCGCAGCCACTGACCCAGAGCCATCGTGCCTCCACGCCATGCCACGAACCGGCCACTACCACGTAGATCCGGCCACCAAGCCACCAGACACGAACCACCGTGAGCCTCAACTCCCCATTTCCTCCTCTGTTTCGTTTTCCTTCTCACAGAGACTAAGTTTTTTTTTATTTTCTTGGTCTAACGGTTGGGGTCATCAGGTATTAATTTGTCAATAACATACTTCTTTTGAGAAGAAACATGAGGAGAGATGTATTTTCACTGAGGAGGGATCAAATAAAGTGGAATGGAAAGAGGTTAAGGGACGTGGACATGCTGTCTCCTGGTACATGGTAATGGTTATTGGATTAAATTATTGTAATTTGTTTATTTCTAACAAGATTCAAAATTTCGAACAAACACCTACACACGTGCATAAAAACATTTTTTAGATATTGACGTCATGTTTGGTAACAATTGACAATTGAGATATCTGATTCTTTCTTACAGACATAAGCTTTTATGTTATAGCTTTGTGTTGGAGTTATATGAGAAATTTAAGTTCCACAAGCTTGTAAGCTTTGAACTTTTTTCTGTTTCTTACCAGAAAAATCAACCCCAATTATTGTATGAGGCTTGCTTTTAGCTAGCTGGTTTTTCTATTTTTACATTTGATTGATTGATGTTAACCTAGGCAAATGACATGATCACAGGGTTTTCAAGAAGTTTTAGGCCAATAATGTATTCATTTGGATGTATGACATCCCTTACAATGCTCAATACTTGTTTTATTCATCCCTTCTATTTGGTCGCTCTATAGGATACTGTGATGTTGGCTCTGAGAATACATGGATATGCCTTGGCTGTTTCGTTTTGTTTTGTCATCCTCATAGCAGCTTCACAACGAATAGATCCTTCAGAAGGTGAACTTGTACAAGCCTTAAAAAATTGAATCTTTCTGTTTCACTTTGTTCTTTCTGGTCTGTGATTTTAGACTCTAAACAAGAGACCTCAGATGAAATTTCTATCCAAGTTGGAAAATAAGGAGGGATTTGTTATCTGCTTAGAGAAAGTGTGCTACATGCATATCATTTCATCTTCCTTTATCTGATGCTTCCTTGTAATTTAATTTGGCTTATAAAATTTTTTAACCTTGATACTTGGTCTATATTTGTTCTATTTGTAGTAAATGTACTGACAGAAATCAAGAAAATCTTGATTGATCCTAATGACAATATGAGGAACTGGAATAAGGGTGACCCATGTACATCAAACTGGACTGAGGTTTAGTGTTTTGATAGGGTAGGGGCTGATGGTTACTTCCATGTCCGCGAGCTGTATGGCTTCTTTATCCTTCTACTTTTTTGTTCGCCTTAATTTCAATTTCTATTATTTAGATATTAAAAAGTGTAATTTATATAGGGCTGTACAGAGTTAATATTCTAGGGATTTCTAAATTCTAATTATTTTTCTGTTATCTCAATTTTACTGAAGCTACTTTATGACTATGAATCTCTCGGGAAGTCTAGCACCTTAGCTTGGTCAGCTATCTCAACTTCAAATATTGTGAGTTATGTCATTTTATAAATTGTTCTCTAGAAAAAAAAGTATTAGAAGAGTTAATGGTAATATCTTATGCCATGCTAATATCTTCATTGTTTTATGCTTTAGGGATTTCATGTGGAATAATCTAACAGGGACGATACCAAAGGAGATTGGAAACATTACAACATTACAACTCTTGTAAGACTTTTACGAAAGAAGATGAATTTTTAGAAATAATCCTCATAAACTTTTTATTTTAAGATGGTGATGTCTGTCCTACTAGATATTATTGTCTGAGATTTGTTTTAAGAGACGATCTTATTTGCTTAAGTATGTATGGGTAAGTTTGGATTTCTACTGATCGTGATGTGTTATAAATAAACATATTGTATCTCTTTGTACCATAAGTTTGAAGTTAGATGAGAAGACTAATTAGATGAGTATACAAGGTAGACTTGTGGTAAAATAAAAGCTACTCTAATTGGGGAAACTTCTGATGTTCTTCTTTTATTATGTTAGTGTTCACGATTGTAGAGAAGTGAACACACAAATGCTTCGAGCCATGAAATTTTGTGATTCAATCATGCAAACAGAGCAAATATTTTGATGTATTATTGTCTATGTAGGCTCCTGAATGGCAATAACTTATCTGGTAGTTTACTAGATGAGCTTGGTAGCCTTTCGAATTTGAATAGATTCCAAGTTGACCAAAACCAATTGTCAGGTCCTATACCAGTGTCATTTGCAAACTTGATCAACGTTAGACATATGTGAGTGGATCTCCAAGCCAAATGCATCATCAACTCAGCTTGGAGCTAGATTCCTTACATGTACTTATGTGCTTTGTTTGTATCTTTGCAGCCACATGAACAACAACTCATTTCATGGTCAAATCCCACCCAAACTTTCAAAGCTATGCAATCTTCTGCACTTGTGAGTATTTAAGCCATTTATTTTTAATTCATTTCCTTTGTTGTTTAAAACTTTCATTACATACTAAGATGCCTCTCCAAATTGAAACTTGTTTATAAGTTTTTAGTGACTGCTTGTTGAAATGACTTTACAGGCTTGTGGATAACAATAACTTATCTGGCTATCTTCCACCAGAATTCTCCATGTTACAGAGTTTGCACATACTGTACGTTCTACTTCCACATTGTTTAGATTTGCAGCATTTATTAACTTGTTCACTTTTATTGAAGACAGTTGTTGACATGCATCTGCTTGATTTGCGGTGGAGCATATGTGAACATGTTAAAATCATGATCTAATATGAAAAGCCAGAGTTCTCATCATGTTCAAACTATAAGATTCATAAACATATAGATATACACGTTTGCTAGAGAGGCACTGATAATAAAAAATATGACTACTAGAGGAGCCATGGAGGATATATTAGAGGACAGGACTAATGGCAAAACAGAATTCATGTATTGCATTAATATTATGCATTGAACAAATTATTATTACCCCCGCATATTAACTTGGCAATAAGTCAATAACCTTGTATTATTATATATACTTCTAGTTTTGTTTCTCTGGAGCAATTGTCGAACTTGACAGAGCTAGAAAGTTTGGATTTGAGCTTCAATTTCATTGAGGAGAGCATTCCAATTGAAATAGGAGACCACCCCTTTCCCCTTTAAAAAAAAAAGACACAGATAGAAAGAAAGAAGTAGAACTGTATAAGGACCCATATTCTGTAATTTGTACTAAGCAAGCGAGTTTGAACTTTGAAGTCACGTGAACAAGAAAAAGAAAAGTATAAAACTATCAAGACAAATGTACTTTATGTTGTGAAATTCTTTTATGTAAAGGTTAAGGAGGTGAAATCAAATGAGCTCATTAAAAAAATTAGAAGTCAAAGAGAGGATCAGATCAGCTGTAGAATATGCAGATAGGCCTACCAATCTTTTAAAGGCTTTAAAGTAATGTGGACTTTGTGCAGTATCAAATCACAGAGGATCATTATATATATAATATATATTATATATATATATATATATATATATATATATATATGGAAGAATGTGAGGGGACAATCATTTGTGCTATTTCTCTGATAGTGGGGTCCATTGCTGCCACAACGGGGCCTTCTTACCCCCACACAGATGCCCCTGCAGGGCTTTGTTATTTTAATTTTCATGTTTCTAATGTTTGGCCAAGTTTGGTACAAGTACATGTGCATATTACACTTAGATTCTAAAATATATATTTTTGGATGTAAATTTCTTACTATGGTTAGAACAAACAAACAAAAATATATGGTTTATTATTCAATCTTTCAGTATTTGTGTTCTCTATTTTCTGTGTGTGGTATATAAAGTCTTATACTCTTTCCACATGGTCGTGATCTTCTACACAATTGCATAGTCAACTTTAATTGGCATTAAACTGGTGCATCTTGTTCTCTCTAACTATTTGTATTGTTTATTTTGTAGAGATCTATTTGAATGGACTGAGCTTGAAGTCTTGAACCATTGTAGTTCTGGCACTCATTGCTATTCTGTTATTTACTTTAAACTAGCATGTGATCATGTGTTGCCTAGTTATTTTAGAATTTAATCAACGATTTAATCTTTTGTTCATAGACATATCATGATAAAAATGTAATTTTTGAAATTTTTCTGTGTAATTGATTGTATGGATTAAGATCTAAAATCGTGTATGATATAAAAAAAGTAGTTTGTTTTGACTTCTATAACTCCATAATAATTCTCTTCTAGCAATTTTTTTTATTTTTATTTTTTTTATAAATAGAAACCGATTTAGTGACCGATTTTATAAAATATATAATATATTTAGCATTTTAGAGATCGATTTAGAAACTGATAAATCAGTCTCTAGTTTAGGGACGAAGTTAGCAATCAATTTTATAAAATATATGATATATTCATATTTTTAGAGACTTATTTAGAGATCGGTAAATCGATCTCTAAATCGGTCTCTAATGTACTTTTTTTGAAGTATGATTGACCAATATTTGATCGAAAATTAAAGACCGATTTAGAGACCAAAAAAATCGGTATCTAAAAAATCGGTCGCTAAATCGGTCTCTAATATTTAGCGATGAGGCTTTTAGAGACCGATTTAAATCGGTCGCTAAGTATTTTAGAGACCGATTTTCTTGATTTAGAGACCGAAAAATCGGTCTCTAAAATCTAAATTTCTAGTAGTGATATAAGGAAGACCTGATAGTATAATCTTATACTATCAGGTTATATCAGATGTTTGATGCACTTACATGATTGTATAACCATATCAGGTTAGCCATTTATCCTATTATAACATGATAAAATTATTCTCTCCCCCGCCATAAGATAAGACTTGATAAGGTTTTTATTCCAACCCTACCCTCCATCTCCCTCGTACATGTCTCTGATTTTGCAACAGTTAACATTGGCACCCCCCAAATGGAAAAAGTGAGGTAGACCATCGTCGCCACTATGCCAAAGAACCATCAAAGAAGATGGTCGTGAAGAACTGCCAAGAGCCACCACAAATTCTCTTCAGCCCTTATAAACAACCAAGCCAACAACCTCCTGAACAGTCACCTACCTCACCAAACCCCCACACCAGACCCGAATCACAGCGACCACGCTCACCCACAGCCACCTCGTGCCACCGCGAAACCAAACCCCAACCATGCTCAGCTGCAACCTCGCCTGGCCATCGCACCATAAGCTCACCTCCTCGGTCTCAGTTCACCAAACCTCCACCCAAATACCCTAGATCTGACCCGATAACCAACACTTGAAGCCACCAAGCCTCCACCCAACTGCCACAAACTCCAACAGCCATGAGCCAAAACAACCTATAGTCGCAACCAGCCCTCTTTTCATCGTCGTGATGGCATGGCGGTTGAGCAAGTGGAGGATCCGCCCAGATCAAGCACCATATCCATCGACCCACCCAAATCAAACCCCCTCGTCATAGTTGCAGTGGTGTGGTTTTGGAAAATAGAGAAGAAAGCTAGGATTTTTTTATTTTTTATTTTTTTATAAAGGATAATTTTATCATGGAAAATATTTATATCTACAATCATTTTAGTTATATAATAATTATTAAACACCTTATATGATAAGAGCTTATAAGTTCTTTTATACTATCAGGTCATATCCTACTACCTTATACTATCACGCATTATCATATCATATTCACCAAACTGAGCCTAAAGGGAATTGATTTCTATTAATACTTCGCTCCACCAATTTCCGATTTTCTCGCTTCAATCTCCGAAAAATCATTAATCATTTTTTCGAGAAATTGAAATTGAGCAATCTTGTATCTTCTGTATATTTACCTCTGGGATTTCTCTTTTAACGATTCTCAAATATCGATAGTGTGTTCTCTTTGGTTGTGTTTGGAATGAATAAAAAAGGAAAATGATTTGATTTGATTTGAATTGAATTGAATTGATTTGATTTAAAAATCAAATTTTGTGTTTGGAACTTTAAAAAAAAAAAGATTTGAATTGATTTAGAAATCAAATTTTGTGTTTGGAATTCATTAAAATGAGAATTGATTTGATTTGATTTTATTATTTTACATTTTAACCCTTATGAAAGGTTGTTAGAGGTAGTTATTAAGGGTAAAATAGTCTATTTATTTCAAATCAAATCAAATCATAACAAATCCTATCCAAATTGATAGAATTTATAAAACAAAATAAATGAAATCCATGAGATTTTAGAAATCAAATCATTTCTCATTTTTAAACATTCTAAACACAAAATTTAATTAAATTTGATTTATAAATCAAATCATTTCTATTTTTTTATATTCCAAACACACTCTTTGCTTAAAATCTATTCATATCAAAATTGAGAAACAATCTACTACATTGGTAACCATTAATCAGAGATGTTTGTTTTTCCTGTTGATAATATTTTTCTTCATCCATGTATTTGTCAAAATGGATAGTCACTAATCATCAGTTTCATCGAAAAATTGATGCTTTGTATGTCCTTTATACCATCTCAAATGTGATCATAGTTTTATGATAGAAAATTCTGATCTCATTCCAAATTCTTTCTCATTTGTCTTTCTTATCAGTGAGTTATGCATGTAGCATTAGATTGATCAATGATAAGAATGTTGAAAGGGAGAAAATTAACCACCGATCTTTAATAAGGCATCCAAATATTATCAGGTTCAATATGGTAAGAGGTTGTTTTTGTACCTTCAGTAGGTTTTTCCAAGATATGGAATTGGACATATTGAATTTTTTAATTTGATTCTACCCAAAATTAATAAATGCTAGCGACATTCAATTTTTCCTCTCAAACGGCTGTGCTGGTCCTACAACTATAGCGATAGTAACCAGGAAGTGGGCGCAATAAACAAGAGGTTTTTTTTCCTTTGTGTTTGTTTTTAAATTTGGCTAAGAAAGCACTAATCTGTTCAAGCATTTCTAAGGACATTTTTAGAAAATTAGGACTGCTGCAGCATTATTTCATTTTTAAAAGTAGGCTAAAGTTGAAGTAAAGCGGTTTCGGTGGGTTGCACGATACTCTGCTTAAAGATTCCTTCAATTTCAATCATCTAATTCACAATTGAAACTTTGATCATATGTCGTTTGCAAAGGCTTTTTTTAGAGAAAAAAAAATTATAGAATGATGTACGTATATGTATTAAGTTGACTAGTTGAGGATAAATTAATTAAAAATAATGGTAATGGGATGGATAACGTATACATGAATAATTTGAACCAAGCTATATATATAAGTAACTAAATTTATTCAATTTATTTTTTAACAAAATAAATATTCATATTTTTTTAAATTTGAGTTTACATATCTACTTGATCGGAGTAAAAATAATTTAAAAATAACTTAAATATGTTTTTGTCCCTAAAAAATATAGCATCTTTTTGTTTTAGTCCTTCTTAATTTTTCCTCATATACCTCTCCATCAAACCTTGCAAATGGTATACTACTTCCATGGTTGACTTTACAAACATAAAATCAAATTGATTATCTGAAATATGAGTCTTTTTTCTTAATCTCCATTTATGACTCATGAACACACATTTGAAATATAAGACTTTAATGTTAAGCACACATTTCTATGTGAGATTCTAATCTAAAATTAATTGGCATTAAGTGGAGTGACCCAACAGATATATAAACTGCACCCAAAAGATTGAGGTAGACGATGTAGAACTCTTAACACCCCCTTCACATATGCTTAGACGGAATAAGAGAGTCAAACGAAATAGGCAAAAGAAGCCTAACAAAATAGGCGACAGAGATGAGATATTGACTCTGATACCATGTGATATTCCAATATAAAACCAACTGACATTAAGTAGAGTGACCCAATAGATATATAAACTGTACCCAAAAGATTGAAGTAAACGATGTGAGACTATTAACATTCTGGACTATTGCTAAGACCTATAATGTGTTATTATTTAAAAGGAACATAGAATAGTTGAGGAAACACAATAGTGATGTTGCAGATTGCCTTTTGGCTCAGCATATGTGGACTAGACACACTGCTGACCCTACCTATAAAATTGATCATGTTACAAACAATGCTCATGAAGCAGTGGCAAATGTGCTAAAACATCTAGGCTCTTAGATTCTTATATGGATTATAGTTGCATCTTCTAACGCTTGGGATAGAGGTAGGAACATAAACGAAAAAGCAATAAATCATCAAATTGTAAGTTGGTATATGAAATAATTGCAATAGATTAAGATTGGTTTATAATTAAAGGAAAGCTTACAAAATACTTAGCCATATACTTACCACACTCCAATCAAAGGAGAGCTTACAAAATACTTAGCCACATTACAAAATTCTTAGGTATATAAAAGCACAACCCTACACTACTAATGCAACAATTAGACACTCAACTAACATTACATTTAAAAATGCATAAGACGACAACAAAAGCTTCAATGATCCAACACTTGCATCAAGAGTCTTCAACTTGTTCTTCAATTTGGACACTTTGATCTCAACATTCCTTTCACATTTGCATCTTCTATTAGTGTATCTCATCCCTTTTGCACCACTTTCACCAACACTAGATGAAGCCATTATAGGTCCTGTTGATTAGGCATTTCAACAAACAATATGTGAGCACTATATTCTCCTTTGTACAAAACAAACAAATGCAAATATAACAAGTCATAGAAGAATGGGAAGGAAATAAGGAGGAGGAAAATGTAATGACCCTGTTGAGTCCCACATCGGTAAGTTAAGGCTTCCTATGTGGGTTCATAAGCCCCTAGGCACCCTTCCCTTGTAAATCGATTTATTGGGATGAGTTCTACCTAGTGGGTGCATAACAGTGGTATAAGAGCGGTTAACCCCCTGGGCAAACCTCGTGGGATGGTTCCCTACCTGGGAGGGCCCTTTGTCACGGTTCAGGCTACTACCCGTGGAAGATGGGGTCAGCGAAGTCACCGTGGACGTTGGTCCCAAGGGGGGTGGATTGTAACATCCTTACTGAGTCCCACATCAGTAAGTTAAGGCACCCTCCCATTGTAAACCAATTTATTGGGAGGTATTGTTGATGATCACATATTTTATACATTAATAAACTCTCATTTTTAGTCATTTACACTTTCTATGTACTTAATTGATTAAGTCTAATTATGTTTTGTAAGTTTGGACTCAAATTGGACTTAATTGATTTTTTAGCATTATTTTGATCTTACGTTGTTTCTGTATTTCAGCCATATCTTGAGTTCTAAATGTCTGATAATTATGAATTTTACCTTGTAGGAAAGATAAGAGAGAGCTCTACAACTTTGATGAGAGCTCAAAGTCTCAATCAGACATCTAGTAGAGCTAATTGGGCTTGGAAGACAGAACATGAGTTTTGTATCTGAAACCTGAACAGTGTACAGTAATCAGAGCATAACTCGGGCTGCAAGAATTATCTTGGGCTAAAATTTGGACATTTGAAAGTTAAGACCCAGATCTAAAACTTTCATGTTGAACACAAAACTTGATTCGGGCTCCTTGATGGTGATATTGGGTCTGAAAGTCAAAACAAATGTGCTGAAATTGGGCCTGAATAATTTGTAGTAATTGGGTCATATCTTGGGCTGTAGGACGAATTTTTGGGTGATTCCAGAGCCATTGGAAAGCTTAGACAATTTCCTAGAACTTTCATGAAGACCACTTGGCTCGAAAATGACGAAATCAATGACTTAAGCAATGAATGATTTCGGAGACAAGAAATTTCAATGATTTTTCACTCTTATCATCACCATTTGGCATTCTCCACTCATTCATCCACTCATCCCACCTACCCCTAATCAGCCCCTTTGTCATTTTGTATCCCTAATCATCTATAAAAGGCACCATTGGCTGACCATTTGGAGCACTTGGTGTTAGGCTTAGTTTGTACAAGTTAAGGTTATGCTTGTTTATTGTTTTCATTTGTTGTAAATTTCTCTTGTTCTAAATTGAACTTATGTTCATCTTTCTCTTCTTCTCTCTTTCTTTCTTCTTATCCTTGAGTAACTAAATCTTCATCTTGCTTGGGTGAAAGAGTGAAGCTCTTGGTAATGAAATAAGGTTAGATTATTTTATTTCTTGTGCTTAAATGATATATTATTAAATGAACATTATATGTGTTGTATTTTGTTTCCAATCAATTTAGAAACTTTCTTTGTTAATGGAGATCTTGATTTATTGTAGACAATAGGATTGGCACAGTGAATGCTTGAACTCATTTGCAAATGTTAGTAGATAATTAAAGGAATCATAATATGATTACATATATAATTGAACTTTGAATGTTATATTCTCCGATTGGAACCTCCGTTGTGTGTGGATTTCAATTGAGTTAAAAAGAGAAATAATCTTACCTTTAATTTATTACCAAGAGTGGATCTCCTAACCCAAGCAAGCCCTTAAATTCATTTGTGAACTTGTTTTATTACTTTTGGTGTTGTGACAAATCCTCTTCTTACCTCAATTAATTTTTCTTCATCAATTCCCTATGGATCGACCTCGGACTCCTGAGAAATTTACTACTTGAGACAACCTGCACTTGGGTTTGCATCCTTAAATCCCGCAGTCAATTGTATATAATACTTTCAAAGCTTAGGACTAGTTAGTGTAATTCGCCTTTATATTATTTGCAGTTGAAAGTGGCTATTTGCAGTATTTGCAAGGGCTGGGCAGTACTCAATTTTGGCCTACATATGTGTTAACTATAATCCTTTCAAGAGACCAAGCATCGAAGAAATTGGACCTCAGAGCATGTTCCAACACCATTGATGAACCTCAACCATGGTTAACTTAGGTGAGCCAACTAACTACACATTGACGCCATCTGCTCAGTTGGGGAGGAGTGTAATTTTAGTATAAAAATGGGGTTTTGTATCATTTAGTCAATCCTCAAAAATGGTTTTTGTTATTAACAAAACCGTGACCTAGCTCACAAGCTAGTTTGACTATTAACAATGTTAGAAGAAGAAATGAGCTGAATGTAAAGACTTGAATTGATGAATTGAATAGAATTATACATGTTTACATATGGACTGATAGTCTTTTATATACAAAGATGATAAGCCTAACTAACAACTTAACAAACTAATAGAGTCTTGATTCTTGTAACTAATAAACTGATATTAACAGAAATAACAAACTAACTAACTAACTAACTAACTAACATAACTATTTATCTGTATAACTATATACTATATATGGTAACACCCTCCCTCAAGTTGGACTATGGATATCAATGAGTCCCAACTTAGAAAGACATGTCTGAAATTGAGATGGAAAAAAGGGTTTAGTAAAAACATATGCAAGCTGATTATCAGAAGAAATTAGGAGTAAATGAACCAAGCTTGTGTTGATATTCTCGTGGATGATATGGCAATTGATTTCGATGTGTTTTGTTCTCTCATGAAGGTTGGATTATGAGCAAGGTGTATGGCAGATTGATTGTCACAATAGAGAGAAGCAGGAGATATAAGAGGAGCTTAAAGATCTATAACCAAGTAAGATAGCCATTGTAATTCACAATTGATTATCACAATTGAGTGAATCCTTTAGCCATTAATCTGGCCTTGTACCTTTCAAGAGTGTCATCTGCATGATATTTGACTTTATAGACCCATTTACAGTCTATAAGATATTTTCCAGGGGGTAAATCAACTAAGGTCCAAGTCTGATTCTGTTCAAGAGCTGCTATCTCAGTAGTCATGGCCTGTTTCCAATAATCTAATTTTGATGCTTGGGAATAGGAGGTGGGTTCAATGACGGCAGAAGCATTAAGGCAGAAATTTTTATATGAGAATGAACACCTTTGATAAAAGAGGACAAAAGAAATAGGATATAAGGGTTAGGTATTACCTGAAGAAAGATTGGTATTAGAGGTAGTGGAAAGACTGTAGTGGTAATCTTGAAGATACTGAGGTCTCTGTCAAACTCTAGTTGAATGCCTTTGTTGTTGAGGTAAGGTGTCATGTTGTGAGGGCAGTGTAGGACAAGAAATATTGGGTGTGGGAGGAGCAGAATCAGTTGGTAATTGAGTGAGAACAATAATAAGATCAGCAATATCATTTGTTAAATGTGTGGTTTGAAAGAAAGGTAATGGGATGTGATTAGTAATGGTTGAGGAAGTGTTGTTCGATTGAAAAGGGAAAAAGTTTTCAAAAAACACAACATTCTTGGAAATAAAATCTGATTAGAGAGCATGTTATACAAGAGATAGCCTTTAGTTCCTTCTTTATAGCCTACAAAAATAGATTTGATAGCTCTTGGTGAGAACTTTGATCTATTGTTATGTAATGCGCTGGCATAAGCTAAGCATCCAAAAACTTTAAGATGAAGTAGAGTAGGTGGTTGCTTGTACAACATCTCAAACGGAGATTTATTATCCAATAATAGAGTAGAAATTCGATTAATGACATGAACAGAATGTGTAATGGCATAGGACCACAATTGGTGAGGTAAATGGGCTTGAAAAAAGAGGGCTCTTGCCACATTCAAGATGTGTTGATGCTTTCTCTCAACAATACCATTTTGTTGAGGAGTTTCAACATATGATGTTTGATGAACAATGCCCTTATGCAGATAAAATTCATGCATCAAGAATTCAGGTCCATTATCACTTCTAATGATCTTGACTTTTGTTTGAAATTAAGTTTCAACAAAAGCAATGAAGTGTTGAAGATGTTTTCTTATGTCAGACTTATTTGTCATTAAAATAATCCAGGTGAATCTTGAAAAATCATCAACCAAGGTAAGAAAGTATTTGTGACCATTCATAGAAGGAATAAAATATGGCCTCCATATATCAACATGCACCAAATCAAATATTTGAATGGAATGAGTATTGCTATTACAGAATGGTAATCTTTTCTGTTTTGAAAGTTGACAAATATCACAAGGCAAAATGGAATTCTGGGGAATAAAGGGAAATTGAGAAGACATTATATGGAGATTAGATTTGGAAATGTGTCCTAATCTAAGGTGCCACAGTACAACATCTTCCTTATTAATGGTTAAGGCATTGCAACTATAGTCCATGGTAGAGAGAGAGCCTTCAGTCTTCGGGTGTGGAACTACCACTAGCAGGTCTCCTATTTGCGTAGCTAAACCAATCATCTTGTTGCTGGATATATATTTTATGAGACAAAAAAAGGGGTGAATTTCAAGATAACAATTAAGGGAAATAGTGAGTTTGAACACATAAATCAAATTGACTCTGAACTCAGGAACATATAAAACATCATTTAAAACAATGTTATCTAAGATTTGGACAGTACAAGTAGTAGAAGCAAGGACATGAGAACCATTAGGTAAGACTATGGAAATTAGCTTACTTTTAAAAATAGATGTAAAAAGGTGATAATAACATATTTTATACATTAATAAATCCTTATTTTTAGTCATTTACACTCTCCATATACTTAATTGATTAAGTCTGGTTATGTTTTATAAGTTTGGACTCAAATTGGACTTAATTGATTTTTTCAGCACTATTTTGGTCTTACACTATTTCTGTAATTTGGCCACATCTTGAGTTATAGATGTCTTATAATTATGTATATTATCTTGTAGGAAAGATAAGAGAGAGCTATACAACTTTCATGAGAGCTCCAGGAAAAAATCGGACATCTAGTGGAGCTAATTGAGCTTGGAAGTCAGAACACGAGTTTTGTGACTATAACCCGAACAATGTGCATTAATAATTGCATAATTTGAGCTTATGGAATTGGAATAGGCTGAAAATTTGGCATCTAAAAGTTAAGACCCATATCTACAATTTTCATGAAGAAAACAAGAGCTCAATCGGATAGCTTAGAGGTCATATTAGGTCTGGAAGTCAAAACAGAGATGTTAAAATTGAGCCTGAATAGTCTACAGTAATTGGATCATATCTTGGGTTATAGGATGCATGTTTGAATGATTTTGGTGGCATTGGAAAGCTGAGACAATTTCCTATAACTTTCATGAAGACGACTTTACTTCATTCTGATGTTATCTATGAGTTCATCACTAAATGATTTTAGAGACAAGAAATTTCAATAATTTTCCACTCACAAAAGTTGTTTGACATTTTCCACTCATCCACCCACTCATCCACTCACTCATTAATCAATTCCCTTGTCATTTTGTATCCCTAATCCTCTATAAAAGGGACCATAGGCAAATCATTTGGGTAATCTTGGCTTAGCTTAAATTATGTTATTGTGTTATTTGTTGTAATTTTTTTTTGTTCTAAGTTGAAATTATGTTCATCTTTTTCTTCTACTCTCTTTCTTTCTTCTTGTTTATGGATAATTAAATCTTCATCTTGCTTGGGTGAAGGAGTGAAGCTTTTGGTAATAAAAATAAGGTTAGATTAATTTTCTTCTTGTGCTTAAATGATATATTATCAAGTGATCATTATATATGTTGTATTTTGTTTCCAATCAATTTAGAAACCTTCCTTGTAAAGTGGAGTTCTTGATTCATTATAGACAAGTGATTTGGCACAATAAATGATTAAACTCATTTACAAGTGTTGGTGTTAGTAAATAATTAAAGGAACCAAAATATAGCTACATATATAATTCTAAATGGACTTTGAATGTTGTATCCTCCGATTAAAACCTCTGTTGTGCTTGAATTTCAATTGAGTTATAAAAAAAAGAATTAATCTTGTCCTTAATTTATTATCAAAAGTGGATCTCTTAACCCAAGTAAGTTCTTTAATTTAATTGTGAACAAGTTTTATTTTCTTTATTGTTGTGACAAAGCACTTCCTTACCTCAAAGAATTTTTCTTCATTAATTCCCTGTGAATCGACCTCGGACTCTCGAGAAATTTATTACTTGAGACAACCTACACTTGAGTTTGCAACATTTAATCTGCATCAAGTTTTTGGCGCCATTGTCGGGGACTTATTTTGAAGTTTTAATTTATTGAGGTTCTTTTTCTTTGATAAAATCTATTCTCTCTTCTTCCTCACCAGAGTAAAAGATCGGCTTGTCGGTCTTTCAATTTCTTTACTAACTCTCTAACTTTCTAATTCTCTAACTTTCTAACTTTTTAATATTTGTCATTTATTTATGTTTTCTAACGTAGTGAAATAATATTTCTTCTTCTCTTCTCTTTCGCCGGAGCAAAAAATTGACTTGCCGATTCTCTGGTTTTCATGTTTAAATTTACTTTCTATACTTTATTTTCTGTATTTTATTTTTTTATTTTATTTTCTAACTTATTAACTTACTAGCCTACTAACTTTCTAACTTATTAACTATTTTTTTGTCATTTATTTATGCTTTTTTATTTACGCTTTCTGACTTACTAACCTTCTAACTTTTATATTTATGTCATTTAATTTATGCATCTTCTTTCTAACTTTTTTTTTGTCAACTCTCCTTCCCTCTCCCCCCAACTAGATCACAACATTGTCCTCAATGTTAAAATATAGATGAGTAAATGATAGAAGATATTACCTGGTGGAGAAATCTGACACTAATTTAAATAGAAATAAAGTATGATAAATAAAATCAAAGGTAAAGGAAAGCTATAAACGAAGTGTCAAATCTGACTTTCTTTTCATCCTGCTTCCCTCACTGCTTCCTGTTGACCAATCTAAATGAGCTATTGCTGGGTCAGGTTTATAAACAAAAGATTTTAATTTATCAATTAACTCATCAATGCTGGAAGCAGAGATAAGAAGTTGTCTTGCCAAAGGTGTGATAAATTTCTGTTCCACAACATGATTAAGAAAAAGTAACAAAATACCAATGAAATTATTTACATTCAATAAACCTATGAGTTTATGGTGGATGTTCGTTGGACCCAAGAGACAATTTGAAAAACTTCTTCCAAGGCACCAAAATCACTTAGTAAAGCAATGAATGCATCAGAGTTGTCAAACATTATCTTCATTCGTTCATGCAATGATGATACCTTAAGTTCCTCCCCAATTGTCTTTCCAATAATGTTCTGTTGAGCTAAAGGTCCAGGAATGACAACTAAAACCTGACTGTCTCCTATATATGTAGCAAGTGATACAACCCCCATTAACCCACGACAACCTCCCCTATATGCAAGATGAATATTCCTCGCAACAAGTGATCGATCAAGAGTGGTAGTTGTGTTTGCAAACTCTAAATCCTTTCTATACTTAGATCCACAAAATACATATATATTTTTAAGTTGATGAACAAAAACACCTTCCATTTATATACTCACATTTTCTTTGAATGATTCTGAGTTAGAGGAAAATAGAGAAAATAGAGTATTTAAATAGGAAAAAGAATGGAAAGGGTAATAATAACACCGATAAAGATAAGTTGGCTGTTGTCAAAAAAGTTTGAAATTAAGAAACATAGATTTTTTTTTAATTTTTAATTTTGTTTTTGTTTTTGTTTTTGTTTTTGTTTTTGTTTTTGTTTTTTTGTTTTACTTCAAGAAAACCATCAGGATAAAGAAGTCTAGAAACCCCTGAAGGATCCTTCTCAAAGGATCGTCTATCCAAAACCAAAATATAACAAAATTATACAAAGATAAAAGAAATATAATAGCAAATGATGACATATCCTTATGTATAGTTTTCATGACGTATCTTTATACTGCACGTCATGAGTGTAGTAGTGCAGTAATACCAAGACGGCTCAACCAATCTTAGAATTCTTCTCCCTGCCGCTTATGGAATATATTGGATTGAGCTACAATGCAACTAATTCAAGTGCGTAAATCTGACAGCCACCACCTAAGGACCACAGTCAGTGAGAGGTCGTTGGAGAGCCCATGGCATTAAATCACATAATCCAGCTGAGTTGCATAGTCACGCGAGTATGCCAACATGGGGTTCTGGCCATCATCTCAGCTTGTGACTGCGGGATTTAAGGATGCAAACCCAAGTGCAGATTATCTCAAGTAATAAATTTCTTGGGAGTCCGAGGTCGATCCACAGGGAATTGATGAAGAAAAATTAATTGAGGTAAGAAAAGGATTTGTCACAACACCAAAAGTAATAAAACAAGTTCACAAATGAATTTAAGGGCTTGCTTGGATTAGGAGATCCACTCTTGGTAATAAATTAAAGGTAAGATTATTTCTCTTTATAACTCAATTGAAATCCACACACAACGGAGGTTCCAATCGGAAAATATAACATTCAAAGTTCAATTATATATGCAATCATATTATGATTCCTTTAATTATCTACCAACATTTGTAAATGAGTTTAAGCATTCACTGTGCCAATCCTATTGTCTACAATAAATCAAGATCTCCATTATACAAAGAAGGTTTTTAACTTGATTGGAAACAAAATATAACGCATATAATGTCCAATTGATAATATATCATTTAAGCACAAGAAATAGAATAATCTAACCTTATTTCATTATCAAGAGCTTCACTCTTTCACCCAAGCAAGATGAAGATTTAGTTACTCATAGATAAGAAGAGAGAAAGAGAGAAAAAGAGAAAAATGAACATAGCTTCAATTTAGAACAAGAAAAAATTACAACAAAGGAAAACAATAAACAAGCATAACTACAACTTGTAAAAACTAAGCCTAACACCAAGTGCCCAACACTAAGCTCTCCACATCCAGCCCATGGTGCCTTTTATAAAGGAGTAGGGATATAAAATGACAAGGAGAATGATTAAGAGTAGGTGGATGAGTGGGTGGAGTGGTTGGATGAGTGGTTGAGTGGTTGGATGATTGGATGAGTAGTTGGATTATTGTGATTCTTTGTATCTGAAATAATTCATTGCTTAAGTCATTGATTCCGTCATTTTCGAGCCAAGTGGTCTTCATGAAAATTCTAGGAAATTGTCTAAGCTTTCCAATGGCTCTGGAATCACCCAAAAATTCATCCTACAGCCTAATATATGACCCAATTAGTACAGACTATTCAGGCCCAGTTTCAGCACCTCTGTTTTGACTTTCAGACCCAATATCACCATCAAGGAGCCCGAATCAAGTTTTGTGTTCAACATGAAAGTTTTAGATCTGGGTCTTAACTTTCAAATGTCCAAATTTCAGCTCAAGATAATTCTTGCAGCCAGAGTTATGCTCTGATTACTGCACACTATTTAGGTTTCAGACACAAAACTCGTGTTCTGTCTTCCAAGCCCAATTAGCTCATCTAGATGTCTGATTGAGACTTTGAGCTCTTCATCAAAGTTGTAGAGCTCTCTCTTATCTTTCCTACAAGGCAAAATTCATAATTATCAGACATTTAGAACTCAAGATATGGCCGAAATACAGAAATAATGTAAGACCAAAATAGTGCTGAAAAAATCAATTAAGTCCAATTTGAGTGCAAACTTACAAAACATAACTAGGCTTAATCAATTAAGTACATGGAGAGTGTAAATGACTAAAAATGAGGGTTTATTAATGCATAAAATATGTGATCATCAAATTCCCTCACACTTAACTTTTTGCGCTCCTGGGTAAAACACATAAGACCAAAGTTAGGAGATAAAGAAAAGTGACATAGACTCAAAAGCTAAAAACTCTAAAAGACTCAATGAAGCAAGAAGAGCAACAAGAAATTCAAGGGATCAAAGCATTAATGAGGTAACATTTCTTCACATCTCAAACCAACAAGCAAGGAAGCTTCCGTTGAAAAGAATGAATCAAGAATGATAAATCCTCACAGAATTCACTCTCAATTTCTTAAGTGTTTAAAATGTAAGTATTTCACTCTATTCAACCCATGAACAATTGCACTACCATAAGCTTGCTTATCTTCTACTTCTTTGCTACTCAAAACACATGCATACAAAAATTAAGAGGACTTTATTTAAGGTTGTAATGGGGTTACGGTAAAGGAGAGGGGATAATATGGATATGAAAAGATAAATACCAAAGAGAATAAAAGAGCATTATGGTACAGTTAGAGTGGAGAAAATGTTTGAGAACATTCATCATAAAGGACAATCACCAATATTTGACTAATGTTTTGTTTGAGATCATTCCCCTTTTCTTCCTGTTGTTTCCAAGCATCCACCTTTATTCTAGACTCTTATAATCCTTTAATTGCAACAGTGGTCATTTTTTTTTATCATTTTGCATACACACCCCCACACTTGTTTAAGAACAAGGTCAATGCTCTCTTATTCCCTAAGGTTGGGTAAAAAGCATGTTTTTTTTTCTTTTTTTTTCTCTTTTTTTTTGAAGGATAAAATGAGCTTAAAACAAGGAATGGTCAAACAAGTTCAAAGGGGTTATACAATGGAAAATATACAAAGATGGCTATTTGGTCAAAGTAGCTATTTCAAAATACCTCAATCATATTAATGTATGCATGTGAAAATGAAGCCTCAAAAAGAATCAAAGCAAGTTCTAGAGTAACAATTCCATGAGTGAAAATCATACAAGAAAGAAGAAAATGGTACAGATATTCAATCCATTCATTAATAGGCTCAAAATCTCACAAGGCATATTTATATCATTCTCAATCCACTAATTCAACATCCATAACCAAGCATGTGAAATTTAAGAAAGAAGATAATTTATTCAATCATGTTATGATCCCTGAATTTTAATTGTTTTAAAGGATTTGAGAGTGCATTCACTTGAATCTTACAAAGGAAATCAAAAGACAAAAACTTTGTTACTTCCACAAATCAATACTAATTAATTACTACCCCAACTAAGATGTGTCTCAAGAGTAATAAATTATTTCTAAAATTTACTCCTTACTCTGCCATCCTTAATTGGTTTTACTACAAATAGGTTTCTGACAGTCATCTCACTAAACATACTTCCCAATTTAAATGCGTCTCAGAAGTAAAATTACTCCTTACTCTGCCATCACTAATTGGTTTAGTAAGTCCATGACAATCATATCATACTTTCCAAACAAAACAAAAAAATTTTTTTTTTTGGGTCAACTATCCTTCCCCCCAACTAGATCACAACATTGTCCTCAATGTTAAAATATAAATGAGTAAAGGATAGAAGATATTACCTGTTAGAGAAATTTGACACAAATTTAAACAGAAACAAAGTACAATAAATAAAATCAAAGGTATTAAAGATGAAGTGTTAGATCTGACTTTCTTTTTTCATCCTGCTTCCTTCACTGCTTCCTGCTGACCAATCTATCTGAGCTATTGCTGAGTCAGGATCAAAGATCAAAGGTAAAGGAAATTTTTTTTTGTGACTTCAAGAAAACTATCAGGGTAAAGAAGTCTAGAAACCCCTGAAGGACCCTACTCAAAGGATCGTCTGTCCAAAATCAAAATACAGCAAATTCATATAAAAATAAAAGAAATATAATGGCAAATGATGGCATACTTGTATGTACAGCTTTCATGGCGTATCTTTATAATGCGCGTCATGAGTGCAGTAGTGACATATCTTTATATTGCGCGTCACTAGTGCAGTAAACATTCACGTCCGTTTATTCAAAGAAAGAAGAAAGAAGAAACCATCGTGGGTTTCCATCCTGGGTCTGGAACCTGGAATGCTTACACTTGGGCTCGTAACATCAACAAAGATGCTAAAATCTAAAACCCGTAATGTCCAAGATCCAAAATATCCCATCCCAGGACGCTAAGAGCCCCATCTAATAAAAGAGAGGATCAAGCTCAGATGCCTTATACGCTTTGGCCGCTGCGGGTTATTTCTCACAATAACCAGAGTGGGACGCTTCTACCTGTCCATTAACTCCACAGTGGCTAGATGATAAACATTAGGTTATGGAGTGCGGCTCTCTACAGAGCATGGTACACGAATTTTTTTTAAGGACCAACGTGCAAAGGTCCACCCGAGTCAATGACGGGTCAGCCAAAGGCTGGGGCTCCACAACTAATTAAAACCATGGTACTCCTTCTGGATCGCCCTTGTTCAGACTCTTTTTTTTTCATTTTTTTCATTTTTTTCATTTTTTTCATTTTTTTTAAAAAAAGAAAACATGAAGAAGAAGAAGAAGAAGATAATATGTACAGATTGTCGTGGATATGACTAACATCTGCCTCTGGTTTCACGTCCAGTAACGGCTTAAACGCCTTCTATGAGTCGAGGATAAGCTTCCCATCCAATTTTCTTATAAATTGGCAAATAGGGTCTTTTAGAGTCAGATTCCCAAGACTGTAGCGTTTTTCTTCATCTTTGAAGAGATTCCACAAATTAAGAAGTTCACGATGCACCAATCCACAAGAATACGTCTCAAGAGTCAATAAGATATCATCTAATGACTCCTTACTCAGTCCATTCTTAATGAAGAAAATTTTGTCTTCTCTGTTTGCGGAAACCATCCCCAAAGTACGACATCGCTTGTTACAATTCCATCGTCCACATTTGTAACAGACTTGTAACCTTTTTGCTCTTCTCCTTTTAGAATACGAACTACTTCCAAGACCTGGCATGTAAAAGTCAAATGAAATTAAAGACTCACCTGCTAGTCGGACCTTCGCTTCAATTATCCAGCGTACATCTTCTGGCATACCTTTGTGCATTAACAGTCTCAATCTTTCACGTCGAACTTTGTAGATTTTTTTCAGAGCATTTTGAGGGAGAGAAGGAAAATGTTTTCTCAGGTTTGAAAGAATGACATCCATTTTAAAGGAGAAGAAGGATTCGATTATTTTGGAAAACTGAAAAACAAACCGACTTGAGAGTCACGAGTACCGTATCCGCCACTTAACCTAAGGCAACACAAAGAACTCATCAACTTGGTTTTTTCAGAAATGGTTTGAGCCTTTGTCCATTGACTTTAAACACATTACCATTCCTAGGATTCGCAATATCTACGGCCCCATGAGGATACATGTGTTTGACAACAAAAGGACCACTCCACCTAGATCTCAATTTTCTAGGGAATAGGTGCAGGCGAGAATCATAAAGCAGAACTTTTTGATCAATTTCAAAAGATTTTCTCAAAATTGTCTTGACTGTGGATTTTATTGGATTTGTCTTTTGACAATTTTCACAACTTTTACAAAAAGTATAGCAGTCCTTAAATAAAGTGGGCCAATAAAATCTACACTACAAGATTTTTGCAGCTATTTTCTTTGAAGAAAAGCGACCTCTACATGTTTCTAAGTGACAAAATTTAATGACTTTACATACCTCACTGTCGGGCACACATCTTCGAAAGATTTGGTCTGCATAATATCTGAATAAGTATGAGTCATCCCAATAAAAATTTTTCACCTCTGTCAAAAATTTCCTTCTATCTTGGTGTGTCCATTGAGGCGGCATCTTTCCTTCTTGTTCTCCAGTAAGAGTTGAGGAAATTACTACAGGAAAGCTTTGCTTTTCTCCCAAAAATGTGTACTTCAATCCAGCAGGTAATGGCTTTAGTTCCGGTGTAGGTACTTCTTCATGGGCATTATCATTCATGGGTTTTAGCTCTTTGAATTTTGGCTTTCTTCCTTTGTATTCTATTTCCTCTGTACAATCAAGCAAATCAAATGAATTAATTAAACAAACTTCTAATGGGTCAGAAGAACTCCCTTTTTGAAGATGATCATCTATAATGACTTTAATTCCTTCAACTTCCTCTTTTTCATCAAGGACTTCATGTGGTTGCTTGCACATGTTAAAAACATTGAGATCCAGTGTCATGTTTTCAAATGTTAGCTTCACCACTCTATTTCTGCAATTTATCAAAGCATTTGATGTTGCTAAAAATGGACGGCCTAAAATAACAAGAATTGACTTGCAACTATCAACCATAGGTTCAGTATCCAAGATAATAAAATCCACAGGATATATGAATTTATCAACTTGAACTAACACATCTTCCATTATTCCTCTTGGAATTTTAATTGATCTATCGGCAAGTAGAAGAGTTACAGAAGTTAGTTTTAACTCACCCAAGTTGAGTTGCTGATAAACTGAATATGGAAGCAAATTGACACTAGCACCAAGATCAAGTAAAGCTTTTTCAATTTTATGTTCTCCAATAATGCATGAAACTGTAGCACAACCAGGGTCTTTATATTTCAACGCATTATTATTCTGAAGAATGGAGCTTACCTGTTCAGCCAAAAATGCTTTCTTTTTCACATTTAATTTTCTTTTAACAGTGCATAAGTCCTTCAAATATTTGGCATAAGAAGGAATCTGTTTAATAGCATCTAATAGAGGAATATTAATTTTCACTTGTTTCAAAATTTCAAAAATTCCAGTGTTATGGTCCAATTTCTTTGGATTTTTCAATGCTTGAGGAAATGGGGGTGAAGGCGAGAGTTTGGTCGTCTTTTAGTCAACTTCTTCATTTTCTTGGGGAATTGGTTCATCTTCTTTCTCACAAGATTCGGGGATTTGTTTTTCAACAACCTTTCCACTCCTAAGAGTTATCACTGACTGGACTTGGTCCATTTGTTGGTTTTCTGAACTCCCCTCATTTAGACTGTACTGACCTTTGGGATTTGGTTGAGGTTGAGAAGGAAATTTTCCTTTCTCGTGAATGGTGAGTGCAGAAGAAAGTTTAGCAAGAGTGTCTTTTATGTCATTCATGGTTTGATTGTTTTGTTTATTAATGGCCTCTTGCTTTTCTATGAATGCATACAGTGTTTCTTCAAGGTTTTTCCTATATGGTGGGACATAAGGTGCATATCCTTGAGAATTTTGAGAGTCTTGTTTTGCCTGAGGAGGTGGTGGTTGCACACATTGTGACTGGTTATTATTCCTCCAACTGAAATTCGGGTGATTTCTCCATCCTGGATTGTATGTATCTGAAAAGAAGAAGTAAATGGCTTGTTAAAATTATTCATTACATTTACCTGCTCATGTACAACTTCTTTAAAAACAGGAATTTTAGGACATTCATGTGTTAAGTGTCTAAATCATCACAAATGCCACAAATTTCTTCATTTTGTACAGATTTGATTTCTTTTCTTAATTCCATGGCTTCAACCTTTCTAGCCAAACTGGCAAATCTAGCATTTAGATCTTCCTCTTGACTAAGGTGATATTTTCCTTTATTAGCACTTGCAAGATTAGATCTAATTGAATTTTCAGAAGGGTTAGTACTATGCCAAGATTGAGATTTTTCAGCCAGCTGGTTCAAATAGTCTAAAGCTTCATCAGGTTCTTTATTCAGAAACTCACCATTGCACATTATTTCCGCAAATTGTTTAGTTTTAGGTGTTAAACTTTCATAAAAGAAGCTTATAGTGCGCCATTTTTCAAAACCATGATGTGGGCAAGAATTTAATAAATCTTTAAACCGTTCCCAACATTGAAAATATGCTTCATTTGAATTTTGGAAAAAATTGTGGATTTGTCTTTTCATAGCATTAGTTTTATGTGTTGGAAAAAATTTCTTTAAGAACTCACCTTGCATTTCTTGCCATGTGCCAATTGATCTTGGATTCAAAGTGTTAAGCCAAGATTTTGCTTTATCTTTTAAAGAAAAAGAAACAATTTAAGCTTAACAATCTCTTCAAGGCAATTTTGATCATTGAAGGCAATACATACTTCCTCAAATTCTTTCAGATGTAAATATGGACTTTCAGATTCTAAACCATGAAAATTAGGAAGTAAAGAAATCATATCTGGCTTAAATCTAAAATTGTTGGCATTGAGTGGAAAGATAAAACATGATGGACTAGAACTTCGAGGTGGTTGCAAATATTCACGCATGGTTCACAATGGTTGATTTTCATGTTTATCATGTACACTTTCATTGTTAGCCATTGTGTCAATTATATGTGATTGTGATTCAAACAAATCAATATATAAAGTATCAGGGTTAATTTTAACTAAACGATCAGAATTTAAATCACGATATCAATTAAGCATACATACATAAATAACTTAAAATAAATAAACAAAAATAATGTACAAGCTGGCGGTGTAACCCACCATTAAATATTAACAAGGATGTGGTATAAACTAACCACCCAATAAATATGTACAAAGGCGTGGAATAAACCAACCACCAAATAAAAATTAAAAAAAAATAGTGTGGTAGAAACCAACCACCCAAAAATAAAAATAAAAATAAAAATAAAAATAAAAATAAAAATAAAAATAAAAATAAAGTGCAAAAAATTAAAATACGAAAATAAAGTGCAGAAAGTAAATTTAAATATGAAAACCAGTAGAGAGTGACAGAACCCCACAGAGTCGGCGAAAGAGAAACGAGAAGAAGAAAGATTATTTTGTTATGTTAGAAAGCAATAATAAATGACAAAAATTAAAAAGTTAGAGAGCGAGAAAATAAATGACGTAAAATAAAAGTTAGAGTACAAAAATAAAAGTTAGTAAGCAGAAATTAAATGACAGAAATATAAAAGTTAGTATGTTAGCAAGTTAGTAGGTTAGTAAGTTAGTAGGTTAGTTAGTAAATTAGAAATTGAAAAGAGTAGAGGAAGAATATGCCTGTTGGTGAAGTTTTTCTTACAGAAAAGGAACCTCAATATATTAGATTTTCAAATCAAGTCCCCGGCAATGGCGCCAAAAACTTGACTGCAGGATTTAAGGATGCAAACCCAAGTGCAGGTTGTCTCAAGTAATAAATTTCTCAGGAGTCCGAGGTCGATCTATAGGGAATTGATGAAGAAAAATTAATTGAGGTAAGAAAAGGATTTGTCACAACACCAAAAGTAATAAAACAAGTTCACAAATGAATTTAAGGGCTTGCTTGGGTTAGAAGATCCACTCTTGGTAATAAATTAAAGGTAAGATTATTTCTATTTATAACTCAATTGAAATCCACACACAACGGAGGTTCCAATCGGAAAATATAACATTCAAAGTTCAATTATATATGCAATCATATTATGATTCCTTTAATTATCTACTAACATTTGTAAATGAGTTCAAGCATTCACTGTGTCAATCCTATTGTCTACAATAAATCAAGATCTCCATTATACAAAGAAGGTTTTTAACTTGATTGGAAACAAAATATAACGCATATAATGTCCAATTGATAATATATCATTTAAGCACAAGAAATAGAATAATCTAACCTTATTTCATTACCAAGAGCTTCACTCTTTCACCCAAGCAAGATGAAGATTTAGTTACTCATAGATAAGAAGAGAGAAAGAGAGAAGAAGAGAAAGATAAACATAGCTTCAATTTAGAACAAGAAAAAATTACAACAAAGGAAAACAATAAACAAGCATAACTACAACTTGTAAAAACTAAGCCTAACACTAAGTGCCCAACACTAAGCTCTCCACATCCAGCCCATGGTGCCTTTTATAAAGGTGTAGGGATACAAAATGACAAGGAGAATGATTAAGAGTAGGTGGATGAGTGAGTGGAGTGGTTGGATGAGTGGTTGGATGATTGGATGAGTAGTTGGATTATTGAGATTCTTTGTCTCCGAAATAATTCATTGCTTAAGTCATTGATTCCGTCATTTTCAAGATAAGTGGTCTTCATGAAAATTCTAGGAAATTTTCTAAGCTTACCAATGGCTCTGGAATCACCTAAAAATTCGTCCTACAACCCAAGATATGACCTAATTAGTACAGACTGTTCAGGACCAGTTTCAACACCTCTGTTTTGACTTTCAGACCCAATATCACCATCAAGGAGCCCAAATCAAGTTTTGTGTTCAACATGAAAGTTTTAGATTTGGGTCTTAACTTTCAAATGTCCAAATTTCAGCCCAAGATAATTCTTGCAGCCCGAGTTATGCTCTGATTACTGTACACTGTTCAGGTTTCAGACACAAAACTCGTGTTCTGTCTTCCAAGCCCAATTAGCTCCTCTAGATATCTGATTGAGACTTTGAGCTTCATCAAAGTTGTAGAGCTCTCTCTTATCTTTCGTACAAGATAAAATTCATAATTATCAAACATTTAAAACTCAAGATATGGCTGAAATATAGAAATAGTGTAAGACTAAAATAGTGCTAAAAAAATTAATTAAGTCCAATTTGAGTCCAAACTTACAAAACATAACTAGGCTTAATTAATTAAGTACATGGAGAGTGTAAATGACTAAAAATGAGGGTTTATTAATGCATAAAATATGTGATCATCAGCTTGCTTAGAAGGTAAACTTTGGGACACTGAGAACAGCTCACTACAGAGCATGACACACGAACCTTATTTATATACTGACGTATGAAGGTCCCCTCCTAAGTATACGAAAAGACGGACATCTATCCGGGGCTCCTAATCTAATTAAAGATCAAGTTAAACCGAAGTTTCACCCTCCTTTTCTCATTTTTGTCTCTTTTAACCTTATTTTTCTTTCTTTTTTTTCTTTTTTCTTCTTTTTTTTTTAACAAAACATGAAGAAAAAGAAGATAATATGTACAAATTATTGTGGATATGGCACACATGTGCCTTTGGTTTCACGTCTAGTAATGGTTTAAACGCCTTCTATGAGTTGAGGATAAGCTTCCCATCCAATTTTCTTATAAATTGGCAAACATGGTCTTTTAGAGTCAAATTCCAAAGACAGTAGCATTTTTCTTCATCCTTGAAGAGATTCCACAAATTAAGAAGTTCACGATGCACAAATCCATAAGAATGCATCTCAAGAGTCAATAAGATATCATTTAATGACTCCTTACTCAGTCCATTCTTAATGAAAAAAATTTTATCTTCTCTGTTTGTGGAAACCATCTCCAAAGAACGACATTGCTTGTTACAATTCCATCATGCACATTTGTAATAGACTTGTAACCTTTTTGTTCTTCTCCTTTTAGAATACGAACTTCTTCTAAGACCTGGTATGTATGAGTTAAATGAAATTGAAGACTCACTTGCTAGTCAGACCTTTGCTTTCAATTATCCAACGTACATCTTCTGGCATACCCTTATGCATTAACAGTCTCAATCTTTCACATTTAGCTTTGTAGATTTTTGTCAGAGCATTTTGAGGGAGGGAAGGAAAATGTTTTCTCAAGTTTGAAAGAATGACATCCATTTTAAAGGAGAATGATTCAGTTATTTTGAAAAACTGAAAAATAAACTGACTTGAGAATCATGGAGTACTTTTATCCATCGCTTAACCGAGAACACAAAGAACTGCAAAAACAAGGCAACTAAATTAGAATAAATTCTATTCATAACAAAAATCAGAAAGAGAGATGAATTCTACCTCATCAACTTAGTTTTCTAGAAATGGTTTGAGTCTTTCTCCATTGACTTTAAACACATTACCATTCCTAGGATTCTCAATGTCTATGGCCCCATACGGATACACATGTTTGAAAACAAAAGGGCCACTCCACCTAGATCTCAATTTTTCAAGGAATAGGTGCAGATGAGAATTATAAAGCAGAACTTTCTGGCCAATTTCAAAAGATTTTCTCAAAATTGTCTTGTCATGAAAAGCTTTTGTTCTAGTTTTATAAATCTTTGAATTTTCATATGCATCATTTCTCAATTCATCAAGTTCATTTAATTACAATTTGCGTATCTTGCAAGCATCATTAAGGTTTAGATTGAAAGCTTTAATGGCCCAAATGTTTTATGTTCCAATTTTATAGGCAAGTGACAAGGTTTTTCATAGACTAATCGATAGGGTGACATGCCCAAAGATGTTTTGAAAGCAGTATGGTAAGCCTAAAGTGCATCGTTTAGTCTTAAAGACCAATCTTTACGATTTGGGTTAACCGTTTTTTCCAAAATTTATTTAATCTCCCTATTTGCCAATTCAACTTGTTCATTTGTCTGAGAGTGATAAGTGGTGACAATTTTGTGTGTAATACCATATTTCTTCATTAAAGATTTAAATGGTTTATTACAAAAATGTGTTCCCCCATCACTGATGATAACTCGAGGGATTCCAAATCAACACAAGATATTTTTTTTTTAAATTTGAAAACAGTTTTATGATCATTGTGTCGGCATGGAATTGTCTTAATCCATTTTGAGACATAATCAACTACAATCAAAATATACACAAATCCAAGTGAGTATAGAAATGGGCCCATGAAATCAATTCTCCAACAATCAAAAGTTTCAATAACAAAGATGAGGTTGAAAGGCATCATGTTTCTTTTTGAAATTGAGCCCAATTTTTAACAATTTTCACAACTTTTACAAAATGTATAGCAGTCCTTAAATAAAGTGGGCCAATAAAAATCGCACTGTAAAATTTTTGTAGCTGTTTTCTTTGAAGAAAAGTGAGCTCCACATGCTTTTGAGTGACAAAATTTAATGATACTACCTACCTCACTGTCGGGCACACATCTCCAAAATTTGGTCAGGATAATATTTGAACAAGTATGAGTCATTCCAATAAAAAAATTTTACCTCTGTCAAAAATTTCTTTCTATCTTGGTGCATCCACTGAGGCGACATCTTTCTTATTTTTAAAGAAGTTGTACATGAGCAAGTAAATGTAATGAATAAACTTGATGCAGATTAAAGGTTACAAACCCAAGTGCAGGTTATCTCAAGTAATAAATTTCTCTGGAGTCCGAGGTCGATCCACAGGGAATTGATGAACAAAAATTCTTTGAGGTAAGGAAAGACTTTGTCACAACAATAAAGATAATAAAACTTGTTCACAAATAAATTAAAGAACTTGGGTTAGGAGATCCACTTTTGGTAATAAATTAAGGACAATATTAATTCTTTTTTTTATAACTCAATTGAAATACATTCATAATGGAGTTCCAATCGGAAGATACAACATTCAAATTCCATTTAGAATTATATATGTAGTTATATTTTGGTTCCTTTAATTATTTACTAACACCAACACTTGTAAATGGGTTCAAGGATTCATTGTGCCAAATCATTTGTCTACAATGAATCAAGAACTCCACTTTACAAGGAGGGTTTCTAAATTGATTGGAAACAAAATACAACATATATAATGACCACTTGATAATATATCATTTAAGCACAAGAAGAAAATTAATCTAACCTTATTTTTATTACCAAAAGCTTCATCCCTTCACCCAAGCAAGATGAAAATTTAGTTATCCATAAACAAGAAGAAAGAAAGAGAGTAGAAGAAAAAGATGAACATAATTTCAACTTAGAACAAAAGAAAATTACAACAAATAACACAATAGCATAATCTAAGCTAAGCTAAGATTACCTAAATGATCTGCCTATGGTCCCTTTTATAGAGGATTTGGGATATAAAATGATAAGGAAATTTATTAATGAGTGAGTGGATGAGTGGGTGGATGAGTGGAAAATGCCAAACAACTTTTGTGAGTGGAAAATTATTGAAATTTCTTGTCTCTGAAATCATTCAGTAATGAACTCATAGATAACGTCAAAATAAAACAAAGTGATCTTCATGAAAGTTATAGGAAATTGTCTCAACTTTCTAATGCCACCAAAATCATCTAAAATTTTATCCTACAGCCCAAGATATGACCCAATTACTACAGACTATTCAGGCCCAGTTTTAGCACCTCTGTTTTGACTTCTAAACCCAATATAACCTCTAAGCTGTCTGATTGAGCTCTTGTGTTCTTCATAAAAGTTGTAGATATGGGTCTTAACTTTCAGATGCCAAATTTTCAGCTCATTTCAGTTCCTTAAACTCGAATTATACAATGATTACTGCACACTGTTCAGGTTGCAGTCACAAAACTTGTGTTCTGACTTCCAAGCCAAATTAGCTCCGCTAGATGTCCGATTTTTCCCTGAAGCTCTTCATGAAAGTTGTAGAGCTCTCTCTTATATTTCCTACAAGGAAAGATACATAATTATAAGACATCTAGAACTCAAGATATGGCCAAAATATAGAAACAAAGTAAGACCAAAATAGTGCTAAAAAATCAATTAAGTTCAATTTGAGTCCAAACTTACAAAACATAACCAGACTTAATCAATTAAGTACATGGAGAGTGTAAATGACTAAAAATGAGGGTTTATTAATGTATAAAATATTTGATTATCAAATTTTCCCACACTTAGCTTTTTGCACTCCTGACCAAAACACATAAGACCAAAGTTAAGAAACAAAGAAAAATGACACAGACTCAAAAGGTAAAAACTCTAAAAGACTCGATGAAACAAGAAGAGCAACCAAAAATTCAAAGGATCAAAGCATTAATGAGGTAACATTTCTTCACATCTTAAACCAACAAGTAAGGAAACTTTAGTTGAAAAGAATGAATCAAGAATGATAGATCCTCGCAGAATTCACTCTCAATCTCTCAAGTGTTTAAAAGGTAAGTATTTCACTCTATTCAACCCATGAACAATTGCACTAACATAAGCTTGCTTATCTTCTACTTCTTCGTTACTCAAAGCACATGCATACACAAATCAAGAAGACTTTATTCAAGGTTGTAATGAGGTCATGGTAAAGGAGAGAGGATAATATGAATATGAGAAGATAAATACCAAAGAGAATAAAAGAATATTATGGTACAGTTAGAGTGGAGAAGATGTTTGAGAATATTCATCATAAAAGATAATGACTAATATTTGACTAATGTTTTGTTGAAGATCAATCCCAAATTGGTGAATGGAATTCATTGTTAGGCTTGAACCTTCTCCTTTTCTTCTTGTTGTTTCCAAGCATCCACTTTTATTCTAAACTTTGATAATCCTTTGATTGCAACGGTAGTCAGTTCTTTTTTTTTTTTTGATCATTTTGCACACACACCTCCACACTTATTCAAGAACAAGGCCAATGTTCTCTTATTCCCTAAGGTTGGGTAAAAATATATATTTTTTTCTTTTTTTTAAGGTACGTAATGAGCTAAAAACAAGGAATGATCAAATAAGCTCAAAGGAGTTACACAAAGAAAAATATACAAGGATGACTATTTGGTCAAAATAGTTATTTCAAAATGCCTCAATCATATTTATGTATGCATGTGAAAATGTAGCCTAAAAAAGAATCAAAGCAAGTTCTAGAGTAACAATTTTATGAGTGAAAATCACACAAAAAAGAAAAAAATGATACAAATGTTCAATTCATTTATCAATAGGCTCAAAATCTCACAAGGCATATTTCTATCATTCTCAATCCACCATATCAACATTCATTTCCAAGCTTGTGATTTTTAAGAAAGAAGATAATTTATGCTAAGATCCAAGAATCCATTTGCTACTTCTACACAAAATAATTATTTCCTCAACTAAGATACGTCTCAAGAGTAAACTTTCCTCCAAGGTAAAATTTACTCCTTACTCTGCCATCCTTAGTTAGTTTTACTACGAATAGGTTTCTAACAGTTATATCACTAAACATACTTCGCAATTTAGATGTGTCTCAGGAGTAAAATTACTCATTACTTTGCTATCATTTATTAGTTTAGTAAGTCCATGACAATCATATCATACTTTTCAAAAAAAAAAATGGTCAAGAGGGTAATGTTATATTTAATGTGGTCAGTGGCACTTGTATCGAGGAGCCATTGATCACTGATTTTACCTGTTATTGATGATGGAAAAGTGTTTAAAGGATTGGTATTGGAATTGGCAGAATGGATGACATGAAGGAGTGGTGCTACATTTATCTTAGATTGTTGAAGGAGGGACATGATGCCTTGATATTCTTCTTGAGTCAGTGTCACACTTGAGTTTTGATTTGAGCATGTACTTGTGTTGTTCTCAGCAGCATTCTAATCCACAGTATAGGATGTATGGGCATTGCTTGAAGTTCTTGACTTGTAACTAGGTGGGAACCCATGTAAATAATAGCAAGTATCAATTGTGTGATTAATTCTTCCACAATGAGTACACACTTGATTAGGTCCAACTTGAGTTCTTCCAGCCTGGTTCTCATAAGTGCTTCTGCCACGACCTCTATTAAAGAATCCTCTACCTCGGCCACCATAATTTGGATTGTTCTTCTGATCTTGGCCATTACTTTTCTGATCAGATTCATTGGTGGCAGCAAAAATCTTTGAACTCGAGACCAAGACAATTTGAACCCCTGAATTGAGTTGCCTTTCTTGTTGTATTACTAGGGAAAACACTTTGGTGATGGGTGGTAAATGATCAATCAACATAATCTGAGATCTAACATGAACAAACTGATCATTCAACCCCTTTAGAAATCAAATAACATGATCTTGGTCCCTATAATCTTGTGTTTGCTTGAGACCACCATAGGAACATGGAATAGAACATTTGCATCTAGGAATTGGCCTGAAATTTTCCAATTCATCCCAAAGAATTTTGAATTGAGTAAAGTAATCCGTAACAAACATAGTACCTTGATGTAATATATATATTTCTTCTTACAAATCTGATATGTCAAAAATATCTCCTTGAGAAAATCTATCCTTAAGATCTTTCCAAACTTTTGAGGCCTTATCTTTCCACAAAATAGACTGGAGTATGGATTCTAAAATAGATCTATGAATCCAGGCCAAGACCATGGTGTTGCATCGTTGCCAAGCTCCAAAGAGGGAATCTCCTGCAGGCGGTTGACTGAGGGAACCATCAGCGAAGCTCAGCTTGTTCTTGGACATAAGAGCTAACGCACATGGCCCTGACCCAGGTGTGATAATTTAGCCCTGTTAATGAAGGACTCACAAAAGGCTGCGAGGGATTTTCATTTCCATGCAGAAAGTAAGGGTTCGAGGGATTGGTGAGAAAGTCTACATAGGAGCTCTGAGTTGCCATGAAGAATGACAATATAGGAAACAAGAAGATTGCAAGAAGATGCAGGAAAAGGAGAAAAGAAAAAAGGCTTAGACTTTTGGAAACCAGAGCTCCTCGTGGAGCATACCATGTTAGAAGAAGAAATGAGCTAAATGTAAAGACTTGAATTGATGAATTGAATAGAATTGTACATGTTTACATATGGACTGATAGTATTTTATATACAAAGATGATAAGCCTAACTAACAACTTAACAAATTGATAGAGTCTTGATTCTTGTAACTAATAAACTGATATTAACAGAAATAACAAACAAACTAACTAACATAACTATTTATCCGTATAACTATACACTATATATGGTAACAAACGACAACTACCCTATTAATATTCAAGTAATTTTATTAATTAAGAAGCCTTTACATGTGTCATAATATTATTCAGGATTATTGTTGCAATCCAATATGTGCTATCATTTGTTGGTGATGTAGAATCATCCACCCACACAATGTACACAACGAGTGTTTTTATTAATTAATAAGAATTCAAGTGGTTTCAGTTCCACTTAAACGAATTTACTCTCAAACGAATTTACTCTCAAACTTATATGCAACGACATCTATAGGTGTGCACAACAATATGTTCGTCAAATGCATATATTAAGATGATAATACCAAGAAAAAAATATTACCAATGTTTTATATAGCAATATTAATAACTTATAATATTATTCTATTAAATAGCAAATCAAAAGTGGTGGAAATTATATATTCTTGTATGAGTATAAGTTGTGCTCGTCCAGCTATTTCACGTCGAAGTTTTTCACGAACCCTTTCTCGCCCATTCTGAAACCAGGTAAGATCAGAATTTCAGTCGCTTGAGTCATCTTCTCTCTAATTGGGGCTCAAAACTATTCGCTCAAGCGTGTACACATATTTCAGAACATTCATAGCAAGCTCAATTTCATACTAGTTACCAACACAGCCTCCCATTTCAATAACTTTGAGCTCGCTGTGAGAGAATATTCCAAGATCATTAATATCTTTCTGATCAAGTGAGAACTTTAGATAAACAACCTGAAAAAAATTATAATCATAATTGAAATTATTGTGAAAGCATATCAAATTGGCAAGATTTTACTATATAACGAATGGGAATTTAAATGTATAAGAAAATTGATTTAATTTTAATACATTGTCAATATAAAAAAAAAATTGAGGATTGCTATTTGATGCAAAGCATTACACACGAAAGACTTCTACGAACCCAACTAACCAATCACAGCAAGGGAGAGAAATTAACATGAAAAAATTAATAAACAAAACGTAATTGAATTGTGTTACCTTTATCAATTCGTTCGTCGTTTCACGAAAAATCTTTCTTGTGATTTACCATTTCACAAAAAAATTATACTACTATTCAATCATATATTGATACATCATTAATAATATTTAACTCTCATTACAACAACTTTAAAAGTCATACATATAATAATGTGTGATTAGATAATCAAAACCAATTTATTGGAGTGAGTTCTACCTAGTGAGTACATATCAGAAAATCACAATACAAATTGCAATTACCTCTTCTGTGTCACAGCACCACACTCAGCCAAAGGAAGCCACCGGTCTCATCCCACCACTCTAGTCTAAGGAGCAATATTGACGAGGAGATCAGAATTTGAGTAAGGAAGCTTTTGAGTTAGAAATTAGGGTTATTTCAATCATTTTACGCAGACTAAGCTCATTAAAAATCACATGTAGGTCATGTGATAGTAATTCCATTTGTAATAGATGAACAGTGAAATCACAGTGAATAAAGAAAGAGAGCACGCAATAGGGTGGAAAATTGGGGGGTATTGTATATAATACTTTCAAAGCTTAGGACTAGTTAGTGTAATTCGCCCATATTTTTTTTGCAGTTGAAAGTGGCTATTTGTAGTGTTTGCAGGGGCTGGGCGAAACTCAATTTTGGCCTACAGATGTGTCAACTAGAATCCTTTCAAGTGACCAAGCATCAAAGAAATTGGACCTCAGAGCATGTTCAAACGCCGTTGATGAACCTCAACCACGGTTAACTTGTGTGAGCCAACTAACTACACATTGACGCCATCTGCTCAGTTGGGGAGGAGTGTAATTTTCGTATAAAAATGGGGTTTTGTATCATTTAGTCAATCCTCAAAAATGGTTTTTGTTATTAACAAAACCGTGACCTAGCTCACAAGCTAGTCTGACTATTAACGACAACAACCTAATTAATATTCAAGTAATTTTATTAATTAAGAAGCCTTTACTTGTGTCATAATATTATTCAGGATTATTGTTGCAATCCAATATGTGCTATCATTTGTTGGTGATGTAGAATCATCCACCAACACAATTGTGCACAACGAGTGTTTTTATTAATTAATAAGAATTCAAGTGGTTTCAGTTCCACTTAAACGAATTTACTCTCAAACTTATATGCAACGACATCTATAGGTGTGCACAACAATATGTTAGTCAAATGCATATATTAAGATGATAATACCAAGAAAAAAAAATATTAGCAATGTTTTATGTAGCAATATTAATAACTTATAATATTATTCTATTAAATAGCAAAGCAAAAGAGGTGGAAATTATATATTTTTGTATGAGTATAAGTTGTGCTTGTCCAGCTATTTCACCTCGAAGCTTTTCACGAACCCTTTCTCGCCCATTCTGAAACTATTCAAGATTAGAATTTCAGTCGCTTGAATCATATTCTTTCTAATAGGGGCTCAAAACTATTCGCTCAAGCATGTACACATATTTCAGAACATTCATAGTAAGCTCAATTTCATATCAGTTACCAACAAGGCCTCCAATTTCAATAACTTTGAGTTCGCTGTGAGAGAATAATCCAAGATCATTAATATAATTCTGATCAAGTGAGAACTTTGGATAAACAACTTGAAAAAAATTATAATCATAATTGAAATTATTGTGAAAGCATATCAAATTGGCAAGATTTTACTAACGAATGGGAATCTAAATATATAAGAAAATGGATTTAATTTTAATACATTATCAAGTATAAAAAAAAATTATATTATCATTCAATCATATATTAAGACATCATTAATAATATTTGATTCTCATAACAAAAACTTCAAAAATCATACATGTAATAATGTGTGATTGGTTGATAGTATATAAACTTTGCACTCACAAATGCATTGAAATTAAACTCTAAGAATATTATCTAAATCAATAACAAAAGATAACCATGATTATTGTGACCTTTGGTGTGCCATGGCTCATCCTCTAAATTCATAAAGATAATATGTTTGGTATGACCGTATGAGATTAAAAATGGAAGTGAAAAATTCATGGATTAATTTTATTTGTAAAGTTGTATATATAAAAAAAACTCATCCAAGAATTTTTCATTACTATTTGTTTACTCATATCAAACTGATCCTAAAATATTAAAATACACAAAGTAAAGCGAATGTCATTAACCTCTTGTTTTTTTTTTTTTTTACGGTCAAAATGAATTTTATTAAAACATGGAAGAAACAGCTAAAATGTCCAAATCCACAAGGATACAGACTTCATAGGGAACCTCTTCTACCCAGATTCTAACCTGCAAACTCTTGGCAAGATGAGCTAAAGTGTGAGCCACTTTATTGCCCCCACGTGGCACATGAGAGCATGAAAAATTCGTAAAACCTTGAGCCAAACCCTTACAATCATTTAAAATGCTTCCTAAATATATAGTTAAACTGAGAGCCTGACCTCTTAAGCTCAACAATTATTTTGCTGCTCCTAGGACATTACCTTTTGCGTCTCTAATTGCCGCACCCAGGCCAACACGATCTGTCAGAGAAAATTATAGCATCGGTATTTGGCATTGCCACACTGGGGTTGAGAGGATGCCAAGACTCTGGGGAAGGAGTTGGTCGCAGGTCCTGTTGGTGGCCAAGCCTTGACCTTGTTGACTCACCATGATTGAAAGTTTCTGTAGAAGAGGAGAATTTTAGATTGCATGTATTACCAAGAAAGCAATAATTCACAAGAACGAATCATATAAAAAATAAATTAATAGAAAACTGGGATCTGACGGTTTTGGAACTGCAGGGCTTGCCGCAAGCGGTGCAAACGAGGTTGAGAACAGCTTCGGTGGAGTGGCAGGTAAGTTCAGCGTGCTCTTGTGCTTCTTCTACGGACCTCAACAGTTCCCCACAGTACCCGCACTTGAGAGAAACGCCCGCCATTACCATTTATGCATTTAATGTAAGATATTACATTTTTATTATAACAAGTATCATATCATATTTTTAATAGACAAGCATATGTCTGAAGATATTTGCTTAGAACTACAACCAATTTTCTAGTAATTTTTTCATAAAAATATCATTAAATTAATTATAAATAAAATAAAACATATCTTAATTAATTTCATTATTTTTTATATAAAGAGTCCACCCGTTTATATAGATAATGAATACTTGAACTTCTTGTAGATATTGATTTATTAGATTTATTAATTATATTTTCGAGTAGATCTTAATCAAATCTAATCACATGCATTTTTTAGTATAAAGCTAAATAAAATCTTATCTCTTTATTTTTGAGTCCACACCAAACCATATACATTTTTGAGTATAAAGTAGAATCAAATCTAATCATAAAAATGTTGAATCATATCTCATATCTTTATTAAATATGAATAAAAAATTCTAAAAAACACCTCAATATTAGATGTGTCACATAGAACATGAAAATATTTTCAATGACTTCAAAACATGTTTTTAATCAATATGAAATGTTAATACAAAATTCCTGTTGTGAATATTTATTTCTAATATTTTTTTGAGAGGTGGTAATAATAGCAATTAATTTAATGCTTTAATTATTGTCATATATCATATATTTATATTTATTTATTCATATATTTTGGTTTCTGCTTTCATGCATGGTAGAGTCACTACTATAAATTTGAGTTTTAGAGACCGATTTTTCGGTCTCTAAATCAAGAAAATTAGTCTCTAAAATAGTTAGAGGCCGATTTAAATCGATCTCTAAAAGTCTCGTCGCTAAATATTAGAGATCGATTTAGAGACTGATTTTATAGATATCGATTTTTTTGGTCTCTAAATCGATCGTTAATTTTCAGTCAAATATTGATCAATTATACTTCAAAAAAAACACATTAGAGACCAATTTTTTGGAGACCGATTTATTGGTCTCTAAATTAGTCTCTAAATCGATCTCTAAAAACATGATATATATATATATATATATATATATATATATATATATATATATATATATATATATATATATATATATATTATAAAATTGATCGCTAACTCAGTCTCTAAATTAGAGAGTTATTTATCAGTCTCTAAATTAGTTTCTAAAAGGCTAAATATATTATATATTTTATAAAATCGGTTACTAAATCGGTCTCTATATATATAAAAAAATTTGCTAGAAGGGAATTATTATGGAGTTATAGAAGTAAAAACAAACTATTCTTTTTATATCAAACGTGAAGCAATCAATTACACAGAAAAATCTCAAAAATCACATTTTTATCACGATATGTCTATGAAAAAAAGATTAAATCGTTGATTAAATTCTAAAAGCACCTATATTCTAGAAAATTTAATTTTGGCATGCCACAAGCCACATGGTCAGTGATTTTCTACACAAATGCCTATAGAGAAGACTAAAACAACTTTAGATACGAAGAATACAAAATAGCTCCCATACAAAATAACTTTAGAGTTCTTGTTTGATTACAACCATTTAGATGGCTATTAAAAAAGAGAACTTACTAAATATATAATTTAGGAGTAGGAATTGTCATAATTTAAGTCACCTACTTGTTAAAATTTGTAAAGTTTCTGAGGACAACTATTTATGACAAAAAAAACATTATCTAGCTGGAAGCATGAGGTAGAGCTGGATCTAGCAATGGCAACCACAAAATCTCCTTACTGAGTGCCAGCTTTCAAATCAATAACCTTTCCAAATGCCAGTGAAAAATTCCACATAAAGAAGAAGTAAAAGGGTTGTGAAGTTAATGATTTTACAATTGCTTTCCAATTTCTATTGCAAAGTAGTTTTGTTATCATTTTATTTACATTTACATCGTCTGTCATGGGCTTTCTAAATTAAAAATGCACATAACAAATGACAAGTGTTATGTTCATGTTGCTATCTGCAAACTGGAGAAAAAGGGCTAAGTATGAACAATAATGGTGCAATTATTTTTAGGCTTGTAAATTACTTGCCAAGTGATAAATCAAATATAAGGCAAACTGACCAGACTCAAAATGCTTGTCATTTTCTGTTAGCTGAATTTTTTTTTATAGAAGAAAAATTGTTTTTTTGCTTTCATATAGTTCTTCTAATAGATAATATACTGTAAGCTTTTGGACTATGACGTTGCCCTTTAGGAAAATTGACACCTAATTGATTTATGATTTGAGCACTATATAATTGTTTCACTTTCATGATCCACTAAGTCCTAAGGATTTTCTGCTTTATGAAAGAAGATAGGACATTAAACTACTGAATTCTCAAAATTGTTCATTGCTAGCACTCAAAATCTCAAGTTTTAACCGAACATAAATTAAACCAGGATCAACACTTATAGTAAAATATCTCATTCTATAGACCTAGCATAACATAAAAAAGATTAGAAAACACCCAAAGCAAAATAACCTTAAAATCAGAACAGGGTATCTCAAAACTCATTTCTTTTTTCCAGCCTTGGCAGCATCAGAGGCTTTGGTCTGCACAAACAAAACATGCCAAATGTTATAATTTAATCAACAAACAACAATTATTGTTAACTACGAAAATACCTTCTTTACTCCACAAATCTTCTTAGCTCTATTCTTTCTCTCCTTCATTTGCTTCCTTGACTTTTCTACTTTAGTATCAAGGTCGATCTGAAATAGATGAAGAGATTTCAGTTTGCTCACACAAAACAAAGCACCCATGCTAAGACATAAAATAAGCATCTTAAAAAAGCAATTTTCTAATTCTCAAAGACCATATAAAAAAAAACATAGACGACAAGAAATTAAAGGATAATAAGATTAAGCTGCTAAGTGCTAAATGACAAGATATTAAATAATGAAATTATTTAAGAACAGATTGGCAGCAGTCACCATTGCTAAATGACCTTGTTCATCTAATTCAACCAAACAAAAAGAAAAGTCAGCACAAAGATATACATGATGACTACAGAAATATTATAGTTTCTTGTTAGTGGTAATCATATTTATCTGGTTTCTTTGTTTATGTTCTTTACCAGAGTTGTTCCACTTCCAGTTATATTTGTTTTAAGTACCTGACCGTGACTGACTATTTTACATATAGTGATTATTTTCTGATTTAATGATAGATGCTCTCCTTAGCCAAGAAAGCATGATGCTAACACTAATAATTTAAATTGATCTATGTAGCTAGTATGCCACCAAAATGTAAAATGCTTGACTGAAAATATATTCAACAAATTGAGTGTAAATAAAAAAAATGACACCTCTAAAGTTACCAATCAATGCTAAAAGCACAAAGCAAAATCCAATAAATCAAAAGATCACAACAATCATCATTGACCCACCATATTTAGATTATATATTCACATCTTGGTGTTGCACTAAATATGAGATTATATATTCCTATAAGACATGAAACCATAAAAATTTTCATCTTTCCCAACTTTAGGACTTCTTCAACATATTTAGATTCAATGATAATACTCTATCTTCCATTAATTGGTCCTCGCCTCATTTTCCATAACCAAAACCAAGACAACTAACTCTTAGTTCATTTAAAAGCAGCCAGCATTTATAAATGGGCAGTTTATAAGATGATATAACTTTTTTGACACCAAGATCTAAAGAGGTAAACGATGGTGCATCACCAACATGCTTAAACTCTTGGAGTTATTTAAAGTTCATCCAAGGTTTCACCCAGATCTTGGCTTCATAGATCTTCTTCTTACCCCCATCAATAGCCTCACGAGTAAGATGATGCAGTGTACCAGAAACAACCTGTTCCTGTGCCTTCACCACCCTTGCAAACTCTAGAAGTGCATTCTTTAAAACCATTCATTCAACATGAGTCAACACTTTAGTTCACATTAAAACATTATTCATCACACTGAACATAAGAATAATGGGTTCAAGTAAATTCGTCATTTGATTAAATTAACTCATTTTGCGAATATCACAACCAAATGAACAAACAATCAAAGAATCAACACAAAAGGACGCTAAATAACTACATAAAAATTAAAACTTATTTATTTTTCAATTTTTTTAAAAAGGAAAGACAAGGAGGATTGGGAACCTATTTTTCGTTGTGCTCGTCGACAACGAATTGAGCAAGGGCTTCAATTTCGGCGCTGTTCTGAGATCTATGGGAATTGCGCACACCTCCGAGCATGGCCATTGGCGCGTGATTGACTACGGGATTTAAAGATATAAACCCAAGTACAGGTTGTCTCAAGTAATAAATTTATCGGGAGTTCGAGATCGATCCACAGGGAATTGATGAAGAAAAATTAATTGAGGTAAGAAAAGAATTTTTCACAACACCAAAAGTAATAAAAGATGTTCACAAATGAATTTAAGAACTTGCTTGAGTTAGGAGATCCACTCTTAGTAATAAATTAAATATAAGATTATTTCTCTTTATAACTCAATTGAAATCTACACACAACGGAGGTTCTAATCAAAAAATATAACATTCAAAGTTCAATTATATATACAATCACATTATGATTCTTTTAATTATCTACCAACATTTGTAAATGAGTTCAAACATTCACTGTGTCAATCCTATTGTTTACAATAAATCAAGATCTCCATTATACAAAGAAGGTTTCTAAATTGATTGGAAACAAAATACAACACATATAATGTCCATTTGATAATATATCATTTAAGCACAAGAAATAGAATAATTTAACATTATTTTCATTACCAAGAGCTTCACTCTTTCACCCAAGCAAGATGAAGATTTAGTTACTCATAGATAAGAAGAAAGAAAGAGAGAATAAGAGAAAGATGAACATAACTTCAATTTAGAACAAGAGAAAATTACAACAAAGGAAAACAATAAATAAGCATAACCATAACTTGTAAAAACTAAGCCTAACATCAAGAGCACCAAATGATTTTCCAATGGTGGCTTTTATAGAGGATTAGAGATACAAAATGACAAGGGGGCTGATTAAGAGTAGGTGGATGAGTGGATGAATGAGTGGAAAATGCCAAATGGTGAGTTGGTGAGTAGAAAATTATTGAGATTTCTTGTCTCTGAAATCATTCAGTGCTAATCTCATGGATGCCATCAGAATTAAGCAACATGGTCTTCATGAAAGTTGTAGCATTTTGTCTTAGCTTTCCCATGGAACTGAAATCATCCAAAAATTCATCCTACATCCCAAGATATGACCCAATTACTGCAGACTATTCAGGCCTAGTTTCAGCACTTGTGTTTTGACTTCCAGACTCAATATTACCTCCAATATGTCCGAATGAGCTCTTATGTTCTTCATGAAAGTTGTAGATATGGGTCTTAACTTTCAACTCTCAAAATTTCAGCCCAAGATAATTCCTACAGCCCGAGTTATGCTCTGATTACTATATATTATTCAGGTTCCAAACATAATTTTTTTTAACAAGATAATCGCCCTTGTTCAAACAATTTTTTCTTTTTTTTGAGAAAACATGAAGAAGAAGAAGAAGAAGAAGATAATATGTGCAAATTGTTGTGGATATGGCTCACATTTGCCTCTAGTTTAACGTCTAGTAACGGCTTAAACGCCTTCTATGAGTCGAGGATAAGCTTTCCATCCAATTTTCTTATAAATTGGCAAACAGGATTTTTTAGAGTCATATTCCCAAGACTGTAGCATTTTTCTTCATCATGATTGCAGGATTCAGAGGCATCATATTTCTTTTTGAAATTGAGCCCATCTTTTGATAATTTTTATAACTTTTGAAAAAAGTATTGCAATCCTTAAATAAAATGGGCTAATAAAATCCACACTGCAAGATTTTCACAGCTATTTTCTTTGAAGAAAAGTGACCTCCACATGCTTCTGAGTGACAAATTTAATGACACTACCTACCTCACTGTCGGCACACATCTCTGAAAGATTTGGTCAAGACAATATTTGAACAAGTATGGGTCATCCTAATAAAAAATTTTCACCTCTGTCAAAAATTTATTTCTATCTTGGTGCATCCATTGAGGCGGCATTTTTCCTTCTTGTTCTCCAGTAAGAGTTGAGGAAATTACTTCTGGAAAGCTTTGTTTTTCTCCCAAAAATGTGTACTTCTAATGACTTTAGTTCACTTCTTCATTTATCATTCATGGGTTTTGGCTTCCATTCCTTGTATTCGATTTCCTCTGTACAATCAAGCAAATCAAATGAATTAATTAAACAAACTTCTAATGGGTCAGAAGAACTCCCTTTTTGAAGATGATCATCTATAATGGCTTCAATTCCTTCAACTTCCTCCTTTTCATCAAGAACTTCCTGTGGTTGCTTGCATATGTTAAAAACATTGAGATCCAGTGTCATATTTCCAAATGTTAGCTTCACCACTCCATTTCTGTAATTTATCAAAGCATTGGATGTTGTTAAAATTAGACGGCCTAAAATAACAGGAATTGACTTACAACTATCAACCACATGTTCAGTATCCAAGACAATAAAATCCACAGGATATATGAATTTATCAACTTGAACTAACACATCTTCCACTATTCCTCTTGGAATTTTAATTGATCTACCGGCAAGTAGAAGAGTTACAAAAGTTAGTTGTAACTCACCCAAGTTGAGTTGCTGATAAATTGAATATGGAAGCAAATTGACACTAGCACCAAGATCAAGTAAAGCTTTTATATTCTCCGATAATGCATGAAACTGTAGGACAACCAGTGTCTTTATATTTCAACGCATTGTTATTCTGAAGAATAGAGCTTACCTGTTCAGCCAAAAATGCTTTCTTTTTCACATTTAATTTCCTTTTAACAGTGCACAAGTCCTTTAAATATTTGGCATAAGAAGGAATCTGTTTAGTAACATTTAACAGAGGAATATTGACCTTCACTTGTTTCAAAATTTCAAAAATTCCAATGTTATGGTCTAATTTCTTTGGATTATTCAATGCTTGAGGAAATGGGGGTGAAGGCGAGAGTTTGGTCTCCTTTTGATTAACTTCTTCATTTTCTTGGGGAATTCGTTCATCTTCTTTCTCACAAGGTTCAAGAATTTGTTTTTCAATAACCTTTCCGCTCCTAAGAGTTATCACTGACTTAACTCGATCTATTTGTTGGTTTTCTGAACTCCCCTCATTTAGACTGTACTGACCCTTGGGATTTAGTTAATGTTGAGAAGGAAATTTTCCTTTCTCATGAATGATGAGTGCAGAAGAAAGTTTAGCAAGAGTTTCTTTTATGTCACTCATAGTTTGATTGTTTTGTTTATTAATGGCCTCTTACTTTTCTATGAATGCATGCAATGTTTCTTCAAGGTTTTTCCTATATGGTGGGACATAAGGTGCATGTCCTTGAGAATTTTGAGAGTCTTGTTGTGCCTGAGGAGGTGTTGGTTGCACAAATTGTGACTGATTATTATTCCTCCAGCTGAAGTTCGGGTGATTTCTCCATCCCGGATTGTATGTATCTGAAAAAGAAGAAGTAAATGGCTTTTTTAAATTATTCATTGCATTTACTTGCTCATGTACAACTTCTTTAAAAATAGGAATGTTAGGACATTCGTGTGTTGAGTGTCCTAAGTCATCACAAATGCCACAAATTTCTTCATTTACACAGATTTGATTTTTTTTGCTTTTCTTAATTCTATGGCTTCAACATTTCTAACAAAACTGGCAAATCTAGCATTTAGATCTTCCTTTTGACTAAGGTGATATCTTCCTTTATTAGCACTTGCAAGATTAGATCTAATTGAATTTTCAGAAGTGTTAGTACTATGCCAAGATTGAGAATTTTCAGCCAACTGGTTCAAATAGTCTAAAGCTTCAACAGGTTCTTTCTCAAGAAACTCATTATTGTACATTGTTTCCACAAATTGTTTAGTTTCAGGTGTTAAACCTTCATAAAAGAAGCTTATAGTGCGTCATTTTTCAAAACCATGATGTGGGCAAGAATTTACCAAATCTTTAAATCATTCCCAACATTGAAAATATGTTTCATTTGAATTTTGGAAAAAAATTTGGATTTGTCTTTTCATAGCATTGGTTTTATGTGTTGGAAAAAATTTCTTTAAGAACTCACCTTGCATTTATTGCCATGTGCCAATTGATCTTGGTTTCAAAGTGTTAAACTAAGATTTTGCTTTATCTTTTAAAGAAAAAGAAAATAATTTAAGCTGAACCATGAAAATTATACATATTTCCTCAAATTCTTTCAGATATAAATATGGACTTTCATATTCTAAACCATGAAAATTAGGAAGTAAAAAAATCATACCTGACTTAAATCTAAAATTGTTGGCATTGAGTGGAAAGATAAAACATGATGGACTAGAATTTCAAGGTGATTGCAAATATTCGCGCATGGTTCGCAATGGTTAATTTTCATGTTCATCATGTACACTTTCATTTTCAGTCATTGTGTCAATTGTGTGTGATTGTGATTCAAACAAATCAATATATAAAGTACCAGGATTAATTTTAACTAAATGACCAGAATTTAAATCACGATACCAATTAAGCATAAATATATAAATAACTTAAAATAAATAAACAAAAATAATGTACAAGCTGCCGGTATAACCTACCATTAAATATTAACAAGGATGTGGTATAAACCAACCACCTAATAAATATTAACAAGTAAAAAGTTAGATAACTTATAAATTAAAAAGTTAGATAATTAGAGAGTTAATAAGTAGTAAGTTAGAAAATGCAGAAAGTAAAGTGCAGAAAATAAAGAGCATAAAGTAAATTACAGAAAATAAATTTAAATTATGAAAACCGAGAGAGTGGCAGAGCCCCACAACGAGCGTAAAGAGAGAAGAGAAGAAGAAATATTATTTCGTTATGTTAGAAAGCAATAATAAATAACAAAAAAATAAAAAGTTAGAGAGTAGAAATTAAATGACATAAAATAAAAGTTAGAGTACATAAAATAAAAGTTAGTCAACAAAAAATAAATATGAAATATAAAAGTTAGAAAGTTAGTATGTTAGAAAGTTAGATGTTAGTTAGATAGTTAGATAATAAGAAAGTTAGAAAGTTAGTAAAAAACCGAAGGATCGGCAAGCCGATCTTTTGCTCCTGGTGAGGGAGAAAAGAGAATAGATTTTATTAAAGAAAAAAGAACCTTAATAAATTAAAACTTCAAATCAAGTCCCCAGCAACGGCGCCAAAAACTTGACTGCAGGATTTAAAGATGCAAACCTAAGTGCAGCTTGTCTCAAGAAATAAATTTCTTGGGAGTCCGAGGTCGATGCATAAGGAATTGATGAAGAAAAATTAATTGAGGTAAGAAAAGGATTTTTCACAATACTAAAAGTAATAAAAGATATTCACAAATGAATTTAAGAACTTACTTGGGTTAGGAGATCCACTCTTGATAATAAATTAAAGGTAAGATTATTTCTCTTTATAACTCAATTGAAATCCACACACAATGGAGGTTTTAATAAGAAAATATAACATTCAAAGTTTAATTATATATGCAATCATATTATAATTCCTTTAATTATCTACCAACATTTGTAAATGAGTTCAAGCATTCACTGTGCCAATCCTATTGTCTACAATGAATCAAGATCTCCATTATACAAAGAAGGTTTCTAAATTGATTGGAAACAAAATACAACACATATAATGTTTATTTGATAATATATTATTTAAGCACAAAAAATAGAATAATCTAACCTTATTTCATTACCAAGAACTTCACTCTTTCACCCAAGCAAGATGAAGATTTAGTTACTCATAGATAAGAAGAAAGAAAGAGAGAAGAAGAGAAAGATGAACATAGCTTCAATTTAGAACAAGAGAAAATTACAACAAAGGAAAACAATAAACAAGCATAACCATAACTTGTAAAAACTAAGCCTAACACCAAGAGCACCAAATGATCTGCCAATGATACCTTTTATAGAGGATTAGGGATACAAAATGACATGGGGGCTGATTAAGAGTAGGTGGATGAGTGGATGAATAAGTGGAAAATGCCAAATGGTGAGTTGGTGAGTGGAAAATTATTAAGATTCCTTGTCTCTGAAATCATTCAGTGCTGATCTAATGGATGCCATTAGAATTAAGCAACATGGTCTTCATGAAAGTTGTAGCATTTTGTCTTAACTTTCCAATGGAACCAAAATCATCCAAAAATTCATCCTACAACCCAAGATATGACCAAATTACTGCAGACTGTTCAGACCCAATTTCAGCACCTCTGTTTTGACTTCCAGACCCAATATCACCTCCAATCTGTCTGAATGAGCTCTTATATTCTTCATAAAAGTTGTAGATATGGGTCTTAACTTTGAACTCTCCAAATTTCAGCCCAAGATAATTCTTACAGCCCAAGTTATGTTCTAATTATTGTATACTATTCAGGTTCTAGACACAAAACTCGTATTCTGACTTCCAAGCCCATTTAGCTCCTCTAGATGTCCGAATTTTACCTGGAGCTCTCATCAAAGTTGTAGAGCTTTCTCTCAGCTTTCCTACAAGGTAAAATTCATAATTTCTAGACATCTAGAACTCAAGATATGACTAAAATACAGAAATAGTGTAAGACCCAAATAATGCTGAAAAAATCAATTAAGTCCAATTTGAGTCCAATCTTACAAAACATAACCAGACTTAATCAATTAAGTACATGAAGAGTGTAAATAACTAAAAATGAGGGTTTATTAATGTATAAAATATGTGATTATCAATGATCGTATTCGAAGCATCAGAATTATCAATATTCCCATATATTTCACCATTTTTATCCTATCACTAACATCACAGAAGTAAACAACCAGTGACAACTTTGTATCAAATAAAACTGAAATATTGTGTCTGAGAAGCTTGATTAAAGAAAATGCTAAATAATCAACCACAGAAAAGTTTGAAATACATAGTATAGACAGAATAGCTTAATGGTCACATTTTAATATTAAAACCAATAGGACATTTTATTTTTTTCCAAATAAAAGAAGCACAAAGGGGCAGCTGATTTTCAAGCATCCAATCATATCATAATGAAATTTGAGTAGATTGCAATCTCCAGTTAATTCTTGTCTCTGAATTAAGTTTAATAGAATAGAAGTTGTGCATTCTCTGGTATTAGAATACACAACTAGACTTTAAGAATTGGAACGTAGATATCATCACGTGTATCTAACCAATGTAGATGATAACAAAACCCCATCAAGTGCAAAAAATACCTTCTAAAATGAAGATAATAACCATGTCAAAGTTATAGGTGTTTGAGGTTCATTAAATCAAACACAAGGAAACAGATTCATTGAAAAGAATCTAGTAACTAAAACAAGCAAAAAGGGGGAGGAGATTATTATCAGTATTCAACTAGCCAATTAACAGAAAGAGAAAAAAGCTCAACATTTGCACTAAAGAGAGAAAGTATGATATGCAATGAGGATTAAATAAACAAACACATGGACATTGCATAGCCAGCAGACACACATAATGAAATGAACAATGGTTGGACACCATGAATAAACACTAATGTTTAGGATAAGAGTTCATATCTATAGGTATTATAAAACATAATTTAAAACATATATGAATTTATACTTATATTTAGTGCATAAATGTCATAGAAATATTCTCTCTTCAAATCCGTGTGTTTGCAGATGATGTTATGGAGAGTTCTGAAGTGACCACTGGAGTTACAAGAATTAGGGACTATGAACTTCGTGATCTTGTATTGCTAGAGTAAGCCACTTGTTGTGCTTGAGATTAGACATAGTTTTGTACCTCTGTATGCTATGGTTCAAATTTTTCTCACTTCTAATTTAACATGGTGCAGTAATTTGAGGTTTGGTGTGATAATATGTGTAGAAAGTAAGGCATTTCAGGTTAGTATTTACTTAATAAAAAACACTTTTTATTTATTTTAATTATTCTTTCTTCAGTCAAAATGACAGAATTTATTATCACACCATCGAGCACAATTTGAAGAGACTCATCAAGTTCAATATAAACCAACAAAGGCATGATTGCAAAAAAAAAAAAAATAAAGAAACACATTACTTCATTTAAAAAAGAAGATAGCTCCTCACTATTGCAAAAAAAATTGAAATATCTATATTTCAAGAAATTATTTTCTTGACATTATCTTTGAATTTCTATATTAGTACAATTTATCACATTGCTTCCAGACTTCCAGTTAGATTGATTTTTACTTCAAGTCTAAAGGTAGCCTTGGAAAAATGAATTCATAGCAACAACCCCAACTTTGAAGTTGAATAGTACCTTTAATGCTGTTCTGTTTGCATATAAGAATCACATACAGAGGCACACGCAAACTCATGCATCCATGAAAAGATTGTAAAAGATAAACAAATATTACATGTAAGACAGTGTCATTGATAAGCAAATCCCCGGCAGAAACAGTAGTAACAAACTGCTCCTTGAGCTTCTTGTTGGTTGTAAATAAATATGCAGTGAGGGGCTTTGTTCCTGAATTGATCACTTCAAAGCTTTCTTCCAGTTTATTGACCTGTTTCTAAGCAAGAAAAAAATTATTTTAATTGATCTTCGATTACTTTAAAACACAAAGAAGCAGATCAAGTTTACTGATGAGCACTTTTCAAATTATAAACACCTGTTTCCAGGTTAGTTTAACATTTGGCTTAAAGTTCAGTAAATGTCTACAAAAGATTACCAGCTATTAACTTACCTGATCTTTTCACGTGATATAAACAATTGAAGTTTTCCCCCGAGGCATTTCCAGAAAAGTGCTATGTTATTTCTATTGATCTAAATGAGTAGTTACTTTATACTATATGCATATTGTTCACATTAGATTATTAGAAAAGCAACCAAAGAAGACAATGGAAATTTGAAGAAAATCTCATAGAAACAGTTTTTTATGTCCCTTCTTAATTCCTACCGTGAGGATGGGAAGCAATGGACCAAATATCTCCTCACTCAATATCAGAGAATCTCTAATTTAACAATGGAACTCCTAGTAACACAACTAAAAACTATTCACATAAGATAACATTATCTCAAAAATTATAATCTCACACTCACACTCCATGCTTGACAACTGACATTAAGCAAAAAAAAAAAAGTGTTTTCCACCAAATACCAATAAGCCATTGCAATGAACTATCAAGCATTTTATCAAATAGTTGGTGATAAAAACACAAAGCCGTAATCTTGTTCCAATTTGGCCAAAAAAACATACCCATTCGCCCCCTGATTCAAACCATGAACAAAGAGACCCCCAAATCCACTATAAGCCCTTAATCAATGTATATGAGCCAGCTTAGAACCTTAAAACGAAAGGACTCTAAATCCACCCAAAAATGGGGATTGAAATAACCTCACTTGGCCGACGGTGTCCCAAATCCAATGCAGCTGACCAGGCTGAGCTCGTGGACCAGGCGGAGCTCGCAGATGTCGAGAACAGAACAGGTAGTGTGGCTAGCGATGGGTGGTCGCATAGCCGGCAGTGCGGAGCTCAAGCACGGCGGAAGCAGCAAATACAACGGTACAGTGGCGAAATGGAGAAGCTGCTAGGACTTTTGGTAGAAATAAGGAACATAGGAAGAAGAATCGGGGCTGGTGGTATATCACTAGATTAGGACCTCCCCTTTTTAATTTTTTAAATTTTTTAGCTACTGGAAATTCGGTCGCTATATATTTATTTTTAAAATTTTTTATAACATAATTTCAGTCTTAAATTCAGTTTTTAAATTATAATTTTTTTATTTTTTTAGCGATCGAATTTGTTGTTGCTACATTTTTTTATAAATTTTTTTATTTAGAGACCGAAATATTGGCCTCTAATAATAAGAATAACTTTTATTTTTTAATTTCTTTTATAACATAATTTTAGTCTCTAATTCGATCTCTAAAAAAATTAGAGATCGAATTAGAGACTATTTTTTTTTTATTTTTTTTATTTAGAGACCGAAATATCGGTCTCTAATAATAAGAATAATTTTAATTTTTTCAATTTCGTTTATAGCATAATTTCGGTCTCTAATTCGGTTTCTAAAAAAAATTAGAGATTGAATTAGAGACTGATTTTTTTTATACATTTTTTTATTTAGAGACCGAAATATTGATCTTTAATTCAGTCTCCAAAAAAATTTTGAGACCGATTTAGAGATCGATTTTATTTCGGTAGCAAATTAATTTTTTTCCCTTAATCGGTCTCAATTTCGGTCTCTATAGAGACCGAAATAAATCGTCCTCTAAAACTCAAATTTCTAGTAATAAGTATTATTAGTTGATTAAATGAATAAATTTTAACAATAATTGATAAGAATATTTAGAAATAATTTTACAATAATTGCTAAAACTTACTAATTTTAGAAATTGGTAATTACTCTCACTCCCAACTTGAATGCTAAGGTCCGCTACCACTAGTCACTCTTGTCTATGGCAAGTCACTCTCATCCACGACAGCATCCGCTACTCATAGGTACGATTCCTCTAGTATTCTAATTCTTCTTTCTCAACTCATCCTCTCACTCTATTTTTAGATAATTTTGATTTTTTTCGCAAGGTCGCATTGCTTGCAGGTACGGTGCTGCCGTTCGTGAGCCTTGCAAGGTTTGCTTCCCCTAAGTCATCACTCACCCATCACAACAATCGCCGGTCACAAGTACATTCCTCCTCTGTTCTTATTTTTCTTTCTCAACTTCTTTCTTTCTTTCTCTCTCCCTCTCTCTATTTTTACATAATTTATGTTTTCTCATAAGGTCACGAGCCTTTCGCATTGCTCGCAGGTACGGTTCCCACGCTCATAAGCTTCACAAGGTTGCACCCATGAGATTAGGGGTGGAAATGGACTACATTAGGCTAGGCATTACCTAAATAGGCTTATGCCCTGTTTTCCAATGTGTTGGTTTGAGTCTGGTCTTTTACCTATCATAGGCTTTTTTTTTTGTTCGACCTAATCTATTTATGAAAACATAAAAGTCTGACTTAACTTGAAAGTCTACTTAAAGGCCTACATTACATGAAGGCTTTCATATAGACCAAAAAACATAAACATTTTAATTTTTAAATAGGTATAGCCTTTAACGAAATTATTGTATTCTATATAAAATAAATATATTACACTAATATTTAATTAGTAAATTATATAAGTATTACAAATTCATAATTATATATAAATATTAAATAAATAGGCCGACATGGGAGGCTAAATAAGATTTTTCTAAAGTTCAAGTCTTAGCATATGTAGTTAAATAGGCCTTTCAAAATCCCTAAGCCTAGCTTGTTTGAAAAATAGGTCATGCCAGTGTAGGCCAAAATTAAGCTAGGCTGTAGGCCCCCTAATGGACCGCCTAGCCTATTCTCACCCCTACATGAGATGAAAACCAAGCAACTTAAAACAAAAAAGAAGACAAATCTTTATTTTTGGGTTTTTGCATGGTCTTCTATTTCTTTTTATTTTTTGTTTTCAGTGTATATAACTTTTTTTTCATTCATTGTTTAGTTTTTGTTCATTGTGACAATTTTTTTTTCTTAACACATGTCTCAAGTTGCCACATGAGATAACACATGATAGAAAATTAGTTAATCTAGTTGCCACATGTCAAGAAACTAATGCATTTAATTATTGATTGGGATGACACATGGCATAATATTAGGCTATATATGTATCTTCCTTTTATATATTATGTTGATTGATTGATATTGATTATATTGATTAATTGATTGATATTGATGTTGATATTGATATCAAGAGTAAGTAATACAAACCACCCTTGATATTTGACTAAATGTCACAAAACCCAATTGTTATACAAAAATTACATCTTGCCCCAACTAAGTAATGAAAGTAATGATTAAGTTTATTCTAAAACAAAATATTCTCACTTAACCAAGGTTAACCCATAAAATGAAAAAAAAAAAGGAAATCATGGATGAGACAGGGGTGTTCTTCAATGGCATGGTTATTCATTAACATCACCCACTTGCCAAAGGATAGAGCATGGGATCATTCCTCCTTCTACTTCCTTCCTCATCTTGTGTTAATCTTCTACTTCCTTACTACATTTGACCTTAGCAACAATGCTTTTACTGGTTTTTTACCACCAACAATACTTATGGGGCTCAAGAATCTTAGTATCCTAATGCTCTCCAATAATTTTTTTTGCAAACATAATAGATCCATATGGATTCCAAAATATCCATGTTTGAGGCTTGAGTTTTTATAATTTCATAAGTCAAATACTAGGTTGGCTTGTTAATCTGAAGAAGCTCAAGGCCTTGTTTGGGCACCAAGCTAATTTTGCCTTGGTTGGCCTTGTTGTAATGGTGGGAGGCTATTCGTTGCAGTGGTTCACAATTGGGTGACATAACAGATGTAGCTAGGCAGTTGGCATGGAGGGTGGTCCATGGTTGGAATGGTTGAACGCAAAGGCTGGTAGGTTCGTGGAGTTACGGTTCTGGTTCGTGGAGTAACGACTATGGTTCGTGATGAGAGTTTTGATTTTTAGGTTCAATGGCTCCATTTGGGTTGGTGGGTCCTTAGTGTTGAAGTGCATTGGAATTGTGGGATTCCAGTTTTGTTTTGGTTATAATGGCTTTGAGGTTTTGTGTATGGCAATAGGAGTTATGGCTTTTGGTTCTTAGGATTTCGGTTAGTTGTTTTTTGTATTTGCAAAGGATTGTGTGGGTACTTTAGTTCTCTTTTTGGGTTGTGGAGATATTTTGGGCATGGGCCATCTATTTGGAATGTCAGCTATCTGTTTGTTTATTTTATGGGCAAATTACACTAACCTCCCATGAGATTTGAAAGTATTACACACGACACCTCCTGATTTTCTACCCCTTCAACGTGCTTCCTTACTGTAAACGGTTTAACTTGCCGTTTAAAATTTTTCAAATTTCCCCAATTACACTTGTTATTAAACCAATGAAAAACCCAAAATTCATTTTAGTTGGGAGTACACTATAGGGGTAGGAAATTGGGAGGTATCATGTATAATACTTTCAAACCTAAGGAAAGGTCAATGTAATTTACCCTTATTTTATTTACGATTGAAGGTGGCTATTTGCAGTATGGGTGGCCGCACTTAATAATAACATATTTTATACATTAATAAACCATCATTTTTAATCATTTATACTCTTCATGCACTTAATTGATTGAGCTTGGTTATATTTTGTAAGTTTGGGTTCAAATTAGGTTTAATTGATCTTTTTCTAGCATTATTGAGATATTACACTATTTTTGTATTTCGGCCATATTTTGTGTTCTAGATATCTAGAAAATTATGAATTTTACCTTATAAGAAAGTTGAGAAAAAGCTCTATAACTTTGATGAAGAGCTCGAAGTCTCAATCAGACATCTAGAGGAGCTAATTGGGCTTGGAAGTCAGAAAACAAGTTCTATAACTAGAACCCGAGCAGTGTGCACTAATCAAGGCATAACTTGGGCTATAGGAGTTGCATTGAGCTGAAACCAGTGACATTGGAAAGCTAAGACAAAACCCTTCAACTCTCATGAAGACCACTTTTCCAGAAAATAACGTTTTAATAGAGTTATAATCATGTGAAGATAGTTGAATTAGTTAGTACAAGTTGAGAGATAAGCTTGATAATCATCAAGCCACTCATTAATCATCTATCCACTAAATAATCATCAACTCTCTCATTAATTATCCACTCACTCATTAAATAACTCCATTGTCATTTTTCACTCATCCACCCATCATCTACCCATTCATTAAATAACTTCATTGTCATTTTCTACTCATCCATCCATCATCTACCCACTCATTAAATAACTTCATTGTCATTTTGTACTCTTCAAGCTCTATAAAAGAGAGCATTGGCTGATCATCTTGGGCATCTTGACTTAGAGATTAAGATCATGCTATTGTGTTATTTGTTTCTCTTGTTGTAGTTTTCTTTTGTTCTAATTTGAAGTTATGTTCATCTTTTTCTTCTTCTCTCTTTCTTTCTTATTGTTCATGAGTAACTAATTTTAATTTTGCTTGGGTGAAGGGATGAAGCTTTTGATAATAAAATAAGGTTAGATTAATTTCTTTCTTGTGCTTAAATGATATATTATCAAGTGGTCATGATATGTATTATATTTTGTTTCCAATCAATTTAGAAACCTTCCTTGTAAAGTGGAGTTCTTGATTCATTGTAGATAAGTGGTTGGCACAATGAATGCTTGAACTCATTTACAAGCGTTGATGCTGGTAAATAATTAAAGGAACCATAATACAACTACGTATATAATTCTAAATGGACTTTGAATGTTTTATGTTTCGACTGGAACCTCTATTGTGTGTGGATTTCAATTGAGTTATTAAAAAAATAATTTTGTCCTTAATTTATTACCAAAAATGGATCTCCTAGCCCAAGTAAGTCCTTTTTTTTATTGTGAACAAGTTTTTTTTTTATCTTTATTGTTGTGACAAATCTTTTTCTTATCTCAAAGAATTTTTCTTCATCAATTCTCTGTGGATCGACCTCGGACTCTCGAGAAATTTATTACTTGAGACAACCTGTACTTGAGTTTGTAACTTTTAATTCAAATTAAGTTTTTGGCACCATTCCGGGGAATTGATTTGAAATTTTAATTTATCGAGGTTCTCTTTCTTTAAGTAAACTTCACTATCTGGTATATTCTTTCTCTACTCTTTTAATTTTCTAACTTACTAACTTTCTAACTTACTAACTTATTTATGTCATTTATTTATGCTTTCTAACTTAGTAACTTACTAATTTATTTATTTATGTCATTTATTTATGCTTAATATTTAATGGCTGATTTATATCGCTGACTTGTACATTATTTTTTTTTATTTTAAGTCATTTATTTATGCTTAATTAGTAATGTGATTCAAATTCTGGTCGTTTGGTTAAAATTAATCCTGGTACTTTATATATTGATTTGTTTGAATCACAATCACACACAATTGACACAATGACTGAAAATAAAAGTATACATGATGAACATGAAAATCAATTATTATGAACTATGCGTGAATATTTGCAATCACATCTAAATTCTAATCCATCATGTTTTATCTTTTCACTCAATGCCAACAATTTTAGATTTAGGCCAGATATGGTTTCATTACTTCTTAATTTCCATGGTTCAGAATTTAAAAATTCATATTTACATTTAAAAGAATTTGAAGAAGTATGTATCACTTTCAATGACCAAAATTGCACTAAAGAGATTGTTAAGCTTAAATTATTTCCTTTTTCTTTAAAAGATAAAGTAAAAACTTGGTTTAACGCTTTGAAACTAAGATCAATTGGTACATGGCAAGAAATGCAAGGTGAGTTTTTAAAGAAATTTTTTCCAATACATAAAAGTAATGCTTTGAAAATACAAATCTAATTTTTTTTTCAAAATTCAAATGAAGCATATTTTCAATGTTGGGAATGTTTTAAAGATTTGTTAAATTCTTGCCCACATCATAGTTTTGAAAAATGGTGCACTATAAGCTTCTTTTATGAAGGTTTAACACCTGAAACTAAATAATTTATGGAAATAATGTGTAATGGCGAGTTTCTTGATAAAGAACCTAAAGAAGCTTTTGACTATTTAAACCAGTTGGCTAAAAATTCTCAATCTTGACATGGTACTAACCCTTCTGAAAATTCAATTAGATCTAACCTTGCAATTGCTAATAAAGAAAAATATTACCTTAGTGAAGAAGAAGATCTAAGTACAAGGTTTAGCAATTTGGCTAAAAGATTGAAGCCATGGAATCAAGGAAAGTGAAAGAAATAAAATATATGCAAAATGAAGAAATTTGTTGCATTTGTGATGAATTAGGACACTCAACACATGAATGTCCTAAGATTCCTATTTTTAAAGAAGTTGTACATGAGCAAGTAAATGCAATAAATAATTTTAAAAAATTATTTACTTCTTTTTTCAGATTCATACAATCCGAGATAGAGAAATTAGAACTTTAGTTGGAAGAATAATAATCAGTCACAATTCGTGCAACCACCACCTCCTCAAGCACAATAGGGCTCTCAAAATTCTTAAAAATATGTACCTTATGTCCCACCATATAGGAAAAATCTTGAAGAAACATTACATGCATTCATGGAAAAACAAGAGACCATTAGCAACCAAAACACCCAAGCCATGATTGGCATAAAAGACATTCTTGATAAACTTTCTTCTGCACTCACCATTCACGAGAAAAGAAAATTTCTTTCTCAACCTCAACCAAATCCCAAGGGTCGGTACAATCTAAATGAGGGTAGTTTAGAAAATCAACAAATAGATCAAGTCAAGACAATGATAACTCTTAGGAATGGAAAGGTTATTGAAAAACAAATTCCTAAACCTTGTGAGAGAGATAATGAACCAATTCCCCAAGAAAATAAAGAAGTTGACCAAAAGGAGACCAAACTCTCATTTTCACCCTTATTTCCTCAAGAATTAAACAATTCAAGAAAATTGAACCATAACACTGCAATTTTTGAAATTTTAAAACAAGTGAAGGTTACTATTCCTCTGTTAGATACTATCAGATAGATTTTTTCTTATGCCAAATATTTGAAGGACTTGTGCACTATTAAAAGGAAACTAAATGTGAAAAAGAAAGCATTTTTGGTTGAACAGGTAAGTTTTATTATTCAGAATAATAATGCCTTGAAATATAAAGACCCTGGTTGTTCTACAGTTTCATGCATTATTGGAGAACATAAAATTGAAAAAGCTTTACTTAATTTTGGTGCTAGTGTTAATTTGCTTTCATATTCAGTTTATCGGCAACTCAACTTGTGTGAGTTAAAACTAACTTATATAACTATTCTACTTGCCAATAGATCAATTAAAATTGCAAGAGGAATAGTGGAAGATGTGATGGTACAAGTTGATAAATTCATATATCCTGTGGATTTTATTATTTTGGATACTGAACCTATGGTTGATAGTTGCAAGTCAATTCTTATTATTTTAGGCCATCCATTTTTAGCAACATCTAATGCTTTGATAAATTGCAAAAATAGAGTGGTGAAGCTAGCATTTGGAAATATGATACTAGAGTTCAATGTTTTTAACATTTGCAAGCAACTACAGGAAGTCCTTGATGAAAAGGAGGAAGTTGAAGGGATTGAAGCCATTGTAGATGATCATCTTCAAACAAAGAGTTCTTTTGACCCATTAAGAATTTGTTTAATCAATTCATTTGATTCAGGCATGCAATTAGATGATGATATTTCTGAAATATATTCTTTGCTTGATTGTACACAGGCTATGGAGTATAATGGATGGAAACCAAGATTTGAAAAGCTAAAAACCTATGAATGATAATACCCATGAAGAAGTATCCACACTGGAACTAAAGCCATTACCTGCTGGGTTTAAGTACATATTTTTGGGATAAAAGTAAAGCTTTCTAGTGGTAATTTTCTCGTCTCTTACTGGAGAACAAGAAGGTATGTTGATAAAAGTACTTAAAAGACATAAAAGTGCAATTGGATGGACATTAAAGGACATAAAAGGTATAAATCCATTAATTTGTACACTTAGAATACATTTAGAGGATAATGTTAAATCATCTCAATAACCTCAAAGAAGATTAAATCCATACATGAAAGAGGTAGTTAGAGCTGAAGTTCTTAAATTACTTGATGTTGAAATTATCTATCCTATCTCTGATAACCAGTGAGTAAGCCTTACATAGGATTTTATAGAAGATTCATTAAGGACTTTAGTGTCATATCTAGATTATTATTTAATCTTCTATTAAAAGATGCATCGTTTGATTGGACTCAAGAATGTCAAAAATGTTTTGAAAAATTAATCGATCTTCTAACATCTGCTCCTATCATGCAATTCCATGACTGCTCTTTGCCTTTTGAGTTGATGTGTGATGCTAGCGATTTTGTTTGACACTATTTTAAGCCAAAGAAAGGAAGGTAAGCCCCATGTGATTTGTTACGCAAGTAGAACTTTAAATAATACACAAATGAATTACACAACTACTAAAAAAGAACTACTTGTTGTAACATTTGCATTGGACAAATTTTGATTTTATTTAATTGGTTCTTCTATTGTGGTTTTCACGGATCATGCTACTGTTAGATAGTTGATGTCTAAGCAGGATGCCAAACCAAGATTAATACAGTGGATCTTATTACTTCAAGAATTCAACATCACAATAAAATATAAGAAATGAGTCAAAAATGTTATCACAGATCATTTGTCCAAACTTACAATAGGCTCACCTTTTAATAACACACCTATCAATGATTCTTTTCCAGATGAATTTTTATTTTATGTCAATTCTATGCATTGGTTTGCTAACATAGTCAATTTTCTCATAACAAGAAAGATGTCACCTCGATGGACGTACCAAGAAAGAAGGAAATTTTTGGCAGAGGTGAAAATTTTTTATTGGGATGACCCATATTTGTTCAAATATTGTTCAGATCAAATCTTTCGGAGATGTGTGCCCAATAGTGAGGTAGGTAGTGTAATTAAATTGTCACTGAGAAGCATACAAAGGTCATTTTTCTTCAAAGAAAACAACTATGAAAATCTTACAGTGTGAATTGTATTGACCCACTTTATTTAAGGACAGCTACACCTTTTGCAATAGTTGTGAAAATTGTCAAAAAATAGGCTCTATTTCTAAAAGAAACATGATATCTCTGAACCATATTCTTGTTATTGAAATTTTTAATTGTTGGGGAATTGATTTCATGGGTCTATTTCCATCCTCATCTAAATTTATATATATTTTGGTTGCAGTTGATTATGTCTTAAAATGGATTGAGGCGATTCCATGCCGACATAATGATCATAGAACTGTTCTCAATTTTTTAAAAGAAAATGTTGTGTGTCAATTTCTAATCCCTCGAGCTATTATCAGTGATGAGGGAACACATTTTTGTAATAAATCATTTGAATTTTTAATGAAGAAATATGGCATTACTCACAAAATTACCACCCCTTATCACCCTTAGACAAGTGGTTGGCACAATGACTACATGAATTCATTTACAAGTGTTGGTGGCGATAAATAATTAAAGGAACCATAATATAACTACATATATCATTCTAAATAGACTTTGAATGTTTTATTTTTTAATTGGAACCTCCGTTGTGCGTAGATTTCAATTGAGTTATATAAAAAATAATAATTTTGTCCTTAATTTATTACTAAAAGTGGATCTCCTAACTCAAGCAAGTTCTTTTTTTAATTGTGAACAAGTTTTGTTATATTTATTGTTGTGACAAATCCTTTCCTTACCTCAAAGTATTTTTCTTCATCAATTCGTTGTAGATCGACTTCGGACTCTTGAGAAATTTATTACTTGAGATAACCTATACTTGGGTTTGCAACTTATAATTTGCATAAATTTTTTAGCACTGATGTCGTGCTTTGGACTTACCGTACTGCTTTCAAAACATCTTTGGCCATGTCATCCTATCGGTTAGTCTATGGAAAACCTTATCACTTGCCTGTAGAATTGGAATATAAAGTATTTTGGGCCATTAAAGCTTTCAATCTAAACCTTAATGATGCTTGCAAGATATACAAATTGCAATTAAATGAACTTAAGAAATTGAGAAATAATGCACATGAAAACTCAAAAATTTATAAAGATAGAATAAAAGCTTTTCATGACATGTAAATTTTGAGAAAATATTTTGAAATTGGTCAAAAAGTTATGCTTTATAATTCTCGTCTGCACCTATTCCTTGGAAAATTGAGATCTAGGTGGAGTAGTCATTTTGTTGTCAAACATGTGTATTCTCATGGGGCTATAGACATTGAGAATTCTAGGAATGATAATGTGTTTAAAGTCAATGGACAAAGACTCAAACCATTTCTGGAAAACCAAGTTGATAAGGTAGAATTCATCTCTCTTTCTAATCTTTGTTATGAATAGAATTTATTTTAATTTTGTTGTCTTCTTTTTGCAATTCTTTGTGTTCCTGGCTAAATAGCGAATAACAGTATTTCGTGGCTCTCAAGTCAGTTTATTTTTTGGTTTCCCATAATAACTGAATCCGTCTCATTTAAAATAGATGTCATTCTCTTAAATTTAAGAAAGCATTTTCCTTTTCTTCCTTAAAATGCTCTAACAAAAATCTATAAAGTTAGATGTGAAAGATTGAGACTATTAATGCACAAGGGTATGCCAGAAGATGTATGTTGGATAATCAAAGCAAAGGTCTATCTAGTAGGTAGTCTTTAATTTCATTTGACTCATACATGCCGGGTCTTGGTAGAAGTTCATATTCAAAAGGAATAAGAGGGAAAAGAATGCAAGTATGTCACAAATGTGCAAGATGAAATTGTAACAAGCAATGTCGTTCTTTGGGAATGGTTTTCGCAAACAGAGAAGATAAAATTTACTTTATTAAGAATTGACTGAGTAAGGAGTCATTAGATGATATCTTCTTGACTGTTGAGACGCATTCTTGTGGAGTTATGCATCGTGAACTTCTAAATTTGTGGAATCTTTTTAAAGATGAACAAAAACGTTACAGTCTTAAGAATATGACTCTAAAAGATCTAGTTTGCCATTTTATAAGAAAACTGGATAAGAAGCTTATTCTTGACTCATAGAAGGCATTTAAGCCGTTATTGGACGTAAAACCAAAGGAAGATGTTAGCCACAATCACAACATGTATATATTATCTTCTTCTTCTTCAAAAACAAAGAGAAGGGCAATCGAAAGAGTACTATGCTCTTAATTAAGTATGGAGCCCCTGCCAGTGGCAGACCCGTCATTGACTCAGGTGAACCTTCACACGCCGCTCCGTAAATAAGGTTTGTGTGCCATGCTCTGTAGATAGCCACATGCTACATTCCCAGTTCTTGGAACCAAGGCTCTGTAGTGCTGCTAGATAGATAGAAGCATCTTGTCTTTGCAGTGCACGTGAAACTGTGACTAAGCCATATACTTACTTTAATTAGTACGCCATGGCGAGTTCTGACTGGTTGCGGTCATGAACCATCTTCTTAGATTACAAGCCTTTAATTAGGTTTGCAGAAAGATAGAGGGTTGCTATTTTATAAGCGGGACAGAAAAGGCTCAAAGGTTTTTGTGGCCAGTTTCAGCAGAATGTTCCCAATCCTTGTGGAGTTCTTATGTTGCACTGGTGACATGCAACTCAAAGATATGTTTCTATTGTACTCACGACGCGCGATATAAAGATACGCCATAAAAACTATACACAAAGGTAGTTTTGATACTTTAGAAGAAGTTTTTCAAATTGTCTCTTAGGCCTAACTAAACATCCACCATAAACCCATAGGTTTGTTGAATGTTAATAATTATTTTTCTGATTTGTTATCTTTTCTTGACCATGTTGTCGAATAGAAATTTATCACACGTTCGACAAGACTATTTCTTATCTCTGCTTCCACTATTGATGAGTTAATTGATAAATTAGAAGCATTTGTTTATAAACTTGATCCAGCAATATCTCAGATAGATTGGTCAGAAAGAAGCAAAGAGGGAAGCAGCATGAAACACAAGCCAAATTTGAGACTTCATCTATAACTTTCTTTTGCCTTTGGTTTTATTTATCATACTTTGTTTCAATTTAAATTTGTGTTAGATTTCTCTTTTCAGTAATTGTCGCAACAGAAATACACTTACAAAGTGTGCCACCCTAAAATGGCACACTTTAGGGTGGCACACTTTGTAAGTGTATTTGGGGGGGGGAGGGAAGGATAGTTGACATTAAAAAAACAATTGAAAAGTATGATATGATTGTTAGCAACTTACAAAACAAATTAAGGATGACAGAGTAAGGAGTAAATTTTACTCTTGAGACACATATAAATTGGAAAAGTATGTTTATTGATATAATTTTCAGAAACCTACAGCAAAGCCAATTAGGGATGGCAGAGGAAGGAGTAATTTTACTCTTAAAGTAAATTACTCCTGAGACGCATCTAGATTAGGGAAGTAACTATTACGTGTTGATTTGTGGAAGTAGCAGTTTTATCGTTTGATTTTCTTTGAATGATTCAAGCGAATGAACTCTCACATCCTTTAAAACAATTGAAATTCAAGGATCATAACATAGTTGAATAAATTGTCTTCTTTCTTAAATTTCACATGTTAGGAATTGCAGATACATCACGTAGCGGAAAAAGCAAAATTCCCACTGAGGATCTAAAAACTTCATGAAATATAGTTATTTGTGCCCTAACCACTATGCTTCATAGACTGCTTAGTCCTTATTGTTAAGCAGATTTGAAAGGTTTTAGGCTTATATTTGTCAACTTGCAATATTGATATCTTTCTATATGACCTTGAGCATTTATGTATATTCTTTGAGTGATTAAGTTGATTTACAACTTGTATTTGGCTTGGTAATTTCTTTAGTGTAGGATGGGCTCAAAACTAATGCAATGAAGCAACTCAAGGCTCAAAAGCTCAAGAGAAAGCCAAGTGAGCATTCCAGCAGAGCACGTCGCAGCGTGATGCGCATCAACAGTTGTCCATACTGATACTTGAGAACTCAACGCCACAGTGCCAAGAAGTGCACGCTGCAGCATGATGCGCATCGCCTACTGTTAGTACTTACACTCGAGGCATGCGCACTACAGCGCTAGGTAATGCACGTTGCGGTGTGACGCATCGAACTGAGCCTATAAATAGATATTTATCAGATTTTTTAGGGATGATCGTTTAGGGTTAGATAAGCTGCGACTTTGTCCTTCATTTCTGGGCAGATTAAAGGCCAAGGGAACTAAGGTTAAAGGCTATCTTCCTCATGGAGGGAGATTCAGGCATCAATGGTAACATCCATAAGCTTTTCCTCATTTCTCCTTTTTCTTTCCTCTCTCCTATTATCTTGAATATGTATTTTGTGATTCTATTTTTGTGTTCAAGGATGTAGCAACTATTTTAGGTAACACTTTGAATCCTTTTTATGAATATTAATGATTTTTTTCTCCTCTGAATTTGTATGGATGTATGATTTTGTTCAATCTTATTATTCTTAATACTCATGAATGCCTGATCATCATTTAAGTTTATTTGATAAAATCTGATGAGTCTAGACATAGGACTTTGGGTTTTAGATCATAAGTATGGTTGATGCATGTTCGATTCCATTCCAATGGCGGGATGAGTTGATTCGCTACTTGGATAGAAATATACCTCTTAGTCATGCATAACGGGTGTTTAAGAATAGATCTTAAAGAGTGGATTTTGTGTTAGCTCTCATGGAAACATAGTGAGTTGGGCAATTGAAACCATGGTTGATTGACCCCTAGATATAAGCTTTCAACTAAAGTAGATACTTAAGCTAACATAATCATTGCATTCATGTTTATGAAGAGGATTGCATGTTGTTAGTTGAAGTAAAGAGTGAAGAAGGATTCCTCTAAGCTCTAGCCATTATTTTTATTGCTTTCTAGTCTTTAGTTTACATCCCTTTTCCCTATTTTTTGTGTTCTTGAATAGAATTACTTAAACTATCGGTTAATACTTAGCATCGAAAATAAACTTATGCTCGTGGGAACGATACTTTACTCTTCATTTTATTACTTGTTCAGCCCGTGCACTTGCGGCCTTAAAAAAGGGACAACAGGATCCATGCGAAATAGACCATAATCCTAGTTTTTAAATGAGTTTACCTCTTGAAGTATGATAAACACAAGCGACGTGAATCACCAACACCATAATAATGATGATGTCTCGGCGGTATCCACACTAACAGACTCACAAACGTCCAACATCCGCAAAAGGAGTCTCACGTCTCTAACCCAATGCTAGCTGCGAAGAGAAAAGAACGAAACTTGTCACTATCTCTCATTCACTTTTTGTAAGTGCGGCTAGGGTTCTGTAATACAACTTTAGTAGCCCCCGTAGCAGTATTATTTATAATAATAACTGTCTTAAGTGAGTGTGAGCAGTAGGAAGGTAAGTTATGCAACCCTAGACTCATCTGTTATGAGTCTGGCCCATAATTGAATCCTAGTCCAACTTGGATTCTAATTGCTCTAATTTAGTCTGCTCTATGTGTCTGACCCTACAGGTTCTCATGACGTCGACAATAATATTAAAATCCAATTTTAATAGTACAAGTAGTGAGCAGTATCTAGCAACACATCGCTGCTACCCAAGTAATGAGAATATCAGTGATTTGACATAACCTATCCGTGATCAGTTATCGTATAGTTTAGTCCCTTTGTCCAGATATCTAGATTGAACACAAGGCATGGAACGTGTCACCCTTGTATAGTTCAATCTTCTATTTTCTAATACTCGAGTAGACGTAGTAATAACAAATGAGATCAATATCTTACATTGACTCATTTGAGCATAGTCATGCATTTCGTAGTCTCACTCAATCAAGGGGCTCGAAGATATCACTCCTGTTATGTAGGAGGGATAAATCTTATTTAGGTTACTCATATCCCTCCACATGATTCACGGTATGTCTAATAAATAACTTTATAATCACCTTGTTACAGATGACATTTGATGGCATTAAAACATACAACTCCTCATGTAGGAATCGTAGTGATTTCAGGTCAAAGGACCACATACACCATTATCACTATAAGAATCGTTTATGACACTCACGTAACGATCCATGTAGCGTTCTCATGGTGGGTCTATCTAATACATCATTACTCTAATATGTATCCATGTGAAGACTTGATATCTCATATCCATGACTCGGGAGATATGGCCATCAGTCTACACACATATTAGTGTCAATGCATTATTGTCGTCCTGATTAACAATAATACTTGACTAGGGACATTTAAGAATATTATTCTATTTCTATCCCTTGAATTTTTTATTACTCTTCTTATTTATAAACTTTTGCATTCTTGAATATCATTTGAAATTGAGTCTTTCAGTTTTTTAGCTTTTGAGTCTGTGTCATTTTTCTTTATTTCCTATCCTTGGATTTATGTGTTTTGCCCAGGAGTGCAAAAAGCTAAGTATAGGAAAATTTGATAATCACATATTTTATACATTAATAAACTCTCATTTTTAATCATTTCCACTCTCCATATACTTCATTGATTAAATTTGGTCATGTTTGGTATGTTTGGGTACAAATTAGGCTTAATTGATCTTTTCTAGCATTATTGAAATTTTATATTATTTCTATATTTCGACCATATCTTGGGTTCTAGAGATCTAGAAAATTATGAATTTTATCTTGTAGGAAAGTTGAGAGAAAGCTCTACAATTTGATGAAGAGCTCGAAGTCTCAATCGGACATCTAGTGGAGTTAGTTGGGTCTGGAAGTCAGAAAACAAATTCTGTCAGTAGAACCCTAGCAGTGTGCACTAATCAAGGCATAACTTGAGCTGTAGGAGTTGTATTGAGCTGAAACTTGTGGCATTGGAAAGCTAAGACAAAACCCTTCAACTCTCATGAAGACCACTTTTCCATAAAATGACATTTTATTAGAGTTATAATCGTGTGAAGATAATTGAATTAGTTTGTATAAGTGGAGAGACAAGTTTAATAATCATCCACCTACATATTAATCATCTACCCACTAAATAATCATTCACCCACTCATTAATTATCTATCCACTAAATAAATATCCACCTATTCATTAATCATCTACCCATAAAATAATCATTCACTCATTCATTAATCATCCACTCACTTATTAATTATCCACTCATTCATTAAATAACTTCATTGTCATTTTCCACTCATCCACTCACCATATACCCACTCATTAAATAACTTCATTGTCATTTTGTACTCCTCAAGCTCTATAAAAGGGAACATTGGCTGATCATCTTAGGCATCTTGGCTTAGAGATCAAGATCATGCTATTGTGTTATTTGTTTCTCTTGTTATAGTTTTCTTTTATTCTAAATTGAACTTAGGTTCATCTTTTTCTTCTTCTCTCTTTCTTTCTTCTTGTTCATGAGTAACTAATTTTCATTCTGCTTGGTTGAAGGAGTGAAGCTTTTGATAATAAAATAAGGTTAGATTAATTTTTTTCTTGTGTTTAAATGATATATTATTAAGTGGTCATTATATGTGTTGTATTTTGTTTCCAATCAATTTAGAAACCTTCCTTGTAAAGTGGAGTTCTTGATTTATTGTAGACAATTGGTTGATACAATGAATGCTTGAACCTATTTACAAGTGTTGTTGTTAGTAAATAATTAAAGGAACCATAATGCAACTACGTATATAATTCTAAATGAACTTTGAATGTTTTATTTTCTGACTCTGTTGTGCATGAATTTCAATTGAGTTATAAAAATAATAATCGTATCCTTAATTTATTACCAAAAGTGGATCTCCTAACCCAAGCAAGTTCTTTTTTTTAATTGTGAACAAGTTTTATTATCTTTATTATTGTGACAAATCATTTTCTTACCTCAAAGAATTTTTCTTCATCAATTCCCTGTAGATCGACCTTGGACTCCCGAGAAATTTATTACTTGAGACACCTGCACTTGGATTTGTAACTTTTAATTCACTTCAATACTCGATTTTGGCCTGCATATGTGTCAACCAAAATCTTTTCAAGAGACCAAGCATCAAATAAGTTGGATCTCAAAACATACTCAACGCCATTGATATATAAACCTCAACCAAGGTTAACTTGCGTGAGCCAAGTAACTACACATTAACGCCAACCACTGAGTTAGGGAGGAGTGTAATTTTCATATAAGAATGGGACTTTGTGTCATTTAGTCAAACCTCAAAAGTGGTTTATATTATTTATAAACTCGTGAGCTAGCTCACAAGATGACTTAACTCATTGACTAGCAATAAACCTATCAATGTTCAAGTAATTTTATTGATTAAGAAGCTTTCATACATGTCTTAAAATTATTGAGGATTATTGTTGCAATCTAATATGTGTTATTATTTGTTGGTATTTGTTAGAAGATATTATGTTATTAGTCTTAGTGTTAGTGGGCTTGAGCCTATACACCTAAGTATTAGTATATTAGGTTATGAAATCGTATCATATTTCATCCTATCAATAATATATTAAGTGTTATAGTGTTAGCCATTTTCCCTTTCTTCCTTCTCCCTAAACCCTAATCATATAATTCTTTAACATGGTATCAGAGCAGTACCATCCACCTTGATGAGAGTTTCTTTGTTTTTGAGTTCATGGAACTCAGTTGTATATTCTTCCCTTTAGTAATTGTATCATGTTTCCTCTCTTGTTAGCCTTGTTTAAAAAAATAAAAAAGAAGAAAAAAAAAAGGAGAATACAGTGTTTGTTTCACACCTTAAGGCTTGCGTAGCCCATTACTGTTGCTCGAAGTTTCAAGCGACTAAAAGGTGATCACTGACAAGGTTCTACCTAATCAGTAGTGGGAGGACGACCGGCAGTGGTTGGCTCTCCTTTAGTTTCCCAGAGCGGCTGGGTGATAACAATATATTTTATTTATTTAATGATTCTCTCACTAGGTGTCTTAAGGTTCAATATGACTTAATTAGATTGGTTGTCACATTTTATGATATTGGGCCTAATTGGATCATTGAAGGAATTATTGCATAAAATGGCCTTTATTTGTCAATTTGGCAATGTTCAATATTTTGTTTATAATCTAAGTTCTAACTATTTGATTAGTACGATTCTGGTCTAGTAGGAAAGCTAAGACCAATCTCTACAAGTTTCATGATGACCTTGGGAGCTGAATCATATGTTTGGATAACTTATATTGAATTTAAAGCAAGAGCTAGATGCTGATCTTGATAGCTTGACCTCTACGCAGTCATCAACCCATATCTCGATTTATACGAGTTCAATGGATGTCAAACCAAACCCAAATGAAATATAAGACACAAAGCTACAACTCTTATGAGACTCCTTAGCTAGAATACATCATTTTGGGTGCATAATTGAAGCTAGAAAATAGAGATGAGTTATTGACGAGTTAGGCCACTTAATTGAACATAACTTTAGTTATAGGCCTAAAAATGACATGGGACATGAGCCCAATGATTCTTAATGGACCCAACTTTCTAATTAATAGGTTTCTAATCATGTAAGGCCAAATTATGGGTTAGTTATAGGAGGTAGAAGCAGAAATCCAAGAATCATCTTCTCATTCTACACTTTCATTCTCTTTCTAGATCTAGAACTATCTCTTTTCTCTCCCTTCTCTCTAGATTTTCTCTCTTTTTCTGAGTTCTTCCTTCCCATTCATAGAAGAGTAGAGCCTTTAATTAATCCAATAGATTGACACTCTTGATGCTTAATCTTAAAATTTTGTTTTAATTGTTCTACATTCAATTATTAATCAAGTTATTCTCCTTCATCTTTGTTAATTTTGATTAAGTTACTTAATTTGATTGGGTTATTGATAACTTCACAAAATGTAGTTATTTGTGCCCTATATATGTGCTTCATAGATTGCTTAGTCCTTATATTTATGCATTGATATGAGCCAAGGCTCTGTATTAAAAGATGAATCACAAGAAAAGCTTCAGTAGTTCACGTCGCGGTGCTGGCATGTTTATGCCATGACGTGCTACTCTCTGCCTGTGCACCCTGATAAGTCACAACGTGAGGCGACAAACTGGACCTATAAATACTATTTTATTAGATTTTTAGGGGGGTGGTCATTTAGGGTTAGAGATGTTGCACTAGGTCTTCATTCTACGGATGAGAAGAGGCCTGAGGAGCCAAGGTTAGAGGTCATCTTCCTCATGGAGGCAGATTCAAGCATCAAAGATCAAATCCATGAGCTTCCTTCCTTCTCTATTTTCTTTCTTCTCTTCCATTATCTTGAACATGTATTTTGTGATTCTATTTTCGTATTCAATGAATAGTTATGCTGTGTTTAAGGTATTCTTTGGATCCTTCTATGGATATTGAATGATTTGTACTCTTATGAGTTTATATAAATGATTTGGGTTTTGTTCTATCATGTGGTAATTAATGCTCTTATTTAGCTTTTAGGTGATTCGATGAAATCTAATGTGCCTAGACATAAGACTTTGGGTTTTAGATCATATGTATGGTAGATGCATGTTAGATTTTATTCTAATGGTGGGATGGGTTGATTCGCTAATGAGATAGAAATATACCTCTTAGCCGTGCATAGCACGTGTTTAAGAATAGACCTTAATGAAGCATGGTTGATTGACCCTTAGACATAGGCTTTTAACTAAAGTAGATTCTCAAGCTAACTTATCTCGTTCATTAATGTTGCTTAAAGAGTTGCATATTGTTAGTTGAAGTATGGGTGAAGAAGGATTTCCCTAATCTCTAACCATTATCTTTATTACTTTTTAGTCTTTAGTTTATTTCCTTTTTCCTATTTGTATACTCTTGAATAGAATTATTTAACCTACTAGTTGATATTTAACATTGGAAGTAACTTTATCCTTGTGGGAATGAAATCTTATTCTTCATTGTATTACTTGATCGACCTGTGTACTTGCAGTACACAAAAGGTCCAACAAGTTTTTGGCATCATTGTCGGGGATAAGACGTTATTTCTGTATTGCTAATATTGACAACGAGTTTATGTAGTTCTAATTCAAGTTTTATTTTAGTTCAATTCAGTAAGTCCATTTGGACAAGTAATGGTCATTTAGTTTTTATGTTTGTTGTTATTTTGGATAAATATGTAGTAAGTTTGATTTTTATGGTTTTAATATGTTTTTGTTGTACATTCTATAAATTAAGCTTTTAGACAACTTTTGCAGGTACTGGAGGCCACAATAAAGCAAATTTGGCTGCAACATGGAGTTTGTTGCAGAATTTTGTAGTCTGATCTCTCATGCCACGACGCACACATGCTCACGCTGCGACACTCTCGTCTCTGCCTTATCAGGGTTTTAGACCCGCTAGCTAGATGTCACGGCGCATCCTAATTCATGCCGCAGTGCAGCACCCTGTTTTGCATTTTCTGTTTATTTTTCATGTTTTTCTTTATTTGTTAATGCTCAGTTCTTATATGACTGCTATTTTGAATGGCTCAGGTACCCTATAGACCATGTACAACAAGGACACAACTTCACTTTGGTTTGGGAGAGTATCATTACATGTTTTTTTCTACTTTAATGCTTAATGTATAACATGTTTTAATATTTTAAGTATGCAGTGGTAATAGTCACCATACTAACATGATTATATCTTGTTTTGGCTATCACTAATGGGTTGTTGATAAAATTTTCAATTTTCAATGTTCAACACATGATGTTATGCATTCTTGAATTGAAAATGATGGATTTATTTGAAATGCATGACATATTGCCAATTACTAGTGTAGTTTGGTTGTCCAATGATATAAATGGTTATGACTTGACCTATGTTAGCGAAACCATATGCGATCTTGAAAGCATGTTGATGCAATCTAGTTTTTGTTTATACATGATGTGTTTCCCACTTACATGCTCGTGTAACTTTGAAATTGATAAGAGTGCATGTCTAGATAAAGTTTATGAATGTACATGTAGAGTTTTGATTATCCTAGAAGTTGTTTTTAAACTCTCTTGAGGCGAAATCCTAGATTGTGCATGATTGAGGAAATGATTAGGGCATTGTTTGGACCGATTGAGCCTTTCAAGCTTAACCTGATACGATTATATCTTTAGGTCCCCTTTTTGAAGCTTATTAAATGTTAGCCTTATATGTTTTTCATTACCATTGTATTCGTTACTATGTTAACTATTCTAATGCATATGAAATCATTACATTTTCTTCCTACCATTAATGTTTGTTGAGTACATAGTATGTTATTTCTTGAAGTGAGTTCAGTGATTAGGGGTATTAATATCTTTAATAGAAAATAAGCCTAAAAGAACCAGATGCAGTAAAAGAAAAAAAATTGTTTTGTTTAAGTATAAAAAAAGAGAGACAAGAGACATGCAAAGCAAATAAAAGAAAGAAGAAAAATTAAATATGAAAAGCATTGCTTAGTTCTGGCGAGTTTTATTCTTTCACTACTGAATACCCTGATAATTTCACATGATCTCAAGTCTTGAAATAGCATGTTTATATTTCTCAATGCTTATGTTGTATCCTTTCCCCTTTATTCTTTCACTCATGACCCTTGGCCTTACATTACAAGTTATTAAAGACTCTTTTGATCCTCAGTTATGTGTGATTTATATTAGTGGATAGAGAGTTGAATTATAATTTTTTGGATTCTTTGATTTGTATCGACATGTATGCTCATAAACTTATCCAGATGAATATGATTTGAAAAAGAAAAGTTTAGCTTGCATGTTTGTGGGAGATGTGATTTGCATGATTGGGAGCTTGATTGATGGCATGCTAAGGATTGTGTATGTGTTGAGCTAAATGTGAGGCATGAGCATTCTTTAAGGACTAATGCAATCATTCTACACTGGTTGGGGTGAATTCAAAAATTGAAATTATCATATTTGTTGAATGTCTGTTGAATATGATTGTCAAGTAAGTTTGCTTAATCCTATTTTGTTTTGCTCGAGGACTAGCAAAAAATTAGGTTTGGGATGTGATAACTTCACAAAATGTAATTATTTGTACCCTATATTTGTGTTTTATAGATCGCTTAGTCCTTGTATTTATGCATATTTGGAAGGTTTTAGGCTTGTATTTGTCAAATGTAATTTGGATACCTTCTTATATGATCTTGAGCAAATTGCACATATTCTTAAGTGATTAAGTGGATTTACAACTTATATTTGACTTGATGATTTCTCTAATGTAAGATGAGCTCAAAAGAGATGAATTGATGCGAGCCAAAGCCCTGCATTGGAAGAGGAATCACAAGAAAAGCTTCAATAGCTCATGTCGTGAAGTTGGCATGTTTATTTAATGGTGTGCTGCTCTTTGCCTGTGCACCCTGATAACCCGCGGCGTGAGGCTGAAAACTGAGCCTATAAATATTATTTTATTAGATTTTTAGGGAGGGATAATTATTTAGGGTTGGAGAAGCTGCGCTAGGTCTTCATTCTGAGGTAGAAAAGAGGCTTGAGGAGCCAAGGTTAAAGGTCATCTTCCTCATGAAGGAAAGATTCAAGTATCAAAGATCAAATCCATGAGCTTCCTTCCTTCTCCCTTTTCTTTCTTCTCTTCCATTATCTTGAACATGTATTTTGTAATTCTATTTTCGTGTACAATGAATAGCTAAGTCGTGTTTTGGATATTCTTTGGATCCCCCTATGTATATTGAATGATTTGTACTCTTTTAGTTTATATAAATGATTTGGGTTTTGTTCTATCATATGGTGCTTAATACTCTTATTTAGCTTTTAGGTGATTCGATGAAATCTAATGAGTCTAGACATATGTCTTTGGGTTTTAGAACATATGTATGATAGATGCATGTTAGATTTCATTCTAATGGCAGAATGAGTTAATTCGCTAATGAGATAGAAATATACCTTTTAGCCATGTATAACATGTGTTTGAGAATAGACCTTAATGAATGGAGTTTCCTCTAGTTCTCATGAAACATAGTGAATTAGGTAAATGAAGCATGGTTGATTGATCCCTAGACATAGGCTTTCAATTAAAGTAGATTCTTAAGCCAACTTAACTCGTTAATTAATGTTGCTTAAAGAGCTGCATATTGTTAGTTGAAGTAGGGGGTGAATAGGGATTTCTGTAATCTCTAACCATTATCTTTTTTGCTTTTTAGTCTTTAGTTTATTTCCTTTTTCCTATTTTTATGCTTTTGAATAGAATTATTTAAGCTATTGGTTAATATTTAGTATTGGAAGTAACTTTATTCTCGTGGAAATGATATCTTATTCTTCATTGTATTACTTGAACGACTCGTGCACTTGCAGTACACAAAAGGTCCAACAGTTATTCATATGATAATTGCATAATTACCATGTGTGAAGGATGAATTATAGAGACTAAACAAGGTATTGAAGGTGCTTGATGAAATGTTTAGCTTAGTTGGATCTTGGTTTTTAAGTTGATTTTGGTTTTGAATGAATGTTTAATTTGTCTAACCTTAATTAATTGAATTCTGGATGTGTATCTAGTACCATAGATCATTTTGAGGCATATCGATGTGATCTAAGACCAAAGATGCGGTTGATAATTGAATAGATCTATAGAGATCAAGGATGAATTAAAATCAAGATTGGTTAATTCTCTTGGATTAGTTACTTCTTAATTCTGTTTTCTCTTCTTTAATTGCTTTCTATTTTTGTTGTTTAATTTCACAAACTCCTCCCCCTATTTATTAACCTCTCAATCTAACTTCATAATTAGAGTGATCTACGGGCTCGACCTAGTGTTACCTTATGCTGTAAGTAATTCTGGTAATTCGATTATAAATTGATTTAAATTTGATAAACACAAACATGCCTAGAATGAGCTAAAACTTGGTCAGATGAAGGAAAACAACCTAATAAACAAGGCTCTACCCTGGTTTTCCCAAATTCCATCTTTGAGACCACTTTTTCAATTTTTTAAGATTTTTAATTATATTTTTTAGTTTCATTTTTGTGTAATTTTCATGTTGTGGTGGTCCCATATTTTTTGAAATTGTTTAGATTGGTTAACTAGATTTATTTTGATAGATTTTTAGTGTTGTGTTATCCATTTTGCTTGTGTTGTGTTTTTTAGTTTTCCATGTTGCATGACTAGGTCTTCCACTAGTTCCTTACTTAATATTGATCCTGACATTGAAAGAACCTTGCATACACTTATTAGAGCTTGTAGGCTTAGTAAAAAAAATTACATTTGACCTTGATTTTGATATTGAAATTGAAAGTGAACCTGAGAGCTTAAGTGATATTGCAACTATGGGTGATAACATGCATAATAATACCCTTAAGGAACTTGTTGCTCCTGATGATACTTACCAGTCTTTGTGCATTCAATATCATGATCTTAATGCTGACTTTGAATTGAAATCTGGATTAATACATTTGTTGCCTAAGTTTCATAGTCTTGCAGGTGAGGACCCTCATAAGCATTTAAAAGAATTCCATATGGTCTATTCAACCATGAAGCCACAAGGAATATATAAGGAATACATCAAGCTAAGAGCATTTCCTTTTTCCCTTGCTGATGCGGCTAAAGATTGGCTATATTACCTTTCACCAGGTTCAGTAATGTGTTGGAATGACATGAAGAAGTTGTTCTTGAAGAAGTTCTTCCCTACATCTAGAATTGTTGCTATTAGAAAAGACATACGTGGTATAAAACAGATAACATGAGAGACTTTGCATAAGAACTGAGAGAAGTTCAAGAAATTGTGTTCAAGTTGTCCCCACCACCAAATTAGTGACCAACTGTTGATCCAATACTTCTATGAAGGCTTGCTGCCAATGGACAGAAGCATGATAGATGTTGAGAGTGAAGGTGCCTTAGTTGACAAAAGCCCTGCTGCAACAAGAGATTTAATGGCAAATATGGCAGCAAACAACCAACAATTTGGCACACAAATCATTACCTCAACCAGAAGAGTCCATGAGGTTCAATTGTCTCATGTTGACCAATAGAGAATGAAGTATAGACTTGAAGAATTGACTTCTTTGGTGAGACAGAGAGTGGGACAACAATTACTTGTGTAGATTGATAATCATATATTTTATACATTAATAAACTCTCATTTTTAGTCATTTACACTTTACATGTACTTAATTGATTAAGCTTAGTTATATTTTGTATGTTTGGACTCAAATTGGACTTAATTGATTTTTTTAGCACTATTTTGGTCTTACACTATTTCTGTAGTTCGGCCATATCTTGAGTTATAGATGTCTTATAATTATGTATATTACTTTGTAGGAAAGATAAGAGAGAGTTTTACAACTTTCATGAGAGCTCCAGGGAAAAATCAGACATCTAGTAGAGTTAATTGGGCTTAGAATTCAGAACACGAGTTTTGTGACTATAACCCAGATAGTGTGCAGTAATCATTGCATAATTCGAGTTTAAAGAACTGAAATGGGCTGAAAATTTGGAATCTTAAATTTAAGACCCATATCTACAACTTTCATGAAGAATACAAGAGCTCAATTGGACAGCTTAGAGGTCATATTGGGTCTGAAAGTCAAAATAGAGGTGCCAAAACTGGGCTTGAATAGTCTGCAGTAGTGGGTCATATTGTGGGCTGTAGGATGAATTGTTGGATGATTTTGGTGGCATTAGAAAACTGAGACAATTTCCTAGAACTTTCATGAAGACCACTTTGTTTCATTCTGACGTTATCCATGAGTTCATCATTGAATGATTTCGGAGACAAAAAATTTTAATAATTTTCTACTCACAAAAGTTCTTGGGCATTTTCCACTAATCCACGTACTCATCTACTCATTCATTAATCAATTCCCTTGTCATATTGTATCCCTAATCCTTTATAAAAGAGGCCATAGGCAGATTATTTAGGTAATCTTGGCTTTACTTAGATTATGTTATTGTGTTATTTGTTGTAATTTTCTTTTGTTCTAAGTTGAAATTATGTTCATCTTTTTCTTCTACTCTCTTTCTTTCTTCTTGTTTTTGGGTAACTAAATCTTCATCTTGCTTAGGTGAAGGAGTGAAGCTTTTGGTAATAAAATAAGGTTAGATTAATTTCTTTCTTGTGCCTAAATGAAATATTATCAAGTGATCATTATATGTATTGTATTTTGTTCCTAATCAATTTAGAAACCGTCCTTGTAAAGTAGAGTCCTTGATTCATTGTAGACAAGTGATTTGGCACAATGAATGCTTGAACCCATTTACAAGTGTAGGTGTTGGTAAATAATTAAAGGAACCATAATATAACTACATATATAATTCTAAATGGACTTTGAATGTTTTATTCTCCGATTGGAACCTCTGTTGTGCGTGGATTTCAATTGAGTTATAAAAAGAATTAATCTTGTCCTTAATTTATTACCAAAAGTGGATCTCCTAGCCCAAGCAAGTTCTTTAATTTAATTGTAAACAAGTTTTATTTCTTTATTGTTGCAACAAAACCTTCCCTTATCTCAAAGAACTTTTCTTCATCAATTCCCTATGGATCGACGTCAGACTCTTGAGAAATTTATTACTTGAGACAACCTGCACTTGGGTTTGCATCCTTTAATCTGCATCATAGATTGTTGCAACTATGTGTGGCAATTATTCTTGTTCATCTCATCCCAAAAATACATGTCCTACACTTGAGGATGGTAGTTCTATTTTTCCAAATCAATCTGTTGATGCAACAGGTGTCTTTCCTGGTAAACCAGAATACCAACAGTAGCAACAGTCGAGATATGATTCATACTCCAGCAGATATAACCCTGGCTCAAGAGATCATCCAAATCTAAGTTATGGTAATGCAGCTTCACAACAGCAACAGCCATAGCAGTTCAGACAACCATTCCAGCAACCACAATTTCAGCAGCTTCATGTTGGACCAAGTAGGCCGTTATTCCAGCAGCTTATGCAACAACTAAGTCTCGTAATCACAAAACCTGAGCCTTCATTTGAGAATTTGGTGAAGCATATGGCCACCAATAATATTTAGTTCCAACAGAGGACAGAGGCTACCATATGAAATTTAGAAACTCAAATTAGACAATTAGCTTCTACATTGAGTCAGTTGCAGGCCCAAGGTTCTAGATAACTCATTTCCCACACAACTCCCAATCCAAAGGGGAATGTGATTATTATTATGTTGAGGTCTCGAAAATTTGTAGAAGCATCACCTAAACCTCAACTAGCAAGCAAGCATCAACTAGTAGAATAAAAAGTTTCTGATGAACCAACCCAAAAATCTGAGGGTCAGAAGAAATTAGTTGTTGCCGATGAGCAGCAGTAGCCTGTAATGGCTTTTCCCTTTCCATAGAGAGCCATTGAGACTAGAAAGATACAAGAGGCTGACAAGGATAAAGAGCTCCTTGAGACTTTCAGGAAAGTGGAAGTCAATATTCCATTATTGGAGGCAATCAAGCAGATACCGAAGTATTCCAAGTTTTTGAAGGAACTGTGTACACACAAGAGGCAACTAAAGGGCAATGAGAGAATCAACATGGGGCAAAATGTTTCAGCCCTCATCCAGCCTATGCAATAGAAATGCAAGGATCCTATGACTTTTACAATTCATTGCATAATAGGAAATCACATATTTGAGCATGCCATACTAAATTTAAGTGCTTCCATTAATGTAATGCCTATGTCTATTTTTAGAACTTGGTCCTTTGTAGGCCACAAGTGTAGTGATCTAGCTAGTTAACAAAAGTACTGCTTTCCCAACTAGTTTAGCGGAGGATGTGTTAGTCCAGGTGAATGAGCTGATTTTTCCTGTAGATTTCTATATTATAGAGATGAAAGAGGAGTCACCATCCAGAAAGGCTCCATTTATTCTAGGGAGACCTTTCCTCAAAATAGCACAGACAAAGATTGATGTGCATGCAGGAGGTCTTTCCATGGAGTTTGGAGATTCCATTGTGAGGTTTAATATTCTTGATGCTATCAAACATCCCATGTAAGAACATTTTGTCTTTCATATTGATTTAATTGATGATTTGGTTGATAATTCATATGTTAACTTGTGTGAGGAGTTTCCTGAGATTACTGATTTTGATGACTCTATGTATGGTGATTTGTGTGCTTGTTGTGATGGTGATAAGTTGTGTGATGTGTGTTCTAAAATTTTTGTATTTTTGGGATATGATGAATCTATTCATGTGTTAGTCAACAGGTGATATATATGGAGAGGTTCAAGTAGCAAACGCAGAATCATTGTAGCCTCCTATATTACTACTTTATGTAGTGCAGCCACCAAAGTTGGAGTTGAAGCTATTACCCAAACACTTGAAGTATGCATACTTGGCGGATGATGAGCAATTTCTTGTTGTCGTGGCCAAGAACCTCCTTGCTAAACAGGAGGAGAGGTTGCTACAAATTTTGAGAGAGCATAAGAAAGTCTGGGATCCCAGTTGTAGCACTTGGGTGAACCCCAAGGGAATTAAGGAGGGCCAATGGGACCCCGATGGAAGTTCTCATGCTTCAAGCATAACTCAGTCATTATGTTTTTGTCAATGGGATCCTGGTGGAAGTCTTTTCATCTACCTCACTTAATAAAGATGTTTTTTATCTCTCTTTTTTATTTTACTTGTCATAGATTAAATGATGATTGAGGGATGTTATTTTCTTTTGATCTTTACTTTAAGGACAACGTAGAATTTAAGCGTGGGGGAGGAATTTACATTATGTTTTTATTTTTCTATTTTTTGTTGTTTTCTATTTTTATTGTTTTTGTTTTTGTTTTCTTATTTTTGAAAAAAAATATATGTTTTTTTTTAACTCCTTTCCAATGATGTTTTAAGATTTGTGAAATTTATGAGTTTGAAGTAATTGAAATTCAAGGTTCATAGCATGATTGAATAAATTAACTACCTTATTAAATTTGACATGCTTAGTTTTTGGATGTTTAATTGGTGGATTGAGTTTGATAGATGCATACATTGTGAGATTTTGAGCCTATTGATGGATGAATTTAGCACTTATATCATTCTCTTCTTTCTTGTGTGATTTTCACTCATGACAATTGATCACTCTAGACTCGCTTTGATTTTTTTTTTTGTGGCTACATTTTCATTTGCATGCATAAACATGATTGAGACCTTCATTTTTGAATTAGTTACTTTGACTAAATAGCCAACCTTGCATCATTTCCCTTTGATTAACCCCTTTAAGCCTATTTACCTATTCTTTCTCTTAACTCATTATATGTCTTATGTGAAAAATCATGTTTTTGCCTTACCTTAGGAAATGTGAGAGCATTGGTTCAATTTCATTGGAGGAGCTCATTTGTTTGCAGGTAATTAATAGGACAAGTGTGGGGGTTGTGCAAATTGATGTGCGATGTGCAATATACAAAGTGTTAGTGGAAGAAAAAAGAAAGAAAGAAAAGATCCAATTGAAAAAAAAAGGAAAAAATGTAAAGAAAAAAGAATAAATACAAGAAGGTTGTGAAAGAAAAGAAATTGAAAAAAAAAAAGAAGGAACATATAAAGAAAATGCATATTATATGGAATTGGGGGGGTAAAATTTCATGCTTATCAATTGAGTTCCTCTCCAAAGCTCTTTTATTCTCTTGGATATTTAGCTTGTCATATCCATATTGTTTCCTTCCCTTACCTTGACCTCATTACAACCTTGAATAAAGTCTTCTTGATTTATGTGTACATGTGTTTAAGTAGTGGAAAAGTAGAAGATAAGCAAGCTTATGGTAGTGCAATTTTCATTGGTTAAATTAAGTGAAATACTGACCTTGTAAACACTTGAGGGGTTAGGAGTGTATCTTGTGAGGATCTATCATTCTTGATTTATGCTTTTTAAATTGAAGATACCTTGCTTGTTGGTTTGAGATGTGAAGAAATGTTACCTCATGAATGTTTTGATCCTTTGAATATTTGGTTGCTCTTCTTGCTTACAAACTTTTTCTATTCTTGAATATCATTGGAAATTTTGGAAATTGAGTCTTTAAGAGTTTTTTTCGTAAGCTTTTGAGTTTGTGTTGTTTTTTCTTGTTCCATAGTTTTAGTCTTATGTGTTTTGCTCATGAGTGCAAAAAATTAAGTGTGGGAGAATTTGATAGCAATATATTTTATTCATTTAATGATTCTCTCACTAGGTGTCTTAAGGTTCAATTGGCTTAATTAGATTGTTTTAATGACATTTTGTGATATTGGGCCTAATTGGATCATTGAATGAATTATTGCATGAATTGACCTTTATTTGTTTATTTGGCAATGTTCAGTATTTTAACTATAACTGAGTTTCAAATATCTGATTGGTGCGATTCTGGTCTTGTAGGAAAGCTAATACAAATCTCTATAAGTTTCATGTAGACCTCGAGAGGTGAATCATACGTTTGGATAATTTAAATTGAAGTTGAAGCTAGAGCTAGAATGTTGATCCTGGCAGCTTGACCTCTGCATACTCATCAGCTCATATATCGAGCTATAAGAGTTCAATGGATGTCAAATTAAGCCCAAATGAAAGATAAGACACAACGCTACAACTCTTATGAAGACCCCTAAGGTAAAATACATCGTTTTAGGTGTGCAATTGAAGCTGGAAAATAGAGACGAGTTGCTGACGAGTTAGGTAACTTAATTGAGCATAACTTTAGTTGTAGGCCTCAAAATGACATGGGACTTAGGTAGAGGTGTCAAAATGGGTCATGCCCGATGGGCCGGCCCGATTAGCCCGACAAAATGGATGGGCTGGGCCAGTAAAATGCTAGCCCGAACCTTACATGGCCCGAGCCCGAATGGGCCGAGCCCGAATGGGCCGAGCCCGAATGGGCCGAGCCCGAATGGGCCGAGCCCGAATGGGCCGAGCCCGAATGGGCCGGACCAGCCCGCTCTTTTTACACTACATAAAGCTAAATGGGCTGGGTTGGGCTGGCAAAATACTAGCCCGAAATTTATGTGGCCCGAATGGCCCGGCCCGAAAATGGCCCAAGCCCGAATAGGCCGGCCCAGCCCGTTTTGACACCTCTAGACTTAGGCCCAATGATTCCTAATAAACCCAACTTTACAACTAATAGGTTTCTAGACATGTAAGGCTAAATTAGGGGTTAGTTATAGGAGGTAGAAGTAGAAATCTGAGAATCATCTTCTCATTCTACACATTTCATTCTCTTTCTAGATATAAATCTCTCTTTTTTCTCTCCATTTTCTCTTGATTTTCTCTCTTTTTCTGAGTTCTTCCCTCCCATTCAAGGAGAGATAGAGCCTTTAATCAATCTAATGGATTGATATTCTTGATGCTTAATTTTGAGATTCTATTTTAATTGTTCTATATTTAATTATTAATCAAGTTTCTCTCCTTCATCTTCGCTTAATTTTGATTAAGTTACTTAATTTGATTGGGTTATTCATATAATAATTTCATAATTACCATGTGTGAAAGATGAATTGTAGAGACTAAATAAGGCATTAAAGGTGTCTGATGAAATGTTTAGCTTGGTTAGATCTTGGTTTTTAAGTTGCTTTGGGTTTTGAATGAATGCTTAATTTATCTAACCTTAATCAATTGAATTCTAGATGCGTATCTAGTAGAAGATCCATAGGTCATTTTGAGGTGTCTTGATGTGATCTAAGACCAAGGATTCAATTGATAATTGAATGGATCTATAGAGATCAAGGATGGATTAAAATCAAGATTGGTTAATTCTCTTGGATTGGTTACTTCTTAATTCTGTTTTCTCTTCTTTAATTGCTTTCTATTTTTGTTGTTTAATTTCACAAACTCCTTCTCCTCTATTTATTAACCTCTTAATCTGACTTCATAATTAGAGTGATCTACGGGCTAAACCCGGTGTTACCTTATGCTGCAAGTAGTTTTTATAATTCGGTTATAAATTAATTTAAATTTGGTAAACTCGGCTGTTATCACTGGGTTTTGCACTTTGCAAATAGTTTGTAGGTTTTGAAGCTGCAACCACCCTTAACGTTGTTGGGTGTTTGATTTTCCAGCCAATTCTGAGGCTGTCGACAGTTTTCTGGCCAGATCTGAGGACGATGCACGATTTTCAGGTTGACATCTTTGTGGTTCAGGGGTTAAAGCATGGCTAAGCGAGACCTAGATGCAGTATGTCCACTAAGGACTGGAGCTTTAGTGACATTTCAATTGCAATGGTTTCAGTTTCGTTATGTGCAATCCGGTCCATTTTGACGCGATTTGGTGTGACCTAGTCAGTTTTGGATTTCAAAGTAGAGATTTTGGAGGCTTATGTTCAGCAAGGCAAGTAGTGGTGCCTTCTCCTTTGGAAAGGCTCTGTTTTTGTTTCTGAAAGCCTTTCGCAGCACTCCAGTTCTGATTTCAGGTGAACAACAACAACCAACTCTAGGTGCTAGTTAGAGGTGTTTGACCGAAGCCAGAAGAGGACCAACAAAACTCATAATGGCCAATAATGGAGATGCTACAATGGGGTGTGACCAGGATTGGTGACTTCCTTGAAGTGCTAGTTGGTAGTGAACAATGACAGTTGCGGGAACTATTATGAGTTTTTCAATGATTTTTCCAGTAACCTGTGTTTTAGATTTGATTTCTCAATATTTCTACTAGCTTTTTAGTTTCTCATGGCTGCGTTATTGCGTCTTCAGTTAGGGAGAAACACTAACATTATGTTGTTGGCTTCCTAATATGCAATCATCTGATTTGAGGAAGAGTAACAAAGCTAGCTTGTCATTGCTGACCACATTTGGGTGGCCGATGGTGCCACGTTTGCTTACAACCAGAGCGATGAGACTTAAGGAGTTCAAGTTGACGGTATCTGACAAAATTTGGTTTGGAGGCAGTGGCATTCTAGTTTATTGTTGTTCTGCCTATGTTTAGCCAGTTTAGTTGTTTGTCTGCCTTTATTTGGTTCTGTTTGAGACTTTGAAGATTATTATTCGTGTTTTTTCTTTTGTTGTTAAGGGTTTGTTGATTGATGACTTTGGTCACTAGTAAAGGACCCTATTTGTGTTACTAGGTGGTATGATACCCGACTCAGTGTTTCTAAGACTTAGTTGGAGGTTATTGTTGGGTGGTATAATATCCAACTCAGTGTTTTGGAAACTAGTTCGGAAGTCAATGGGGCCATTAAGGAGAAAGATTTAAGACTCCAATGTTAGGAATTTCAGGAACAAAAATGTTAGCAAGTGGCTTCAAACTCAAGAGGGGGTTAAATTGAGTTTATAAGAACTTTTCTCAAATCTTTCACAAAACACTTATATAACTTTTTTTTAAGCTATTAATTGATTGAAGTGAATAGATAGATGAGATTGATCACTTCACTCACAAATGAATAAGCCAAGATAGAGAGTATTCAAGCAAGCATATAAAATAAAAGCACAAAGTAAAGAGATAGAGTTGAGAAAAAGCACACACAAGAATTTATCCTAATTTAGCCACCCCTTGTGACCTACGTCTAGTCTTCAAGTGAACCACCCAAGATTTTTCACTAAACCTTCAAGCTTGAACAGGTGCTTGATAATCTTTACAACTGAGATCACTCAACACACCTATGGGATGCCTCACCCTTTGTGCTTAAGCCTCAAAACAGGGATAGCTCACCTTTTACAACTTTTGAGGGATACCCCAATCTCTTTACAAACAATGGGTATCTCACCCTCTTTACATATTACACAATGAATAGATTAATAGAAACTCTCTCAAGAGTGGATAATACAAATTGAAGCTTAGTGGATATCAATGATTCACACTTTTAAAGCTCAAAAACAAAGTATGATGGAAATGATAGAGAAAACACGAATTTAATGCTTAAGGATAATTTTTCAGATTGTTCTTCTCACCTTGATAAATGCCAAACAATTTATATTTGTAGCCCAAAGCAAATTAGAGCCATTAGGGAGTGGTTAGAAGCATTTAATGCTCTTAACAGAGCCGTTGGTCGTGTTTTCTGCTTTTCCAGATAACTGGTTATTGATTTCCAATAACTAGTTATTTGGTTAGGCATAATCGGTTATTGGAAAACAGCTAACTGATTATGACATGATAAAAAAGAATCCACACTTCTGTTTTCATTCAATAACCAATTACATAAATGGCCTAATCGGTTATTGGCCTTTTAAAAACATAAGAGGAGCTTTTGTTTCACTTCAATAACCGATTACACAAATGACCTAATCGATTATTGGCCTTTTAAAACATAATAGGTGCTTCTATTTTAGGCAAATAACCTGTTATTGGTTTGTCAAGAAAGCAAGATTTTCAAGGGGCTTTTCAATCAAAGATTCTTAAAATCTTTTCAAACTTTCTAAAACCATTTGCTCATAAATTTCACAAGTATAAATCATGATTTTGAAAAGCCATTTAAGTTGAGTAAGAAAACCAATAAATGAACTTAGTATGATTCTTAAAAAATACCTTTATATAAGATCTGAGACCTATATCGAAACTTGAAGCTTCTTGGTACTTGATCTTTGCATTTCCATTCCTTTCTTGTTTGTTATCATCAAAACCATTGCTTTAGTCAATGCCACTCATATTTTTCCCCCTTTTGATGATGACAAACAACTATTGAAAAAAGGTTAGTTCAAATAAATTGGAACTCACAAAAAAGTGTTAGAGACTTACTCCCCCTCTATTTTTCAACAGGTGATTAGTTCAGAGATGCGCAACTTCCCTTTAATTTTAGAATCTTAAGAACATTGAATTTGCACCTTGTTATTTACCTTTTCTTAAAGACTCATAAACTTGTCTCCTTTTTGTCATGATTAAAAAGATATATAATATAGATTTTGACAAAAAGACAAGTAACACAAAACCATTGCCACACAATAAATATGCAATCAACATTGTAGCAACAAGATAATCAAACTAGCATTACATTCATATTAACATAATATCCATTTCAAAATTTCCATTTCAAGATAAGCATTGTTAAGCAAGCTAGGATAATAAATATCATGCTCAAGAGATAAATCTTCAAAGGTTAGAGTCTAAAACATAATGATAAAGCTAAGATGGAAGGAAGTAATCCACTGCCTAAGTCCCATCATCCTCTGGTGGTGCAAGGCGACGTTCAATCCTCCCATGTGATCTTCCATAGAACTTAAGCAGTCATAGATGGCTCCATTGTTGTGCTCTGCATAGACACAAAGGTTTGGGTTGATAGGTTGCTGAAGTGTTTGATGTAGTGGGTGTGAGAGGAAGGTGTGGTGAGGTGTTTGAGGTAGTAGGTGTGAGGGGTTTGAGAGGAAGAAGAGAAAATAGAGGATGGATGTGTGTGAATGGTTGTTGTGTATTGTTTTAAAATTGGCCTCCTAATTGATTATTGGATCTTTATATTCAATTATTGGTGAACACGAAAAAGGCCCACGTTGCTGGACCCTTGAGTAACTGGTTAGATCATCAAGATAATCGGTTATATGCGTGTAGTAGTAATTGTTTTTAGAGCTTCAATAACTAATTATTCATCACATATAATCAGTTATTTTCATAAAAGGAAAGATCATAAGCTTCTGACTTTGTAGATAACCAATTAGAGGAATTGGATAACCAATTATTTGTGTTTTGCTTAACATGTTTGGAGCTACAATAACCGATTAGAGGACTCTTGTAATTGGTTATTTTTGTGATATAAAAGACCAGTAGCCTCTGACTTCAACTAATAATCAATTAGGGTCTTCTCATAATTGGTTATTTGTTAGAAGAAAAGCACCAACAGTCACTGACTTTGTGAATAATAGGTTAGGTACTTCTCCTAACCAGTTATTTGACTTGACAGAATATAAGATCACACTTCCCAACAACCAATAATTGGTTATTTGCTTTCCATAACATATTATAACATCACCAAAAATAGAGAAAACTTCAAGAATTCAATCCTTAAATCACCAACTCATGCCATCTTAAGAGTGATTTTAGCTTGACCTTAATTTCATCATGTCAAACCACTATGATTGTAACTTAAAAGCTAATTTTTCTTCTTCAAAAATACTAGAAACCAATTTCTTCGGCAAGAGCTTGAGATTGAGGATTTGGGAAACTTAAGCATGGATCAAGTACCTGCAAAACAAACTTGGAGGAAACTCCAATGCTAAAGTTAGTATAGGATTCAAAAGATATAAAATCAAGAATGTTATGCAACAAAAACATTATATATCAAGGCATTATGTAGCAAAGCCATTTAACTAAATTAAATGCATGATTGATCCAATAACTCAACAACAAATATATTCTCATTAAACATGTCATTTCAAATAAGGAGTATACTTTATCTAGCATATTAGCATATGTAGAAACACTTTCAAGATATAGAGATAGAAAAGTACTAGTTGAGGCAAGTTAAAGCATAAAATAAGTCTTCACTTATCCAAAGATTGGAAGTCCAAGCTTCTTGGAGACAAGGAATGGAGCTTGGAGTAATTTTTGGTCTTGTGCTTGAAGCAGCCATTTTTAAGATGCCAAAGTCAGCTCTTGGCCTTCAAGCACACCTACAACATGCTTTAATTTTTTACTTTTGGTATCTAAACTTTTTGGGTCTTTGTGTGTTTGTTTTTGGCAAAGTGCCTTTGGGGACCCAAACTATTTTAGTCTCTATCTTGTTATTGATATTCTTCCTTACATTAGAAGTTAGTGCACTATGTCCTTTCTTGCCACAATGAAAACACTTTATAAAAGGACTTGTTGATGTATTTGAGGGAACAAAGAAATTCTTGTAAAGTTTTTGTTGATTTTTGGGATTGTACCCTAAACTAGCCTTTTGAAAAATACATTTTTGTTTCTTAAGCAATATGTTTAAATTATCTCTTCCAAAAGTAAATTTTGAAAGAGTGTTTTTCAAATCTTCAATTTTCTTTTCAAAAGGTTTGCATGGTGAGCGAGAAAATGATGTAAATGCATTCTCAAGTGAATAGTATGTCATGCATGAAGAATTTACATTAACTAGTCTAAGAGTTTCATTCTCAATTTTAAGTTCATCAATTTCTTTGTTTAAAATAGAGATTTTGTTTTCAAAAGAGGAAATTGTTTTCTTGGATGATGAAACAAGTTTTGCAAGTCTCATAGATTCATTATGCAATTCTTCAAATGCATCTTGCAATTCATCATAGAAATGGGAAAAGTCAAAGTTTGAGGATGTTACCTCCATGTCATCTTCATCTTCCTCTTGTCTTCTAGCAATGAGACATAGATTGACTTTCTCATTGTCTGACTTATCAGTTGAGTCCATGTCATTAACATCAAAAGTTATGTAAGCTCTTCTTTCTTTCTTCTCCTTTGAGGATCTCTTCTCATATTTTTTCACTTTCCTTTGATAGATTAGACACTCCATCTTCATGTACCCCAGTTCTCCACATTCATAACATTTAAGAGTGAATGGGGTTCCTTCCCTTTTGTGATAGGCATTCTTTTGAGAAAAGGGAGGTATTCTTTGAGCTTCATTCTTGTTAAAGAATCTTCCAAATTTTTTTGCTAGAAGACTAAGATTCTCCTCATTTATTCTAAGTCATTTTTATCATCTTCATCATCATCAATTATGGAGGATGTGACTGAGTGCAATCCTCTTTTTCTTCTCGTCATGCTCTTCATTTTGATTGAGCCTATTTAGCTCTAATTCATGCTCTTAGAGCTTCCCAAATAGAGTGACTAGAGACATTCTTGATAAATCCCTTGATTCTGCAATAGCCGTTACTTTAAGTTGTCAATTTGTACTCAAACATCTCAAAACTTTGTTAATAAAATCTTTATTAAGAAAAGTCTTTCCCAATAAAAAAAGATGATTTGTAATATGTGTGAATTGTTTTTGCATTTCTTGAATGCTTTCACCTTGGTTCATTCTAAAAAGCTCATACTCATAAGTGAGAGTATTTATCCTTGATCTTTTCACTTCACTAGTACCCTCATGGGTTACTTGCAAAGTATCCTACATTTCTTAGGTAGATTTACAATTTGAGACTCTAAAGAACTCGTCATACCCCAAAGTTGTGGTAATTATATTTTTGGCTCTCAAATTGTATTGGACCTTTTTCTCATCATCATCGGTCTATTCATTTCTTGGTGTGTTAACTCTTACACCATTTACAACTTGTATGGGGACAAAAAGACCATTTTCAATAGCATCCTACACATCTGAGTCAATAGCTTCAATAAAAATTTCCATTCGTTTTTTTCAATAAGCATAATCATCCCCATTGAAAAAGGGAGGTCTATAGAGAGAAGAACCTTCTAAAAAACTATTTAAAGAAGTCATCACTTTCTCTTGAAGCTGCTAAGCTCTTTACACAAGAGCTTAGCTTTAATACCACTTGTTACCAAGTGGCTTCAAACTCAAGAGGGGGTGAATTGAGTTTATAAAAGCTTTTCGCAAATCTTTCATAAAACACTTATCTAACAATTTTCATTGAAGCTGTTGATTAATTGAAGTGAATAGATAGATAAGATTGATCATTTCACTCACAAATAAATAAGCCAAAATAGAGAGTATTCAGGCAAGCATATAAAATAAAAGCACAAAGTAAAGAGATAAAGTTGAGAAGAGCAAAATAAGGATTTATCTTGGTTCAGCCACCCGTTGTGACCTACGTCTAGTCCTCAAGTGAACCACCTGAGATTTTTCACTAAACCTTCAAGGTTGAACAAGTGTTTGACAACCTTTACAACTGAGAGCACTTAGCACACCTCTGGAATACCTCACCTTTTGTGCTTGAGCCTCAAAACAGGGATACCTCACCCTTTACAACCTTTGAGATATACCTCACCCTCTTTACAAACAAGGGATACCTTACCCTTTACAACCTTTGAGGGATACCTCACCCTCTTTATAGATTACATAAAGTATAGATGAATAGAAACTCTCTCAAGAGTGGATAATACAAATTGAAGCTCAATGAGTATCAAGGATTCGTACTTTTAAAGCTCAAAAACATAGTATGATGGAAGTGATAGAGAAAACATGAATTTAATGCTCAAGGATAATTTTCATATTGTTCTTCTCACCTTTATAAATATCCAATAACTTATATTTATAGCCCAAAGCAAATTAAAGTCGTTAGAGAGTGGTTAGAAGCATTTAATGCTCTTAATAGAGTCATTGGTCATGTTTTCTACTTTTCCAGATAATCGGTTATTAATTTCTAATAACTAGTTATTTGGTTAGGCATAATTGGTTATTGGAAAACATCTAACCGATTATGACATGATAAAAAAGAATTTTATTCAATAACCAATTACACAAATGGCCTACTCAGTTATTTGCCTTTTAAAAACATAAGAGGTGCTTCTGTTTCACTTCAATAACTGATTACACAAATGGCCTAATTAGTTATTGGTCTTTTAAAACATAAGATGTGCTTTTATTTTAGGCAAATAACCTGTTATTGAACTTCAATAACCAGTTATTAGTTTGTCAAGAAAATAAGATTTCCAATGGGTTTTTCAATCAAAGATTCTCAAAATCTTTTCAAATTTTCTAAACCTTGCTCACAAATTTCACAAGTATAAATCATGATTCTGTAAAATCATTTAAGTTGAGTAAGAAAACCAATAAATGAGCTTAGTGTGATTCCTAAAAAATACCTTTACACAAGATCTAAGACCTATATGCTAAACTTGAAACTCCTTGGTACTTGATCTTTGCATTTGCATTCCTTTCTTGTTTGTTATCATCAAAACCATTGCTTTAGTCAATGCCAATTACAAAAAACACAGCGGAAAAAGAATTCCCATGATTTTTTAGTTTACCTCTTAAAGCCAGATGAAAATGGTCAGTGCAAATCATCAGCAGTGCTACAACGACAGTGCCTCTACGTTATCCACACGAATAAACTCGCAAATGTCCAATGTCCATAATCTTAGAGTCTCACGTCTCTGGCACAGTGCTAGCTGCGAAGAGAAGAGAAACTTGTTACTCTCTCACTTATTGTTTCTGTAAGGTGCAGCTAGGTTTGGTAAAATGTCATCCTTGACAGCCTGCTAGCAGTACTATTTATAATAGTGACTGCCTTATGTGAGTGAGAGTAGTAGCAGGGTTATCTGTGCAACCTTGGACTCATCTGTTATGAGTTTGGCCCACAATAGAATCTCAGTCCAACTTAGATTCTAATTACTCCAATTCAATCTATTCTATGTGTGTGACTCTATAGGTTCTCATAACATTGGCAGTAATATTAAAATCTTATTTTAATATTTCAAGTACTGAGTAGTATCTAGCAACACATCACTGTTACCTAAGTAACGAGAATGACAGTGATTTGACATAATCTTTTCGTGATCAATGTTTTTTGTGTAGTTTAGTCCTTTTGTCCATATATCTAGATTGAACACAAGGCATGAAATGTGTCACCCTTGTAAAGTTCAATCTTCTGTTTCTTGATACTCGAGTAGACTTAGTAATAACAAATGAGATCAATATCTCATATTGATTCATTTGAGCATGGTCATGTATTTCGTAGTCTCACTCAATCAGGGAGCTTGAAGTTATTGCTCCTATTATGTACGAGGGACAAATCTCATCTAAGTCACTCACATCCCTCTGCATGATTTGTGATATGTCCAATAACCAACTTTATAATCATATTATTACAAATAATGTTTAGTGGCATTAAAACACACAACTCTTCATATAGGAATCATAGTGATTTCATGTCAAAGAACCACATACACCATTATCACTTTAAAAATTACTTATAACACCCATGTAACGATCCATGCAGCATTCTCATGATGGGTCAGTCCAATACATCATTACTCTAATATGTACTGATGTGAAGATTTGATATCTCATATCCATGACACGTGAGATGTGATCATTAGTCTATAAACATACTAGTCTCAATGCATTATTGTTGTCCCAATTAACAATAACACTTGACTAGGGACATTTAAGAATAGTGTTCTGATGTTATCCGATAAGATCTTACGATCAAGTCATTCACTTGATATCCTATGACATAAAATTTATTATTCTAAAGACTTTATTATGTTTACTATAAATAACACAATAAATGAAATGTTTCATGTATTAAATAAATAGCATAATACAATGTAAGTTAGTACAGTACTAACATCTAGAATAGGTCTCATTTGCTTAGGACATGTGCTGAGCAGAAACTAAGTTATCTACTAAGAGCATTGCCAAGGCTTTGCTATTCAGGGAGAGCACTAGTTTCCCTAATTATTTGTTGAGATTGACTGAGTTTTAAATGTTAGTGGTGTTCTTTGTTTTCAATTTTATGTCTTTATGGATTTTTTACTTGTAACAAGCATAAGTTTAGTAAGCTAAAGCTGGAGAGAGAGTGTTAAAAGATATTATGTTATTAATCTTAGTGTTAGTGGACTTAGGCTTATGCACCTAAGTATTAGTATAAATAGGAGTACTAAGTAATAAAATTACATCATATCTCATCTTATCAATAATATATTAAGTGTTACAGTATTAGTCATTTTCTCTCTTTTCTTTTTCTCTAAATCCTAATCCTATAATTCTTCAACAGTAATGTAGAATCATCCAACAACACAATCATGCACAGTGAGTGATTCATTAATTAATAAGAGTTCAAGTGGTTTCAGTTCCACTTAAACGGATTTACTCTCAAACTTATATGCAACTACATCTGTAGTTGTGCACAACAATATGTTCGTCAAATGCATATTATTAGGATAATATCAAGAAAAGAATAATATTAGTAATGTCTACAACTTATCATCTTATTCTATTAAATAACAAAACAAAATAGGTGGAAATAATACATTCTTATATGAGTATAAGTTGTGTTCGTCCAACTATTTCACCTTGAAGCTTTTCACGAACCCTTTCTCGCCCATTCTGAAACCAAGCAGGATTAGAATCCCAATCACTTAAGTCATCTTCTCTCCAATAGGGGCTCAAAACTACTCGCTCAAGTGTGTACAGATATTTTAGAACATTCATAGCAAACTCAATTTCATACCAGTTACCAACACACCCTCCCATTTCAATAACTTTGAGCTCGCTGTGAGGAAATATTCCAAAATCATTAATATCTTTCTGATGAGCAGAGAACATTGGATCAGCAATCTGAAAAGATTATAGTCATAATTGGAATTACTGTGAAAGCATATCAAAATGGTAAGATTGTACTAACGAATGAGAATCTAAATGTCTTATCTAAATCAATAACAAAAGATAACTATGATTATTGTAGCCTTGTTGGTGTGCCAAGTCTCACCCTCAAAATTCACAAAGATAATATGTTTGGTATGAGATTAAAAATGGAGGTGAGAAATTCATGGTTCAATTTTATTTGTAAAATTGTATTAAAAACTGATTCATGAATTTTTCACCTCTATTTCTACACTCATGCCAAACTGAGTCTAAAACGCTCAAAATAAAGCAACTGTCATTAACCTTGTTGACTCACCATAATTGAAAGTTTCTGCAGAAGAGGAGAAGCCCTAAGAATAGTCAAAATCCATAACATATCAAAACCTACCTCCTCCTCCTCCTCCTCCGTGAGTCCACTCGAAATGAGCAAGTTCAACTGCTTAAGTGTTTTGAACTGTCCAATACTTCTTAATGAAGTTTCTACCTGAACAAGGGCATGCAAAATTGTGAATAACATGCATTCAAATGCCAAATAAAAACATGTAAAAATATCTCATTGTACGAACAATTTATGAAACTCACCTCGTAAATTCTTACAAAGGTTCTCAAATCCAGAATCTCAAGCTGAGGAAGAGTTGCAAAGAGGGCAAGATTATTAGGTATTTCATAAGATTTGGGACTTGAACACTTGATGGTCTTCAGTAGGGGAGCATTAATGGACAAGGCCTCAAGACCAAATCCCGGGCAGTCCAGCGAAGTGAGTTTAAGGCAATCTAATGAACTCAATTTTACGAAACGAGTCCCAGACTGGGAATTGACTAAGCAGCATATAACCTTGAGATGGCATAAGGATGAACTTACTATCTTCAATAATGTTGATTTGAACCAACAGAAAAGCAATCTAAGTTCTACTAGTCGTAGACTTTTAGACAATAGGCTTGTAATCAAAGTTTCATCTACTTGTGCATCTTCAAGTACAAGAGATCTCAAATTCGTGAATATTGGGAAAATGTCAAAGTTGGCATCAGGATGAGGATGCCAAACAAGACAATTTTGCAAATGCATATGTGTTAGAGTTGAAGCACCACTAGACTCAGAAAATATGCCAAAGGGAAACTTGTATGGTTTGCGTTTTGAATAGCCATATACATAAGGTCTTCCTAAAAGGAGTAGATCAATTCTTCCAACTCCCTTAGCAACTGCAAAACTGATCCATTGATCAATAGTGCTACTCTGTTCACGATTTAAATAGAAATCCACCCTGAAAGAATCGATCTTTGTACCCTGAAAATTCTTCAAAAATTGATCAACCCGTTTCATAAATTCGCCCTTACTCAGACTCCTATCAAGCCTTCTATTCGTAATTGGATTAATTTCCAGCACATCAACAAGATATCCAGCTTCTAGCAATTCCTTCTCGCTTCCGAGCACGTTGTGGATATCAAAGTTTAGATCTCTCCTGAGAGACCAAAGCTTGCACCACCTTTTGGAGAGTATGCTTGTTTTCAACAAATCTTTCACAGATAACATTGATAGGATATAAGACAGGACGCAATCAGGCAATTCGCTAATCCTATCCATTTTACGCTGAGAAAAGGTTCCAAAATAAACAAGAATTTTAAAATTAGAATGGCTTGGAATTGCATCGAATAACAAATTAAGTCAAAGCACACAATAACAAGCAAGGATGTGTTCGTGTGTGCCTATGCAAATAAAAATAGATAAATAACATCTTTAGTCTTTAAGCAAGGTTTCACCTTACTTCGAGTCAAAAAAAAAAAAAAGGTTTCACCTACCATCAAAATTTCTTTTTTGTCTTCTGCAATTTGAAATGAAGTGAAATTAGAAATCAAGGTAAAGATTCGAAATTATATACTAAGAATCAACAAGTTGCATTGTCTAATTTATAGGTATCTGCAAATCATAACTGATAATTATGTTTTCAATGGCAAAATTGATTATGCATTTATTGATAGTAAATCTAATTCTTGTGTGACAATATTTATGGTGGGAAGGCATACTCACAATAAGGTTAGGGCTCGCAAGAATTTATTGCAAAGCAAAACCTACACATGCCATACGAAGATAAAAGGAGATTCTCTTTTTAGCAAAACCTTTTGCCCTTTAATTTTGACACTAGTGTTATTTCTGTGAGATATACAATAATATTTTATATTAAATAATACAATTCTTATTTTCTTACATTAAACAAAGAGTATATACATTTATTTTCACATTTCATCTAATATCATTTATTATACATATTTTTTTCTTATTATTTTCTCTTACTCAATCACATCCCTTAAAAAGAATGTAAATAGTAATACAACCCTAAAATCTTTTTCCTAAATAATAACTAACAACTCTATCCATGCGTTGCATGGCAAATATATATAAAATGATAGATAAAATTAGGGATGTAGTTGCTTAAAAAATATATTGATTTTATATGACTTACTTAATTTTAAATTGATTTAGCTGCTTGTTTTTATTTTACTCACATGTTTTCTTCAAATTTGTTAATAAATTGATTTTAACATTGATTTTAAATGCTCGTAAAATGATAGATAAAATTAGGGATTTAAATGTTTTGAAGAATAAATTGATTTTATACTACTCACTTGATTTTAAATTGATTCAGTTGCTTGAAAGAATAAATTAATTTTATATTACTCAGTTGATTTTAAATTAATTTTAAATACTGATAAAGTGATAGATAAAATTAGGGATTTAGTTGCTTGGAAGAATAAATTTATTTTATATTACTCACTTGATTTTCCATTGATTTAGTTGATTGTTTAGATTTTATGCACACGTAGAACTAAAACTTTTAATAAATTGATTATAAATTTTACACAAAGTAGAAATAAAGGCATGAAGATATGATTTATAAAATATTTGATTGCCAATTTCGATAATATTTAACTTTGGAAGATATTTGATGTACATAAATTTGATTTTAAATGCTCATAAAATGAGAAATAAAATTAGAATTTATTTGCTTGGTAAAATGATTTGATTTGATTTTACTCACTTGACTTTAATTTGATTTAGTTACTAGTTTTCATTTTAATTACACGTTTTCAATAAATTTTTTAATAAGTTGATTTTAACTTGATTTCAAATTGATTTTAAATGCTCATAAAATGATAGATAAATCTAGGGGTTTAGTTGTTTGGAAGAGTAAATTGATTTTGTATTACTCACTTGATATTAAATTAATTTAGTTTATTGTTTACATTTTCTTACACGTAGAATTAATTTTTTTAATAAATAAATTTTAAATTGATTTTACAAAAAAGGTAGAAATAAAGGCATAAAGATATTATTCTATTTAAAAAAAATTGATGGCTGATTTCGAAGATATTTAACTTTGGAAGAAATTTTATGCTAAAAAATATTATTTTAAATTCTCATAAAATGATATATAAAATTAAGGATTTAGTTGCTTGAAAGAATACTTTGATTTTTTTTATTACTCACTTGATTTTAATTTGATTTAGTTGCTTGTTTTCATTTTACTGCAATCTTATTCTAAATTATTGATTTGATTGCAAATTAATTTTAAATGACCATTAGCACCGAATGATTTCAATGAAACAAAGCAGCAGCTAATACTCATCCCATTATGGCTAATTCTTAAAAGCTGATTAATTATTTTAAAATGGCAACATGCGTTGCCTAGAACCATTCATTTATAGAAAGGCTTCCATTGTCGCATTTTTTATGCAATCCAATGCTGTAAAAATTTCAATTATGTAAAGGTTAGAAAGTGATGCTATTTTGATGCATTTGTGTACAACCTTTTACCAATCATAACTACATTTAGTTTTTTAGTATCGCAGTTTGATTCGATGAGATACAGTATGTAGATGCTTACCAGAGGGAGGAGAATGATGATCAGTATGTAGGCTCCCAAATGGTGTGGGCTGAGATATTAAAAAAACATTATAAGAGGATTGCTGGTGGATTGGGTATTACAAATGCCTAAACAAACCCTGAGAAATCAAATTCCAAAATAAACCGTAAATGGTGTGGGCGAAGATGGAGATTCTTACCAAATTTGAGACAACACTCCTGGGCAGACACTGCGTTTGATTGAGACGATGTAATTGCTGCTTTGTAGGTCGATCGAATGGGTGATCGAACAATGCGGTGCCGGCGATATATTTTACGGCTGAGCAATCAAAACAAACCATAAGGCACAACTGGATTGGGGAATACGAATTCCAGAACAAACCCAGAGAATAAGATATACCAAAATAAACCGAAAACACCATAGATGAACTTGTAGAGACTAACCTTTCTGAACTTGCTTCTAATTTCTAACTTTTTGAGCAAAATTCTCTCAGACATAGGCTTATGCATTATGTAATGTGCAATATGATCAGATAAACCATATTAAGATGATTTTTAATTAAACAAAAACTATCCTTTGGAAGAGCTTTGGTGTATATCAGCTCATTATTCTTTAATTTTCACAAACTTGAGTTCAAAGTTACATTTTTGGACATGATCTCTAATAAAATAATTTTTAATGTCTATATGCTTTGACCTAGAATGCTGAATGAGATTCTTAGCGAAGAGAAATTTTTAGGTGGACATGGTTTACTACGTCATTACTTAAGCATTCAAATCATTATTTGATACGTGTAAAAGTATTGTTAATGAGTGGTGTAATTTTATGATTGTTCCCATTACCTTATACATGTCAAATAATGATTTGAGTGTTTATGGTAGATCGTGTCCACCTAAGAATTACTTCTTAGCCAAATTGATAGCACTAGTATTATAACAAAAGAGAGGAATTTTGATATACTGATGATTGTAGTCTTCCAATTGATGTTTGAGCTACAAAAGTTGTGAACAATAATTAGATGCAGAGACATATTCATCTTCCATGGTTGATAATGTGATTGAATGTTGTTTTCTACTTCACCGAGCTATCAAATCTTTTCCAAGAAAGCTACAACAACCATCAGTACTCACTACAAGAAATTCGCAAATTAGCGAAGGACTCCCTCCCTAATACCTGAGCGTGGACCATGGCCGGACTATGGGGGCCCCACGAGTGTCAAGTGACTCGTTAACGCCTCCAAATTAACTATTGATCTCTTGGGGGTATGGCAGACTCCCGCTTCATATAAAGCACATATCCCATTATCCGGGGGACATTAAGACTTACCTTGACACTTAGCTATACTAGCTAAGCACCAAGCTGGAGGCAACATGACGAGGTTAAGCATATTTTAACATTACAAGTGTTGGACTCATCATGGTGAGGGGAACATAATGAAAAATAGAACATTCAAAAAAGGAAATTCTTTATTATTAACATTTCATAAATCGTCGACTTTACAAGAAAGACCTATAAGCTATGCTTATCCACGAGTGGCCACTTGAAGGAAACCAAGAAGGTAGCATGTAGTGTTGGGAATTGCGAGGACAAAGCGCAACAGTAAAGCAAAATTCTCACAAAGGATCCATGTGAAATAATATGTGTTTTTGAGTTTACCTCTTGAAGCGAGATGGAAAAACGATCAGACAAATCAAAAGCACTGCAACAACGACGATGTCTCTACGTTATCCACATGAACAGACCTACAAAATGTCCAACATCCATAGTCTTGGAGTTTGACCTCTTTACCACAGTGCTAGCTATGAAGAGAAGAGAAACTTGTCACTCTCTCACTCACTATTTCTGTCAAGTGCGGTTAGGGTTTGTAATGTATGTCTTGACAGCTCCTTAGCAATGAGATTTATAATAGCTGCTGCCTTATGTGAGTAAGAGCAACAACAAGGTAAGCTGTGCAATCCTAGACTCATCTATTATGAGTCTGGCCCACGATAGAATCTTAATTCAACTTGGATCCTTATTGCTCTAACTAAGTCTATTCTAAATATGCGACCCTATAGGTTCTCATGATGTTGTCAGCACTATTAAAATCTCATTTTAATGTTACAAGCAGTAAGGGGTATCTACCAACACATCGTTGCTATCCAAGTAATGAGAATGTCAGTGATTTGACATAACCTTTCAGTTATTAATGTTACCGTGTAGTTTAGTCCTTTGTCCAGATATCTAGATTGAACACAAGGCATAAAACGTGTCACCCTTGTATAGTTTAATCTTGTGTTTCTTGACACTCGAGTAGACATAGTAATAACAAATGAGATCAATATCTCATATTGACTCATTTGAGCATGGTCATGCATTTCGTAGTCTCACTCAATCAAGAGGCTCGAAAATATCACTCCTGTTATGTATAAGGGACAAATCTCATTTAGGTTACTCACATCCCTCTGTATGATTCGCGGTATATCCAATAACTAATTTTATAATCACATTGTTACAGATGACGTTTGATGGCATTAAAACATACAACTTCTCATGTAGGAATCGTAGTGATTTCAGGTCAAAGAACCACATACACTATCATCACTATGAGAATCGCTTATGACACTCACATAACGATCCATGCAGTGTTCTCATAGTGGGTCAGTCCAATACATCATTACTTTAATATGTATTCATGTGAAGACTCGATATCTCATATCCATGACTCGTGAGATGTGACCATCAGTCTATGCATATATTAGTTTTAATGCATTATTACCATCCTTATTAACAATAATACTTGACTAGAGACATTTAAGAATAGTGTTTTGTTTCTATCCAATAGGATCTCACGATCAAGTTATCAACTTGATGTCCTATGCCATAAAACTTACTATTCAAAGGGCTTTATTATGTATATCATAAATAACACAATAAATGAAATGTCTCATATATTACATAAATAGCATAATACAATGTAAGCTAGTACGATCAAAATAAATTGGCCTCTAGGGCATACACCAACATGCAGAGTTGATGATAATGATCAAGTACTGACCACGGCCACCTCAACGGTTCCTTAAGACATGAGCACTCATCTCCTCCCTCTTGAGAAACATGAGCAGAAAGCTTCACAATCCCATGCATCCAATTGCACACCTGTGCACCCATGGCATAGCGAGTGCCTCCGGTAACAAGCAAAAGGGTAGAGGAAAGAGAGCGGTGAAACCCCTCCATGCCTCACAGGAGCTACGACAGAAACAATGAATCCTTCCGGCAAGCGCAAGAAGGTTGCATGTAACATCTTCCCTAACCTAATAGTCATAGTCAGGGTTATAGAAGCTTAGTAACTCCGGTATGAGTTATCCGTTAAATCGGGTAACCTTTTTGATTAGTTTGAACGTAATTCTATAACATTGAATACAAGAAAATAACTAAAGTTTCTGCATAAACACTTGATATAATGGAAACAAACATGGAAAACTTATTTCCTAGTTATAAATGATTGATAAGATTTATAGAAAATTTGGGAGAATCAACTGACACAGTTTGGTATTTTAAGGATACCAAAGAAGAATTAATAAAATAGTTATAAAACAAATAAGTAACTCAGAAAATTATCAAATTTCATGGAGATGACAAGATATAAGAATATTTTGGTATAAAATACCAACTAACATAAATATCAGTAAGCAAATTTACCTAATTCATAAGTTTAACTTAACTTGGGACTGAGTAATGAAACTTCACTAAAAAATAGCAGTATACATAAAATTATGGAAAAATGAATGTAAGGACTAAGTTGAGTTATAAATTTTTTTCATAATACTTATGGTAACTTGAAAACTCAACTTTAGAAGATTAAAATGTATTTAATAGATCCAAAAGTTCCAGCATCGTAATATTTGCTTTATTTTGACCAAATCCACCGAGAGATAACTCTCCCAATTTCTCTAGAATTTTCTCCATTTGTGGCATCCTTCTTACGGCTGAAAACAACCCAAAATTGGGCAGAAAAATAGAGCAAAAATAGACCCCCTTATACGGCTCCTTCATGCACTCTTCAACTCCATTTTTCTTTTATTTTTCAACTCCAACCAAGCTTAATTTCACTTCTCTTTATCATCTTTATTTTCTGTTTGAACGTGGGCAGCAGAGAAACAAAGAAAAGAGGAAGAAAATAAGGGGGAAACAAGAGGGAAAAAGGCAACAAGAGCAAGGAGGAAACAAAGACAAGAAAAGGAAGAATAAAGAAGTAACAAACTAGAGGAGCTAAGGTAAGGGTTTCTTGCTTTTGATTCACTCTTTCTTTCCTACTATTTTTATGATAAAAAACTGGTCCTTGCTGCCCTTGAATGACCGCAGCTGGACCATGAAGGAAAGGCATGAAATTTCCTTGTATTTGGTGGTTTTAACTCATACTTGTATCAAGTTCTTTTCTTTGATGAATTATTGAATGAAAGACTTGAGAAATTAGTTGTATTTTTTGTTATGTGTGACTCATGGCCATAGCTGAATTCACACTTCAAAATTTGTGTTTCATTTTCCTATTAGTTGTTATGTTGTCTTTGTGATTGATTTAATGAAGTTTATGATCAAATTGTGCATGGATGTTGGCCATGACTGAATGCCCTATTTTTGGGTAAAAATTTTGTCACTTTATTACTTGAAATTATGGTTAAAATTGTGATTGATAATGATGACAGAATGATGCCCTAATTATGGTTGAATTTCAAATGCATTTGTGCTTGAAGTTGAGGCTTGAATGATGATTAACAACTAAGGCATAGTGCTGCCCAATTTTAACCAGATTTGTAGTGTATATGTGCATGATATTTTGACTTGAAATATGATTTAAAAACATGGTAAAAGTCTGCCCTATTTTTGACTTAAGTATTGATGTTTTTGTACATGAAAATGTTGCTTGGATAATGAAGAATAGGTCATGGCAGAGGTTGTTTTGAAGTGACCATGAGTTGTGTGCATAAGTGCCCTACATTGGTGTTAGATGTTGATTATAAATGCTAATAAAGTATTGGAACCAATACTTAAAGATTGGATGTGTAAATGTCATTGATAAATTAAGTTTACTAGTTAAGAGCTTTTGAAATATGATGAATGACATAGAATTGTACATTAGATGTGCAAAAGAAATTGTATTGCTTCTTGATTTGTCAAGTTGAGCTTGAATGTGAATTTGTATTACTTCTTGAATACAAAGTTGAGTTAAGCACTTTGAGTTTGCTTTGCTCCTTTAATTCTTTAAGGTTGATCCATAATGGTAATTATATTATGTCTAAATATCAGTGCTCATAGGATTTGTGTTTGAAATGATTATGAGAATGTTATTCTCAATTTTATGAGTACTCCTTAAATTTGAATATATTTGGCTTTAGTGGATTTTGGAGTTTATCCTCTTTGAGGGAAGGGTATCTGAAATTCCATTAAAATTATGGAGATAAACCTTTGTGACGAAGGGGTTCCTATATTCTTAAAATTCATCACTAGTTTTCTCACAGGCCTAGTTTTCCCTCATGTATGTATATAAGGATACTCAAGAATAGTTCTGTGTGACATACATAGTAGTGTCATGAATAAGTTGTAGTGTACCGACCTTAAAGTAGACTATTCCCTAGTTGGTGGTAGTGAGACCTACCTTGATTATATAGAACATAGGTTATGTGAGTGACCCTTACTGATTTGGTACAATATTATGAGTTCTATGGGAATTAGCACATGAATAAATGAGCACTGTAAAGAATATATGCATTTAATGTTATGATTTGACTTTGCTATATTATGTGAACCATTATATGAAATTAAGATTATGACTCTTGTTTGATAACTATTTTCTGAAGTTAATATGAATAAAATGTGTGTTGTTGAATAATAAGTATTTTGGAAACTGTTAATAAATGATATTTTGTTTTAGGAAGAGAAAGGACCTGATTTGATATTTTTGCCACCTTTCTAGTATATAATGTATTTAAGTTTTAAATATGCTTTCCCCCGAAACAGCTAGAAATATTATGATGGCACTATTTTAAATTCTATTACTAAGAATTCTTAGAATTCTCACACCTTTCTGTTTGTATTTCTATAATATTTCCTGGTACGCGTATTTCAGATGGCAGTCAAAGGAAGAAGACATAGAATATGTTTTGATATTCTCGTGTACTTATGATGTATATTTAATATGTTATAACAAAATATATAATTATTAAGTACTGTAATGTAATCTGTATTTTGTACTTATTCATATATGTATGTTATATTAACCCTCAGAGGCTCATATTTTGAGCAAAATTATATAAATCTTATTATAAGTTATTAATTAGTTTACGCAACGTACTTAATTTTAATTACTAATGCGTAATTTCGGATACGTATATGGAAATGAAATTAAGAATGTTACATTGCACACTCTTCCGTACGCTTAGAAAGAAAGGCTTTTATCGTACAGAGACGTGTTGATCAAGCACACAGAGCAGTTACTTGGCCCTCACCTCGCCATTACACATGGAGAGAAAGGCCTCCACCAAAAAAATATGTTGGGACAAAGGAAACACCTTTAAGAATTTAGACAAGAAGCGAAAGATGATTTTAGAAATAGACAAGGCTCTCAACATGCTCACAAGAAGCTGGATATGGACCATTCTTTAGAAAGAAGCCACTATCAAGCACAACCAGAAAACGAAAGGGACAGATGATAACCCTACCATAAACATTCCCTATTTATAGAGAGAATAATGCATTTTGATTGACTCCCAAAAAGGCAAACCAACTGCATGTTTGAAGCCATGTCTAATTGTTCCTCTCCTATGACTAGACACGTGGGTAGTGGGTAGTTGGGAAACGGAGTAGAAAACTGTTATCCTCATTAAAGCGATTTTAGTTCCTAATAAATTCAAAGCAACAATTTCCAAACAAGCACAGACTGCTACAAACCACATATTAAAGGCTGCTAAAAGGACATTAAGCCCTGAGAGTAATAAAGTCTTTACCCCGTTTCAGGAAACACTCAACAGACCTCACGAATTACACATGGGAGCAACCTATTACATACCCCAGACAATGAAATGATGACATAAGTAGAGCAATCCAACTCGGATTCTGGCCTTACTCATTGATCCTGGGGGTATATTGTGACACATTATGGACCTCAACTCTTTGGAAGAAACATCGCGAGATCCGACGTTAACACTGACTAGGATCCCTTTGTCCATTGCTTGTCATGTGCTCCTATCAAATTCGAATACTTTGACACTTAGTTTTCCCATCTAAGCGTCAAGCTGGGGGCAACTATTCTGGACAGTGATCCGAGACACTAGTTTAATGGATCAACCCAGCATACATCCAGCCTGAGTCTGCTGTTGACACCCCAATGGGAATTCACTCGTGGCACATTGTTGAGACCCCAACACAACTGATGTCGAACCACGACATTGTGTAGTAGTAACGTTATCGCAAGATTTATGCAGTGGATAAATCTCACAAATATATGTAACTGTCAATCATGATCTTGCGTAATAATAACGCCCATAACCACCTTTGATTGCTCATAATTACAGTATCAACATTCTGATTTTATAGGGATCCTCTCCAACAATTAGGGAAATGCATTTTCTTATTCACCATCTATAAATATCATACTCAATTACCTTCAATAGATAACTATTACTTTTTTGCTTAAACCATACTTGTATACAACTTGACTTGAGAGTTGAAATTCCTTTACAGGTACTAACCACTCTTATTTTAACATGCTCCACTATTGTCTAAGGAAGAAAACACCTGTATGTATCTATTCAGATATACTTCAGTATTTACTCCTGGACAATTTTTTTTTAAAAGTACTTAATACCCATCTTGCTTGCACTATAAATAGTCCCAAAAATAGGTTGATTACCTTGTTCAACCAAATTCCTTCATTTGTCTCTATGTAATTGCTGAATGCTATGATGGGGACTACGCTCTCTAGACATTTCCTTTTGTACTTTGTTGTTTGCTATTTTTGGGTCCCCTTTTTTTTAATAATAAAAAAAAAACAGCCACACGCACAGAAAAAATGAGGTCAACAAAACGCGGCCTTACCAGGATGTTATCCATCATCATAACACAACAACCATCAACCTAAAGTATTCATACCACCGAGTCTCTCTAACGTGACCAGTCCTTTCTCATTAAACCATCAATTCACTATGAAAAAAATATGCTATTCTTGACAAAAATAATACATTCCTGACACATTTAATTTCAGCTCATTGTCAAAACAAAAAAAAATCAGTTCTGTTAAAATAAATTATTGGAAAATTAAACAAGAGATATTATTCTTTACTAAATAATCAATTTGATAAGGTGAACACAGAATTGTATTTTATTTTAATCTGAATATCAATTTTATAAAGCCTCAATATCAGAAAAAAGATTGGGTTGAGAAAATCCGGAGGATTCTTGTTCAACACTATTCCCTCCATTTTTTTTATCCGTATTTATTATTATACAAGAATTAAAAAATCAATAAATTGTTTCAATAATAAGTAAAAATAATCACATTTGATTAAATTATCCATAATTGAAATATTCAAAATATTATTATTAATTTATTAATATTTTCTCTCACTTATTAACACTATGAATAAATTAGGAAAAAAATAATTAATACTTTATTGGTTTTATAAAATGACAAATTAATATAAAAAATTTCTAAAAAAATAAAAATAAAATAAAAATGAAAGGAGTAAATTGTTGTTCTCATTAATTGCTCAAATCTTGCTAACTTTTTTTTTTTGCTACCTTGATAACTCAATTAATGCTGGAAGAAAATATTAATTCGATTCTTTGGATATGTAATCGAATTAGAAACCGTCAGACTAATAATTTACTTAGTCACATATATTGAGAAAAAATATTTAAAAAAATTGGCAACAAAAGTAACCTTACAAAGGTTTTAAAATGTGAAGATAAAATTTATTACTGTTAGGATTAATTTTTTTTTTGGAGCATCGACTTAATATTCATTTTTAATTGTACTTATCTACATGAATATAATTTCTTTTAATCACCAAAAAGAATAAATACAGTTTCTTATTTGGTTATTTAATTTAATTTTATCTTATCTTATTGGTTGTTTATTAAACTTTTGTAATGAATTATCCAAGTCCATCCCGAGTTCATGTAAAAAATATGTAAGCAAGATAAAAAAAGACTTAACAATAAAAATAAATATTAACAAATTTAAACTCAAATAACAATGAGATATATGATAGAGTTAGCAACTTGAGAACAATGTGGGTGAAATTTATCTGTAGTGTATGAGTTTGATTCTTATTAAAAGCACTTAGTACCATGATTACATCATCATAAACATGAGCCTGAATTAGTTCCACACCTAAAAAAGTGTAAAGACACCTCTTGAAAAGCAAAAAAACAAAAACAAAAACAAGTATCACAAGTAATTGCTTGTTACTATTTTTTTATTATATATAGGAAATAAAACAAAAAACAAAAAACAAAACAAAAACTAACTCAGAAACTAAAACGCGTCAAGCACTATCCAAAATAAATAAGCTCAGTGCCACTGGTGGTTGCTCCAGGCTGCCTAAATGTGAGTCTGAAGAAATAATGATTTTGATAGTGATTAATTGCTTGATAGTTTTTTGTTTTTGTTTTGCTTGATAATGATTTTGAGTGTAAATTATGGATTGATTATGATTGTGAAAATACATTCATAACGAGATTAGTTCTAATTGTGCATTCAAAACTCAAAATTTAGGAAATTTGATAGTAGAGAATTGATACCCATCTTGTTTGGGCTACAAGTAACAATAAAAAGGGTGTCAAATTCTACCAGTAAAATCACCGGACGTATCTCGCCCAGTCACCCAAAAGGCCATACCACTTTACCAACACGTATTCATCACATGATCACAACACAATCACCATCAACCAAAAGCACTCATAGTAACCAATCTCTCTACCATAGGTCATAGCACCATCAATCCCCTGTGACACGAAAAGCTATTATTGACAAAAAAATAATACACTGTTTTTCCTTTCATGAGAAATTAAGGGTAAATATATAATACGTGTAATGAAAAGAATATATATATTGTGTAAACAAAAAACAAAAAAAAATCTCGATGATAAGAGAATAATAATTAACTAGTATATTAAGAATACAATTCAATACACGTCTAGGCTATTTTCTTCACATGGGCAAAAAAAGGACAAGAAAAGAAGAGATAGGTAAAACAAAGACGTTAATGATCAAAAAAGGTAACTAAAGATGCTGATCATGCTTTGATCTCAGTTTATATATATGTGGTATGACAATATGACTGCATATTATAACTTTTCTTTCAAGAGAGATTACTTTTCTTTCAAGAGCTAGCCATGGATGCTTCGTCTTCTACAAACTCTCCCTCAAAGAAATACCTGGATGTCACTGTGAAGAATAGAAGGGAGTTGAAGGCCGCCCGAAAGAAAATCAAAAGCCACCCTGAAGGAACCATACTCCGCATTTTCATTCCCGATGATGTGAATTCGAATGTCAAAGGAATCCTCGTTCAAAAGGCTTATAACCTTGGAATAGAAGTACTTTTATGGGATCCCGAAGAGGCTAAGGTGGAGGATAGCTCATAGCTGTGATGAACCCATAGACCACAGTGTGTACTAGTCAATATAAGCTTATACATACAGGTAAATATATTAGCAAGAATTTAGTAGTAAGAATAAAATAAGCTCATACAAGTGTGTTAGAGAGTAATACATAGCAAGACTTAATAGTTAATAGGTCTTGTAGTTTTAAGTCCTTCATATTTGACTGTCGGGTCTTCTGATGCATGTATATGTATATAGCAAGATTACGGGTCTTGTATAGGTCTCTATGTTTGGCTATCTGGTATTATAATTAATGAAAATTAATACTTTATAGATTACAGTTTCTTTTTTGTATTTTTGTTTTAATTTTTTTTTTCAACCGCATGAGAATCGAAAATATATTGGTAAGTCTAAGCAGATGTCAAGATGAAGACAAATTAACAAGAATTGAAAATTTATTGCTAAGGATATACATGTTTACAGTTATATTTAAATATTAAATATTATGAAATATTAATACTTAAATAGTTGATTCCTTATGTCAATTGTCTTCTTTTATTTATTTATTTATTTTCTTGTAGGTAATTTTTTTTTCCAAACTACAGAAACAAGAGATTTTTTTTATTAACATTAAACATTAGATATTATTCTTTACTAAATAATCAATTTACCCCAAGAATGCTTGAAGACTTTAAACACGTGTAATCGTAAGTTCGATTTTTGACATACGCGTGGAAAAAAAAGCGAATGAGAAGAATCGTCTTCTACTTAAACTAACAATCTCAGTAGCCTAACAAATTAGTCTTTCGCTTTTCGGACGGAGAGATACTATGGGAAAGAACCAAAAAATTCACCTCAAGAATTCGGAGAATCACCTACACCTACGATTTATAACGTTCGGTTACGCTCGCGGCTTGTAAATACTAAAGGGAATCGATTTCTATTAATACCTCGCTCCACCAATTTCCAATTTTCTCGTGTGAATCTCCACAAAATCATTAATCATTTTTTCAAGAAATTGAAATTGAGTAATCTTGTATCTTCTGCATATTTACCTCTGGGATTTCTCTTTTAATGATTCTCAAATATCAGTAGTGTGTCCTCTTTTTATCAGGTTAAATAAGAAAATAATCATCTTATATTTTTTTAAGAGTGTAAATATTATTCATATTATTTTTAATAAATATAATTGAATAAAAAAATAAAAAAAAATATGTATAATAAATAATATTAAATAAAATATAAAAAAAATTATATATACTATTTAATATAAAAATATAAGAATTGGGTTGAATAAGGTATGAGGTTATTTTTGTAACTTCAGTAGGTTTTTCCAAGATATGGAATTGGACATATTGAATTTTTTAACTTAGATTCTACCCAAAATTAATAAATGCTAGCGACATTCAATTTTTCGGCTCAAACGACTGAGCTGGTCCTACAACTATAACGACAGTAACCAGCACATGGGCTCAATACAAGGTTTTTTTTTTTTTTTGGCCCTTTGTGTTTGTCTTTAAATTTGGCAAAGAAAGCACTAATCTGTCGAAGCATTTCTAAGGACATTTTGAGAAAATTAGGACTGCTACAGAATTATTTCATTTTAAAAGTTGGCTAAAGTTGAAGTAAAGCGGTTTCTGTGGGTTGCACGATACTCTGCTTAAAGATTCCTTCAATTTCAGTCATCTAATTCACAATTGAAACTTTGATCATATATCATTTGTAAAGGCTTTTTTTTATATATATAAAAAAAAAGAAATTATAGTATGATGTACGTATATGTATTAAGCTGAGGATAAATTAATTAAAGATAATGGTAATGGGATGGATAACGTATACATGAATAATTTGAACCAAGCTATATATATAAGTAACTAAATTTATTCATTTTTTTTCACAAAAAAATATTCATATTTTTAAAATTTGAGTTTACATATCTACTTAATAGGAGTAAAAATAATTTAAAAATAGTTTAAATATGTTTTTTGTCTTTAAAAAATATAATAATTTTTTTTATTTTGGTTCTTCTTAATTTTTCCTCCAATACCTCTCCATCAAGTCTTGCAAGATGTATGTTGTTTCTATGGTTGACCCCACATGTATAAAACTAAATTAATTCTTTGAAATATAAATCTTTTTTTTAATCTCCTTATGACTCATGAACACACATTTGAAGTATAAGACTTTAATGTTAAGCACACATTTCTGGATTGTTGCTGAGACCTATAATGAGTTCTTATTTGAAAAGAACATAAGGAAACACAATAGTGATGCTGCAGATTGCCTTTTGGCTCAACATATCGGGGCTAGACACACTGCTGTACCCTGCCTGTAAAAGTGATCATGCTACCAACAATGCCCATGAAGTGGCGGCAAATGTGTTAAAACATGTAGGCTCTTTGTTTCTTATATGAATTATAGTTGCATCTTCTAACGCTTGGGATGGAGATAGGAACATAAACGAAAGAGTAATAAATCATCAAATTGCAAGTTGGTATATGAAATGATTGCAATGTATTAAGATTGGTTTGTAATTAAATGAAAGCTTACAAAATACTCAGCCATATACTTACCACACTCCAATCAAAGGAGAGCTTACAAAAGACTTAGTCACATTACAAAGTTCTTAGTTAAAAGCACAGCCCTATACTACTAATGCAATAATTAGACACTCAACTAACATTACATTGAAAAATGCGTAAGACAACAACGGAAGCTTCAATGATCCAACACTTGCATCAAGAGTCTTCAACTTGTTCTTCAATTTGGACATGTCTTTCTCCATGTCTTCCTTCCACCTTGACCTATTATTCTTCAACTGTTGCACATCACCTCGTTCAAACCATAAACACCACCAATTCGGTTGCAGCCACCAATTGAGATGGATTTGCCTTTGTTGTTGACACTTTGATCTTTCACATTTGCTTCTCCTATTAGTGTATCTCAGCCCCACTGCACCACTTTCACCAACACTAGATGAAGCCATTATAGGTCCTATTGATTAGGCATTTCAACAAACAATATGTGAGCATAATATTCTCCTTTGTATAAAACAAACAAATACAAATATAACAAGTCATAGAAGGATGGGAAGGAAATAAGAAGGAGGAAAAACATAAAACGAATTGCATTACCCCTTAGCATCACACTCTGCCAAAGGGAGCCGCCAGTCTCATCCCACCACTCTCGTCAAAGGAGCAACATTGATGAGGAGATCAGAATTTGAGTAAGGAGGCTTTTGAGTTAGAAATTAGGGATTTATTTCAATTCTATAAACCTAGATCAATTATAGATACAAAATTATAGTATATTAAACACATTGTATTCAAGAAATAAATCAAGAATGTGTACCTGGCATGATTCTGTATCCATTGTTGTTCAGTAAATGGATCAAGAAGAAATCGCGTGTGAGAGAAAAATTGCCCTCTACTTAGTAAGTTTTATGTACGTGTTAAAACTATCTAATGGGGAAGTCAGTTTATTTATTTACTAGATGAAAGTAGGGATCTCTCAACAGGTTATCAAATGAACAGCTCAACCTATCACGGGTCACTCACAATATAAACCCAATTACAATATTCATAAATTGACAAAGTGCTATATTATAAATCATAATTCCATAATTAATATATATTAATGATTTAAATAATATTTTAATTATTGATTAATGCTAATCCACGTAACATATATATTTGAATTAAAAATTCAACAATTCTTCCACTTGGATAACATTAGTCAATCATTAAAATATAAGAATAATTAAGACTAGAATACCAACTGTGGTCAAAACACATGTCAACCAATAGTCTAAGAAACATAAGCTTTAACGCTGCAGAAATAGTATCCGATAAGGAAGTAGATCATATATGTTAAATGCTCGTATTTCACATAAAGAATAATGAATATGGAAAAACATAATTAATTAAGAGAAATATGCAATTAATCCAAGAATGGTCTAAGTATATGAAAATGCTATAAGAGATATGATAATAAAAGTGACGTCATCTTATACATATCTCATAAGAATGACAATAAGTAAATATAAAATTTTAGACTCCCACTAACCCAAAACATCAAAAGACTTAACTAAACCCATATGAGCTACGTGATTCTAAAAAGCTCCAAAAGTTAAGCCTTTAGTTAGTGGAACTGCTAACATGTTCTTTGTAGCAAAATGTTCAATTCAAGTATGAAACTCCAGAATTTTCTCTCTAAAAAATAGATATTTAATATCAAAATGCTTTAAGCGAGAAGAGCTTCTGTTGTTTTGAGAGAAATGCACAGCTACAATATTGTCGCAATATATCACAAGTAGCCTAGATATGCTTTCAACAATATGAAAGCCAGAGATTATGTTTTTCAGCCACATGGCTTGACAAGTAGCCTCATGGCAAGCGACATACTCTGCCTCCATGGTAGAAGTAGTTGTAAGAGTCTGTTTGATACTCTTTCAAGAGATAGCTCCTCCTACCATCATAAAAATAGAGCCAGAAGTAAACTTTCGGTCGTTAAGACAACCTACGAAATCAGAATCAGAATAACCAATGACCTGAAGTTGATCAGACTTCTTATATGTCAACAAATAATCTTTCGTTTCCTGCAAACATCTCATGACCTTTTTCAAGGATTTCCAATGACCCAAACCTAGGTTGCTCAAGTATCTCCCTAAAGCATTAATAGCAAAAGTAATATCGGGACGAGTACAAACTTGAGCATACATTAAACTGCCAACAGTGGAAGCACATGGAACTTTTTTCATTTCACCTATCTCTATATCATTTTGAGGACATTGGGATTTAGAGAGTTTATCACCTTTTTGAACAGGTGCAACACATGGGGAGCAAGAATGCATGTTAAACTGCTTGAGGATCTTTTCACTATATCCTCTCTGAGACCCAAGAATACCACGTGACCCATCGCGGTAAATCTGGATGCCTTAAACAACTGAAGCATCACCAAGGCCCTTCATATCAAAGTGGCTACTCAATATCAGTTTTGTTTCAATCAAAAGTTTAACGCAACTACTAGCAAGAAAAATATCGTCGACATATAGAATAAGAATTATAAAATTGCTCCCACTAGTCTTTAAGTAAATGCACTGATCTAAGACATTTTCTTTGAAGCCAAAAGAAGTGACAACCTGATCAAATTTCAAATACTATTGCTTGGATGCTTGTTTCTGTCCATAAATGGACTTTTTAAGTCTGCAAACCAAATGCTCCTTACCTGTTTCAACAAAACCATTAGGCTGAATCATATAGACGTACTCGACTAGATCTCCATTCAAAAAAGTTGTCTTCACGTCTATCTGGTGAAGTTCTAAATCAAAGTGAGCTACCAAAGCCATAATAACTCGAAATGCATCTTTTGTAGACACCGATGAGAAAGTATCCTTATAATCAATGCCTTCTCTTTGACTATAGCCTTTTGCTCCTAGTATAGCTTTGTACCTCTCAACTCTACCATCTAGACTACGCTTGGTTTTGAAAACATATTTGTACTCAACGAGTTTGCAACCAACTGGCAACTCCACGAGATCCCAAACAGTATTATGAGACATAAAAGACAATTTATCATGCTTAACATTTAGCCAATCAGAAGCATGAGAACTAGAGATTGCCTCCTTAAAAGTGATAGGATCGGCGTCATCATGGAGATCAAACTCGTGCTCCTGAAGATACACTACATAGTCATCTGGTATAGAAGGCATGCATACTCTATGAGATTGTCTTAATGAGACTACTTTAGCAATGTCATCTGGTTCCTGTTCATCAGCTGGTGTTGCCACTACATCATCTTCTTCTAGAAGAGCCTGATCGTTAATATGATTAACTAGAACCATGATATCTGTAGGAAGTGAAACAGCCAGTACAAGAACTACGGTCTGATCTTCTTTAAGAGTAACTAGTCTTGGTATATGACTCCCACTATCCAAATCATCCTCAAAGAATATCACTCAGTCAGACTCGATGACTCGCATGAAGTGAGAAGGACAATAGAATCTACAACCTCTAGAGCCCATGCAGTAGCCAATGAAGAAGTCACTGATAGTCTTAAGATCAAGTTTCTTCTACTGAGGATTATAAGGTAACTTCTGTCTTACAACTCCATACCTGAAAGTGTTTCAAAGTCGACTTCCTTTCAATCATCAGCTCATAGGGAGTTTTTGGCACAGACTTGCTAAGTACTTGATTAAAAATGTACACAATAATCTTCAAAGCATCTCCTCAAAGAAAATATGGAAATGACGAATGGCTCAACATGCTTCTCACCATATCCATAAGTGTAACAATCTAATATCTGTGCCCTAGTATATCTAACACATACTTGGATAAGCAGTATTAGTCATGCTACTTCTAACTTAATCATCAAGTAATCCATAACATTTAAAACAAATAATTATGGAGAGTTATAATTAAAGTTATAAATATAAACTTTATACATACAACTTTTACATTTTCAAAGCAAATATAAATTAATACATAAGTTTTGAATTAAAAACATAAAACTAAACTAATTTATTTCTTCTATTATCTTTATCCTCTTACTCTCTTGTAGGGTCTTGACCTGCTAACCATGAAACATAAAAAGGTGAGAACATAAAATTCTCAGTAAAAACATATATCTCATAGTATTAAAACTAAATATATACAGAGATGTATTTCTAAACTAAAACTCGTATATGTAACTTAATTATACTTAGGAATTGTATTCCTTCATTTGACATTAAGCCTACTTATCCTCGGCCTGACCTAGGATATGTTCATCCTTAGTCTAGCCTAGGATATACTAATCCATAGCCTGACATAAGATTTCTCATCCATAGCCTAGCATAGGATATACTTTATTTCTATGGATCAACCTTTTTACATAAGGGTTCCATCTCTATGGATCAACCTCTTTGCATAAGGTAACCATTACTAGGGCTCAACCTCACTAGCATAAAGGAGCCTATTCACTTGGGTTCAACCTTATTGCATAAGAGAGCCAATACACTAGGGTTTAACCCATAGGGGAGCCACTTGCTAGGTTCAACCTATAGGAGAGTCACTTGCTAAGTTCAACCCATAGGGAAACTACTTACTAGGTTCAACCCATAGGGGAGCCACTTGCGCTAACTAGATCCTATGACACTCAAATCTTATCAACTAGGTCCTATGGCGCTCAACTATTGTTAACTAATCCTTATGACATTCAACTCTAACTATTAAAAGAGTTACTAGCATTCATAGGGCTCAAAACATACCAAAAACACCTCAAATATTTCCTAAAAAGGCTGATTTTCAATATTGCACCAAATATGCATCATAACTTCAGAAATTTTGAAATTTTATGAGCATATAACCCTTTTTCATATCTTTCCAATGCCATAAACCTTGCTTCATTTGGCTAAGTGTAACCAAAGTTATGTGACATTTTGCAAAGGCCAAAATAGGGCATTCTTTAATTTACCCGTTTCTGACCTGACTTTAAATTGAAACTGGGAACAAACTACATATGGGATAATTCTGAAATTTTACAGGCAAGAAGCCTTACATGTTAGCTTTAAATTGGTACTAGTTTCATATCCATACGATATCGGAGCAAGAAATTATGCAATCTGGTTTACTGGCTGCCAGAATGCCTTTTTTCTGCAGAATCTGCCTTGGATTCAAACAGAAATTGGTACTGATTGGCTTGCTCAACAATTCTAAAATTTTTACCACATGAAGCCTTATGTCTCAGCTTTCAAATGACACTTGAATTAGGCCCATACAATGTCTGTAGCTCAAGTTATGCAACAAACATCATAAGATGTTAGGATGTCATGTTCTATTTCTGATTTTTTGAAACAACATAATCGATTATGAGCTCTTCATAATCAGTTATTCTGATACTCAAAACCAAAAATGTTGTTCTCACATGTTCCATAGCCGATTATTCACTAAGGTTAATCAGTTATATGGTGTTTTTCTAGAAAAACACCATTTTTCATGTTACTATGTCATAATCAACCAAGTTCTCACCTAAGGTCAATTCCTAGATGATTTCTATCATCATTCAAGGCACCTCTTCATGTTGTAACTCATATACAATCTCTTAACTTTCTCAAACATGGATTTAAAGAATCAATTCCACACCTAGAAATCTATTCTCAAACTTACCACTTAACTGAAACCAATGGACTCTAAGGGATCAAAACTAATAACCATGCATTAAACAAGTTAAACTCAAGCTTACTTCAACCTTAGAAGCAAGAAACTAACAACATGATTTACTAACTTACTCATACCTATTATCCATCATCAAGTCAAACCATGAACAAGATGAATATAAGAAAGAATGAGATGAAGATAACACCCCTACCTCTTGAAGACTCTTGATCTTGAAGCCTTTGACTTCACCTTGAGCTTTGCTCCTTGGATTTTCTTCCTCTTCTTTCTTTCTTCCCCTTCCTCTCTTCTCTCTTTTCTTTCTTTCTTTTCTGTTTTTCTGCTAAGGCTCATAGGGGATAAGAGAGAAAATGAGATAAGGACATAGAAGGAATTTAGAAAAAAGTCTAACTTAAGTTTCTGTGCTGAAACTTATTTCTGCTAAGGACACTTGAATTATGCTAATCCAAGTTTTTCAACTTCCAACAACTTTATAATAAATATTAGGATTCATCTAAATTGTTGTTTCAACTTTATTCTATTTTTCATATCTGCTGGGGTCAATCTAATAATAAAAGCACAACCAGTATGCTTAAAAATACCAAACTAACTCCGATTATTTTCAAATTTTAACTGCACATTGTTTAACTCATTTGTGACCTAGAAACAAGTTATCCATACTTGTTTCTGTCAACTTAGCAATTTAACTATTTGAGTCATTTTAAGTTACTTTTCAACGTTTGTGTTGCAGCAAAGTGTCTAAACTGACTCAGTTTGTCACAAAATTGAATTGACATGTTAAGCTAGTATACTAGTACCTCTGAGACCATATACATGCCTATTTCTAGGAATGTTGCAATAAGCGTGTAGTTACGTCTCTCTACAACTTCATTCTGCTCCCAGACATAGTATATTGAGCTTCAATTCCACATTCATCGAGAAATCTAATGAACAGTCCTAGATTTCTTCTAGTTTCATCATATTTATTGTAATACTCAACTCCTCTATCAGACCTCACACATTTGATCTTCTTGCCTGTCTTCAATTCAACAGCAGCCTTGAAGGATTTGAAGGCATCCAAAGAACTAGATTTTTCTTAGAGAATATCTATCCAACCAAATCTAGAGAAGTCATCTATGAAGGTAATAAAATACCTATATCCACCCATGGCAATGGGTATAATAGGTCCACATATGTCTATGTGAATTAATTGTAGCACATCATCACACTTGTTCACTCCTTTATTCCTAGTTTTGGCAATGAACTTGCCTTTAATACAATCAACGCAAATGTCGAAATCAGAGAAGTCAAGGTCATGAAGAATACCTTCCTTAATAAGTCTTTCAATTTGGGGCCTAGAGATGTGCCCCAAGCGTCTATGCCATAGCATAGAATAACTCTCATCAGTCCTACTACGCTTACTTCCAACAACGGAGTTAACAGACATATCATTCAAATTCAGCATATATAGCCTATCACACAAAACTCTTGAACCAACGACAATGGAATTAAAATAAACAATAACTTTTCCATTACCAAATTCAAAAGTGTAGTCACATCTATCCGAAGTTGAAACTGAAATCAAATTCATTCTCATAGAAGGTACATAAACAACATCTTTCAACAATAAAGTATGTCCAGAAGATAAATACAAGATAACTACTCATATTTCTTCCACTGATACTCTAGCTCCATCTCCCACAATGATCTTGGATTCAACATTACTTGGCTTCCTCAGGCTTGTGAACCCCTCTAAAGAATTCACAACGTACATAGTTGCACCTGAGTCAATCTGCCAAGTATTGGGAGCAACAACAATCACATTTGATTCAAAACAAGCTAGAGCTATGAGTGTACCTTGCTTCTCAAGTTTCTTCTTAAGAATGTAACAATCATCCACTTTATGGTCATACTTCGTACAATACTTGTAGTTTCCCTTGAAGAAATTCTTCTTAGGCTTTAGGTGTTGAGATACTTTCCCTCCTTTTTTCTTATCATGTTGAATCTTGCCTTTGTAACCTTTCTTTTTTTCATTTTTAGTACCAGAAGTAGAAGCAACAAACTAAACATTGTGTGATTTCCTTTCCTTATAGAATCCTCTTTTTAAGAGACAATAACAATCATTTTATCAACTGTTCACTCATTTTTCTAAATGTTATAAGAGGTCTTCAGAACATCAAATTGAGAAGGGAATGACTCAAAAACCTGTCAGATTAGATAACTCTCACCGAGATCAACCTTGAAAGACTTCAGTTTATTAAAATAGTACACTAACTTCATGATGTGCTCACAAACTCCACTAACACCATCATATTTGTCTTCTCAATCAAAGAAGGATATTGGCCCTTCTGAGTTTTATCAAAAGTCGTGAATTTCTCACCAACAAATTTCAGAAATTTCTTAGCCTTCTTGTTCTTTGGAATGCTCTGTCTAATTGACTTCTCCATAGTGTATTTCATCACCATAAGACACACCATATTTGAGTGCTCCCATTTTTTACAAGAAACCTTTTCAACATCAGTGGACTCAGTAGTAAAAGCAACATGCTCTTCTTCTCTCAAAGTCAAGTCCATATTAGTGATAGCCAAATAGAGATCCAGAGATTTTTTCCAATCCTCAAAGTTAGTCCCATTCAAAGTCTTGACAGAAGTCAATTGCATAAGTAAAAAGGCTAACATGAAAACAACAAAAGGAAACATTTAATATGTACAATGTTATCATGTAACAAGAGAATTAAATGGTTCCATATGCACAACCAAACAAGTCCTTTAGAATTTTTTTTTACTTATCATGATCCCGCCTAAGGGTCCTAAACCATAATAAATAAGAAATATAATAATATACTGTACAAATCTTATATCACCAAAATTTCTAATACCGATAAGGTATTTGAAAGATAATTGACATAAGCATAAATCTAACAGCACATTGTACAATAACAAATTACATTAATAACAACACACCGATAGAATGTAATTACTAATAATGCAATAAAAATTATGATTAAAAAAAAATTAATCATTCAACTCACAAATTTTGCACAATTGTACCCACAATAGGTGAACTCACAGTTATACAAAGTATCAACAATTATGCTTAATAGAATATGATAAACTCATATTATGTATAATAAAAAATTAATTCATATATAGACCAAAAATTATTTCTATAACTATGATATATTAACAAAGAGAGTATCATATACCAAAGAACTACTAACAGAGTAAAGAATAATCACAAAAAATTTCAGGCCCAAAACTCGAGAAAGTACAATATTTAAAATTATAAATTATTTTCAGATAAATTAATATAAAATATTTACAGATGCTCAAAATTTTTAAAAAAATTTCAAAATTATTAAAATATTAAATAACAATTGTTGGATGAAAAATAAAACAAAAAAGACGCTGGAAACACACTCACGCCTCCCCACATGCATTGCTTGCGAAGAAGATTCACTTAATAAATTATTTAAAATATCAATTATTTTACAATTTCCGTGTAGTAATCCATCACAATCGAAGCCGAAGTAGGAAGTTGGTGACACAACCTTAACGTGGAATAAACATGGAGGGCATATCCTCTTTGCTTTAATTATCTTGTCTTGTTTTTTTTTTTATTAACAATTATCTTGTCTTGTTAATAATATAGTACTTTGCTCAACGCTCACCCACAATATTATATAATTAATTATAAGGTAAGTCCAGCAGGAAAAAGGATAGACAAAATTAAAAGCAAAAGAGGAAAATACATGTTATAGAGGCGGAGGAGGTGATGCCCAGAAGCAGAACGCAACACAGAGGAACAGCGAAACAGAGAGAGAGAGAAAGGGTAATAAATAATGAATCAACATTATTATCCAAAAACCCCTAAACTAATTTGATCAATTTAATCGTAAAAAATCCAATCAAAATTAGAGTTCATAAACTAGGATATACTGAAATTTATGATTTAATTATATAAAAAAATATAATAATCATAATTTGTATCTATTTAAATTAATACCAATTGATGAATTTATTTTAATTTTATAAATTTAGATCAATTATAGATATAAGATTATAGCATATTAAACACATTATATTCAAGAAATAGATCAAGAATATGTACTTGGTATGATTTCGCAATCTATTATTGTTCAGTAAATGGATCAAGAAGAAACCGAGTGTGAGAGAAAAATTATCCTCTACCTAGTAATTTTTCTGTACGTGTTAAATCTGGCTAATGGATAAGTCAATTTATTTACTTATCAGATGAGAATAGAAATTTCTGAACAGGTTACCAAATGAACAACTCAACCTATCACGAATTACTCATAACAAAAATTTATTTATAATATTTATAAATTAATCAAGTGTTATATTATAAATCATAATTTTATACTTAATATATATTAATGATTTAAATAATATTTTAATTATTAATTAATACTAATCTATATAACATATATATTTAAATTAAAAATTCAACAAATTTAACAAGTTATAGAAAGATGGGAAGGAAATAAGAAGGAGAAAAAACATAATACGAATTGCATTACCCCTTTCAAGTCACAGCATCACACTCAGCCAAAGGGAGCCACCAGTCTCATCCCACCACTCTCGTCTAAGGAGCAACATTGACGAGGAGATCAGAATTTGAGTAAGGAGGCTTTTGAGTTAGAAATTAAGGTTATTTCAGTCATTTTACGCACTCTAAGCTCATTAAAAATCACAAGTGGGCCACGTGATAGTAATTCCATTTGTAATACTAACATGCCATTATGTGTAGGAATGAACAGTAAAATCACAGTGAATAAAGAAAGGGAGCAGGCAATATTGGTGGAAAATTGGGGGGCATTGTATGTAATACTTTCAAAGCTTAGGACTAGTTAGTGTAATTGGCCCTTATTTTATTTGCAGTTGAAAGTGGCTATTTGCAGTGTTTGCAGGGCTGGGCGGTACTCAATTTTGGCCTACAAATGTGTCAACTAGAATCCCTTCAAGAGACCAAGCAACAAAGAAATTGGACCTCAAAGCATGTTCAAACGCCATTAATGAACCTCAAACACAGCTAACTTGACTGAGCCAAGTAACTACACATTGACGCCATCTACTCAGTTGGGGAGGAGTGTAATTTTCGCATAAAAATGAGGTTTTATATCATTAGTCAATCCTCAAAAATGGTTTTTTGTTATTTACAAAACCGTGAGCTAGCTCACAAGCTAGTTTGACTATTAACGACAACAACCCTATTAATATTCAAGTAATTTTATTAATTAAGAAGCCTTTACATGTGTCATAATATTATTCAGGATTATTGTTGCAATCCAATATGTGCTATCATTTGTTAGTGATGTAGAATCATCCACCAACACAATTGTGCACAACGAGTGTTTTTATTAATTAATAAGAGTTCAAGTGGTTTCAGTTCCACTTAAACAAATTTACTCTCAAACTTATATGCAACCACATCTATAGGTGTGCACAGAGACGGACCATAAATTTTAAATAATTGAGACAAATGTTTTTTGTAGTCAAAATAGATATAAGTGAGTCTGAGCGAATAATATATTTTATCATTATTAGTCTATGTCGCAACCGAGATCGCGACGGGATAATCGAAAAATATTAAGAATTTGAAAATCAATAGAGTTGCTACCAATACTTATTTAAATTGGGAAAACATTAGAAAAACCCTTTAATTAGAAAAATTGATCTTTTAGAAAATGAGTTTGGGTTCGGGAGTCGATTACAGGTAAGAAAGGTGTTAGCACCCTACACTGTCCGTTCCAAGAACGATACCTTAAGTTAGTTGTGCAAATTTTAATAATCACAAATGAATTTATTTTTCCTCTTTTAAAAAAGAAAAGAAACAACTAAATTATGAAAATTTATTTATTTTTTGGCTTGACAGAATAAAGATTTTGCTCCTACGTATCCTCGGGTGCAATGAGAAACTAAAAGTCACATAGTTTTGTAGAAAATAAGTGTGGGTTATTGATTTTAATTAAGAGAGAAACTTAAAACTTTTAACTCAAATTTGTCAACAATGGATTAATTCAAGCAAACATGTCAATATGCATAAAAGTGAGGCACAAACCACAAACAGACAAGATAATCAAATTAAAATCAATCCAGTTCATAAAAGGAAAAGATGCTCACAGGAAAGGGAAAACTTATGGTGGTTGGCGGAGTAGATCTGGGTGGCACGGAACTCAACGATGTCAGCGGTGTAAGGTGGTGTTTGGTGGTTAAGGGTTTGTGGAAGATGGTGTTGAAGGTGAGTATGGTGAGTTGAAAGTTGAAAATAATGAGTTGAAAGTGGTTATGGTGAGTTTAAGGTAATTATGAAGATTATAGAGTAAGGTGTTGATGGTGGTAGAGTGTTGAGGTGATAAGGATTATGGGTTTTAAGGTTGAAGATGGTGAGTTGAAAGTGATTATGAAGATTATGGAATAAGGTGGTGATGGTGGTAGTGTTGAAGGTGCGGATGGTGGTGATAATTATGGAGGATGGTGAGTTTGAAGGAGAAAATGGTGAGTTGAGTATGAAGATGGTGGTGGATAAAAAAATGATGAGAATGTGGGGGAAGTCCTAGAAGTTCAAGATGAGTGAGGATTATATAGAGGAGTAGTTGTGAAAGAGTAGTTAAAGATGAGTAAGAGTGATTGAGATGATTGGAGTGATTATAGAAGAGTGGTTGTGTGTGTTGGTGAAAAATGAGGTGGAATGGTTACATGTGTTGGTGATTATATTGGAGTAGTTGTGTTTGATTTTGAAAGATGATAAGGTGGTTGAGATGATTGGGATGATTATGGAGGAGTGGTTGTTTATGATTTTGAAAGATGATGAGGTGGTTGAGTGATTGGGGTGATAATGGAGGAGATAATGGAAGAGTGGTTGTGTATGATTTTGAAAGATGATGAGGTGATTGAGATGATTGGGATGATAATGGAGGAGATAATGGAAGAGTGGTTGTGTATGATTTTGAAAGATGATGAGGTAGTTGAGATGATTGGAATGATAATGAGGTAGAGTGGTTGTATGTGTTTAAAAGATGATGAGGTAGTTGAGATGATTGGTGTAACACCCCAACTTTTGGGTAAATGATCGTTTTGTCTTGATTGTACTGTTTTATGTTTTTCTGTATGTTATAAAATTTATTTGACTGTTTTGTGTTCATATTTGAGTGTTTTGTGTGATTTACTCCGAGTCAAGAAAATAATAATTTTCGGGTCGAGGAAATCTTATTTTAATTATTCGGAGTTAGGGGATCTTACTAAACCCAATTCCGAGTGATACGAATATTAATCTTTTAATTTTTAAGATTTAACTATGCAATAAAATAATTTTATATTATTATAATATTATTTTATCTGACAGTACCTACTGTCTCAAAAATAGTAGAAATATGCTCTAAAACGACCATGGACTCAGAAAAGTCTGTGAGACCCGCGTTTAGAGAAGCAGTAAACGTTTCTGGCTAGACTAAATTCTAAGCCAATAGGAACAAGTCAACGATTTAGACTTGAAAGGTTTGGACCAATAGAAAACAAGTCCATAAAAGTGGTTAGACTTGTTGAAAACAAACTAGAAGGTTTAACCAAGTTAGCTTAAAACCTAACTAAGTTAACATAGAAGGCTTATGTAGTAACTAAGTGAAGTAACCTAGTTAACTATTTAGTTAAGTTCTAGTTAGATAATGATCTCAAAATATCAAGACTAACTTAGTTAACCTAAGTAACTATATGGTTAGGCAAGTAACTAAATAAATTAATCAAATGCACCTAAATGTAACTAGAAGACCAAATGGATCACAAACTTGGTTTGCTCTCCATTAGGGAAATTCGGCCAAGCTTAAGCAAGGAGGTTCAAGAAGCTTCAAGAAAGGCTTAGTCACTTGGATGACTAGGTTTTCATGCACCAATGAGAGACAAGCTTGGAGGCCAAGCTTTGATATCAACCTTTGATCAAATCTAGGGCTATTAAGTGATAGGAGAAGTCAAACAAGGAGGCCAACTCCTTAGGGAGTCCTACGGCCATGCATAGGAGGAATCAGTGTTCTTTGATCATTATTCATCTTCAACATTTACCAAAAGCAAGAAACCAAGAGAAAACTCCATAGCTTTCTCCTTTGAAGACCATTCGGCCAACACCCCCAAATCACACTTCCAACCTTCAAAAATTTCATTTAACCTACTTTCTCAAACCTAAACACCATTTTAAGAACATCTCTATTTGAGAGTTCTTTCAAAATCCTTCATCTTAAGCTTAGAAAATTACTTTTGGAGATTTTCCTACAAGGTGAAACTTCTTGTTTTTCATTTCTAACTTCATTTCTAATGTTCTAAGCCATGATTGATCCATGTTTTGTATTTTTCTCCTATAGTTATAACTTTTAAAAATTTGTTTGAGCATGTTAGGTTTCTTTGGAGGACCACACGAAATCCATAGGAAGGAGTAGAAGGTTTTATCTTCCTTTAAGGTAAGAGGGAGATTTGATCTCATCAACCATGTGTGGTGATGAGGAAATAGAGTGTATGTGTGTGAAGAATCCATAAGGATTCACTTGTTTGATTGTTTAAATGCTTTCCTATTTGTGTTTGATATTGTTTGTATGCATGTCTATAAGCTTTAAAATATATTGCATGTGTTGATATATGCATGATTATTAATTAGGATGTGAATAACATATAAGTTTACATGAGTATTCCAAAGAACACAACCATGGAGCTTTCGGCTTCACCATGAAAAGAGGACCAAAATGTTCTCAACCATTTTCTAAAGGAAGGATTTAATGGAATTAGGTAAATTAATGAATTCCAAAATGATTTTGAAAATGGAAAATGATCCAAAGATCAAATGTCAAAGTTTTGTTTAATTCGGCCAATATGCCTTCTTAATGTGTAATCAATCCAAAAATTTATTTTCTAAGTGTAAATTAGATGTTTAACTTAAAAAGAATGCCTTTGTAATGAATTTTCAAGACTTAAAGAAGTAAACTAATTTTTATTAGAAATATAGTATAGAAGAAAAATAAACAAAACTCTTGAAAAATACTTATCTTTGAGTTTTAAAGTATAATGACAATTTTCAAAGTGTGTTTTGTAGTAATAAACTAAACAAAGGAATTTTTAAAGGAAAAACATAGAAAACACAATTTTAATAGATTTTATAGACAAAATGCTTTGTCAAAAATTTATTAGAAACAGACAAATAAAAGAGAACGTTTTATAATATATTTATAACGTAAGAAAAATATTCTACGTAATTTAAAAGTATAAAAAATAGATTACGCAGTTTCAAAATAGAGATTTTAAAGCTTTTAGATTAAGAAAATGATTTAAAAATCTTACGCAATTGATAAAACGATTTAAAAATGTTACGCGATTTTAAAAACATCAAAATATATTTACGCGATTTAAAAACGTTTGTAAAAGCGACAAGATTGTGAAAACGAGATAAACTTTCTACGCGATTAAATGGAACAACGAGTTTTACTGTCGGGCCAAAGTGGTGGACCCAGATATATGGAGATATGGTACTGCCAAGTGGGGACGTATTGTATTTGAGATTATTGTTATTGAGGGCATTTGTGTAAATATGGTAATATTTTGAGACCAAGGGTGTTTTGGTAATTATTGTTCTTATTCATGCATTGGGAGTCATGTCAGTTGGTTTAGAATTAGCGATTGATTGACGAGGTGAATTACATCGTATTGTTAGTGTGATAAGCATAGTGTAGTTCATCGAGTGGACTTGGAGGCATTAGTGTACGGAGTATTTCACATGTGAACAGTTGGTCGCTCCTCTGGACTATAGTAACTGGCAACACAGTAGTGATCTCGACACGTACTATACTTAATCAAGATCTTGTAAAGACTGTTTAGTACAATGCCTGTAGTGCACGACGTATTTTGGACTGTGTACTACTACATGACGTTGGACTGTGGGCTATAGACACGACGTTAGACAGTGGAATAGTTTGGTTGGGCAGCCTGAGGTACTGATTGTTCTTTACGGGTCATTCTCTCTGATGTCTGTGTATAGCTCTATGGAGTAGGCATGAGTCGTTATGCATTTGCATTTGTGACATATATTTTAATTTAATTATTTGTGATATTATGTATGATGTGTTAAATTGTGTTATTGCTTATGATATTGTGGTATGCATATTGTATCAAACTGTGGTATCTGTTGTTTTGTCATTTTCTTAATTGTCATGCTGGTAATGATGTAGGTCATCTCACCTCTCTATATGTATTGTTTTTGTATCATTATTTATATTTTTAAAGAGTTTGAAGAAAAGGAGCAACCTCTAGACTGTTTGTATCCTGAGGAGGAGTAACAGCAGACGGGTGATTAGTTTGACGAGTGCGAGTCGTTCGATCATCCATATCCTTTGGACTGATCTTGCGATAATGGCATTGCCGGGATTTCTTAGTTTCATGAGACTGGAGTTTCATGGAGGTTTGGAGGCCTGTCAACTGTGCGAGGATCGAGGATCGGTGATCTATTTGGGACGTTTGACTATGTCCCTACGCGGAGAGTTTGATGCTGAGCTAGTTTTTACTACTACTTTGTACCTACATCTGGAGATGCTTTTGGATCTGAGGCGTCACTGGGGAGGACTTTTCCGTACCCCTAGTGAGATCAGTATAGTATCAACAGCACGGACTCCTGTCCGTGGGACTGTGAGACATCCTGGATTTCTATCACTCGATATTTCATCTGAGAGTGATCATTCGGAGGGTTAGGAATATATGATGTGCACTTGGGCACTTTATGTTGTTGTATTGTATATTAACTCTTTACTGCTTGATTTAAATATTTTGTAATTGTAAATTATTTGTATAACTTTAGCTAAAATCATATGTATATTATATGTGTGATAACAGATTTGCTTTATTTTATGTTAGTGTTATTTTATTTAATGATATACTCAGTATAAAAGGAAAAAATTTATAACTCATATTAATTATGTATTAAATGTTTTATAACTTGGGTAATATTTTATTTGTTTTTATTTTATTGCATTATAAATGTGACATCCCCACAAGGATGTTACAATTGGGGTGATAATGAGGTGGAATGGTTGTATGTGTTGGTAATTATGGAGGAGTGGTTATGTATGATTTTGAAAGATGATGAAGTGGTTGAGATTACTAAGGTGATTATAGAGGAGTGGTTATGCATTAATTGGGAAAAAGTGAGAGTGAGTAGGGAGTGGTTGTGTATTGATTAGTAATGGGTTAAGTTTTTTTTTAAAAAATTGTAAATATATTTTTTTCATTTTTATTATTTATATATTTTTTTGTTTTTTACCAATAATTCAAATAAGATATAGGTAAATAAAACTTTTAAAAAAATGTTTAGTTTATTGCACTAAAGTATCATTTAACATAATTATTAATCCACAAATAAAAATTTTATGGACAAAATTGAATATCAACAGCTGCCCCCCTTTACTTTACATTTAGAATAAATGAAAAGCAAAAGAATTGATTAAATTTTGTCCATAAAAATTCTTGTGCGGATCAATGGGTATATGTACCCAGAGACTTAAAAGAAATAGGTACGGGGACCCATTGTAATTTGATAAAAAGATAAAAACTTCCGGAATCAAGTATCTGTCGAAGTTTGACATGAACATGGTAAAAAACTTGTGGAGTCAGGTATCTGTCAAAGCTTAACAGGAACAAGGTAGGAAGCTTACAGAGTCGGGTATCCGTCAAAGCTTAACAAGAACAAGGTAGGAAGCTTACGGAGTTAGGTATCGGTCAAAGCTTAACAGAAGGGCAAGAAAGCTTGTGGAGCTGGGTATCCATTGAAACTTAATGGAAAACCTAAAGGCAATAGGTATGGGGACTCAGAAAAGTTTAAGGCAATGGGTACGAGGACCCTGAAACTAAAGACAATGGTTATGGGGACTTGGAAATTAAAAAGGCATTGTGCATAAGGCCCAGGAGAGAAAGGCAATGAGCATAAGACTCTAACTTCCTGTAGAAGTTAAAAGCAATGGGTACAAGGACCCGAAAAGGAAATGACAATAAGTATAAGGTCCTAACTTACCACGAAAGCTGAAAGCGATGGGTGCACGAACTCGAAAAGGAAATGACAATGAGTATAAGGCCCTAACTTGCCGTGAAGGAAATGGCAATGAACATAAGGCCCTAACTTGCAGTGGAAGCTGAAAGCGATGGGTGCACAGACCTGAAAAGGAAATGACAATTAGCATAAGGCCCTGATTTGTCGTGAAGGAAATGACAATGAGTATAAGGTCCTGACTTGCCGTGGAAGTGTCGGGTACGTGGACCCGAAAATTAAAGGCAATGGGCATAAGGCCCTGGCTTGCCTGGAAACTCTTGTCATGGAAGCGTCGGGTATGTGGACCCGAAAATTAAAGGCAATGGGCATAAGGCTCTGGCTTGTCGTGGAAGCTAAAAACAATGATGTGAGGACTCAGAAATTAAAGGCAATGGACATAAGGCCTTGGTTTAACTGAAAACAGCATGTTGAACCTTTAATAAGTCAAGGCTTAGCAAATCAAAACAATACACTATGTAATGCATGCCTCAGATGTATGAGAATATGAAAAACTTTTTATTTTTTTTTGTTGTTATTTTTTTGCTATTTTTTATTTTTGTATCTCTACAACCCCTGAGGACATGATCGCAATCATTTTCAAAGGTGAACTAGAAAAAGATCTGTTGGCAACCCTTTATACGGCTAATGGTTTAAATGTCCAACCGAGATGACCCTTGAGGTACACATTAGATGTGATAGTGACCTGGTTATTCCCTTTCTATTTTGTTCTCTCTTTTTCAACATTATTGGGAGTTCATTGTGCTCTTAATACCTTTCAAGTCATTGGCAATTCTCAATGCTCTAATATTAATATCACACATTTCACATTCCAATATATGTTTATTAGAAAAAATGCATATTGAGTCAAATAAGAGATAGAGGTGAAAACATGACAATATTGCATTGAAATGGAAATGGTAAAAAGAAAGTGATACTGTGGTTATCAATAAGATGGTGAGAGCAAAGGCTTTCAGTTTTTCTAGTGAAATTCTTCAACGTAATCAACATCAATCATCCGCATACCAAATTTTGAACACTCATTAACCAATCTTTGAGAACTTTAACTGCCCCCAGTTGGGGGTATTTGACTTACCCCAGTATTGACTCAATTTGTTCTAGTTCAGAGATTTGGTCCACCCTATCATGGAGACTTAGTTGTTCAAGTCTCACTTCCCTAAGCACTATTGTCTTTTCATTTTGGACCTTAACTTTTGCCTAGGTTGCTCTTCCGAATTTTCAACCTACTAGGTCGCTCTAACTTTTGCCTAGGTAGCCTTTCTAGATTTTCCACCTAGCGAGCCATCTTTTTTTTTTCTTTACAAGTAGTGCTTCTACGCATAATACTTCTTGACCGCGTTTGAATTTACAGGAAGTGGTAGATCTTCACCATCCATTTTTGTGAGAATCAAGAATCCTCCGGAGAAAGCTTTTTTTACGACATAAGGTCCTTCATAGTTTGGAATCCATTTTCTGCGGTGATCTTTTTGAATTGGCAAGATCTTCTTGAGTACTAAGTCTCCTTCTTGGAATTGTCGAGGACGCACTTTTTTCGCATAAGCTTTCATAAGCCTCTTTTGATATAGTTGGTCATGACATAGTGCAGTTAACCTTTTTCCTTCGATAAGATTCAACTGATCTATTCGTGCTTGGACTCATTCGGCCTCTTCGAATTTTGCCTCCATCAGTACTCTCAATGAAGGAATCTCTACTTTAATAAGGAGTATGACTTCCATTCTGTAAACTAAAGAAAAAGAGGTTGCCCCAGTTAAGGTACGGACAGACGTGCGATAACCATGCAGAGCAAAGGGAAGCATCTCATGTCAATCTGTTTATGTTACAACCATTTTCTGGATGATCCTCTTGATGTTTTTGTTTGTTGCCTCCACAGCCCCATTCATCTTTGGACGGTATGGCGAGGAGTTATGGTGTTGGATCTTGAAATTTTCGCACATCTCTTTCATCATTTTGTTATTCAAGTTAGTTGCATTGTCGGTGATGATCTTGTTTGGCAAACCATAACGGCATATCAACTCTCTTTTGATGAACTTAATCACCACATTCCTGGTCACATTAGCATAAGAAGCAGCCTCAACCCATCTGGTGAAGTAGTCAATCACGAAAAGGATAAAGCGATGCCCATTTGAGGCCTTTGGTTCAATAGGTCCTATGACATCCATACCCCATATGGGGAATGGCCAAGGTGCTGCTGGGACATTTAAGGGAATTGGCGGTGCATTGATCTTATCAGCATACGTTTGGCACTTATGACATTTCCTTACATAATTGAAATAGTCAATCTCCATGGTCAACCAGTAATAACCTGATCTGAGGATTTTTCTTGCCATTGCATGTCCATTGGCATGAGTTCTGAAGGAACCTTCATGTACTTCTTCAATAATCTTCTCTGCTTCTACTGCATTGACGTATCTTAAAAGTACCATATCATGGTTTCTCTTATAAAGTATTTCCCTATTCAGAAAGTAACCCATCGCAAGCCTCCTTAGGGTCCTTTTGTCATTTTCAGAAGTGCCTGCAGGGTATTCCCTATTCTTGATAAAACGTTTGATATCATGGTACCATGACTTCCCATCAGGCTCACCTTCAACCACTTGACAATATGCAGGGCAACCACGATTTTCCATTTTTATCAGTGGTAGGTCTTTTTCATGACTTACTTGGAACATTGATGCTAGTGTGGCCAAAGCATCAGCCAATTGGTTCTTCTCTCGAGGAATGTGATGAAAAGTGACTTCATTAAATTACACGATCAATTCTTTGATGTAAGCATGATAGGGGATCAACTTGGCATCATGAGTCTCCCATTCTCCTTTTAATTGATGAATGACCAAGGCGGAGTCCCCGTATACTTCAAGGATCTTTGCTTTTGATTCCATTGCCACTTGAATACCCAAGGCGCATGCTTCATACTCTACTATATTATTAGTACAGTCAAAACATAACCTTGCTGTGATTGGGATAAAATTATCTTCAGGGGAGATTAAAATGGCTCCAATACCATGCCCTAGTGCATTAGAGGCTCCGTCAAACCACAGAGTCCATTTTTCTTTTTCATTGAATTTCTCATCCTTAAATAGAGCCATTATATCTTCATCAGGGAACTCACATTACATCGATCCATAATCCTCCACAGGTTGACTAGCCAGGAATTCTGAAAGAGTGCTGCCTTTTATTGCTTTTTTGGAGACATAGACAATGTCATATTCTGATAGCAAAACTTGCCACCGTGCAATCCTCCCAGTGAGAGCAGGCTTTTCGACAATGTACTTGATTGGGTCCATTTTAGACACCAACCAAGTGGTGTAACATAACATGTACTACCTCAAACGATGAGTCGCCCATGCTAAGGCACAACACGTGCACTCTAACAATGAGTATTTTGCCTCATAGTTAGTAAACTTCTTACTCAAGTAGTAGATGGCATGTTCTTTTCTACTAGTTTCATCGTGCTGCCCCAATACACAGCCCATGGATTCATCCAACACAGTCAAGTACATGATGAGAGGCCTTCCTAGCACTGGAGGCACCAAAACTGGGGGTTTTTGTAAATACTGTTTAATCTTTTCAAATGTTGTCTGACAATCTTCATTCTATTCAACTGTCTGGTTTTTACAGAGTAACTTGAAAATTGGCTCACACGTCGTAGTCAACTGGGATATAAATCTAACAATATAGTTCAGCCTTCCCAAAAACCCACGAACTTCTCTTTCAGTGTGAGGAGCTGGCATCTCTATGATTGCTCGAACTTTGTCTGGGTCAACTTCTATCCTTTTATGGCTAACTACAAACCCAAAAAGCTTGCTTGATTTTACACCAAAAGTGCATTTGGCAGGATTCAGTCTGAGCTTATACTTTCTCAACCGCTCAAAAAGCTTTTGTAAATTAACAACATGGTCCTCTTCTGTTCTAGACTTTGCAATCATATCGTCCACATAAACTTCTATTTCTTTATGTATCATGTCATGGAATAATGTCACCATCACTTTCTGATATGTTGCCCCAGTATTTTTTAAACCGAATGACATCACCTTATAACAAAAGGTTTCCCATAAAGTGATGAAATTGGTCTTCTCCATGTCTTCAGGAGCCATCTTGATTTGATTATATCCAGAGAAGCCATCCATGAAAGAGAAAAATGCATATTCGGCAGTATTATCCACCAAGACATCGATGTGAGGTAATGGAAAGTTGTCTTTAGGGCTAGTCCTATTTAAGTCTCGATAGTCAACACATATTCAGACTTTCCTATCTTTCTTTGGGACTGGCACAATGTTGGCAACCCATTGTGGATATTTTACAACTGTAAGAAATCTAGCATCAAACTGCCTTTTTACTTCATCTCTGATTTTTAACGACAGATCGGCTTTCATTTGCCTCAATTTTTGCTTAATCGGAGGGTATCCAGGCTTTAGTGGCAATTTATGCTTAACTATGTCGGCGTTTAACCAAGGCATATCTTGGTACGACCATGCAAAGATGTCACTATAATCAAACAAGAGTTTAATCAATATGTTGTACTCATTTTCTTTCATCGAGGTACCAATTTTGACTTCTTTCTTATCATTTTCAGACCCTAAGTTAATTACTTCAATTGGTTCTTCATGGGGTTGGATTTCTTTAGCTTCTTGTTCTAGTAACCTCATTAGCTCAGGTGAAGTTTCCCAATCATCCTCATTATCCTCATCGGTATGATTAACAGGGTATTCAAAATTATATGATGAGATCTTGACACTGTCACTTTCAAGAAAGTCACTTTTAGATCTGTATTAAACGGTGTTAACATAAGAAAGATGAAATGAATAGAAGGCCATTATAATGATGGGATAAAGGCTATGAAATGAGAAATTAGAAAACACAGAATGCATTTTATTAATAACAATTATTGGAAAGGAAACATGTAAGCTCTTTTACAAAAGATCATCCTAAAGCCTTGGGCAGAGCTAAAGGAATGACACTACAGAATTACTTTGAAAAAGACTCCAAGGTTATGGGAAGCTCAATGATCTCCCAATTGTCTAGTCTTGTATTTGAAGAACATGCATAAACCAGGTCTGTCTCATGACTGACAAAGTTATCATCTTCAACAACGGTCACTTGGTCTACGAACACCACTTCTGTGCTCCAGAAGCTTTGTCGTATGTCACAGATGGGGCCCCGCTCCAGTTTAGGTTCTCGATTTTCCAATCGGGCCAGCCTTTTCTCTTTTTTCTCCTCCATGATCCTCTTTTTGTCAGCCTTGGTGGGTTTATATCCTAACCTGAACCTGTCTTTGTTTTCCAAGGGTTGTAAAAATCTCGCGTCACTTTGTTGTTTCTTAGCCAACCCATTTCCATGTCGATAACCTTCTTCCAACATGACTTTATCCATCATTATAGATGCAACAGAGAGTTATGGTTTCGGAATTGGAGCTCATTCCCTTATATAAGTGGCATTGACCGTCTCAAATGCTTGAAAGGCAGTCTTAAGAGCCTCTTCTACAGCTTCAATATAAGGAGTGTCTAGCGGCTTGCTCACCAACAAGTCCTCTTCACTAAAGACAATAATCATCTTGTTATCAATTATGAATTTTACTTTTTGGTGCAAGATGGAAGGAACAACTCTAGCAGAATGAATCCATGGTCATCTTAAAAGACAACTGTAGGATGGTGCAATGTCCATCACTTGGAAGAGTATATTGAAAGTGTAGGGAGCAATTTGAACTGGTATTTTGATGTCCCCTATGACCTCTCTCTTTGTGCCATCAAATGTCCTTACTATCATCATACTTGCTTTCATATATGATCCATCAAAAGGCAATTTGGAGAGTGTCGATTTTGGTATCACATTCAAGGAAGAGCCATTGTCCATCAGTACTCTAGCCATGATATGATCTTTATATTTTACTAAGATGTGGAGTGCCTTATTATGCCCTTTTCCTTCAACGGGTACTTCATCATCAGTGAAAGTGATGTAATTATCTACGGTGATATTGCTGATAATGTCATCCAACTTGTCAATTGTGATGTCGTGGGAAACATGTGCTTGATTAAGTACTTTCATCAGCACCTTCCCGTGTGGCTCAGAATTCATTAACAAAGATAAGAGTGATATTCTTGCAAGGGTACGGTTCAGTTGATCCACCACCCTGTACTCACTTTGTTTTATGAATTTTAAGAACTCCTAGGCTTCTTCCTCAGTCACTTCCTTTTTATAACCTTCTTGCTTTGTCATTTTTTATTCTTATTTTCCTTTCAAGGTTTCTTCGGTAGAAGTTTCCCATATTTTGCCTTTCTTTTTTTAAGTTTTTTCCACTTCCTCCACTTGCCCTTTTTGCAGATCCTCAGGTGTATATATACAACCACTTCAAGTTATTCCACCAATCCTAGATATACTAGAGACAGCAGATGGAATTTTCATTTGATTATCCTGGAGATCATTCACAATGACTTGCATATCATATTTCCAAGGCACAGCTTTGGTATCCTTGTAGGAAAAAGGGGTCGGCACTTGAATAGTGATAGGACTTCGGCGGAGAGGGGCTTGTGGAGACTTCCATTTAGTGTAATGAATTGTCAACGACCTTGGTATACCTAGAGCTTGCTCTATGATCGATTGCGTTGAATAGGCATTAGCGGTCTCTTGAACTGGTGGAAGTGTAGTTTCTTTGACCATATATATATCACCATTATCATACTGATCACTTATTTGCACTAGGTAGCTGTCCATTAAACTTTGAAGGAACTACTTGAATTCCTCACATTCTTCAATAGAATGCCCTACTTCTCCATGGATATTCCACATTATTTCATCTTCCTGGACCTTTTTTTTTTATCTTAACTTAGTTTTGTATCAACCCAATTTTGCAAAGCTCTCTTAAGATAATTCTCATGGGAGTTTTTACACTAGCTACCCTGCTTATAAGGCATTGACTAGAAGACCTCTCTATGACATTAACTCCAGAATCTCCATGATTGGGCAAGGGATTGCAGCCTACATTGGGAGTTTTTTCTTTAAAGTTCAACTATTTGGCATTGATTAGGTCTTGCACTTTGAACTTTAAGGCTCTATAATCTTCCATTGAGTGGCCTACAGCCTGAGCATGGTAGTCACACTTAGCATTTTGGTCAAATCCTCTTGGGTATGGAGGTTTCACTGGTTTCATTGGGCAAGGGACCAACAAGGAATTATGGAAAAGTTATGGTAGCAACTCAATGTAGGTCATGGGAATTGGGTCAAATTGAACGGGTTTCTTTTCTTGATTAGGTGGCGGTCTTCTTTGGTTTGTGTTTGGGTTTTGGGTCCATGCTTGGGTTAGTAGATATGGCATGGTAGGGAGTGTTTAGTTTGGGATGGGAGATGGTGCACGATAAGAGATCATTGGTTGATAAGATTGAGGGTATGGAGCTTGGGAAACATTAGCAATGTATGGGTTATAGGGTATGTAGGGATGTTGGAAGGATGGTTGAGGGTTGATAGATGCTTGGCTATGTTTCCCTTGGGTAAAACTTCTCTGATCGAAAGTAACAGTATTCCTGGTGCTAATCGTTCTTGTTGAACTCTCAACAATCTTCCCACTTCTCATTCCTCCTTTGACTCTTTCCCCGATGATGACCATATCTGAGAAATTTGACGACACACTCCCTATCATCTTGTCATAGAAAGGTGATTGAAGAGTGTCGATGAACGTGGCCACCATTTCTCTCTCTGTCAATGGGGGTTCTACCTGAGCAGCTATTTCTCTCCGCCGCTGAGCATATTCCTTAAATGTTTCGACCTCTTTCTTACCCATATTCTGTAACTGGAACCTATCTGGTGCCATATCGATGTTGTATTTATATTGCTTTAAGAAAGCATTAGCCAAATCCTTGAAACATCGTATATGGGCACGTTCGAGGTGTGTATACTAATTAGACGCTGCTCCTGCTAAGCTGTCTTGGAAGAAATGGATCAACAACTTGTCATTGTGAGCATGTGAGGCCATCTTGCGGATGTACATGGTCAAATGGTTCTTCGGGCAAGTGATTCCTTTATATTTATCAAAATCTGAGACTTTAAACTTCAGTGGAATCACTACATTAGGGGCAAGACAAAGCTCTGAGGCATCTAGAAGACCATAGCTACTTGCTCCCTCTATGGCTCGTAATCTCTCTTCAAGAATTTCTAGTTTCTCCTTAGATTGAGGACCTTTCGCTGAAGAGTTCAGTGGAAAGTTACTAGTAATCTTATAGGGGAAGTATTGTGGCATATAAAGAGGGACAAAGTGTTGCATGGATGAAGTCCCATTAGCACCAAGGTGAAAAGGTTGGGCTGGAGTAGAACTTTGGGGCCCTGAAGTAGGCATTACTAATGGTGTGCCCCTCTTAGGAGGGTTAGACACGAAACTCGGGGGAAGAACATATGGTGGCATGAACACAGGGAATGTCATTTGTGGCTTACTTCATTCCTCAGTTCTTCTTGCGATTGCCCCAGTTCATCCATGACCTTTGATTGGGAGCGAATCCTATAAGGGTGTCATAGAGACAATTTTTCTGTATTCATTTTATTATTATTATTATTATTATTATTATTATTATTATTATTATTATTATTAGGAATATGATAAAAAATGCAAACAAAAGTAAAAATGCATGCAAAGACATGATCCAATGAAGCAAACGATATCGATAAACCTCGTTCATTCAAAGATAAAAGCTTTGTAGTCATAGGGAGTTAGCCTTTACATCATGTTGATCATGCTACTCCTTAAGTCTAACTTGCCCATATTTCTTTAGAGATAGAAGAATAAGATAGAATGAACTAGACCATTCTCAATTTCCAGAGAGCCAAGGAAAATACATCAGTACTCTTAAAGACTGAGAATAAAAAGACTAATTTTGGTGATTTTCTTTAGTGAAATTTGCCAAGGAAGTTGAGGTCCATCCTAACCCGGGTCAGAAGCTCCTGGGTTTCTCCTAGTATCAACTTAGCTTCCACTTTGAGAATCTCTCTTGCCCTTTTTCTTGAACGATTGGAGATATTCCTCACATTGTCAATCACCACTTCAGCTCTCCGCTTCATGTCCTGACTTGCATTTAGGTAGAAGTCTTTTTCATTAGTTAAAAGAGTAACATCATTTTCTAGCTTATTCTTCTTATTATCCAAGAAAGCATACAATTCAACATGTTTTTTCAATTGCTGATTTAAGATTTCAACTTCAGCCTTGTAACCTTCAAGTTGACCGTCTTTCCTTTGAATGATTGCCTCAAGGACTTGACAAGTCTCTCTTAGCTTCTCTATTTCAATTTCCTTATAGACTATTTTCTATTCTTGACTTTGGATTTTCCCTCTTACTGTGTCAAGTTGAGTCTTCAAGGATCTTCTCTCAGTGGCCCACTGTTGACAAATGATTTCATACCGGCCCTCTATTTCAGCATAGTAGTCAATAGGTTCATTAAATTGGTGCATGGGTGGCTTCGGGCCCTGTACCTTAGGAGCAAGAAACTTTTTCTTCCTATTAGCTTGTCAAATTGGGTAGTCTTCTGTTGTTTTGGACGAGGGGAGACCAGGCTTTATACTTCTTACATCTTTCCAATCTCTAATGACCTCTTTGACCTTATGGTCGATTCCTTCATCATCATATGAGAATTCATATTTTGACAACCCATGAGTCATAGGAATGAATTGCAGGGATGTCATCGGTCTGCGGACCATTGCTGGAGCATAGCTCACTACTCCCCATGGGCCAATAAGTGGAACCCAAGGCTTACTCCCACTTCTGTATATGGTGTATGTAAGAGGAAACCACTTGACTCTCCAGACTACTTCCTTCATTTCCATGAAAAAACTGATCCACTGTCCCATCTTCGGAGTTCAGAAAGGCCAATTATCACGACCATATAGCGAGAGTGGGTGTTTAGGGATGACAAACTATTTAAGATCAATCTCTGGGTGACCAAAGCATTTCAAGGTTAGTAGATGACTAAGCATCCATACTGCTAGCAATAATGCACACCACCAAAATCTTCCCTTTTGATGAACTTGACAATAATTCAAAGATCGAATTGTCTCTGCTAAGATTAGTGAGGCTGGGTGTACCCCATTGTCGATATGCTCAAACAAATCGATTACATGTCCATCTATCTAATTTTTTACTCTTGGGAATATTACCAACCTATAAATAGCCAGAGCTAGTGCTACCAAACCAAGACTTTGATCAACCTGAGCTTCAACAATCCTAAGCAGAAACTCTGAATCCAGACTTCGTCCTCCATCCTTCATGTACTTATTCAATTCACTTGCCTGAACTCCTATGAGTTTGGACAATGTCCATTTTGGCATCTTCTTAGGGTTGTGCAAGTATACTTTATCCTTGGGCATATTATCTTTATTGAGTAATCTAGCAAACTTCTCAATTGTTGGTACTAGGTCAAACTCTTGAAAAGTGAAGCATTGATATGAGGGCTCCCAAAAGCGAAGCATGGCTTTCAACATTTGGGTATCAGGAGTGATGAACATAAGAGCTGCAATATCTTCATATTTGTCATTGAACTCTTCTTGTCTTTCCATATTATACCACACATTACGGAGCATCCTAATGTCATTTTGCTCAAAGTCATGGCTCCCATTAGAGGTGGTAAAGGAGTATCCCCGTAGTGCAAACCGTTTCCTTCCTTTGCTTGAACCATTGCAGACTCCTCAATAACAGCCCATATACTCTCAATAGCCTCAGACATTAGAGCTTTTTTTCCTTTATCCATGTTTGAGGTTTACCGATATCTTTACAAGATTAGATCACATATGCAGATGCAAGATAAAAAATAACAAAAAGAGAATTAGTGTCTACAAAAATGAAATAAAAGAAAAGAGTATAGACAAAAAGAATTTCCTCATGTGTTAAAGGAAAATGATAGTCTAGGCTTGGTACCTGTCTTAAAAAAGGATTTTATGGACCATGGTAGCTCTAAGAGTATTTCAACACGTGGTAACTTTGGTTCTAGACCCCTATCAGACAAAAGGTCCTCAAATTGTCCCTTACTGTCACCAACACTTTGGCTAGCAAGAGTTCTCAATCCTCACCCATGACAGGTTACAAGCGAAAAGAGTTCAATTTGAGTGAGGGATTTTCATGTACCTGTTCGGAGACCAAAGGTCTCTCAAAGCAACATTACTTCGCCCTCTATCTAATCTTACAAGGTACTGAGCCCGAGTATAGAGCTTGTGTGTGAGGTAAGTGATAGTGATGTAAGTGATGGAGCATACAAACTTGTACCAAAATTTAAAAAGGCCAAATTACCCCCAACATGCAAAAGCATATATACAACAACCAGGCAGCAATCATCTACCCTAAGGTTTCAACAATTAAGCTCGAAATATATATACAAGTAAGTCATGTCAAAATGGATACAAAATACTGCTAGCAAATATTTACTAAAAGTATCATATAAAATTTATTCACAAACAAATAAGAAAACAAAAATAAAGACAAAAAGGGGTGAAATAAATAAATAAAAATTATTAATAATTTGCATAACTAACAACAACAGGCTTGACTCTCTAAATGTCCCCAGTGGAGTCGCCATCTATCGCAACCGAGATCACGACGGGACTACCGAAAAAGATTAAGAGTTTTAAAATCAATGGAGTCGCCACCAATGTTTATTTAAATTGAGAAAACATTAGAAAAACCCTTTAATTAGAAAAACTGGTCTTTTAGAAAATGAGTTTGGGTTCGAAGTCGATTACAGGTAGGGAAGGTGTTAGCACTCTACACTGCCCGTTCCAAGAACGGTACCTTAAGTTAGTGGTACAAATTTTAATAATCACAAATGTATTTATTTTTCCTCTTTTAAAAAAGAAAAGAAACAACTAAATTATGAAAAAAAAATTGGCTTGACAGAATAGAGATTCTGCTCCTACGTATCCTCAGGTGCAATGAGAAACTCAAAGTCATGTAGTTCTGTAGACAATAAGTGTGGGTTGATTAACTTTAATTAAGAGAGAAACTTAAAACTTTTAACTCAAATTTGTCAACAATGGATTAATTCAAGCAAACATATCAACATGCATAAAAGTGAGGCACAAACTACAAACAAACAAGATAATCAGATTAAAATCAATCCAATTCACAAAAGGAAAAGATGCTCACAGGAAGGGGAAAACTTGTGGTGGTTGGCGGAGTAGATCTGGGTTGCATGGAACTTGACAGCGTCAGCGATGTAAGGTGGTATTTGGTGGTTAAGGGTTTGTGGATGATGGTGTTGAAAGTGAGTATGGTGAGTTGAAAGTTGAAGATGATGAGTTGAAAGTGGTTATGGTGAGTTGAAGGTAATTATGAAGATTATAGAGTAAGGTGGTGATGGTGGTAGAGTGTTGAGGTGATGAGGATTATTATGAATTTTAAGGTTAAAGATGGTGAGTTGAAAGTGATTATGAAGATTATGGAATAAGGTGGTGATGGTGGTAGTGTTGAAGGTGAAGATGGTGGTGATGATAATGGAGGATGGTGAGTTTGAAGGAGAAAATGGTGAGTTGAGTATGGAGATGGTGGTGGATGAAAAAATGATGAGAATGTGGGGGGAAGTCCTAGAAGTTTAAGATGAGTGAGGATTATATAGAGGAGTAGTTGTGAAGGAGTAGTTAAAGACGAGTAAGAGTGGTTAAGATGATTGGAGTGATTAAAGAGGAATGGTTGTGTGTGTTGGTGAAAAATGAGGTGGAGTGGTTATATGTATTGGTGATTATAGAGGAGTGGTTGTGTTTGATTTTGAAAGATGATGAGGTGGTTGAGATGATTGGGGTGATTATAAAGGAGTGATTGTCTTTGATTTTGAAAGATGATGAGGTGGTTGAGATGATTAGGGTGATAATGGAGGAGATAATGGAAGGGTAGTTGTGTATGATTTTGAAAGATGATGAGGTGGTTGAGATGATTGGGGTGATAATGGAGGAGATAATGGAAGAGTGGTTGTGTATGATTTTGAAAGATGATGAGGTGGTTGAGAGATGATGAGGTGGTTGAGATGATTGGGATGATAATGGAGGAGATAATGGAACAGTGGTTATATATGATTTTGAAAGATGATGAGGTGGTTGAGATGATTGGAATGATAATGAGGTGGAGAGGTTGTATGTGTTTGAAAGATGATGAGGTGGTTAAGATGATTTGGGTGATAATGAAGTGGAGTGGTTGTATGTGTTGGTGATTATGGAGGAGTGGTTATGTATGATTTTGAAAGATGATGAAGTGGTTGAGATTATTAGGGTGATTATCGAGGAGTGGTTGTGCATTGATTGGGAAAAAGTGAGAGTGAGTGGGGAGTGGTTGTGTATTGATTGGGAGTGGGTTAAGTTTTTTTTTTTATTTTTTTTAAATTATAAATATATATTTTTCATTTTTATTATTTTTTTTGTTTTTTACCAATAATTCAAATAAGATATAGGCAAATAAAACCTTAAAAAATGTTTAGTGTATTGCACTAAAGCATCATTTAACACAATTATTAATCTACAAATAAAAATTTATAGACAAAATTGAGTATCAACAGTCTATAAAAACAAAGAAATGTGAGAGAAAAAGAATTTTATGCTTTGAGTATATTAGTACAAAATCCACGTGAGTGTTTTATTTTTTATCATTATAAATTTATTAATTTGTCTAGGTTTGAGAGCAAAAATTACATATATAAAAAAAATATGGGTATACAAATATATATAGAGGTATGTATCTCCGCACTCTACCATATGGGTCCGTCCTGGGTGTGCACAACAATATGTTCGTCCAATGCATATATTGTGATGATAATACCAAGAAAAAAAATAATATTAGCAATGTTTTATATAGCAATGTTTATAACTTATCATATTATTCGACTAAATAGCAAAGCAAAACAGGTGCAAATTATATATTCTTGTATGAGTATAAGTTGTGCTCATCCAGCTATTGAAGCTTTTCACAAACCCTTTCTCGCCCATTCTGAAACCATTCAAGATTAGAATTTCAGTTACTTGAGTCATATTCTCTCTAATAGGGGCTCAAAACTATTCCCTCAAGCATGTACACATATTTCAGAACATTCATAGTAAGCTCAATTTCATATTAGTTACCAACACAGCCTCCAATTTCAATAACTTTGAGCTCGCTGTGAGAGAATATTCCAAGATCATTAATATCTTTCTGATCAAGTGAGAACTTTGGATAAACAACTTGAAATAAATTATAATCATAATTGAAATTATTGTTAAAGCATATCAAATTGGCAAGATTTTACTAACGAATGGGAATCTAAATGTATAAGAAAATTGATTTAATTTTAATACATTATCAATATAAAAAAATTATATTATTATTCAATCATATATTAAGACATCATTAATAATATTTGATTCTCATAACAAAAACTTTAAAAGTCATACATGTAATAATGTGTGATTGGTTGATAGTATATAAACTTTACACTCACAAATGCATTGAAATTAAACTCTAAGAATATTATCTAAATCAATAACAAAAGATAACCATGATTATTGTGACCTTTGGTGTGCCATGGCTCATCCTCTAAATTCATAAAGATAATATGTTTGGTATGACCGTATGAGATTAAAAATGGAAGTGAAAAAATCATGGATTAATTTTATTTGTAAAGTTGTATATATAAAAAAAAACTCATCCAAGAATTTTTCATTACTATTTGTTTACTCATATCAAACTGATCCTAAAATATTAAAATACACAAAGTAAAGCAAATGTCACTAACCTCTTGTTTTTTTTTTACGGTCAAAATGAATTTTATTAAAACATGGAAGAAACAGCTAAAATGTCCAAATCCACAAGGATACAGACTTCATAGGGAACCTCTTCTACCCAGATTCTATCCTGCAAACTCTTGGCAAGATGAGCTAAAGTGTGAGCCACTTTATTGCCCCACGTGGCACATGAGAGCATGAAAAATTCGTAAAACCCTGAGCCAAACCCTTACAATCATTTAAAATGCTTCCTAAATATATAGTTAAACTGAGAGCCTGACCTCTTAAGCTCAACAATTATTTTGCTGCTCCTAGGACATTACCTTTTGCGTCTCTAATTACCGCACCCAGGTCAACACGATCTGTCAGAGAAAATTGTAGCATCGGTATTTGGCTTTGCCACACCAGGGTTGAGAGGATGCCAAGACTCTGGGGAAGGAGTTGGTCGCAGGTCCTGTTGGTGGCCAAGCCTTGACCTTGTTGACTCACCATGATTGAAAGTTTCTGTAGAAGAGGAGAATTTTAGATTGCATGTATTACCAAGAAAGCAATAATTCACAAGAACGAATCATATTAAAAATAAATTAATAGAAAACTGGGATCTGACGGTTTTGGAACTGCAGGGCTTGCCGCAAGCGGTGCAAACGAGGTTGAGAACAGCTTCGGTGGAGTGGTAGGTAAGTTCAGCACTTGAGAGAAACGCCCGCCATTATCATTTATGCATATAATGTGAGATATTACAATTTTATTATAACAAGTATCATATCATATTTTTAATAGACAAGCATATGTCTGAAGATATTTGCTTAGAACAACAACCAATTTTCTAGTAATTTTTTTAATAAAAATATGATTAAATTAAATGATAAATAAAATAAAACATATCTTAATTAATTTCATTATTTTTTATATAAAGAGTTCACCTCATTTATATAGATAATGAAATACTTGAACTTCTTGCAGATATTGATTTATTAGATTTATAAATTATATTTTCGAGTAGAGCTTAATCAAATCAAATCACGTATATTTTTTAGTATAAAGCTAAATCAAATCTTATCTCTTTATTTTTGAGTTCACCCCAAACCATATATATTTTCGAGTATAAAGTAGAATCAAATCTAATCATAAAAAAAAAATGTAGAATCATATCTCATGTCTTTATTAAATATGAATAAAAAATTCTAAAAAAAACCTCAATATTAGATGTGTCACATAAAACATGAAAATATTTTCAATGACTTCAAAACATGTTTTTAATCAATATGAAATGTTAATAAAAACCTCCTTGTGTGAATATTTATTTCTAATATTTTTTGAGAGGATGTAATAATAGCAATTAATTTAATGCTTTAATTATTGTCATATATCATATATTTATATTTATTTATTCATATATTTTGGTTTATGCTTTCATTCATGGTAGAATATTATTAGTTGACTAAATGAATAAATATTAACAATAATTGATAAGAATAATTAGAAATAATTCTACAATAATTGCTTAAACTTATTAATTTTAGAGATTGGTAATTGCTCTCACTCCTGACCTAAAGGCTAAGGTCTGCCACCACTAGTCACTCTCGTCTGTGGCCAGTCACTCTCATTCGCGACAGGAGCCGCTATTAATAGGTATGATTCCTCCAATGTTCTTATTGTTCTTTCTCAACTCTTCCTCTCATCTATTTTTAGATAACTTTGATTTTCTCACAAGGTCGCATTGCTTGCAGGTACGGTGTTACCGTTCGTGAGCCTTGCAAGGTTTCCTACCCCTAAGTCACCACTCGTCCATCACAATAGTCGCGGATCACAAGTATGGTTCCTCATCTGTTCTTATTTTTCTTTCTTAACCTCTCTCTCTCTCTCTCTCTCTCTCTCTCTCTCTCTCTCTCTATTTTTACATAATTTTAATTTTCTCATAAGGTCGTGAGCCTCTCGTATTGCTCTTAGGCACAGTTCCCCCGCTCATAAGCTTCTCAAGGTTGCACCCATGAGATTAGAGGTGGAAATGGACTACACTACACTAGGCATTACCTAAATAGGTTTATGCCTGTTTTGCAACGTGTTGGTCTGAGCCTGGTCTTTTATTTATCATAGGTTTTTTTTTTTGTTCGGCCTGATCTATTCATGAAAATATAAAAGTCCGACTTAACCCGAAAGCCTATTTATGTTTGGAAGAATAAATTAATTTTAAATTGATTTTACTCACATGTATAAATAAACTAATTTTAAATGCTCATAAATTGATTTTAGATTCTCATAAAATGAAAGATAAAATTAGGGATGTAGTTGCTTAAAAAATATATTGATTTTATATTACTCACTTATTTTTAAATGGATTTAGATGCTTGTTTTGATTTTACTCACATGTTTTCTTTAAATTTGTTAATAAATTGATTTTAACTTGATTTCAAATTGATTTTGAATGCTCATAAAATGATGGATAAAATTAAGGATTTAAATGTTTGGAAGAATAAATTAATTTTATACTACTCATTTGATTTTAAATTGATTCAGTTGCTTCAAAGAATAAATTAATTTTATATTGCTCAGTTGACTTTAAATTTATTTAGTTGCTTGTAAAGTTTTACTCACACGTAGAAATAAATATTTTAATAAATTGATATTAACTTGATTTTAAATTAATTTTAAATACTGACAAAGTGATGGATAAAATTAGGTATTTAGTTGCTTGGGAAAAATTATTTTATATTACTCACTTGATTTTACATTGATTTAGTTGATTGTTTAGATTTTATGCACACGTAGAACTAATTTTTTTAATAAATTGACTTTAAATTGATTTTACACAAAGGTAGAAATAAAGGCATGAAGATATGATTTATAAAATATTTGATTCCAATTTCGATGATATTTAACTTTGGAAGATATTTGATGTACATAAATTTGATTTTAAATGCTCATAAAATGAGAAATAAAATTAGGAATTTAGTTGCTTGGTAGAATGATTTGATTTTATATTACTGTACTTTACTTTAATTTGATTTCGTTGCTAGTTTCATTTTAATTGCACGTTTTCAATACATTTTTTAATAAGTTGATTTTAACTTGGTTTCAAATTGATTTTAAATGCTCATAAAATGATAGATAAAACTAGGGATTTAGTTGCTTGGAAGAGTACATTGATTTTGTATTACTCACTTGATTTTAAATTGATTTAGTTTATTGTTTAGATTTTACTGACACGTAGAATTAAATTTTTTAATAAATAAATTTTAAATTGATTTTACAAAAAAAGGTAGAAATAAAGGCATACAGATATGATTTTAAAAAAAAAAATTGATTGCTGATTTCGAAGATATTTAACTTTGAAAAAAAAATTATGCTCAAAATTCTTATTTTAAATTCTCATAAAATGATATATAAAATTAAGGATTTAGTTGCTTGAAAGAATAATTTGATTTTTTATTACTCACTTGATTTTAATTCGATTTAGTTGCTTGTTTTGATTTTACTGCAATCTTATTCTAAATGATTGATTTTATTGCAAATTAATTTTAAATGACCATTAGTACCAAAAGATTTCAATGAAACAAAGCAGCAGCTAATACGCATCTCATTATGGCTAATTCTTAAAAGCTGATTAATTATTTTAAAATGGCAACATGCGTTGCCTAGAACTATTCATTTATAGAAAGGCTTTCATTGTCGCAATTTTGATGCAATCCAATGCTGTAAAAGTTTCAATTATGTAAAGGTTAGAAAGTGATGCTATTTTGATGCATTTGTGTACAACCTTTTACCAATCATAACTACATTTAATTTTTTAGTATCGCAGTTTGATTTGATGAGATACAGTATGTCGATGCTTACCAGAGGGAGGAGAATGATGATCAGTATGTAGGCTCCCAAATGGTGTAGGCTGAGATATTAAAAAAAAATTATAAGAGGGTTGCAGGTGGATTGGGTATTACAAATACCAAAAGTCCAAAACAAACCCTGAGAAATCAAATTCCAAAATAAACCGTAAATGGTGTGGGCGAAGATGGAGATTCTTACCAAATTTGAGACAACACACCTGGGCAGGCACTGCGTTTGACTGAGACGATGTAATTGCTGCTTTGGAGATCGATCGAATTGGTGATCGAACACTGCGGTGCCGGCGATATATTTTACGGCTGAGTAATCAAAACAAACCATAAGAGGGCACAACTGGATTGGGGAATACGAATTCCAGAACAAACCCAGAGAATAAGATATAACAAAATAGACCCTTAACACTAGATGAAATTGTAGAGACTTACCTTTCTGAACTTGCTTATAATTTCTAACTTTTTGAGCAAGATTCTCTCCGCCATAGGCAACTTTTTGAGCAAGATTCTCTCCGACATAGGCTTATGCATTATGTAATGTGCAATATGATCATATACAAACCATATTAAGATGATTTTTATTTAAACAAAAACTATCTTCTGGAAGAGGTTTGGTATATATCAGCCCATTATTCTTTAGTTTTCACAAACTTAAGTTCAAAGTTACCTTTCTGAATATGAACCCTAATAAAATTATTTTTAATCTCTATATGTTTTGACCTAGAATGCTGAATGAGATTCTTAGTCAAATTAATAGTACTAGTATTATAACAGAAGATAGGGATTTTGATATACTGAAGATTGTAGTCTTCCAATTGATGTTTAAGCCACAAAAGTTGTGGACAACAATTAGATGTAGAGACATATTTAGCTTCCGCAATTGATAATGTGATTGAATGTTGTTTTCTACTTGACCGAGCTATCAAATTTTTTCCAAGAAAGCTACAACAACCATCAATACTCTTCCTTTTAACACAATTTTCAACAAAATCAACATCACAATAGCTTATAAGATCCAAACATGTACTTTTCTCGTTACCAAAGACCAAGATTAGATTTTCTAATTAAATATCTAAAGATTCTCTTAACAGCTTGTAAATGAGATTCTTTAGGATTTACTTGGAATCTAACACATATTTCAACAGTCAATTGAATGTCTAGTTTACTAACAGTTAGGTACAGAAGTGAGTCAATCATACTTTTGTATAGCTTTTCACTAACAGGTTTACCTTTCTCATCTGAGTCCAGAACTTGAGAGGAATGCATAAGAGTGCTCATCTTCTTTGCTGAGTCCATTTTGAATCTTCTGAGAAGATACTTTGTGTATTTCTCTTGATGAATTAGGACTCCATTCTTTTGTTATTTGATTTACAATCCCAAAAAGAATTTTAGCTCGTCCATCATACTCAATTCAATTCTCCTTGTATTAGCTCATAAAATTCCTTACATAGAAGTTCATTAGTAGATCAAAATACAATATCATTTACATAAATCTGTACCAACAAGAAATTAGTCTTATGATGTTTTGTGAAAAGAGTTGTATCAATTTTACCTTTTACAAAACCAATTTTTGGAAGAAATGAGCTAATCCTCTCATACCAAACTCTTGGAGTTTGCTTTAAACCATATAAAGGTTTTGAGAGTTTGGAAACATGATTAGGAAACTTTTTCATGTTCAAAACCAGGGGATTGTTTGACATAAACTTCTTTAGAAATGTAACCATTCAAAACACAAAATTTACATCCAGTTGATATAAAATGAAACATTTATGAGTAACATAAGAAAGTAAGATTTTGATAGTTTCTAGTCTAGCGACAAGGTGGCATTTACTATGGACCTCTTGGCTTTGGGTCCATGGATGGACCTGGTAAAAAAATTATAATAGTAAATTTTATGTATTTATTTATTTATAAAATGGTTCATTAACTTATTTATATTTAAGTCTTATTATTATTATTATTATTATTATTTGCAATTTACTGCCTAATCAATTTTGTCCTTCATTTTCACCATCTCCTCCAACTCTTCCACAACCACCTCATTTTCTTTGTCTTCCAAACCTTCTCCTATCGCCTCCTACCATGGAGGTTTCACCATGGGTTGCTAGGGTGCTTCACCATCTATTTTTCCAAAATCGCATCGTCGTCTTTCGTCCACTCCTTCTCTTCCTCCATCACCACAATGCCATCGTTTCCCTTCTCGTCACCATGGTTGTTAATATAGGTCGTCCAGCGGTGGCGGCGGCAACTTCGTCAAATCGAGTGCGGGCTCTTCCATTGTTCTTGTGGTTCATTGGCTGTAGAGAGACCAAGCTAGTAGAAAGAAGAAATAGAGACACTATCTCTGTGTGAGTGAGAGAAACGACAAACCCCATAACAGAAAATCCAACTCCATTTTCTCTAACGACAAGCAACATAGGCACTCAAAAAAGTGTTTTTTCACACAATTGTTGTTGTGAAAAGAGTATCATTTCAAAAGAATAAAGTCCCACATTAGTTGGATGTAAAACTTTGGAAGAGTTTATATATCAACTTATAATTTGGGCTTAGTAAGAAGCGAATTAGGGGGTGGTCTCGTGCCCACAAAAATGGGTTGAAGGCTCGTGGTTAGTACAAATCCTCAATTTGCCCTCCTACGCGTGATATCATGAGACTCGAATCTTTTTGTCAAATATTTAATTAATTTTTTGAGCTTACCTAAAAATGAGTTTTTTTGAAGAGGTTAAAATTAACTTGGTCTTATTTGCGTATTTGACTTGGTCTTCCAACATTCAGATTTGTTTCTCAACGTGCAAATCAATTTCTAACATGCAGATTTGTTTCTCAACATGCAAATTAGTTTCTCAAAGTGTAAAAACTGTTTTGACTTAATCCTCTAACATAATTATTTTCTAACGTTCTTTTTTTGCTAATGTTTCTTTTCTGTTTTCTATAAAAATCGTTCACTTATTTAGTTTTAATATGTTCTTCCTTCTTCATCTTCTCCTCTGTTCTTCTGTCTTTTCTCAATGGGATTACATTATAGTTTTAAATATCTTGTAGTTCTTAGAACCCTGACATTAATAGGAAGAGCCTGCTGTACCCTAGGGGATTTTCGATTATACCGAAATAATCCTTAAGGGTAGTATTTCGCACGCTTCAGGCTTCATGGTTTTATTGTTTCATTTCATTACAAGTCACGAGTGACAACAATCTCAAGGATTATGGCCAAACCAGGAAACACCACCGCTACCCGTGCAAGCCCATCAACTAACAACGGATCCGACAGTTCTAACTCGCAACACCCTCCTCTAGTTGTTACCGCAGTCACCTATGCCAAGCCCTTCCCTGATATATCCAAAATCGAAATGTTCGGAGGCCAAAACTTCAAACGGTGGCAGGAGCGTGTCTACTCTGTTCTTGACATGCACGGCATTGCTAATGCTCTCACAGATCCAATGCCAGACTCATTTGTTAACCTGAAAAAATTTGACAAGTGGACTTATACCAACAAGGTTTGTAGACATACAATTCTTAGCACATTATCGAACAAATTATTTGATGTCTATTGTTCATATAAGGAAACCAACAAAACTTAGGAGTCTATGCTTCTCAAATATACTGTTGAGGATGCTGGGAGATAGAAGTTCATCATTGGAAACTACTACAGGTGGATATGACTGATGAAAATGACATCAAGACTTAGATCAACGAATATTACAAGTTGTTAGTAGAGTTGAAAGCCGAGAAGATAACACTACTAGATGAGTTTGTTGCAGGATACTCATTGAGAAATTACCACAATCTTGGAAGAACTACAAGCAGCAACTCAAACATAAGAACAAGCAGTTGTCTCTTATCGATCTGATCACCCACATCATCATTGAGGACACGAATAGGAGTGAAATCAAAGCTGCAAGAGCAAAAGCATTGGCTTCAAGGGCAAACATGATACAAGCCAATAAGAAAAGGTTTGACAATAAACGCAACAAAAGGTCTGATTACAATAAACCTAACTATATGCCAAAAGTGAATAATCCCACTTTCAAAAATAGTGGAGGAAATTGTTATGTTTGTGGCAAGTCAGGTCATCGAGCGGCACAATGCAGACATAGGAAGAGAAATGACAATCATCCTAAGCTAAAGACAAACTTGGTCGAAGGAGATGATATAATTACTGCGATCATTTCTCTAGCCTTGTTGATGGCCAATGTGAATGATTGGGTGGTAGAATTTGGGGCTACCAGACATATTTATGCAAATAGAAATATGTTTACCTCCTACAATTCTGTAGGGGATGGAGAAGAACGTGTGTATCTTGGTGATTCTCGAACTGCTAAAGTTCTTGGAAAAGTAAAAATTCTTCTCAAGCTCATATCTAGCAAGACCCTAGCTCTCAACGAAGTGCTTCATGTACCTAGCATAAGGGCAAAATTAATTTCTGTGGCCTTTCTAGGAAAGGTTGGGGTTAAGGTGTCTTTTAAGTCTGATAAAATTGTGATGACAAAAAATAATGTACTTGTGAGCAAATGTTATTGTAATCAAGGACTGTTTGTACTCAATGTTGCTCAAATAATTAATAAAATGCATTTTCTTCTATGTATTTGATTGACTCTATGGATATGTGGCATGTTAGATTAGGACATGTTAGTGCTTCTTATATTAAGAAAATGCAATATCTTAGATTAATTTTTAGTTTTAGTGATACGTGCTTAAATAAATGTGAAATACGTGTGGAATAAAAAATAACTAAAAAATCTTGTTTATCTGTAGAAAGAAATACTGAACTACTTGAATTAATTCATTCTGATTTAGGATACTTTAAAAAAACTATGACTAGAGGTGGTAAAAAAATATTATGTGTCTTTCATTAATGATTTTTCTAGGTACACCAAGGTATATTTACTTAGAAATAAAGATGAGTCGCTTGACATGTTTCTTGTATATAAAGTAGAAGTAGAAAATTAATTAAATAAAAGAATTAAAAAAGTCAGATCAGATAGAGGTGGTGAATACCTTTTATTTAATGATTTTTGTGAAAAAAAAAGAATAATTCATGAAATTACACTCCCTTACTCACCTCAATCCAATGGAGTAGTTGAAAGAAAAAATAAGACTTTAAAAGAAATGATGAATGCGATTTTAATTAGTTTTAATGCACCTGATAACCTTTTGAGTGAAGCTTTATCAACAACATGTCATTTACAAAATATGATTCCTTATAAGAAAACAGGTAAAACACTATATGAGTTATGGAAGGGTTATATGTTTTACTTAAAATATTTAAAAGTGTGAGGGTATTTAGTTAAAGTAATGCTACCTGACCTAAAAAAAGAAAAATAGGCTCTAAGACTTCATATTGTATGTTTATTGGGTATGCTGATCATAGTGCTGCATATAGATTTTGAGTTTTAAAAAGTGATGTGCTTGATTGCAAGTCTATAATTGAGAAAAAAAATGTTGAATTTTTTAAGCATGTTTTTCCCTTAAAATTAGAAAATATTTCTGAAGCTCTAGTACAAAATTTATCTGATAATTTATATGAGGATTTGAGAAGAAGTAAAAGACAAAGAAATGAAACTTCTTTTGGAAATGAATTTTACACATATCATATTGATGATGACCCTTTAACTATTTCTGAAGCTTTTTCCTCACTTGTTGCACCTTTTTAGAAAGAAACCATTAAATCTGAAATTGGTTCAATTACAAAATGCAATACTTGAGTTTTAGTATATTTACCTTCTAGAGCAAAACCAATTGGTTATAAATGGATTTTTAAAAGGAAATATAACCTCAACGGATCAAGTGAGAAATATAAGGCTAGATTAGTAGCAAAAAGTTTTACTCAAAAACAAAATGTTGACTTTTTTTTATACCTTTGCTCCTGTAACTAGAATTTCTTCTATTCAAGTTTTGATTGCTTTAGCCTCTGCATATAATTTAGTTATTTACCAAATGGATGTTAAAATAACTTTTTTAAACGGTGATTTAGAAGAAGAAATTGATATGGTACAACCTGAGGGGTTCCTAGATAAGAAAATAAAGTATATAAACTTCTCAAGTCTTTATATGGTCTAAAACAAGTACCTAAACAGTGACATGAAAAATTTGATCAAACTATAATTAGTGATGATTTTTCTTCTGTTGAAGTTGATAAATGTGTGTATACAAGTAAATGGTGAATGTGTGATTATTTGTCTATATGTGGATGACATGCTAATTTTTAGTACTTGCCATGACCTAGTGCATCGAACAAAATGTTTTCTTGCATCTAAATTTGACATGAAAGACATGGGTGAAGCTAGTGTAATTCTGGGTGTTAAAGTCATAAGGAAGTGTGATCGTATAATATTGTCACAAGAACATTATGTTGAGAAACTTCTAAAGAAGTTTAGACATTTTGATGTCAAACCAGTAAGTACCTCTTATGATGCTAGCACTCAATTAAAGAAAAACAGAGGTGATTCTGTTGCCCAATCTCAGTATGCACAGATCATTAGGAGTCTGTTGTATTTGATGAATTTTACTTGACCTGACATAACATATGTTGTATGCAAATTGAGTAGATATACACATAATACTAATAATGATCACTGGGCCGCTTTGGCTAGACTAATGAGCAAGTAAACAATCTACACCATCCATTTAAATTAGGGAAAACTTAAAAAAAAACCTTTGTACTATACGTGACATACACTTTGGTCCTGTTACTTCAAAAATGTGCAAAAAATGACCTGTTACTTTGTGGTTTGTGCAAAAAAGTACAAAATGGTAACAAATATTATATTTTGGATAGAAACACACACGTGCAATGAACGTGCACTCATGTGCAGATTGCCAAATGTTGTGCAATAGCTGATGGGGGTAATTTGGGGAGGAAAATTGCACTATTTCTGAAGTTCCCAATTATGAACCCCTAATTTCGTCTCCAAACCTACCTTATTTTCCCCATTCCTTCTACCCTAATTTTGCCCCTAAACCAACCCTAATTTCCATCATTTCCTTAATCTTGCAATCTGATTTGCTGCCATTGAGGGAGAAATAGTGCGTGCCATTAAACCGTGAAAGAGCACCTTTGTTCATGCCACCAAAGCTTGAAGGAACGCCCTTATTCATGCGAACAAATCGTGGAGTAAGGGCTTCATATAGTGAGTCCAACTAAGGTAAGTATTAGTCAGACCTGAGGCTCATTATGTTGAAATTATTTTTTAGGTTAGGGTTATTACCTATTTATTGGTGGTTTTGGGTTTGATCAGTTGGTAGGGGATGCATATGGTCTCATTCGTGTCTATGGCCCCCAAATGTTGTCATTATCAGTGTTCTTTGTTACTGTGTGTGGTCCCAATTGTTGTCTCATTTGTGTGTGAACTTGCAAATGTTACTGTGTGTGGTCCTAAATGTCTAATTTTTTATGTGAAAACTTAAAAAAAAAAACTGTGAAATATACATGTGATCTGTACTTTGTATAACATGTTTGTATGCTTTATGAATAAGTAGCATAACATGCTCGTAAGCTTTGTGAATGATTAACAAAACATGCTTGTAATAATAACATGCTTTTTTACACTTTACAGATTACTTTGATAACAGTTCTGTTACATTATGGAGGGAAATTACAATTTACTCATCTATGGGGTATGTAGGGGGTATGTGTCACAGGGTTTATAACTGTGATAGTGACTTGCTATCTAGCGCACACTTGTCTACTTATGTAAGAAATAATAGGATTGGGATGGGAGAACCTAAATGTTTGTGGTATAAGTTTCTTGGTCAGTCTTTTACCCATGGACTAACAAAAATATTTGATGACGATGATATTAGAAAGATATGTAATAACTGGAGAAAAGACCGAACCCAACCCTTCAAGTATATGTTGAGCATGAGAGTGATCATAAAACAGACCCAACCCACTTAGAACCTAACCCCAAATTTACATATAAGTTAGAACCTAACCCAATTGTAATTCTGACTTATCCAACAAATGAGAATGAACCACACCATGATGACCATCCTATTAGGCAAAAAGGGAAAGAAAATAAGAGAGGAAAAGGGAAGCAAGTACAAAAGGGGAAAAAGAAGCAAAAACTAACCCCTAAGAGAAAAACTAGACCTGTAAACCTCGAACAAGATGGTGATGTTGACTTAACTAGTTGTGATTTTGAGGACAGTGATGAGGAAATTCCTGACCTATTTTTTGAGGACCATGCAAGGGACATTGAGGAAGAAATGAGAAACTGTATAGGTATTAATGATGAAGTGAATGATGATGGTTAGGAACATGAAGATAATGGTGTGGCAAGACAGGCCAATAATGGCATTAATGTTGTAAGTCCAAATATTGGACCTTAATGGGATGGGGAGTATCAATCTGAGTATGGGGGCATTGATACTCTAATTACTCCCCTTGATTCTGATGTAGAAAAACCAGAGGTAATGGGGAAGAAGAGGTTTCCAGAGTTCAACCAATACACTGACATGAGAAGGAATATAAAGTTACAAGTGGGAATGAAATTTGCAAGTCATAGTGTTTTTAGAGAGGCTATAAGACAATTTTGTATTGAGAATGAGATTGATTTTGAATTCTTAAGGAATGAGAGCACTCAAATATCAATATAGTGCGAGAGGTTGTGGATGGAAAATGTATACCTCCAAGACTTATCAAGGAGATGTTTTCCAAATTAAGTCATGGTATAACCATGAGCATGCAAGTTGTGGATGGAGTAACAAAAATACCAAGGCCAATTCAAGGTGGTTAGCTGCAAAGTACTAAGACCACATCCGAGACCACAAGGGGAGATAGGAAAATGAAGCTTTCATTAATCAAGTGGCAAAAAAACATAAGATTTTTGTGTTAGGGTTCTGAGTGTATAGGGCAAACAAGATGGCCATGAAGCAGCTTCAAGGTAGTGCAACAACTCAATATTCTTTACTATGGAATTATGTTGTAGTAGTCTTGCAATACAATCCTGGTTCAACAATACTGATCATGAAGGATAACAATGGCTATTTTCAGAGACTCTATGTATGTTTAGATGCTGCCAAAAAAGGTGTGAAGTTTTGTAGGCCTATAATCTCATTGGATGGGTGCTTCTAGAAGGTTGGCATTGGGGGTCATTTGCTAGTGGCAATGGCAAGGGATGCTAATGAAAACATATTCCCTGTTGCCTATGCTACAGTTGAGGCTAAGTTGAGAGACAGCTGGATGTGGTTTTTGGACAGGTTGCTTAAGGATATTGGCTCAATTGAGGAGAATGGATGGGTGTTCATGTCATATAAGCAAAAGGTAACTAAAAGGAGACATCTTACTTTATATGATTTTATGTTGCACAAGTTTGAACTCCATACTTATTTTTCGATTTCTTACTTGATGTGCTTGTAGGGTTTGAACTCTATACTTGAGGACATGGGGGTTGAACACAGATTATGTGTTAGGCATCTATATACTAACTTCAACCTCACATATAAGGGACAAGTGCTGAAAGATCTGTTATGGAATGCTGCAAGGGCCACTACCAAGCCTGAATTTGACTTTCACATGCAAGAAATAAGAAAGCTGAATGAGGGAGTATCTAACTAGTTAACTGCAAGAGATGCAAGCACATGGTCAAGACATTTATTCACTCCAAGGGCTAAATCAAGTAGTCTATTGAACAACATTGCAGAGTCATTCAACTCTGCAATACTGCCTGCTAGAGACAACCCCATAATCATAATGATGAAAACTATAAGGAGGATGTTAATGAAGAGGTTTACTGCAAAGAGGGAAGGGATGCTCAAGTATCAAGGGCAGATCTGCCCACGAATTCAACAGAAGCTTGAAAGGTCAAAGGAAGAAGTTGTGTTGTGCATTGCCCATATGAATGGAAATGGAAAATTTGAACTTGACACATGGCAAGGAAGCAAAAAGGTAGTGGATTTAGTAAGCAGGACTTGTTCTTGCAAAAACTAGGACATAACAGGTATAAAATTGATATGAAATATATGTTATTGGTATCTCTTGATATGAAATTTGACTGATTTTTTTGTATCTCCTACAGGTATACCTTGTGCAAATACTGTGAGTGCCATTTATGCATAGAGGGATCAACCTGAGAACTACATTGATGACTGTTACAAGAATAAAACTTTCTTGAAATGCTATGAAATGATGATCAACCATGTACCTTCACAGGAAGAATGGTCACATCTTGACTATGATCCAATCCTCCCTCCTTTGGTTAGGACTTCTATTGGCAGACCAAAGAAGGCTAGGAAGAGCGCCACTGATGAGCAACCTCAAAACCTAAACAGGGTATTTAGGGAAGGAAATCAATACTAATGTGGGAATTGTGGCATGTGGGTTCACAATGTTCGTGGGTGCCCAAGACCCCTTGCTGCAACTAAAATCGTGACGGGATGACTGAAAAATATAGAAGATTTTGAAAATCATTGGAGTCACCACCAATGTTTATTTAAATTGGAAAAACATTAGAAAAACCCTTTAATGAAGAAAACTGGTCTTTTAAAAATTGAGTTTGGATTTAGGAGTCGATTACAGGTAGGGAATGTGTTAGCACCCTACACTGCCCGTTCCAGGAACAGTACCTTAAGTTAGTTGAGCAAATTTTAATAATCTCAAATTTTTTTTATTTTACCCCTCTTGAAAAGACTTTGTAACTATTTTTTTCTTTAAGAAAATAAAGAACGAAATTGTGAAAATTTAATTTTTAGCTTGACAGAATAGAGATTCTGTTCCTACGTATCGTCGGGTGCAATGAGAAACTCAAAGTTATGTAGTTCATTAGAAAAAAATTGTGAGTTAGTTGTTTTTAATTTTGAAAAAAAAATTATTTTCAAAACTCATTTGATTTTTTTTTTTATGTTTAGAAAAAGATTCGAAACATCAAGCTGTCACAACTTAGATGATTCTAAAAGTTACAAGATTAATAAACTGTTACAACTCAGCTAATCTCAATTTATTATTGAATTAATTTTAAAACAAAAAAGTTTACAAAATAAGTAAATAAATAAATAAACTAAACTAATAAATGAATAAACTAAAATGAATAATACGTGTATATAATGAAATATAATAATACAAGAAAAAAAAACAAATTTAGCTCCAAGATATATAAAAATGATATGCTCAAAAAGTTAGTGCACAGGACCCTATACGTTCTCTTAAAATCAAACCTTGAAAAACAACTCACTTCAAGAAAATTTTTTACTAAAGTCTTCGAGCTCTTATACTTGGTATTAAGCCCAAGAGTATAATTTCCTCTAACTCTTATACTTAGTATTAAGTCCAAGGGTGAAAATTTTTGGATGCCAAAATCATTGAGATCCACCCCTTTATATAGGAGGAGGAGAGGAAGAAGGAACATGACCTCTCCAATGTGGGACTTTGTGATACAAGAAGACACCTTAGTTTTTTCAAATTTCTTCTTTTTCCTTTCATTTTTTTCCTTTTTTCTTTTGGATTTTCATTCATCTTTTCTCTCTTTTTTTTCTTCTTTCTTTTGTTTTATTATGAATTAAAATGTTTGAATGATCCAAGCAACAAAAATTTTATGAAAAAAATTGGGTATCAATAGTTACCCCCATTTGCTTTACATTTAAATTAAATGGGAAGTAAAGGAATTGATTCAATTTTGTCCATGAAAATTTTCATTTTTCCTCTTTTTTTTTTTTTTATAGAATATGTAGGTTGATGCAAAGAGTAATGAGCATTAAAACGAGGTAAAAAGCTTGCGAAGTCGGGTATTCGTCGAAGCTGAATAGAAAGGTAAAAAGCTTGTGGGGTAGGTGACGAGCGCCGAACTCAGCCAAAATTATAACCGAAGTTATTACCTAAACTTGCAGTATAGTGAACAACACCGGATCGTCTCCTCAAGGATTGTAAATGCAATTTCATCAAATTAAGTTGAGTTAGAAAAGGGGCGTTTGATGGTTCAAGGATCGCAGTGAACAAAATTTAAAAAGAAATAACAATTAAAAGAATAGTCAATTCAGAAATCTATCCGAGATTGGGTGGAATCAATCATAAACCTTTCAACAAACACTTGAAACACATTTTGAATGGTTAACTTGGATCTAACCGAGATCTCAGCATCAGATCCAGAATTCATATTAGACAATTGTATAGAATTCAATTGACAAATGATAAACACAAATCTGCAATCGCACCTTCATGTAGATATATGTCAATTTAAGAACCAAATTCAATTAAGCTAGGCACAAATCAGTAACCCAACCTCTTTAATTACGTGATTAGTTTAGATCAATCAGTTCTAAGTTTCATCACAAACCTCATTCTTCAATTACGTGATTAGCTTAGATCAATCAGTTCTAAGTTTCATCACAAACCTCAATCTTAAACCAAGATTAAATCAGATCAAACATAAATAGAATCACCATTCATGCATTCAAGATCAAGAAAATAGAAGAAGAATTCAAATATAAATCAAATACATTACAGAACCAAGGTCTCAAGAATCCAAACTACAATATCTTCAAGAGTCCCAAATTGACTGAAAGTAACTTAGCTCTCCATTACAATGAAAGAAATCATCAAAAGATACAAGAACTATGAAAAAATATGTAAAAGAAGAAGAAAAACTGAAGGAAGGAAGGAGTCCCCCATCCAAAGCTCCAAGGGGCTATTTATAAATTTTTTAGGATTTCTAAAGGGGACACGGTCGTGTCTCTTTCAAGAACGGCCGTGTCTACTAAAACAGAAGCTTTTCATTCTTTAGACACAGTCGTGTGAGGCTGAGTAGGGTAGGCACGGCCGTGTGACTTGTCACAATAGCGTATTCAGCAATTTCTGATAGCGTAGCGTGCACGTTTTGGTTAAATTCAGCGTGCGTTGCAAGTTTTGAGGTAGGCACAGCCGTGTGACACGGAGGCACGGCCGTGTGACTTGTCACAATAGCGTATTCAGCAATTTTTGACAGTGTAGCTTGCACGTTTGGGTTAAATTCAGTGTGCGTTGCAAATTTTGAGATAGGCACGGTCGTGTGACATGGAGGCACGGTCATGCCTATTGTAAAAATGGCCTTTTTTAGCAAAATTGGGGAGACACGATCGTATGACTTGGAGGCACGACCATGTGACTTGTAAAAAGCTTTATCCAAGTTAGACATGGTCATGTCTAAGTCCCTAATAGCTCCTGAATTGCCACAGAACCCTACTAGAGCCGAAATGGATCTCTTTTACCTTCAAAAATTGGTATCCTTGCTTGATTTCATCCCATTGTATTAAATCTCTTGATTCTACAAAAATGAAGATATTGATAAGGATCTATTTAACATTTATTCTTAATTACAGGGAATTAACTAATAAAAAGCTATCAAAATCAACTCCAATCACACCCCTACACTTGAGCTTTTGCTTATCCTCAAGCAAAGAATATGTTTCAATAGCAAGACCAACTTAGCATCTAGAAACATGAATTAAGGAGAATTTCACAATTTTAAAAGCTATTCAAGTTTAGGTTCAGCAATCAAATTCGATCATTCAAGATCATTCAGCAATTTTAAATAATAAGATGCTTTAGCCTAGCTTGCAACTTTTCTCATTACTAATGTATGAGATCACTCATCTTTCTATCGCTCAAGTATTTAAGGATAAAGAGATCACTCGATTTTCTCATGAAAAATGCAAAACCATAGGCTTGCCTATCAATCTCATCTCTACTTACCAGTTCACATACATAACAAGAATCAAAAGGACTTCATTGGTTGTAATAGGACCAAGGGCAAAGGTAGGAAAAAGGTAAATAAGGATAAAGAACTATCAATCCAGAGCAGAATCAGGCTGAAATTATGATGCACAAGGATTTAAACAATTCTCACTTTCAACCTAATGTTTTCATTATTCTTCACCAATAATTCATTTCCCTCTTATATATATATATATATATATATATATATATATATATATATATATATATATATATATATATATATATATCAATATATATATATATATCAATATATATATATATATATATATCAATATATATATATATATATACCCTTGAGGATAAAACCATAACTTTTAAGACTTTTTGATTAACACATTAGATGCTCTAAAGAATTCAATCTAATTATTTAATTGGGTATTCAAAGAAATCAAATTCAGGCTCAAATGGGACAACTAATAGATTATTTTATCAATACAACTCTGAAAGTCAAGAAAGAATAAAGCTTAATTGCCTTAATCATATTCAAGAATGTATGTGAATCATTAAAGTTTCAACAAGATGTCAAAGCAAGTTCTAGCACACATCAATCAAGAGAAAGATTCACTCCATAAGAAAAATAGGATCTTTATGAAAAATCCAGTTATTATGGCTCAAAACTCACTTTTCTGGTTAAGTTGATAAAGAAAACAAAAATAAACAGACAAGGTTGATTTCCAAGAAAGATGTTGAATTTAACTCTTCTTAATAAAACAAGATTGCTTCACACAAAATTATTTCATGATAAATAAATTCCCCTTTCAAACATATATTTGTCAGCTCAGAATAAAATTAACACAAAATTCCAGCTTAAATCCCAGCAATACTCAAGTGTTCATCAGTTTTCCTTTTTTTTTAAAGTACATTATCACTCCCCTACACTTAATATAAACATTGTCCTCAATGTGAAAAAGATAAATAAAATGTAAAGAAAAAAGCAACACAACCTGATGAAGGGTGAGACAATGGCAAGTAGAAAAGACACGCAAGAATCAAAGCTACAACAGAACCTGAAAACTCACAAAACAAATGAGTAAAATCTAAAACAAAGATAACAAGATTGTAGTAATATAAAATTAAAGAAGAAACGCGGGTCTTTTAGAGTCAGATTCCCAAGACTGTAACACTTATGTTTGTCTCTGAAGAGATTCCACAAAGAAGAAGTTCATGATATACAAGTTCACAACAATGCGTCTCAAGAGTCAATAAAATGGCATTTACTGACTCCTTACCCCACCATTCATAATGAAGTATATTTTTATCTTCTTAGTTTGCAAAAAACCATCCCTAAAGATCTTGAAAGCAAATCTCATTGGGTTGCCTCCCAATAAGTGCTTGTTTAACATCGTTAACTCGACGTTGGGATACTTCTTAGTGATCTTTATAATGTGGATAGTAAAAGCCTATCACTTTCACTTCCACATTTTTTGGCTTGAGATGGTGTCCATTGGTCTTATTAAGTGAGGTTAGTGAAAAGACTCCACCAGGATCCCAATGGTTGAAACATGATGACCAAGTTATGGTTGACACAACATGATAGCTTTCATTAGGGTCCCATTGGTTGAAGTGTAATGACCAAGTTGAGCTTGAAGCATGAGGGCTCCCATTGGGGTCCCATTGGTCTTTCTTAATTTCCTTGACTTCACCAATGGCATGCAACATGTGTAATTTGGAAATTCTGCTTTCATTGATTATATTAGACCATGACCCAAAAACAAAATTCACTTCAGTAGTTACTGTCATCTGCTGTCTTTCCTTCTTCTTTGAAAATTTCTCAATGGCCTTCAACTCCACCTCCCTGTGTGTTTCAGATTTTGTAACTGCATTGCTGATAGACCCTTCAATATCATTAGATGCTGCGTAAATAGAATCATCAGCTTTCAAATATGTAAAAATCTCAGCACACATAACACATTTTATATCACCATCACAATCAATACATGAGTTACAACTGATAGAATCATTAAAACCAATAAGATCAGGAAATTCAGCACACAACTCCTCATAAGTTTCCTCAACTAAATCTGCAGGTAAATCAATAGGATAATTAGAATGCAAGGAGTTGGGAATTGTTTGGAGCGAGAGTTGGTCTAACTCTTGACTTCTCAGTTCATTAACAGTGGTTGTCAACTGCTCAATTTGGGTTGTTAAATCCTGAATAGTGGTAGTGAAATTCTGCTGGAACTCAATTTGGATTTTCATCAAGTCCTCTAATGAAGGCTCAAGTTTTGTGGTTGCTGGACTTGTAATATGTTGGAACTAAATGTTATTGGTGTCCATCTGGTTCATCAAGTCCTCCTATGAAGGCTCAAGTTTTGTGGCTGCTGGACTTGTTATCTGTTGGAATGGATGCTCATATTGCAATGATTGTTGTTGTTGTGATGTTGCATTGCCATATCCCAGATCCAGATAGTCTGTCCAGCTAGGGTTGTATGTGTTGACGAAGAGGTCATAACCCTGTTGCTGCTACTAGGACTGTGTATTACCAGGAAAAACACCAGCTGCTACAATAAATTGATCTGGAAAAATAGAACTACTATACTGAAGTGTAGGGCATGCATATGTGGGGTGAGATGAACAAAAACTAATATCGCACACAGGTGTAACTTTCTGCACAGGGAATTGTTGTCTCACTACTATGTGTCTTATCAAAGAAGTTAATTCCTCAAGCCTTGACTCCATTATGCATGATCCATTGTATCCTTAAAATGCAATAGAATGCAAAAAATGCAAAAGAATGATAATGCAAGAAAAAGAAAGAGTTAGTATGGGCACTTAAAAAAACCATATCACACTTACGGATCCTCGACAACGGTGCCAAAATTTTGACAAGCACCGAACTCAGTCAAAAATTATAACCGAAGTTATTACCTAAACTTGCAGTATAATGGATAACACCGGATCGTCTCCTCAAGGATCGTAAATGCAATTTAATCAAATTAGGTTGAGTTAGAAAATGGGGGTTTGATGGTTCAAGGATCACAGTGAACAAAATTTAAAGAGAAATAACAATTAAAAGAATAGTCAATTCAGAAATTTATCCGTGATTGGGTGGATTCAATCATAAACCTTTCAACAAACACTTGAAACACATTTGAATGGTTAACTTGGATCTAACCGAGATCTCAGCATCAGATCCAGAATTCATACTAGACAATCGTCTAGAATTCAATTGACAAGTGATAAACACAAATCTGCAATCGCACTATTCATGTAGATATATGTCAATTTAAGCACCAAATTCAATTAACCTAGGCATAAATCAATAACCCAACCTCTTCAATTACATGATTAGTTTAGATCAATCAGTTCTAAGTTTCATCACAAACCTCATTCTTCAATTACGTGATTAGCTTAGATCAATCTGTTATAAGTTTCATCACAAACCTCAATCTTAAACTAAGATCAAATCAGATCAAACATAAACAGAATCACCATTCATGCATTCAAGATCAAGAAAATAGAAGAAGAAGAATAGAAGAAGAATTCAAATATAAATCAAGTACATTACAGAACCAAGGTCTCAAGAATCCAATCCACAATCTCTTCAAGATTCCCAAATTGACTGAAAGTAACTTAGCTCTCCATTACAATGAAAGAAATCATCAAAAGATACAAGAACTATGAAAAATTATGTAAAAGAAGAAGAAAAACTGAAGGAAGGAAGAAGTCCCTCGTCCAAAGCTCTAAGGGGCTATTTATAAAATTTTTAGGATTTCTAAAGGGGACGCGGTCGTGTCTCCTTCAAGCACGGCTGTGTCTACTAAAACAGAAGCTTTTCATTCTTTAGACACGGTCATGTGAGGCTGAATAGAGTAGGCACGGCCGTGTGACATTTAGGTATGGCCATGTGACTTGTCACAATAGCGTATTCAGCAATTTCTGACAGCGTAGCGTGCACGTTTTGGTTAAATTCAGCGTGCGTTGCAAGTTTTGAGGTAGGCACGGTCGTGTGACATAGAGGCACGGCCGTGTGACTTGTCACAATAGCGTATTCAGCAATTTTTGACAGCGTAGAGTGCAGGTTTTGGTTAAATTTAGCGTGCGTTGCAAATTTTGAGGTAGGCACGATCGTGTGACATGGAGGCACGGTCGTGCCTAGTGTAAAAATGGCCTTTTTTAGCAAAATTGGGAAGACACAACCGTGTGACTTGTAAAAAGCTTTATCCAAGTTAGACATGGCCATGTCTAAGTCCCTGATAGCTCTTGAATTGCCACGGAACCCTGCTAGAGCCGAAATGGATCTCTTTTGCCTTCAAAACTTGGTATCCTCGCTTGTTTTCATCCCATTGTATTAAATCTCTTGATTCTACAAAAACGAAGATATTGATAAGGATCCATTTAACATTCATTCTTAATTACAAGGAATTAACTAATAAAAAATTATCAAAATCAACTACGATCAGTAGGTGCCCGTCGAAGCTAGACAGAAAGGAAAAGAGCTTGTGGGGTATGGTGCCCGTCAAAGCTATACAGAAAGGTAAAAAGCTTGCGGAGTCAGGTATTCGTTGAAGCTGGACAGAAAGATAAAAAAAACTTACGAAATCGGGTATCCGTCGAAGCTGGACAAAAAGGTAAAAAACTTGCAGAGTCAGGTATCCATCGAAGCTGGACAGAAAGATAAAAAACTTGTGGAGTCAGGTATCCATCGAAGCTGGACAGAAAGGTAAAAAGTTTGTAGAGTTGGGTATCCGTCGAAGCTGGACAGAAAGGTAAAGAGCTTGCGAGGTAGGGTGCCCGTCGAAGTTAGACAGAAAGGTAAAAAGCTTGTGGAATCAGGTATTCGTTGAAGCTTGACAGGAAATGTAAAAAGCTTGCAGAGTCGGGTATCCGCTGAAGCTTAACAAAAAGCTTAAAGCAGAAAAGGAAATAGCTTGCGGAGTCGGATATTTGTCAAAGCTTGACAGGAAACTTAAAGTAGAAAAGGAAAAAGCTTGCAGAGTCAGGTATCCGTCGAAGCTTGAATGAAAGGGTAAAAGCTTGGGGAGTCGGGTATTTGTCGAAACTTGAATGAAAAGGTAAAAAGCTTGGGGAGTCGGGTATCCACCGAAGCTTGATGGAGAACTTAAAGCGTTGGGTGCAGGGACCCGGAAAAGGAAAAAGCAATGGGCATAAGGCCCTGGCTTATCGCGAAAGCGATGGATGCAGGGACCCAGAAATGAAAAGGCAATAGGCATAAGGCCCTGACTTGCAGAGAAAAGCGATGGGTGCGAGGACATGAAAACTAAAAGAAATGGGTGCAGGGACCCAAAAACTAAAAGCAATGGGCGTGGGGACCCAGAAGCTAAAAGACGATTGTAACACCCTAAGTTTCTTAACTATTTGACAGTAATTTTGACAGTTAACATAATTCTACTGTTTAGTGATTTCTATGTACTGTAAAATTATTTTGAGTATTTCGTCAGTACATTTGATCGTTTGGTGTGATTTACTCCATGTCAAAAAAATAATAATTTTCGGACTGGAAAAAATCTTACGTAATTTAATTATTACTGTTAAGTCTTAATTATTTTATGTAATTTGATTTGATTTTCATAAGTTTTATAATTTTTATGATTTTGTGGATGATTATGAAATTTTTATATTTCTTTGATTGTTTTTGGACTATCTGTGGGCCCAGGTGGCCTTACGTGGGCCCAGGTTGGTCCCGCAAAGTAAAAAATTTTCTGCGGATAGAAAAATTTGTACTGTTAAGATAGAGACAGGGGATCTTACTAAATCTGAATCTGGAAACAGTTTTAGAAAATTTCTTTTACTGTGTATTATACTGTATTTAATTATCGGACGATAAAAATATAGTAAATATATTCTTTCGTGGGGTTATAGCAGATAAAAATAAATATTATACTGTTAAGTCAACATTAGTGGTTATGACAACTTTTCGACAGACCAATAGGAAGTAAGTTTAATTTTTGAAGCTTTGAATATCAACTGTTGATTTAATCAACGATGGAGAATTAGTCTAATAAAATGGCTATGACCATTTATAATCATTGGATGAAGAATTAATCAAGGGTGGAGATTTGGTCTTACAAAGTGGCTAGGACCATTTGTGACCGTTGGATTTGGATTTAATCAACGGTGGAGATGGATCATTTCTGACCATTAGATGTGGATTTAATCAATAGTGGAGATTTGGTCTTCTAAAATGGCTATGACTAATTATGACCCTTGGATTTAAAGTATGAAGGAGTAATCTTGACCCTTTTTTTTTGGAGATGCATCTAATGGCTAGGATTTCAAGGAGAAAGATCTAATGGCTTAGATTAAGTCTTCTAATCTAAAGCTAAACCTAGAATCTATCTTAATCCTAACCATTGATCTAATCAATGGCTAGGAATACTCTAAATGGTAGCTAGTGATAATGGTCACTTATTAAGTGCATATGAAGAGGCGGGACAATTTTGGTGGTGTTTAATGCATAGCAAAGTTGAAGACCATCATTATTACTCATTATTGATCATTCTTGATCATTTCAAAGCCTAAGCTCTTCAAAACTTTCTCTCCACCTCTTCTCCAAGCAAGTTTCGGCCAAGACCTCTATGATCATCTTCCATCACTCTTTAATTTCAACTAACCTTATTTCTTGAATCCTTACATCATTCTAAGACACTTTATAGTTTGGAGCAAGTTCTAAATCATTCATCTTCAAGGACTTTCTTCAAGAGCAAAGTTATAGGGTATTTAAGGTAAAATGTAAGGAAACTTCATTTCTTCTCTCTTTTTCATGTTCTAAGCCATGTTTGATCCATGGTTCCTCTTGTTCAAGCTTGATATGCTAATAAATATATGTTTTGTTATGTGTTGAAGAAACCTTTGGTGGTGAAGGACTTGGAAAAAGAAGCAAAACAAAGAGCTTTTGAGGATCTTCAAGAGGTAAAAGGGAGATTCATCTCACCAACCAAGTATGGTGGTGAGAGATGGTTTTGTATTTGATGGATGGTGAATCCATGTGAGGATTCATATCCATGGTTGTGTAATTATTTGTGGGCGTTTATGTTGTTTATGTGCTTTGCATGATTTATTTGTGCTTACATGCTTAGTATGATTTATTGTTTTGATTATGGCATGCTTGTGGTATTTATGATGAAATATATATATGTATGTCATGATTTGATGATGAAAAGGAAAACAATTTTGGTTCCAAAGAACCATAGAGGCACACGGCCTCAAGGGTGATTTTTGAGTAAAAAGATTCTAAGTATTTTACAAATTAGGAGTTTTAAATGAAAAGAGCAATTAGTGATTGATTTTAAGGATTTGCAAAGAAAGTGAAAATCAAAAATGAACAAATGATTTGATTTCAAAGACCAAGTGTTCACGGTTTTTTTGAAAGAAAATTTTAATGGTTTTGTTTGTGTAAAACCATATTGACTTAGAAGGAAAAATATTTGATGGCTTCAATGGCCATGTACCACGATTTTGAAGGCTTGTAATGCCTTGATTTTATGAAAACAAAGTGATTTTCAAAGTGGAAATATAGTTTGATTTAGTACAAGAATTTTTGGAAAGGGAATCAGAGTGTTTTATCACTTGAGAAATGAAATTTTCGTATGTAAATGGAAAATAGAGGTTGAAAGTGTTTGAACCTCAATTTATTTTAAAGAGGATTAATTTTTAGAATTGATTTGAAATTACAAAGAATATGTTGGTGACTTGAAATTTTCTAACGTGTAACTCATTCTTTGGGTTTTGGAGTGCATTAGTAAATTTTAAGATGGAAACATTGTTTTAAAATCAATGGAAAAGTGATTTTGTGGAATTATTGTGAAAATGATTTTCTTGAGTAAGAAAATGTGGAAAATAATGTGAGAAGTCATATTGTTTTGAGAAAAGGATTTCTTAAAGGAGAAATGTGGAAAATAATGTTGGAAATGATATTGATTTGTTTGAAAGTCCAAAATAATGTTTGAAATATTGAGGAATATTTTACGTGGTAGTAAAATGGTGAAAAATGTTTTACGTAACTTAAAAACATGATTTTTAAGTTACGCGATTTGAAAAACGTTTAAATATTTTCATGCAATTTTGAAAAACGTTGAAATATTTCTACGCAATTTGGAAAGCGTTTAAATATTTTTACACGTTTGAGATATTGTTGAAAAAAAATCGCTACGCAATTTAAAAATGGTGGAATATTTTTACGTGATTGATGAAAACGTTAAAAAATCACTACGTGATTTTAAAATGAATGGAATATTTTTACGTGATTAAGAAATGATGAAAAAATCGCTATGTGATTTGAAAACGCAATAGAAACGTTGCAAAATTATGAAAACGGAATAAAAATATTGCGCAATTGTGAAAACACGACAAAAGTATTTTGTGACTATGAAAATGCGATAACATGATTTCGCTATTGAATATACAGTATGATTACTGTTGAACAAGTGTATGGACACTAATGAGAAAATTATGAAATTAGCCTGTGATTGACATTGGTGCATTGAACATGCATTGGAAATGAGGAATTTTGCCTGTGATTGGCATTGATGCATTGAATATGCATTGGAAAAATATGCATTGTGGCATATGATGAAATTGAAAAATATGCATTGTGGCATATGATGAAATTGAACAAAATTGCATTGAGATATTCGTGCATTGAAAGAAAATTAATAGTTGATGCTATTGTGACCCTTGTGGTTGAAGAGAGAATGAGAATTGATAGTGAGGTCTATGATGGATCTTGGGGGCGTCAAGGCGCGGCGGTCGACCAGTGGATGTTAATTGGTAAATGACCATGTGTCACTTGGTGATGCAGTCCGTTGTAATGCATTAACGATACCCGACAATAACATGATTCTTTTCAACGACTGAGAGATTGTCTTTGGGCTAAGGCTGATAATTAACCAGAGCATTCTTCTCGAAATTGTGAAAACCTCCATGAAGTAGAACATTGAGTCTATGTGCACATGCATAACATATGCATCATTATTGAGTATTGGTTATGATAATTGAACTGTTGAATACCTGGATAATGTTGAGGGTATTATAAATATTGAATATTTATATCTGTGTGATATAATAATTAATGAATATTGGATGATGATGATAATAATAATGTTGATGACATGATTGTAATTATTGTATCTGTGTGATGACAATAATGTTGATGGCATGATTGTAATTATGGTATGATATATCTGTATGATATGTTGTTTGTGTTATCTCTATGCTACTATGTTGGTATTAGCGTAGGTGATCTCACATCTTTATTATATTGTTTTATTATGCTTGTATTGTTAAAAATATATAGTAGATGGAACGAGTTTCTTAGATGTCACCGAAAGCAAATATTCTGAGTTTGGTAACTACATTGAGGAGTGGTCATTCAGGATTTAATAATGTGCAGTGTTGACAAGGAACAGATACATGGTACACCAAGATGGATACAAGAAGGAATAAATATGTTAAGTTTTCTCGTTAGTATTTTACCGTGCTATTAAGTAGGACCCGTGATGAGGTTTGCAACTGTTTAAAAAGTAAGTCTGTAAGTTTTATATTTTCTTGAATAATTGTTAAATATTAATTGGTGTCAATATTGTATATTAAATAGTTTAAATATATTTTTCAATATTACCTATAAATTTCAGTAAATTTATATTTCAGCGAGAAGAAATTTTGAAACCCACCTTTTATAACTCAAATCTTTTATGAACTGATTTGAAGATTATAAGTTGGTAGTCGGAAATGTGATGCCCTAAGAAGGGTATTACAACGATGGGCGCGGGAACCCGAAAACTAAGGTCCTATAGCTAAAAAAGGAATTTTTTTTTGTAAATGCATGTGATGCCTGAGATGATGCATGATACAATGGATGTTCCACAACCCTCAATGGATGCCTGAGATGATGCATGTGATGTTTGAGAGCTAAAAAAGGTTTTGCTTATTTTTTTTCTTTTTTTTTTGCATATCAGAACTTTAGCTTAGTCATTCTTGGTTCCTAAACCCTCAAGGACTTTTCCCACAGCAGGATCAAAGTCGAACAGTAACAAAATTTGCTTTATGATTTTGCTGGTTATTCTTCCTTTCCTCATTAACACTCTTAAAGGCTTTGAGCCAGAAAACTTTATGCAGTGGGCCTTGAGCCCAAGAACTTTGTGCAATGAGCCATGAGCCATGAGTCAAAGAAGTGAATATACTTGACAAATTTATTTTTTTTACCAAAGTTTTGAACCAAACGCTTCTTGGAAAACTTTGACCATCCAAACTCATATCCAAAGGGGATCATTGTCAGTATTATCTTCTTCAAATTTTTCTTCCTCAGATATGGCTTGCGTAGAGGCGTGCGACTTTCTTCCTCCAAAGGTTCCTATTTCCACCGGACACACTTCAATCTGAATTATCCATTAAGGATGTCATTTCCTTCATCGATTGAAATTTTTGAGCTCCTTTGGCTTGAGTTGTTCAACAAGAGATCACCATCTGATGGTTAAGTTGTACTATTGTACTCATGTTCACCTAACTTGAAGCATCATGTACCAGATATGCATGGATTCAAAAGTAGAATAGGAAAGAGATTTACTGATTGAGTAATTTCTTGACTGATTTTGGGAGTATGACCACACGAAGGGCATTTACAAAAGCCAGAGGGTTTTTGCCCTAGTGTGAAGCCAAATCAAACTAGAAAAATTACCTCAGTTTAGAGCTGAATTGAAAAGGATGGAGACTTGCCCCATTGCAGAGCCAGATTGAATCAAAAGATTTGCCCCAACGTAGGCCAAATCGAGCTTGAGAAAAAATGTGCCCCAGTATAGGGCTAGATTTAACCAAAAGATTTGCCCCAGCATAGGTCAAATCGAGCTAGAGAAATTGCCCTAGTGTAGGATAAGCTTGAACATGATAGAAACTTGCCCTAGTGTAAGTCTCTCTCTCTCTCTCTCTTAATCTCTCTCTTTTTTTTGCCTTATATTTTGCTTAGACCGCCTTGCGGGTTTTTAGCCTAACAGACTTGTTTTTTTTTAAGGAGCAATGAACTAGATACTTGTATGAGCACAAACTTTTGTCTCAAAATTAACACTTGAGAAAATAAAGACAATCAATCATTGATCAGAATAGACTTTTTCAGGATTGTAATGTGGCCAAGGTAAGTGGTTATGAAATGAAAGATATAAGGCTCAAACAAGTATTTAAAAGTTAAATGGGACCAAGGATCCTTGTTTAAACTTAAACTTTGTCAATTGTTTTTGTGCTTTTAATCACACTTTTCTCTTATTGTTCTCTATTTTTTTTTTTTTTTTTATGCCCTTCACCTTTTCTTCCTTTTCTCTTTTTTCATTATGCTTCAAAATAGTTACCATGGCAATCAACATTTGTTTTGTGTCATCCCTTAGTGTACGGGCGATCCTTGTCCAGGGTTTATTGAAAAAAAACTTTCAAGCTCAAAATGGGATAACGAGAGATAATGGAAAGAGAAGATGAATTCTCATGAAAGATAGAGAAAGATGACCAATCTTCATTTCAAATCTTGAATGCTCATTTTCAAAAATTTTAATTTAGAGACAAAAGGATAATACATAAGTGATTATTTATTTGCTCCTTTTATTTTTCTTTTTTTTTACCTTTCTTTTAATATATTTTTTTTCTTTAGGCAAAGAATACCTGCACATGTGGGCTTCCTGACCACCAAAAGTTTTCCAGAATGAAAGTCCTATAGGATTGGAACCAAAAGAAAGCAAGTAAAGGGAAGAGCAAAATGACAGGAAATATCTGACAAGAATATGAGTGTCAAGAACATAAGGAACAAAAACAAGGTATGTTGAAATCCACGTAAATCCATTACATTAATGTTTCAAGAAAGTTTACATAAGTTCAAAACCCAAAATATTTCAATGATTGAACAAGCATAGGGTTAGTACAATTAAACCATCGTTTCATGGTAACAACTTAATAAGCAAGTCAAAATACCAGTCAACCCTTAGCCAATTCAACATTTTTCATGTTCACTGTCCATCATTCATTTGATGTAATCTTCCCTTTATTTCATCTATTTCTCCCAAAGTTCTGCCCCATCGACCCAAGTTTGATTGGTATTTATATCCTCAGAAGTACAATGGTTCATGTTTTTTTTTTTGAAAAACACATTTTTTTATTTTATTTTTAGGAAACACATACAAGAATGCATGATGAAATTTTTTTAAAAAAAATGCTAAGAATGTCATGAAAATGCAACATGTTTTTTTTAAAAAAAAAATCCTAAGAATGCTATGAAAATGTAAGATGATGTATCTTTTTCTTTTCTTTTTTTAAAAATGCTACGAATGTTATCAGAATGTAAATTGATGTTTTGTTTTTTTTTAAATGCTAAGAATGCTATGAAAATGCAAGATAATATGTTCTCTTTTTTTTTAATAAAATGCTAGGAATGTCATGAAAATGCATGATGGTTTATATATATATTTTTTTAAAAAAAAAGAATGCTATGAATGACATGAAAATGCAATATGTTTTTCTTTTTAGAATGCTAAGAATGCTATGAAATGCAAGGTGATGTATATATTTTCTTTTTTAAAAAAAATGCTATGAATGAAATGAAAATGTAATATTTTTTTTTAAGAATGCAATGAAAATACAAGATGATGTATATATATATATATTTTTTAATGCTAAGAATGTCGTGAAAATGCAAGGTATTTTTTTTCTTTTTTTTAAATGTTGGGAATATTATGAAAATGCAAAATGATGCATCTTTTTCTTTTATTTAAAAAAATCTATAAATGCCATGAAAATGTAAATTGATGCATCTTTTTCTTTTTTATAAAAAAAAACAAAGTTATGAATACCATGAAAATGCAAGACGTGAATTATGCATGATGATGCACTTTTTTTATGTTGATTTTTTATTTTTTTAAAAAAGAATGCAAGAATGAATGACATGAGAAATGGATAGATAAAGAAGAAGTACGCTTTCTTTGTGTCCTAGTGAGGTGAAACCTAAGGTGTTAGATTTCCTTAAGGTCAAGACTCTAGTTTTGGCAGTCATTATGTTCAATCTATCAGTGCAAAATTTTCAGGACAGATCTAAACTTCTAAAAAAAATCATGGTCCCCAAATTGCCCTTATCTCGAAAAACAGACCCAATTCATGAATTAATCACAAGTAAAGATAAATCCTCCTAATATGACTAGTCCATGATACTGGTAACAATTTGACTAGCGTCTCAACAAATGTCAAGTGAGCATAAAGCCCCTCAATAACAAAAGTCGAGACTCCTCCTATTCCTTGGGTTCACACAGACTTAGGTATAGAGCCCAAAAAATGTGTGAGGTGAGTGATAGTAATATGTGTGTGGGAGCATATAAACATGTACCAAAAAATTTTAAAAGACCATATTACCCCTAACCTTCAAAAGCATATATACAACAGTCAGCCAGTAATCATCTACCCTAGGGTTTCAACAATTAAGCACAAAATATATATACAAGCAAATCATGTCAAAATAAACACGAGAATAATACTATAAGATATTTACATAAAAGTATTAAATAAAATCTATTTACAAACAAATAAGAAAACAAAAACAAGGATAAAAAAAGGTAAAATAAATAAGTAGAGATTATTAATAATTTGCACAACTAACAACAACAGGCCTGACTCTCTAAGTCCCCAGTGGAGTCGTCAGTTGTCGCAATAGAAATCGCGACAGGACGATCGAAAAATATCGAAGATTTTGAAAATCAATGGAGTCGCCACCAATGTTTATTTAAATTGGGAAAACATTAAAAAAAAACCCTTTAATTAAGAAAACTGGTCTTTTAAAAATTGAGTATGGATTCGGGAGTCGATTACAGGTAGGGAAGGTAATAGCACCATACACTGTCCGTTCCAAGAATGGTACCTTAAGTTAGTTGTGCAAATTTTAATAATCTCAAATATTTTTATTTTACCCCTCTTGAAAAGACTTTGTAACTATTTTTTTATTTAAGAAAAGAAAGAACGAAATTGTGAAAATTTAATTTTTGGCTTGACAAAATAGAAATTCTGCTCCTACGTATCCTCGGGTGTAATGAGGAACTCAAAGTCACGTAATTCTTTAGAAAATAATTGTGAATTAGTTGTTTTTAATTTTGAAAAGACTTTTATTTTGAAAACTCATTTGATTTTTTTTTATGTTTAGAAAAAAGTTCGAATCATCAAGCTATCACAACTTATATGATTCTAAAAGTTATAGGATTAACAAACTGTCACAAATAAATAAATAAATAAACCAAACTAATAAATGAATAAACTAAAATAAATAATACGTGTATATACTGAAAGATAATAATACAAGAAAAAAAAATTTACCTCCAAGGCGTATAAAAAATGATATGCTCAAAAAAGTTTGTGCACAGGACCCCACACTTTCTTTTCAAATCAAACCTTGAAAAACAACTCACTTCAAGAAATTTTTTTACTAAAGTCATTGAGCTCTGATACTTAGTATTAAGCCCAAGAGTATAATTTCCTCTTGCTCTTATACTTAGTATTAAGCCCAAGGATGAAAATTTTTTGATTTCAAAACCATTGAGAACCATCCCTTTATATAGGAGGATGAGAGGGAGAAGGAACATGACCTCTCCAATGTGGGACTTCGTGATACAAGAAGACACCTTAGTTTTTTCAAATTTCTTCTTTTTCCTTTCATTTTTTTCTTTTTTTCTTTTGGATTTTCATTCATATTTTCTCTCTTTTTTGTTCTTTCTTTTGTTTTATTATGAATTAAAATGTTTGAATGATCCAAGCAACAAAAATTTTATGGACAAAATTGGGTATCAACACCCCTAAATCCAAATAGAAAGATACATAGAAAAAAAAAACAAATGTAGGCAGTGGATCTGTTCCATCTAAGGCTCTAAGTGTAGATGCATCAATTGGTTCAAGTGCTACAAGTCAAAGTGGTCTTATACCTGTTGTGACCCAAGGGCACATAGGAGTTGTGGTCCTAGCCAACCTGGTTCCCAAAGCTCAATCTCCCTATTTAGGAGACACACACATGCTTTGAAAAGAATGTTAATGACTCAGCCTAGTGAAGGGGCATCAACATCAGGGGCATCAGCATCAAGAATGAAATCAAGGAGGAGTGGGGCACGACTTACACAATAACTTTCTACATGGGGCCTTAGGTTTTTTTTTTCTTTGGCTAGTATTGGGCTATGACAACTATGTTTTGTCATATGCCATTTTTTGGATATATCAGGGCCAGTGGGTTATATAGACCTTGTTGGTATTTTTTTATACTAAGATCTTATTTTGTGAATGTTGACTAAGATCTTATTTATTGATTAATATAAGTTAATATATTCCCCACATGGTCCATTAGTTTTGGAATATTTTTCTCTATTTGTTTTTTTTATTATTGTTAAATGTTGAATGTTTGTTATTGTGATTGTGTCAACACTGATAGTGGCAGTGGTATGTTCCCCACAAGTTTATTCTAGTATATTGTGCTTCCACCACATGTTTGTTCTAGTATAATGTGGTATATTGTGTTTCCAACCTGTGGTATATTGTGCCAACATTGATAGTGGCAATGGCAGTGGTATGTTCCCAACACAGGTTTATTCTGGTATAATGAAATTGTGCTTCCATTAGTTCCCCACAGGTTTATTCTGTTATAAAAAAATTTAGTGGTCAATTGAATTGATTGAAATTGTGCTACTGTACTGTTACAATGATTGTTTATATCAATTGCATAAATTCATTGTCAATTGAGAAATGCTACAATAATTTCATTAAACAAGGTAAATTATATTGCTTAACACACTGACTCTTTACATTCAAATTCATTATATCTAACCTCTGTTAACTCCATCTTACTTACATTAAACATCCCTCCAATCCTACACTAAACATTCTAAAATATATTGTAGCATTAATCAAATATTTCCTTTTCCAAAGACCAATAAACCAACACACAAAATGACTATAGGAGGCATCATCCCATGTATCATATACAGTTGATACTTCTGTGACTTTAGCTTAGCCTTTTGTGATTCAACCTTAGCATTTAACATACACAACTGAGCCTTCTTTGCTTCTAGTTCCACATTTAATTCATTGTTCCTTTTGAGCAAAGTATTGAAGATTTTTTAAACTCTTCTCTCTGTAGGTGGATTGTACTAGGCAAAGAAGTGACAGTCATCTTTGGTACCATACTTGCTACAACCAAAGAACCTCCATCCTAGGTTCCTTTCAGTCCACGACGTTTGCAGTTGACAAGGAAGGCTGCATTTGCAACTTCGAGTATGGCCACCAAAGCATGTTGAACTCTCTGAAGACTAGCTCTGTGTCATTTTCTCCACTGGGTTTGACCTCAATCGCTGCTCCCTCACTTGGGTCAATTGTTATAAAGTAATAATGGAGTTTTAGGGTTCATAATTGGGAAAATAAAAAAGAACATTTTCTCCTCCACGTGCACGTCATGTGCAATTTTCCTCCCCAAATTACCCTCATCGGCTATTGCACAGCGTTTGGCAATCTGCACATGAGACGTGCACGAGTGCTGCATATGTGCATTTCCATCCAAAATGTAATGTTTATTACCATTTTGTACTTCTTTGCACAAATCACAAAGTAACAGGTCCTTTTTTCATATTTTTGAAGTAACATGACTAAAGTGCACATCACGTATAGTACAAGGGTTTTTTTTTTTGAAGTTTTCCCTTTAAATTATTATTAATCTAATGGCTACTATTTAGGGTCCATTGGATGGACCTCATTTTTTGGGTCCATGTTAATTGGAACCCTTGCAATAAGAGCAAAAGTCTCATCAAAATTAATACCTTTCTACTGATTATAACTTTGAGCTACCAACCTTGCTTTGTTTGCTTTGTTTTTTATTTCATTTCTAGATTCATCAAGCTTGTTTATGAACACTAATAGTGTTTTGATGATCGTGTGATCTTTAGGTTCAGGAACTAGCTTCTAGACTTTGTTTCTTTCAAGTTGATTCAGTTCTTCTTGCACGACTTCTATCCAATCTTCATCTTGAAGAGCCTCATCTATTTCTTTTGGTTCAATTTGTGATATGAGAATCATGTTTATGTTGTTTCTGAATGAAGATCTAGTTCTCACACCTTGAGAAGGTTCTGCAATAATTTAATCTTTTGGATGAGATGTGAGATGTCTCCATTCTCTTGGCATCTGAGTCTGACTTCTGATGTTGTTTATAGATGAAGTCTTCTGATGGTTATCAGAAAGATTGTCAACAGAGTCAAGTGGTTCCTTCTTTGGAGTGGGTAGATCAAAAACTAGGTTTGGAGAATCTTACAGAGTGATGTTTTCAAATTCTTCTTCTAGATCAGAAACTTTAAACTCAAAAGAATGGTTAGCATCATTTAAAGAAACATGCATAGATTCTTCAATAGTAAAAGTTCTTGTATTGTAAATTCTAAAATTTAGAAGTAGAGTAACTCAGAAATATATATTTATCAACCTTAGAATCAAACTTACCAAGTTGATCCTTGTTGTTCAAGATTAAACATTAAGTTATGAAAATAAGATATGTTAGGTTTCCTACCCATCCACAATTTATATAGAGCTTTCTTGATGATTGGTATTATGAAAACATGATTTTGAATATAGCAAGAGGTGTTTATAGCTTTTGCCCAAAAGTATTTTAGTAAGCCACTATTACAAAGGAGAGTCCTTGCCATTTCTTGCAAGGATTTGTTCTTTCTTTCTATAACACCATTCTGTTGTGGTGTCCTTAGAGAAGAGAAATTGTGAGAGATTCCATTTTTCATCACAAAATTCTTTAAAATCTTGATTTTCAAACTCTCCTCTATGATCGCTTTAGATGGCGGCAATAGAAAAAACATTTTTCATTTTGTACCTTAATGCAAAAAAAATTAAACGTCTCACAAGATTCATCATTATGGCTTAGGTAAAACACCCATGTAAATCTAGAGAAGTCATCCATGATGACAAAATCATATCTCTTACCACCTAGACTTGTAGCTCTAGTTGGTCCAAACAAATCAACATATAAAAGCTCGAGTGGTCTTGTGGTTGAGACAACATTTTTGGCTTGAAAAGAAGCATTGGTCTATTTCCCTCTTTGACAGAAAGGTATCCAAAATTCCCTTAGCATTATGGAGATGAACCTCCGTGAGGAAGGATATCCTATATTCTTAAAATTTCTCACTAGTTTCCTCACAGGCCTAGTTTTCCATTATGTATGTATTTAAGGATATTCATGAATAGTTATGTGAGACATACATAGCAGTGTCATGAATAGGTTGGAGTGTACTAACCTGAAAGCAGACTATTACCTAGTTGGTGGTAGTGATACCTACCCTAATTATATAGAACCCAGGTTATGTGAGACGACCCTTACTGATTTGGTATAGTATTATGAGTTCTATAAGAATTAGCACATGAATAAATGAGTACTATAAAGAATTTCTGCATTTAATGTCATGATATGACTTTGTTGTATTATATGAACCATCATATGAAATTAAGATCATGACTCTTGTTTGATAACTATTTTCTAAAGTTACTATCAATAAAATGTGTGTTGTTGAATAATAAGTACTTTGGATACTGCTAATAAATGGTATTTTGTTTTGAGAAGTGAAAGGACTTGATTTGTTATTTTTGCCACCTTTCTAGTATATAATGTAGTTAAGTTTTAAATTATGTTTTTTCCCCGAAACAACTGGAAATATTATGATGGCACTGTTTTAAATTGTATTACTGAGAATTCTTAGAATTCCCACCCTTTCTATTTGTATTTTCATAATATTTATAGGTACACGTACTTCAGCTAGCAGTCAAAGGAAGAAGACCTAGAATATGTTTTGATATTCTCGTGTACTTGTGATGGATATTTAATATGTTGTAACTAAATATATAATTATTGAGTACTATAATGTAATATGTATGTTGTACTTATTCATATATGTATGTTATATTAACCTCAGAGACTCATATTTTTCGTAAAATGATGTAAATCTTATTACAAGTTATTTAATTAGTTTACGTGACGTACTTAATTTTAATTACTAATATGTAATTCCGGATATGTATATAGTAATGAAATTAAGGATGTTACATTGCACACTCTTGCGTATGCTTGGAAAGAAAAACTTCTATTGCCCAGAGACGTGTCGACCAAGCCACACAGAGTAGTTACTTGGCTCTCACTGCGCCATTACGCATGGAGAGAAAGGCCTCCACCAAAAAAACATGTTTGGACAATGGAAACACCTTTAAGAATTTATGAAAGAAGCTGAAGATGATTTTAGAAAAAGACATGGCTCTCAACATGCTCACAAGAAGCTGAACAAGGACCATTCTTTGGAAAAGACTCACTTTCAAGCACAACCAGAGAACGAAAGGAACAGGTGATAACCCCAACATAAACATTCCCTATTTATTGAATGAATAATGCGTTTTGATTGGCTTCCAAAAAGGCAAATCAAGTGCACATTTGAAGCCACGTCTAATTGTTCCTCCCCTGTGACTAGACAGGTGGGCAGTGGACAGTTGGGAAACGAAGTAGAAAATTGCTATCCTCATTAAAGCTATTTTAGTTCCCAATAAATTCAAAGCAACAATTCTCAAACAAGTACAGACTGCTACAAACCATAAAGTAAAGGTTGCTAAAAGGACATTAAGTCCCTGAAAGTCATAAAGTCCTTACCCCCTTCAGGAAACAATCAACAGACCCCGCAAATTACACATGGGGGCAACCTATTACATACCCCAAACAGCAAAATAATGACGTAAATAGAGCAATCCAACTCGGATCTTGACCTTATTCATTGATCCCGGGGGCATACCATGACACATCACGGATCTCGGTCGTTTGGAAGAAACATCGCGAGATCCGACGTTAACACTGACTAGGATCTCTTTCTCCATTGCATGACGTGTGCTCCGATACCTTGACACTTAGCTATCCCATCTAAGCGCCAAGTTATGGGTTACTATTTTGGACTGTGATCTAGGAAACCAGTCCAATGGGTCAACTCGACATGCATCTAGCTGGAGTCCGCTATTGACACCTTAGCAGGAATTCACATATGGCGCACTGTTGAGACCCCAACACAACGGATGTCAGACCACGACATTGTGTAGCAGCAACTTTATCACGAAATTAATGCAATGGATAAATCTTACAAATATCCGTAATTGTCAATCACGATCTTACATAATAATAGCGTCCATAACTATCTTTGATTGCTCATACATGCAGTATCAACATTCTGATTTTATAGGGATCCTCTCCAACGATCAGGGGAATGCATTTTCCTATTCACCATCTATAAATATCAGGCTCAACCACCTTTAATAGGTATTTTGCTATTTTACTTAAACTATACTTATGCACAGTCTGACTTGAACGTTATAGTCGCTTTACAAGTACCAACTACTCTTATTTTAACACGCTTTACTACTGTCCAAGGAAAAAAACACATGTACGTGTGATAACAATGTATTTTATGCATTTTATAATCCTCTAACTAGGCTTCTTAAGGTTCAATTTGGCTTAATTAAGTTGATTTTGTCACATTTTATGAAATTAAGCTTAATTGGATCATTAAAGAAATTATTGCTTGAATTATCATTAATTTGGGTGATTGCATTCTTAAGTAAAGTGGCCACAACTTGAGTTGTAATTATCTGATTAATGTGATTATGGTCTTGTTGGAAAGTTAAGATAATTCTCTAATAACTATTCACTTGATAGCAAGAACCACATTAATAAAGAATATATTTCATTCATTGTATAACCTTCTTACTTGGCTTTTTCAGTAAACTGGCTATAATTTGAGTTACAAATATCCGATGGATGTGATTTTGGTCTTGTTTTTAAGCTAAGATAAATTTCTACAACTTTCATGAAGGCCTAAAGACCAGAAACACATGTTTGGATAACTTAAATTGGAGTTGAAGCAAAATCTAGTGTTTTGAACCTGACAGCTTGACCTTTATGCACTCATTAGGCTATATCTCGGGCTATTGGAGTTCAATAATTCTGAAATTTTGACAGTGGAAGGTTAAGACCTATATCTACAACTTTCATGAAGAACACAAAAGCTAATTCGGATTCCTTGAAGGTGATATTGGGCTTAGAAGTCAGAACAGAGGTGCTGACATTGGGCCTGACCCATGAGCAGTAATTGGGCCATATCTTGGGCTGTGGTTATTGGATTTGGCTAAACTTGGTGTCTCTGGAAATCTGAGACAATGTGCTAGAACTTTCATGAAGACCACTTGACTCAAAAATGACGCATGCCATGAGTTCAGAAGGGAAACATTTCAGAGACAAGAATCCACCCACCATTCATCTCTTTTATCATTTTGTTATCATCATCCATCATCTCTTTTGGCTATTTGTACTCTTCTAATTCTATAAAAAGAGGCAATGGCTGATCATTTGAGGGTGTTAGCTTAGTGTTAATCTAGATTTTACTTTAATGTTTGTATGTTAATTGCTTCCTTTGTTGTAATTTTCTCTTGTTCTTAAGTGAAGTTATGTTCATCTTTCTCTTCTTCTCTCTTTCTTTCTTCTTGTCTATGAGTAACTAAATTTTCATCTTGCTTGGGTGAAAAGGTGAAGCTCTTGGTAATAAGTTAAGGTTAGATTAATTTCTTTCTTGTGCTTTAAATGATATATTTTTATGTGATCTTTATATGAGTTGTATGTTGTTTCCAATTAATTTAGAAACTCTTCTTGTATAATGAATATCTTGATCCATTGTAGACAATAGGATTGGCACAGTGGATGCTTTTGACGATTTACAAGTATTGGTAGATAGTTATTGGAACCATTATATAATTACATGATTGAACTTTGAATGTTAAATCTTCCGATTGAAATCTTCATTATGCATGATTTCAATTGAGTTATAAAACGAAATAATCTTGTTTTTAATTTATTACCAATAGTGGATCTCCTAACCCAAGCAAATTTTTTTCATCTGTGAACAACTTATATTATTTTTAGTATTGTGACAAATATTCTCCGTACCTCAAATAATTTTCTCTTCATCAATTCCCTGTGGATCGACCTCGGACTCCCGAGAATTTACTACTTGAAACAACTTGCACTTGGGTTTGAAACTATATAATTATATCCCACCAAGTTTTTGGCGCCGTTGCCGGGGAACTTGATCTGAAGTTCTAATATATTAAGGTTCCTTCTCTGTAAGAAAACTTCACCAACAGGTATATTCTTCCTCTACACTTTTCAATTTCTAATTTACTAACTAACTTACTAATTAACTTACTACTTACTAACTTATTAACTAACTTTTATATTTTTGTCATTTATTTACGTTTATTTTATTTTATTTTATTTATTTTCATTTTTTTTTATTTATATTTTCTGCTTATTATTATTATTATTATTACTATTATTATTATTATTATTATTATTATTATTATTATTATTATACGCTTTACTCGCTTACTAACAATCTAACTTTTAAATTTTGTCATTTATTTTCTGTGATCTAACTTTTAAATTACATTTTATTTATTTTTCTGTATCTAACTTTTAAATTCTCATTTATTTTTCTGCCTCTAACTTAATGAAATAATATTTCTTCTTCTCTTCTCTTTCGCCGGCTTTGTGTGGGGCTCTGCCACTCTCCTATTTCATATTTAAATTTACTTTTTGCACTTTATTTTCTGCATTTTATTTTTGTATTTTATTTTTCTGTACTTTATTTTTCGCATTTTTATTTCTGTATTTTTATTTTTTATTTTATTTTTTGCACTTTATTTTCTGCATTTTTATTTTTATTTTTATTTTTGGGTGGCATGGTTTATACTACATCCTACTTAATATTTAACGTACCGGTGTATACTGCTACTTGTATATTATTTTTATTTTATGTCACTTATTTATGCTTAACGGTATCGTGATTCAAATTCTAGTCGTTTGGTTAAAATTAATCCAAGTAACTTATATATTGATTTATTTGAATCACAAACACACACAATTAACACAATGGCTGAATTTGAAGATGCACATATTGAACATGATAATCAAACACAACGAGCTGAAAATGAAAGTATACATGATGAACAAGGAAATCAACCATTGCTGAACTATCGTGCATATTTGTAACCACTTCGAAATTCTAGTCCATCATGTTTTATCTTTCCACTTACTGCTAATAATTTTAGATTTAAGCCGGGTATGATTTCTTTACTTCCTAATTTTCATGGTTTAGAAAATGAAAGTCCATATTTACATCTAAAAGAATTTGAGGAAGTCTGTATTGCTTTCAATGATCAAAATTGCAGTGAAGAGATTGTCAAGCTTAAATTGTTTCCTTTTTCTTTAAAAGATAAAGCAAAAACTTGGCTTAACGCTTTGAAACCAAGATCAATTGGCACATGGCAAGAAATGCAAAGTGAGTTTTTAAAGAAATTTTTTCCAACACATAAAACCAATGCTTTGAAAAGATAAATCCAAAATTTTTCTCAAAATTCAAATGAAGCGTATTTTCAAAGTTGGGAACGTTTTAAAGATTTGTTAAATTCTTGCCCACATCATGGTTTTGAAAAATGGCGGACTATAAGCTTCTTTTATGAAGGTTTAACACCTGAAACTAAACAATTTGTGGAAACGATGTGTAATAGCGAGTTTCTTGATAAAGAACCCGAAGAAGCTTTAGATTATTTAAACCATTTGGCTGAAAATTCTCAATCTTGGCATGGTACTAATCTTTCTGAAAATTCAATTAGATATAACCTTGCAAATACAGGAAAAGGAAAATACCATCTTAGTCAAGAAGAAGATCTAAATGCAAAGTATGCTAGTTTGGCTAGAAAGGTTGAATCCATGGAATTAGGCAAAGTAAAAGAAGTCAAATCTGTTCAAAATGAAGAAATTTGTAGCATTTGTGATGAATTAGGACACTCGACAAATGAATGTCCTAATATTCCTGTTTTTAAAGAAGTTGTGCATGAGCAAGTAAATGCAATGAACAATTTTAAAAAGCCATTCACCTCTTCTTTTTCAAATTCTTACAATCCAAGATGGAGAAATCACCCGAACTTCAGTTGGAGGAATAATAATCAAGCACAATTTATGCAACCACCGCTTCCTCAGGAACAACAAGATTCTCAAAATTCTCAAGGATATGCACCTTATGTCCCACCATATAGGTAAAACCTTGAAGGAACATTGAGTGCATTCATAGAAAAGCAAGAGGCCATCAATAAACAAAACACTCAAACCATGATTGACATAAAAGACACTCTTTCCAAACTTACTTCTGCACTCACCATTCACGAGAAAGGAAAATTTCCTTCTCAACCTCAACCGAATCCCAAAGGTCAATATAGTCTAAATGAGGGTAGTTCAGAAAACCAACAAATAAATCAAGTCAATTCTGTGATAACTCTTAGGAGTGGGAAAGTTGTTGAAAAAGAAATTTCTGAACCTTGTGAGAAAGATGGTGAATCAATTCCCCAAGATAAGGAAGAGGTTGATATGTCATATGGCCAAAATGAAACCAAACTCTCATCTCCTCCACTTCCATTTCCTCAAGCATTAAGCAAACCAAAGAAATTGGACCACCAAACTGAAATTTTTGAAATTCTTAAACAAGTGAAGGTCAATATTCCGTTGTTAGATACTATCAAACACTTTCCTTCTTATGCCAAATTTTTGAAGGACTTATGCCTTTGTTAAAAGAAAATTAAATGTGAAAAAGAAAGCCTTTTGGCCGAAGCCAGGTAAGTTCCATTATTCAAAGCAATAATGTTTTGAAACATAAAGACCCTGGTTGTCCTACTACGGTTTCATGCATTATTGGAGAACATATAATTGAACAAGCTTTACTTGATCTTGGTGCTAGTGTTAATTTGCTTCCATATTCGGTTTATCAACAACTCAATCTAGGTGAGTTAAAACCAACTTCACGTAACTCTTCTACTTTTGCGATAAATCAATTAAAATTCCAAAAGGAATAGTGGAAGATGTGTTGGTACAAGTTGATAAATTCATTTATCCTGTGGATTTTATTGTCTTGAAACTGAACCTATGATTAATTGTTCCAAGTCAATTCCTATTATTTTAGGTCGTCCATTTTTAGCAACATCCAATGCTTTGATAAATTGTAGAAATGGATTGATGAAGTTAACATTTGGAAACATGACACTTGAGCTTAATGTTTTCAACTTATGCAAGCAACCACATGAAGTCAATGATGAAAATGAGGAAGTGACGGGATTGAGACCATTGTAGATGATCATATTCTAAAAGGGAGTTCTTCTGACCCATTAGAAGTTTGTTTAATTAATTCATTTGATTCGGATATGCAAGTAGATGGTGATATTTCCGAAATATGCTCTTTGCTTGATTGTACACAAGCAATGGAATACAAAGGATGGAAGCCAAGATTTGAAGAGTTACAACCCATGAATGATAATATTCATGAAGAAGTACCCACACCGGAACTAAAGCCATTACCTTCGGGTTGAAGTACACATTTTGGGAGAAGACCAAAGCTTTCCGGTAGTAATTTCATCAATCCTTACTGAAGAACAAGAAGGTATGTTGATAGAAGTACTTAAAAGGCATAAAAGTGCAATTGGATGGATATTAACAGATATAAAAGGCATTAATCCATTAATTTGTACACATAGAATACATTTAAAGGATAATGCTAAAACATCACAACAACCTCAAAGAAGATTAAATCCACATATGAAAGAGGTAGTTAGGGCTGAAGTTCTTAAATTACTTGATGTTGGAATTATTTACCCTATTTCCGATAGCTAGTGGGTAAGCCTTACACAAGTTGTGCCTAAGAAATCTGGAATAACAGTGGTTGAAAATGAAAAAGGTGAGTTAATACCTACGCGAGTTTCATCTAGTTAGCGTATGTGTATTGATTTTAGAAAATTGAATGCAGCCACTAGGAAAGATCATTTCTCCTTACCATTTCTTGATCAAATTCTAGAAAGAGTAGCAGGACATCCATACTATTGTTTTCTTGATGGTTATTCGGGGTATAATCAAATACCAATTGCATTAGAGGATCAAGAAAAGACTACTTTTACGTGCCCCTTTGGCACTTTTGCATATAGACAAATGTCTTTCGGTCTTTGTAATGCTCCGGTAACTTTTCAAAGATGCATGCTAAGTATATTTAGTGATATGATTGAGCATTATTTAGAGGTTTTCATGGATGATCTGACAGTTTTTGGAAATTCTTTTGAAAATTGTCTTGATAATTTGGATAAAGTTCTTAAAAGATATGAAGAAAAAGGATTTGTTTTAAATTAGGAAAAATGTCATTATATGGTTACTTCATGAATCGTGTTAGGTCATGTGATATCTTCTGAAGGAATTGAAGTTGATAAGGCCAAAGTTGAATTAATTGCTCATTTGCCTTCCCCAAAAACAGTCAGAAAAGTTCATTCCTTTTTAGGACATGCAGGATTTTATCGAAGATTCATTAAGGACTTTAGTGTCATATCTAGACCATTATGCAATCTTCTGACAAAAGATGCACTATTTGATTGGACTCAAGAATGCCAAAAATCTTTTGAAAAATTAATTAGTCTTCGACATCGGCTCTATCATGCAATCCCACTGAATCGGTCTTTGCCTTTTGAATTAATGTGTGATGCAAGTGATTTTGCTGTTGGCGCTGTTTTAGGCCAAAGAAAGGAAGGTAAGCCTCATGTGATTTGTTACGCAAGTAGAACTTTAAATAGTGCACAAATGAATTACACCACTACTGAAAAAAAACTACTTGCTGTAATTTTTGCATTGGACAAATTTCGAGCTCATTTAATTGGTTCTTCTACTGTTGTTTTCACTGATCATGCTGCTGTTAGATATTTAATGTCTAAGCAGGATGCCAAACCTAGGTTGATACGGTGGATCTTGTTGCTTTAAGAATTCAACATCACAATAAAAGATAAGAAAGAAGCTAAAAATATTGTCGCAGATCATTTGTCCAGACTTACAACAGGCTCATCTTTTGATAGCACACCTATCAATGATTCTTTTCCTGATGAGTTTTTATTTTATGTCAATTCTATGCCTTGGTTTGCGAATATAGTCAATTTTCTTGTAACAAGAAAGATGCCGCCTCAATGGTCATATCAAGACAGAAAAAAGTTTTTGACTGAGGTGAAAAATTTTTATTGGGATGACCCATATTTGTTCAAATATTCTCCTGATCAAATCTTTCGGAGATGTGTACAGACAATGAGGTAGGTAGTGTCATTAAATTTAGTCACTCGAAGCATGTGGAGGTCATTTTTCTTCAAAGAAAACATTGCGAAAATCTTGCGGTGTGGATTTTATTGGCCCACTTTATTTAAAGACAGACCATACCTTTTGCAAAAGTTGCGAAAATTGTCAAAAATTAGGGTCCATTTCTAAAAGAAATATGATGCCTCTGAACCCTATCCTTGTCATTGAAATTTTTATTGTTGGGGAATTGATTTCATGGGTCAATTTCCATCCTCATTTGGATATTTGTATATTACAGTTGCAGAGTTGATTATGTCTCAAAATGGATTGAGGCAATTCCATGTCGACAAAATGATCATAAAAGCGTTCTCAAATTTTTAAAAGAAAATGTCTTAAGTCGATTTGGAATCCCTCGAGCTATCATCAGTGATGGGGGAACATATTTTTGTAATAAACCATTTGAATCTTTAATGAAGAAATATGGTATTACCCATAAAGTTGCTACCCTTATCATCCTCAGACAAGTGGACAAGTAGAATTAGCAAATAGGAAATTAAACAAATTTTAGAAAAAGCAGTTAACCCAAATCGTAAAGATTGGTCTTTAAGACTAAACGATGCACTTTGGGCTTACTGCGTCTTGCTTTTAAAACATCTTTAGGTATGTCACCCTATCGGTTAGTCTATGGAAAGCCTTGTCACTTGCACAGTAGAAGCTGGAGCATAAAGCATTTTGGGCCATTAAAGCTTTCAATTTAAATCTTGATGATGCTTGCAAGTTAAGTAAATTGCAAATAAATGAACTTGAGGAATTGAGAAATGATGCATATGAAAACTCAAAAATTTATAAAGAAAGAACAAAAGCTTTTCATGACAAATCTATTTTGAGGAAATCTTTTGAAATTGGTCAAAAAGTTCTGCTTTATAATTCTCGTCTTCACCTATTTCCTGGAAAATTGAGATCTAGGTGGACTGGTCCTTTTATTGTCAAACATGTATATCCTTATGGGGCCATAGACATTGAGAATCCTAGGAATGGTAATGTGTCTAAGGTCAATGGACAAAGACTTAAACCATTTCTAGAAAATCAAGCTGCTAAGGTAGAATTCATTTTCCTTTCTGATCCTTGTTATGTGAAAAATTTACTCTAATTTTGTAGCTTTATTTTGTTGTGTAGCTCTTTAGCTCCCCGGTAAAATGGCGGATGACGGTACTTCGCGACTCTCAAGTCGGTTTGCTCTCTTTCAGTTTCCCAAAATAACTTATTTCTTCTTCTTCAAAATGGATATCATTCTCTCAAACCTGAGAAAACATTTTCCTTCTCTTCCTCAAAATGTTCTAACAAAAATTTACAAGGCTAGATGTGAAAGATTGAGATTGTTAATGCACAAAGGTATACCAGAAGATGTACGTTGGATAATCGAAGCAAAGGTCCGATTAGCAGGTGAGTCTTCAATCTCATTTGACTCATACATGCCAGGTCTTGGTAGAAGTTCATATTCTAAAAGGAGAAGAGCAAAAAGATTACAAGTCTGTCACATATGTGGACGATGGAATTGTAACAAGTGATGTCGTTCTTTGGGGATGGTTTTCAAAAACAGAGAAGATAAAATTTTCTTCATTAAGAATAGACTGAGTAAAGAGTCATTAGATGATATCTTATTGACTCTTGATACGCATTCTTGTGATTTAGTGCATCGTGAACTTCTTAATTTGTGGAATCTCTTCAAGGATGAACAAAAACAATACAGTCTTGGGAATCTGACTCTAAAAGACCCTGTTTGCCAATTTATAAGAAAATTGGATAGGAAGCTTATCATCGACTCATAGAAGGCGTTTAAGCCGTTTCTGGACGTGAAACCAGAGGCAGATGTGAGCCACATCCACAACAACATGTACATATTTTCTTCTTCTTCTTCTTTTTTCTTCTTCTTCTTCTTCTTCTTCTTCTTCTTCTTCTTCTTCTTCTTCTTCTTCTTCTTCTTCTTCTTCTTCTTCTTCTTCTTCTTCATGTTTAAAAAGAAAAAAGAAAAAAAATCAAAAAAAAAAAAAAAAAAAAAAAAAAAAAAAAGAAAAAAGAAAAAGTATGTATACATCTTGAGTTTGGCTTTGGTAACACACAACGTGAATGGGGAAATACATGCATCTGATCCAGCCTTCTTAATTGAAAAACAAAGAAGGTAGATTGTATCCCACATGTGAGGCGGCCAGGTCGTATTATGGCCACTTGTCCCTTTTGGGAGCCCTATGTTGCGCTTTGGTCTTGAATGGGTCTAATACTGGTCAACAATGCTTTGGCACAAAGCCGAAAGAGCAGACTACCTCCATCCCAATCTCAAGTGAGTATACACCCATCTTTCATCAGGTTTCTAACAACTTAAAAAAAAATAGAGGGCGAAACTACGGTTGTACTTGGTCTTTAATTAGATTAGGAGCCCCGGGCGGATGCCCGTCCTGTCATAGACTTAGGAGGAGACCTTCACACGCCAGTATGTAAATAAAGTTCGTGTGCCATGCTCTGTAGAGAGCCGTGTGCTACATTCCCAGTTCTTGGAACCAAGGCTCTGTAGCGCTGATGGACAGAAAGAAGCGTCCCGTCTTTACAGTGAACGAAAACTGTTATCTGAGTTTGTATACTTACTTTAATTAGTAGGTCTCTATGGCAAGTTCGGCGGCTGCGGTCGGTACCATTTTCTTAGAATACGGGCCTTTAATTAGGTTTGCGGGAAGATAGAGGGTCGTTCTTCCGTAGCGGACGAGAAAGGATTCAAAGGTTCTTGTTGTCGGTTCAAAGCAATCCTTGTGGAATTCATATATTGCACGGTGACACGCAACTCAAATACATGCCACTACTTTGCATTCATGACACGCGATTGTATAAAGATACGCCATGAAAAGCGTACATACGGTATATCTTCGTTTATTATTATATTTCTTTTATCTTTGTATGATTTTGTTGTATATTTGATTTTTGACATGACGATCCTTTGAGCAGGGTCCTTCAGGGGTTTCTAGACTTCTTTACCCTGATGGTTTTCTTGAAGTTGAAAAAAAATCAAATAGTGAAAAAAAAAGAAAAAGAAAAAGAAAAGATTTTGTTTTTTATTTTCAAACTTTTCTGACAACAGCCAACTTACCCATATAGGTGCTATGATTATTTTTTCCCTTCTTTTCCCTATTTAAACACTTCATTCTCTTCACTTTCCTCCAACTCATAATCATTCAGAGGGAAGGTGAAATTATGGGACCTCCTGTTCGTAACATTAAAAATGTCTGTATTTTTTGTGGGTCAAGTTATGGAAAGGGTTTAGAGTTTGTAAGTGTAGCAAGCGCTCTTGGTCGAACACTTGCTGCAAGGAATATTCATGTTGTATATGGGGTGGTTGTCCCGGGTTAATGGGGAATTTGTATCACTCTCTGCATTTCTAGGAGGCGGTCGGGTTTTAGGTGTCATTCCTAAACCTTTAGCTCAAAATAACATCACTTTGGCAAGACAGTTGGAGAAGAAATTCGGGTATCATCTATGCATGGCGAGAATGAAAACAATGCTTGACAACTCGATGCATTCATTGCCTTACCAGTGGTTTTGGTACTTTGGAAGAAATTTTTCAAATTGTCTCTTGGGCCCAATTTGAACATCCACCATAAACCCATTGGTTTGTTAAATGTTAATAATTTCTTTGATCTTTTGTTATTTTTTCTTGATAAAGTTGTGGAACAAAATTTATCACTCCTTCGACAAGAAAACTTCTTATCTCTGCCTCCACTATTGATGAGCTCATTGATAAATTAGAAGCTTTTGAGTATGAACACGATAAAGTCCTAGCTCGGATAAATTGGTCATCGTAAGCGGTGAGAGGAAGCAAAGAAGAAAAAAAGGCGATCGACACTTCATCTTTAATGGGTTTGATTTTATTTATCGTCATTTGTTTCTCGGTTTAAATTTGTGTCGATTTCCCAAAAGGTAATATCTTCTATCATTTACTCATCTATATTTTAACATTGCGGACAATGTTGTGATCTGTTGGGGGAAGGATAAGGATAGTTAAAAAAAAAAAGTAGGGAAGTATGATATGATTTTCATGAACTTGCTAAACCAATGAATATTGGCAGAGTAAGGAGTAATTTTACTCCTGAGACGCATTTTAGTTGAAGAAAGTATGTTTAGTGAGATGACTGTCAGAAATCTACAACAAAACCAATTAAGGATGGCATAGTAAGGAGTAAATTTTGCCCTTAAGGTAATTTTACTTTTGAGATGTATCATAGTTGAGAAAAAAAAAACCATTTTAGAAGTAGCAGAAAGCATATCTTGGGTCATAGCATAAATTTTCTTCTTTCTTATAAATCACATGCTTGGATATGAATGTTGAATTGATGGATTGAGAATGATAGAAATATGCCTTGTGAGATTTTGAGCCTATTGATGAATGGATTAAACATTTGTACCATTCTCTTCTTTCTTGTGTGATTTTCACCTATGAAAATGTTACTCTAGAACTTGCTTTGATTCTTTTTGAGGTTACATTTTCACATGCATACATAAATATGATTGAGGCATTTTAAAATAGCTACTTTGACCAAATAGCCATCCTTGTATATTTTTCCTTGTGTAACCCATTTGAGCTTATTTGGCTAGTTCTTGTTTTTAGCTTATTACGTGCCTTTAAAAAAAAAAGGAACATGTTTTTACCTGACCTTAGGGAATAAGAGAGCATTGACTTTGTTCTTAAACAAGTGTGGGGGTGTGTGTGTGTAAAAAAAAAGGGAAAAAGAAAAAAAAAGAAAAAGAAAAGAAAAGAAAGAAAGAGCTGACCATCTGATACACTATGTGACATATCCATATCTAGAATAAAGATGGATGCTTGGAAACAACAGGAAGAGAAGGAGAAGGTTTATGCCTAACAATGAATTCAACTCATCAATTTGGGATTAATCTTCAACAAAACATTAGTCAAATATTGGTCATTGTCCTTATTGATGAATGTTCTCAAATATCTTTTCCACTCTAACTATACCATAATCTTTCTTTTATTCTCTTTGGTATTTATCTTCTTATGTCCATATTATCCCTCCTTCTTTACCTTGACCCGTTACAACCTTGAATAAAGTCCTCTTGATTTTTGTGTGCATGTGTTACGAGAGTAGTGGAGAAGTAGAAGATAAGCAAGCTTATGGTAGTGTAATTTTTCATGGGTTGAATTGAGTGAAATACTTACCTTTTAATGCTTGAAAGATTAAGAGTGAATCTTGAGAGGATCTATCATTCTTGATTTGTTCTTTTTAACTGAAGTTTCCTTGCTTGTTGGTTTGAGATGTGAAGAAATATTACCTCAAAAAAAAAAATGCTTTGTTCCCTTGAATGATTGGTTGCTCTTCTTGTTTCATTAAATCTTTTAGAATTTTTAGCTTTTGAGTCTGTGTGTTTTTTTTTCTTTGTTCCTTAGTTTTTTTGTTCTTATGTGTTTTGCTCGGGAGTGCAAAAAGTTTAATGTGGGGGAATTTGATAACAATGTATTTTATGCATTTTATAATCCTCTAACTAGGCTTCTTAAGGTTCAATTTGGCTTAATTAAGTTGATTTTGTCACATTTTATGAAATTAAGCTTAATTGGATCATTGAAGAAATTATTGCTTGAATTATCATTAATTTGGGTAATTGCATTCTTAAGTAAAGTGGCCACAACTTGAGTTGTAATTATCGATTAATGTGATTAAGTCTTGTTGGAAAGTTAAGATAATTCTCTAATAACTATTCACTTGATAGCAAGAACCACATTAATAGCAATATATTTCATTCATTGTATAACCTTCTTACTTGGCTTTTTCAGTAAACTGGCTATAATTTGAGTTACAAATATCCGATGGATGTGATTTTAGTCTTGTTTTTAAGCTAAGATAAATTTCTACAACTTTCATGAAGGCCTCAAGACCAGAAACACATGTTTGGATAACTAAAATTGGAGTTGAAGCAAAATCTAGTGTTTTGAACCTGACAGCTTGACTTTTATGCACTCATTAGACTATATCTCGGGCTATTGGAGTTCAATAATTCTGAAATTTTGACAGTGGAAGACCCATATCTACAACTTTCATGAAGAACACAAAAGCTAGTTCGGATTCCTTGAAGGTGATATTGGGCTTAGAAGTCAGAACAGAGGTGCTGACGTTGGGCCTGACCCATGAGCAGTAATTGGGCCATATCTTGGGCTGTGGTTATTGGATTTGGCTAAACTTGGTGTCTCTGGAAAGCTGAGACAATGTGCTAGAACTTTCATGAAGACCACTTGACTCAAAAATGACGCATGCCATGAGTTCAGAAGGGAAACATTTCGGAGACAAGAATCCACCCACCATTCATCTCTTTTATCATTTTGTTATCATCATCCATCATCTCTTTTGGCTATTTGTACTCTTCTAATTCTATAAAAAGAGGCAATGGCTGATCATTTGAGGGTGTTAGCTTAGTGTTAATCTAGATTTTACTTTAATGTTTGTATGTTAATTGCTTCCTTTGTTGTAATTTTCTCTTGTTCTTAAGTGAAGTTATGTTCAATCTTTCTCTTCTTCTCTCTTTCTTTCTTCTTGTCTATGAGTAACTAAATTTTCATCTTGCTTGGGTGAAAAGGTGAAGCTCTTGATAATAAGTTAAGGTTAGATTAATTTCTTTCTTGTGCTTTAAATGATATATTTTTATGTGATCTTTATATGAGTTGTATGTTGTTTCCAATTAATTTAGAAACTCTTCTTGTATAATAAATATCTTGATCCATTGTAGACAATGATAGGATTAGCGATGATGGATCTTTTGACGATTTACAAGTATTGGTAGATAGTTATTGGAACCATTATATGATTACATGATTGAACTTTGAATGTTAAATCTTCCGATTGGAATCTTCATTATCGTGATTTCAATTAAGTTATAAAACGAAATAATCTTGTTTTTAATTTATTACCAAGAGTGGATCTCTAACCCAAGAAATCTTTTCATCTGTGAACAACTTATATTATTTTTAGTATTGTGACAAATATTCTCCGTCACTCAAATAATTTTCTTCTTCATTCACTTGTGGATCGACCTCAGGCTAAAAATTTACTTCTTGAAACAACCTGCACTTGGGTTTGAAACTATATAATTATATCCCATCAACGTGCCTATTTAGATATATCTTAGTATTCACTATTAAACAATTTTTTTAAAAAAAGTACTTAATACCGATCTTGCTTGCACTATAAATAGTCCCAAAAATAGGTTGATTACCTTGTTCAACCAAATTCCTTCATATGTCTCTATGTATTTGCTGTATGCTAGGACGGGGACTGCGCTCTTTAGACATTTCCCTTTGTACTTTGTTGTTTGTTATTTTTGGGTCCCCTTTTTTTTTAAAAAAAAAAAACAGCGACACGCACCGAAAAAATAAGGTCAACAAAACCCGGCCTTACCAGGATGTTATCCATCATCATAACACAACCACCGTCAACCTAAAGTATTCGTACAACCGAGTCTCTCTAACGTGACCAATCACTTTCTCATAAAACCATCAATCCACTGTGAAAAGAATATGCTATTCTTGACAAAAATAATACATTCCAGACACATTTAATTTCAGCTCATTGTCAAAAAAAAAAAATTCAGTCCTGTTAAAATAAATTATCGAAAAATTAAACAAGAGATATTATTCTTTACTAAATAATCAATTTTATAAGGTGAACACAGAATTGTTTTTTATTTTAATCTGAATATCAATTTTGTAAAGCCTCAATATCAGAAAAAGATTGGGCTGAGAAAATCCGGAGGATTCTTGTTCAACACTATTCCCTCCATTTTTTTAATCCATATTTATTATTATACAAGAATTATAAAATCAATAAATAGTTTCAATAATAAGTAAAAATAATCACATTTGATTAAATTATCCATAATTGAAATACTGAAAATATTATTATTAATTTATTAATATTTTCACTCATTTATTAACACTATGGATAAGTTAGGAAAACAATAATTAATACTTTATTATTTTTTTAAAAATGACAAATAAATATAAAAAATTTCTAAAAAAGATATAAAAAATGAAAGGAGTAAATTGTTGTTCTCATTAATTGCTCAAATCATGAAAACTTTTTTCTTTTTCTTTTTTTTTTTTTGCTACCTTGATAGCTCAATAAATGCTGCAAGAAAATATTAATTCGATTCCTTGGATACGTAATCGAATAAGAAATCGTCAGACTAATAATTTACTTAGTCGCATATATTGAGAAAAAAAATATTTAAAAAAATTGGCAACAAAAGGAACCATACAAAGGTTTTAAAATGTGAAGATAAAATTTATATATTACTGTTAGGATTAATTTTTTTTTTTGGACCATAGGATTAATATTCATTTTTAAGTGTTCTTATCTACATGAATATAATTTCTTTAATCACCAAAAAGAATAAATACAGTTTCTTATTTGATTATTTAATTTAATTTAATTTTATCTTATTGGTTGTTTATTAAACTTTTGTAATTAATTATCCAAGTCCATGCCGAGTTCATGTCAAAAATATGTAAGCAAGAAAAAAAAAGACTTAACAATAAAAATAAATATTAACAAATTTAAACTCAAATAACAATGAGATATATGATAGAGTGAGCAACTTGAGAACAATGTGGGTGAAATTTATCTGTAGTGTATGAGTTTGATTCTTATTAAAAGCACTTATGACCATGACTACGTCGTCATAAACACGAGCCTGAATTAGTTCCACACCTAAAAAAAGTGTAAAGACACTTCTTGAAAAACAAAAAAAAAAAAAGAAAAGTATCACAAGTAATTGCTTGTTACTATTTTTTAGTATATATAGGAAATAAAAACAAAACAATACAAAACAAAAACTAACTCGTTGAAACTAAAACGCGTCAAGCACTATCCAAAATAAGTAAGCTCAGTGCCGCTGGTGGTTTCTCCAGGTTGCCTAAATGTGAGTCTGAAAAAATAATGATTTTGATAGTGATTAATTGCTTGATAGTTTTTTTTTTTTTTGCTTGATAATGATTTTGAGTATAAATTATGGATTGATTATGATTGTGAAATTAATCATAATTCGTTGTGAAAATACATTCATAACGAGATTAGTTCTAATTGTGCATTCAAAACTCTAAATTTAAGAAATTTGATTGTAAAGAATTGATACCCATCTTGTTTGGGCTACAAGTAACAAAAAAAATGGTGTGAAATTCTACCAGTAAAATCACCCGACGTATCTCGCCCAGTCACCCAAAAGGCCATACCACTTTACCATCACGTTAGAGAGTAATACATTGTAACCAATCTCTCTACCATAGGCCATAGCACCATCAATCCCCTGTGACACGAAAAGCTATTATTGACAAAAAAAAAAATACATTGTTTTTCCTTTCATGAGAAATTAAGTGTAAATATATAATACGTGTAATGAAAAGAATATATATAGTGTAAACAAAAAACAAAAAAAAAATCTCGATGATAAGAGAATAATAACTAACTAGTATATTAAGAATACAATTCAATACACGTCTAGGCTATTTTCTTCACATGGGCAAAAAAAGGACAAGAAAAGAAGAGATAGGTAAAACAAAGACGTTAATGATCAAAAAAGGTAACTAAAGATGCTGATCATGCTTTGATCTCAGTGTATATATATGTGGTATGACAATATGACTGCATATTATAACTTTTCTTTCAAGAGAGATTACTTTTCTTTCAAGAGCTAGCCGTGGATGCTTCGTCTTCTACAAACTCTCCCTCAAAGAAATACCTGGATGTCACTGTGAAGAATAGAAGGGAGTTGAAGGCCGCCCGAAAGAAAATCAAAAGCCACCCTGAAGGAACCATACTCCGCATTTTCATTCCCGATGATGTGAATTCGAATGTCAAAGGAATCCTCGTTCAAAAGGCTTATGACCTTGGAATAGAAGTACTTTTATGGGATCCCGAAGAGGCTAAGGTGGAGGATAGCTCATAGCTGTGATGAACCCATAGACCACAGTGTGTACTAGTCAATATAAGCTTATACATACAGGTAAATATATTAGCAAGAATTTAGTAGTAAGAATAAAATAAGCTCATACAAGTGTGTTAGAGAGTAATACATAGCAAGACTTAATAGTTAATAGGTCTTGTAGTTTTAAGTCCTTCATATTTGACTGTCGGGTCTTCTGATGCATGTATATGTATATAGCAAGATTATGGGTCTTGTATAGGTCTCTATGTTTGACTATCTGGTATTATAATTAATGAAAATTAATACTTTATAGATTACAGTTTCTTTTGTGAATTTTTGTTTTAATTTTTTTTACTTTTTTTTTTAAGCGAATGGTTTGCAAAAGCATCACTCTAAAGGCAGACATCTCAACTATGTTGGCACCTCTGCCGATATCAATCATTTGCAGCAAACCATAAATATATTAATAAAAGAAAATAAAGAGTACCAAAGAATACATGAGGGGGACAAGAAACCGTACCTATGAAAGAGTTACATATTCTTAAATCTATAGCTAGAAACATAGTTCTTATTTTTAAAGAAATCTTCTACAATGAAAGAAGGAATTGAATTCCACCAAACTAAACCAGAAATAGAAGAGCCATGACAAGCAAGTTTGTCAGCACAAGCATTACCCTCTCTATAAATGTGAGAGCAAGAGAATCTCATTTGCTTGGATAAGAATAAGCAATTCTTCCATCTGTTTTGTAATTGCCAAGGAACAATATTTATATTGCTGAAAGCAGCAACCGCCAATTGAGAGTCACATTCAAGCCAAAGGTTGAGCCAACGGTTTTTGAAAGCTATTTCAATAGCTAGAATGGCTGCTGATAATTCAGCAAAAAGAGCAATTTTAATACCCAAATTAGAAGCAAAACAACCAAGAGAAGCAGCTGTACTGTCTCTAAAAATACCACCGCAGCCAGCTGGACCAGGGCATCCTTTGGCAAAGACCATCGACATTGCATTTAATCACATAACAGGAAGGAGGAGACCAATAAACTTCCTTAATAACAGGCATTTTCCGTTGATGAGAAGCAACCTTAAAGGCTTGAAGAATCATTGATTCTGTTTCGATGTGGACAAGCAACCATCGCTAGAATTACCGAAAAGAGAAACATGAGCCACGATCAAACCAATGGTGATTGCACAGAAATATTTTTGTTATGAAATCTAGCTCTGTTTCTGCAGAACCATATAGCCCAAAGAGTGAAAATGATGGCAGCCAGGACAACATCTCGGGCCGAGAACTCCAACCTCTGTTGCATAATGAAAGAACCGAAAGAAAGCTGGAGCCGATCCACATGCATATTAATAATCTTTGCCAAACCAGACTCCAAATATGCTTTGCAAAATTGCACTCAAGAAACAGATGATAAGTGGTTTCCATTTGCATGACCACAAAGACAACAAACAGAAACAACAAGACATCCTTTAGACCAAAGTTTGTCATCAGTAGGCATTTTATCATGAAGAATACGCCATAGCAGAAATGATCTAGATGGAGGAATGCATTTACTCCATATGTGCTTAGCCCAAGGAACAATGTTTTGTAATGGATTTTGAAAAGAGTGAGCATCCTTGAAACTCAATTTACCAGAGTCAGATTTAGTCCAGATCAGAGAATCATGACAAGGCTGGAAAGGAATTTATTGGTAACTCAATTTACCAATGTTTTAATTTTTTTTACAACCATATGAGAATCGAAAATATATTGGTAAGTCTAAGCAGATGTCAAGATGAAGACAAATTAACAAGAATTGAAAATTTATTGGTAAGGATATATATGTTTACGGTTATATTTAAATATTATGAAATATTAATACTTAAATAGTTGATTTCCTATGTCAATTGTCTTCTTTTATTTATTTATTTTCTTGTAGGTATTTTTTTTTCCAAAATTCAGAAACAAGAGATTTTTTTTATTAACATTAAACATTAGATATTATTCTTTACTAAATAATCAATTCACCCCAAGAATTCGGGGAATCACCTACACCTACGATTTATAACCTTCGGTAACCGGCGTAATAAACAAGAGGCTTTGATAAAAGGCTTTTTCTAAGGACAAGAGGCTTCTTTTTCAAAAAAAAATAAACAAGAGATTTTGTTTTTTTGTTTTCCTTTGTGTTTGTCTTTAAATTTGGCTAAGAAAGCACTAATCTGTCGAAGTATTTCTAAGGACATTTTGAGAAAATTAGGACTGCTACAGCATTATTTCATTTTTAAAAGTTGGCTAAAATTGAAGTAAAGCGGTTTCTGTGGGTTGCACGATACTCTGCTTAAAGATTCCTTCAATTTCAGTCATCTAATTCACAACTGAAACTTTGATCATATATCATTGTAAAGGCCTTTTTTTTTTAAAAAAAATTATAGTATGATGTACGTATATGTATTAAGCTGAGGATAAATTAATTAAAGATAATGGTAATGGGATGGATAACGTATACATGAATAATTTGAGCCAAGCTATATATATAAGTAACTAAATTTATTCATAATTTTTTTTTCACAAAAAATATGAATATTTTTAAATTTGAGTTCACATATCTACTTGATAGGAGTAAAAATAATTTAAAAATAGTTTAAATATGTTGTTTGTCTTTAAAAAATATAACACTTTTTTATTTTGGTTCTTCTTAATTTTTCCTCCTATACCTCTCCATCAACATTGCAAGATGTATATTGTTTCTATGGTTGACCCCACAAGTATAAAATTAAATTAATTTTTTGAAATGTAAATCTTTTTTCTTAATCTCCGTTTATGACTCATGAACACACATTTGAAATATAAGACTTTAATGTTAAGCACACATTTCTGGATTGTTGCTGAGACCTATAATGAGTTCTTATTTGAAAAGAACACAAGGAAACACAATAGTGATGCTGCTGATTGCCTTCTGGCTCAACATATGTGGGCTAGACACACTGCTGATCCTGCCTGTAAAAGTGATCATGCTACCAACAATGCCCGTGAAGTGGTGGCAAATGTGTTAAAACATCTAGGCTCTTTGTTTCTTATATGGATTATAGTTGCATCTTCTAACGCTTGGGATGGAGGTAGGAACATAAACGAAAGAGTAATAAATCATCAAATTGCAAGTTGGTATATGAAATGATTGCAATGGATTAAGATTGGTTTGTATTTAAATTTAAATGAAAGCTTACAAAATACTTAAAGGAAAGCTTACAAAATACTTAGCCATATACTTACCACACTCCAATCAAAGGAGAGCTTACAAAATACTTAGGCACATTACAAAGTTCTTAGTTAAAAGCACAGCCCTATACTACTAATGCAATAATTAGACACTCAACTAACATTACATTGAAAAGTGCGTAAGACAACAACGGAAGCTTCAATGATCCAACACTTGAATCAAGAGTCTTCAACTGGTTCTTCAATTTGGACATGTCTTTCTCAGTGTCTTCCTTCCACCTTGACCTATTATTCTTCAACTGTTGCACATCACCTTGTCCAAACCATAAACACCACCAATTGGGTTGCACCCACCAATTGAGATGGATTTGCCTTTGTTGTTGACACTTTGATCTTTCACATTTGCTTCTCCTATTAGTGTATCTCAGCCCCACTGCACCACTTTCACCAACACTAGACGAAGCCATTGTAGGTCCTATTTATTAGGCATTTCAACAAACAATATGTGAGCATAATATTCTCCTTTGTATAAAACAAACAAATACAAATATAACAAGTCATAGAAGGATAGGAAGGAAATAAGAAGGAGGAAAAACATAATACGAATTGCATTACCCCTTTCATGTCACAGCATCACACTCAGCCAAAGGGAGCCACCAGTCTCATCCCACCACTTTCGTCTAAGGAGCAACATTGACGGGGAGATCAGGATTTGAGTAAGGAGGCTTTTGAGTTAGAAATTAGGGTTATTTCAGTCATTTTACGCACACTAAGCTCATTAAAAATCACATGTGGGCCACGTGATAGTAATTCCGTTTGTAATGCTAACGTGCCATTATGTGTAGGGATGAACAGTAAAGTCACAGTGAATAAAGAAAGGGAGCACGCAATATAGGTGGAAAATTGGGGGGGTATTGTATGTAATACTTTCAAAGCTTAGGACTAGTTAGTGTAATTCGCCCTTATTTTATTTGCAGTTGAAAGTGGCTATTTGCAGTGTTTGCAGGGCTGGGCGGTACTCAATTTTGGCCTACATATGTGTCAACTAGAATCCCTTCAAGAGACTAAGCAACAAAGAAATTGGACCTCAAAGCATGTTCACACGCCATAAATGAACCTCAACCACGGTTAACTTGGGTGAGCCAAGTAACTACACATTGACGCCATCTACTCAGTTGGGGAGGAGTGTAATTTTCGTATAAAAATGGGGTTTTGTATCATTTAGTCAATCCTCAAAAATGGTTTTTGTTATTTACAAAACCGTGAGCTAGCTCACAAGCTAGTTTGACTATTAACAACAACAACCCTATTAATATTCAAGTAATTTTATTAATTAAGAAGCCTTTACATGTGTCACAATATTATTCAGGATTATTGTCGCAATCCAATATGCTATCATTTGTTGGTGATGTAGAATCATCCACCAACACAATTGTGCACAAAGAGTGTTTTTATTAATTAATAAGAGTTCAAGTGGTTTCAGTTCCACTTAAACGAATTTGCTCTCAAACTTATATGCAACCACATTTACAGGTGTGCACAGTGATAGATCCAACAATTTCAAATAATGAAAGCAAATATTTTTGTAGTTGAAATAGATGCAAGTGAGTTTGAATAGATATTATCATTTGTTATTCTTAGTTTATAGAGATAAAAAAAAGTGAGAAAAAAATTTATATTCTAAATATATTAATACTAAACTCACGTGAGTATTTTATTTTTTATCATTATGAATTTATTAATTTATTTGTGTATGAAAAAAAAATTATATATATAAAAAATAAAAAAGATACAAATATACTTATGTAAGATAAAAAAAAAATTTTAAGATAGAGTGAAGATATATGTCTCCACCCTCAACCATATGGGTCCGTCCCTAGGTGTGCACAACAATATGTTCGTCAAATGCATATATTATGATGATAATATCAAGAAAAAAAAAATAATATTAGCAATGTTTTATATAGCAATGTTAATAACTTATTATATTATTCTATTAAATAGCAAAGTAAAACAGGTGGAAATTATATATTCTTGTATGAGTGTAAGTTGTGCTCGTCCAGCGATTGAAGCTTTTCACAAACCCTTTCTCGCCCATTCTAAAACCACGCAAGATCAGAATTTCAGTCACTTGAGTCATCTTCTCTCTAACAGGGGCTCAAAACAATTCGCTCAAGCGTATACACATATTTCAGAACATTCATAGCAAGCTCAATTTATACTAGTTACCAACATAGCCTCCCATTTCAATAACTTTGAGCTCGCTGTGAGAGAATATTCCAAGATCATTAATATCTTTCTGATCAAGTGAGAACTTTGGATAAACAACTTGAAATAAATTATAATCATAATTGAAATTATTGTGAAAGCATATCAAATTGGCAAGATTTTACTAACGAATGGGAATCTAAATGTCTAAGAAAATAGATTTAATTTTAATACATTATCAGTATAAAAAAAATTATACTGTCATTCAATCAAGTATTAACACATTATTAATAATATTTTATTCTCATAACAAAATTTTCAAAAGTCATATATATGATAATGTGTGATTAGTTAATAGCATAAAAACTTTATACTGACAAATGCATCGAAATTAAACTCTAAGAAAATTATCTAAATCAATAACAAAAGATAACCATGATTATTGTGACCTTTGGTGTGCCATGGCTCATCCTCTAAATTCACAAAGATCATATGTTTGGTATGACCGTATGAGATTAAAAATGGAAGTGAAAATTCATGGATTAATTTTATTTGTAAAGTTGTATATATAAAAAACTCATCCAAGAATTTTTCATTACTATTTTTTTAATCATATCAAACTGATCCTAAAATATTAAAATACACAAAGTAAAGCAAATGTCATTGACCTTGTTTTTTTTTTTACGGTCAAAATGAATTTTATTAAAACATGGAAGAACAGCTAAAATGTCCAAATCCACAAGGATACAGACTTCATAGGGAACCTCTTCTACCCAGATTCTATCCTGCAAACTCTTGGCAAGATGAGCTAAAGTGTGAGCCACTTTGTTGCCCCCACGTGGCACATGAGAGCATGAAAAATTCGTAAAACCCTGAGCCAAACCCTTACAATCATTTAAAATGCTTCCTAAAGATATAGTTAAACTGAGAGCCTGACCTCTTAAGCTCAACAATTATTTTGCTGCTCCTAGGACATTACCTTTTGCGTCTCTGATTGCCGCGCCCAGGCCAACACGATCTGTCAGAAAATTGTAGCATCGGTATTTGGCTTTGCCACACCAGGGTTGAGAGGATGCCAAGACTCTCGGGAAGAAGTTGGTCGCAGGTCCTGTTGGTGGCCAAGCCTTGACCTTGTTGACTCACCATGATTGAAAGTTTCTGTAGAAGAGGAGAATTTTAGATTGCATGTATTACCAAGAAAGCAATAATTCGTAAGAACGAATCATATTAAAAATAAATTAATAGAAAACTGCGATCTGACGGTTTTGGAACTGCAGGGCTTGCTGCAAACGGTGCAAACGGTTTTGGAACCCGCACTTGAGAGAAACGCCTGCCATTATCATTTATGCATATAATGTAAGATATTACATTTTTGGGAAGGGATCCACTTACACTCAGTGTAAGTAAAAGAAACTTACACTTAATCTTACATCTTTTATTTTATTGTGATCCTGTGACTATCATTTATCTCTTATCATAATCACAAAATCATAATAAATAAAGAGTATAAGATTGAGTATAAGTTTTTTTTACTTACACTAAGTGTAAATAGATCCATTCCCTACATTTTTATTACAACAAGTATCACATCATATTTTTAATAGACAAGCATATGTCTGAAGATATTTGCTTAGAACTACAACCAATTTTCTAGTAATTTTTTAATAAAAATATTATTAAATCAAATGATAAATAAAATAAAACATATCTTAATTAATTTTATTATTTTTTATATAAAGAGTTCACCCGATTTATATACATAATGAAATACTTGAACTTCTTGTAGATATTGATGTACTAGATTTACTAATTATATTTTCGAGCAGAGCTTAATCAAATCTAATCACATATATTTTTGAGTATAAAGCTAAATCAAATCTTATCTCTTTATTTTTGAGTCCACCCCAAATCATATATATTTTCGAGTATAAAGTAGAATCAAATCTAATCATAAAAAAAATGTTGAATCATATCTCATGTCTTTATTAAATATGAATAAAAAATTCTAAAAAACACCTCAGTATTAGATGTGTCACATAGAACATGAAAATATTTTCAATGACTTCAAAACATGTTTTTAATCAATATGAAATGTTAATAAATAATTCCTTTTGTGAATATTTATTTCTAATATTTTTTGAGAGGTTATAATAATAGCAATTAATTTAATGCTTTAATTATCGTCATATATCATATATTTATATTTATTTATTCATATATTTTGGTTTCTGCTTTCATGCATGGTAGAGTATTATTAGTTGACTAAATGAATAAATTTTAACAATAATTGATAAGAATAATTAGAAATAATTCTACAATAATTTCTAAAACTTACAAATTTTAGAGATTGGTAATTGCTCTCACTCCCAACTTGAAGGCTAAGGTCTGCCACCACTAGTCACTCTCGTTTGTGGCCAGTCACTCTCATTCGCGACAACAGCCGCTACTCATAGGTACGATTCCTCCAATGTTCTTATTCTTCATTCTCAACTCATCCTCTCACTCTAGTTTTAGATAACTTTGATTTTCTCACAAGGTCGCATTGATTGCAGGTACGGTGTTGCCGTTCATGAGCCTTGCAAGGTTTGCTACCTCTAAGTCATCACTTGCCCATCACAACAGTCGCTAGTCACAAGTACGGTTCCTCATCTGTTCTTATTTTACTTTCTTAACTTCTCTCTCTCTCTCTCTCTCTCTCTCTCTCTCTCTCTCTCTCTCTCTCTCTCTATTTTTACATAATTTTAATTTTCTCATAAGGTTGTGAGTCCGTCGCATTGCTCGTAAGTACGGTTCCCCTGCTCATAAGCTTCGCAAGGTTGCACCCATGAGATTAGGCGTGGAAATGGACTATGTAACACCCTCCATAGAGCGTCACATTTTAAATAAAACATAAAACCAAATGAAATCATTTTATAAAAGCTTTGAGTTTTAAAAGATAAATTTTAAAATATCTTTTTGCGGAAATATAAACTTACCAAAAATTATAAATAAAACAGAAATTAGATTGAATTAATTAATACACATATTATATATGTTACAAAATATCCAACAACAAATTAAAACATAACGTTTACTGAGACTCGAGAAAACGATGTAAACCCAAAGATGGGTACTACTAATAGCACGGTAACAACACTAATGAGAAAACCCAACCTACATGTTCCATTTCTCCACCAAACTGCATCCTGTTGAAACTTGGAAGATTACACCTTGACGCCGTCACCATCTTCAAAACATAGCCTCCAGTAGGTCTAAGAAACTTCCTTCATCTACTATACGAATTTAACAATACAAACACAACAAGCAATACAGTAAAGAGGTGAGATCCCTTTCACCAAGATCAAGATTTGAGTGCAAAGAATAATACGAATGACAAGGTCATTCCATACACATAGAATATACCAATATATTCATGTTATCAATTTACAATTAATTTAAATAAGCATATATCATAATAAAATAAACTACAATAACATTACCAAAATAGATATAACAATTCATACAATATAAAATACCATAACAGTAAATCATAACAATATAAAATAAAGATTAAATGCAATAACAACATATAATATCACAAATAAAAGATAATAATGTGCAGACAAAATACAACATATAAACATATAATATCACAAATAAAAGATCATAGATAAAAGATCACAGATAAAAATATAATAAATAATAACACAGATACATGTGCAATATGACACAATCCTACTCCATGGAGCTAAAAACAAACAGACATCAGAGAGCGAATGATCCTCAAAATCTATTAGTACCACGGCTGCCCAACCAAACTATTGCGCTGTCACACGTTGCGTCTATAGCCCCACGTCACATGGAATCCACCATCCAAGGCGTGGTGTAGTTCACGGTCTCACGTTGTGGCACTACAGGCAATGTACTATTAGACTTTACAAGATCTCGATTAAGTATAGTGTGTGTCGAGTTCGTTAGTGTGTTGCCAATTACCACGGCCCAGAAGAGCAACCAACTGTTCACATATGGAATTATGCACACTAACGTCTCCAAGTTCATTCAAGATCGAACCACACTACGCTTATCGCACCGACAATACGATGTGATTCACCTTGTCAATCAATCCACCAAAAATTGGCATTAACAGTAAGTCCCACCGGACAAATACTGTTCCAAAGCCTGTCGGGTTCACCTCATAGCCCGACAAATGAGAAAAATATCTGAAAGCTTTCATGCGGGTTCACCTCATAGCCCGACAAACAATGAAAAAAAAATATCTGAGAATATATAGTTTTGGTCAATCGCGTAGAAATTTTATCGCGTTTTCACAATCTCGTCGTTTTTATAAACGTTTTTAAATCGCGTAAATTTATTTTACTGTTTTTAAAATCGCGTAGAGTTTTCAATACATTTTCTCAATCGCGTAAGATTTTTAAATCATTTTCTTGTCCGAATTCCTTAAAAACACTGTTTAAAACAAACAGAAATAATATTTAATACATTTAAACTGCGTAGAATATTTTTCATACCGTATACTGTCTTTTGGACATCTTTTTTATCTTATTTGTCCGTTTTTAATATAAATTGACAGTATTATGTTTAGAAAAATTATAATAATGATTTTCTAGGTTTACTATCAAAATCCTTTTTATTTTTTTATTACGACCAATAATTTACACTTTTGAAAATTACTAACGTGCTTCAAAACACAAGGTGAGCTAGACGTTAGAAATTTTACAAAGCTACTGTATTTCTTCTAACAGTAAAAATCATTAGCTTAAACTTCTTAAACTTAATTCTAATCAATTTATTTCTTCAAAACTCATTGTAATAAAATCCTTTTGGCATTTATTACTTAAACTTAGTTGAAAACAATTCTATAAATCAAAAAGATTTAAATTTGGCATTTTGGCGAAAATCATTCTATGCTTTATAATTCATTCCTAATTATTTCCATACATTTAATCTCTTATAAAATTCTTGATCTAATTTATTTTTATTAAATTATCTAGTCCATAATTAGAAAATAAATTTGGATTAAAAGTATGTGGCATGTTGGCCAATTTTAACAAAGTTCTTGCATTTGATCTTTAAATTATTTTTCATCTTTTAAATCAATGTCAAATTCATTGTATTCATTAAATCATTGTTTTAGAAAATGGTTTTGGAAATCAAAACATTTAACTTAGGCATGTTGGCCGAAATACCTAATTTCATTCTTGGATCCATAAATTCATTTTTCTTACTCTAAACAAATTGGTAACTTGTCAATTTTCCTAGGTTAATTAAATCACACTTTTAAAAAAAATTGATGAGAACATTTTGGTCCTCCTTTTATATTAAGGCCGTAAGCCTTGGTGTTGTGTTCTTTGGAACACTCATGCAATTTTTCACATGCTATTTACATTCTAGAATAATTACCATACTTCTATAAACGCATGCAATATATTAACACATGTAATATATCAAAGCAATCATAAACACATACCAAAAATTATTAAAGCTATAAACATGCTTACACATATAATCAATCACAATTAGGAAAAACTATAAACAATCAAGTGAATGAATCCTTATGGATTCTTCACCACAAACACAAACATTCCTCACCACCAATACATGGTTGATGAGGGTAATCTCCCTCTTACCTCTTGAAGAACCTCCAAAGCTCCTTGTATGTCTCCTTCAAGCAAATTTTCTCCACCAAGAGCTTCTTGAAAAACAAAGAAAACATACAATATTAATACCTAAGGCTCTAAACTAGAATAATCATGGATTAAAATCATGATTAAAACTTTGAAATGGATAGAAACATGAAGATCAAAGAACCCTACCTTCAAGGCTTCAAACTTAAGCTTTGAAGAACAAGGTAGAAAATGGAAGATCTAGGAAAAACTTCCAACATGAAAGTTCTTTAGAAATGCATGGAGATTCAAGATCTATGGTCATTTAAAATTATTGAAGCTTGGAAGAGGATTTTTGAGTGGTTGGCCGAATCCATGGGGAAAAGAAAAAGGAGAGAAATTTGGTTGCTTGATCTTGGTTCTTTGGAGAAAAGGATATAGAAGAGAACAAGTGAGATAAATGGGTGAAGTTTGCCCTCTTCTTGGAAGCTATGGCCATGAAACACAAGGAAGGAAAAAGGGATGAGAGCTTTTGCTATTTGGAGAATTTTGGAGTAAGAGGAAGGCTTTGATATTTGGTTGGCCGTGAATGACCTTGAGAGAAAGTGAGAAATATTGGTTGTTTTGTTTCTTTGAATGATAGCAAATTGAAGAATTCACCCAAGGTGAATTGCCGTAGAAGCATGAAGAGAAGCCACCAATGTTGACTTGTCTTTATTTGGTTAATTAATTGAAAGATAGGAAGAATTGCATGGTAATATTGTTTCACCAAAGCTTGGCTTTGCCGTAGAGTGAAACCAAAGAAAAGAATCAATGTTGACTAGTCTTTATCTCATTTAACTTTGGTTTTCTACGTGAATTCACTTGGTGAATTAGCTATTGGAGCCAATTTCTCTTTTCCTTCACCGTAGCTACATATAAAATCAAGAAGCCCAATATTTGTTTAAAAGCTTGTTTTCTATTGGTTCTTAAAAATTCAAGCCATTAATCTTGACCAATTTCTATTGGTGCATACTATATATATATATATATTTTTATAGTATACTTTAACCAATGAACAATATTTATTATTTATAAAGTCAGTATCTATTATCCAATGGATAATAAAATACACATAGATTTTTATTTTATACTAACAGAGTGGTAATTATTATTGATCATTTTTTTCTACTGATTACCCTTGATAAGTCATAAAGCGAGTCATCAAAGAGAAATTTCTAGAATATGTGACTCACTACGATGAGTCAGTATGATGAGTCATCGTGGAATTTTCTAGAACGGGTGAGTCAACATGGCGAGTCAGCGTAGATATTTTCTAGAGCAGATGAGTCAGCATGGCGAGTCATCACCGAGTCACTTGATTGCATCATTGGTCGTGTCAGCATGGCGAGTCAGCATGCTGAGTCATCGGAGAAGCTTCTGGAACTGGCGAGTCATCATGGTGAGTCACAGGCTGAGTCACCACTTCGGAACCTTCTAGAAAGCTGGCTGAGTCATGATGCTGAGGTGTCACGCCACATGTCATCGTCCTATTGGCCCGTTGCGATGAGTCATAGCCACCAATTTTGACCAACTCCTCATTGGTCCACGTGTACAGCACTTGATGACTAAACGTGGGTCCCGCAAAATATTTCCGGGTCATGCTGTCACTTATTTGTACTGACTAATAAAATAATATTATAATAATATAAAATTATTTTATTTGACAGTTAAATCCTAAAAATTAAAAGATTAATTTTAGGCTCATTCAGAATTGGGTTTAGTAAGATCCCCCGCCTCTGAATAATTAAAAACAGATTTTCCCGGTCCGAAAAAATATTATTTTCCTACCCCGAAGCAAATCACACAAAAAGTCCAAATAAAATCACAGACAGTAATATTGAGCACTGTATCAAATAGAAAACAATTAAAAACAGCAAAAACATCAAAAACAGCACATTCGGGACGTAATGGTTATTTTCTCATTTTTTCCCACAATGTAGCTAATCATCCAAAACGTTCAAATAAAATATCCAACAGTATTATATAGCTGTATATTACACAGAAAAATTTAAAACAGTAATTTGATAAAATTTTATTTTACTGTATCGAAACAAATTATGTAAAATGACCAAATAAAATAACAAACAGTATTATTTTTCTGTATTTCATACAGAAAAATAAGAAACAGTAAAACAAGGATACAACGGTCTTTTACCCAAAAGTTGGGGTGTTACAGACTACACTAGGCTAGGCATTACCTAAATAGGTTTATGCCTGTTTTGCAATGTGTTAGTCTGAGCCTGGTCTTTTACCTATCGTAGGCTTTTTTTTTTTGTTTGGCCTGATCTATTTATAAAAACATAAAAGTCTGACCTAACCCGAAAGTCTATTTAAAGGCTTACATTACATGAAGGCTTTCAAATAGGGCAAAAAACTTAAACATTTTAATTTTTAAATAGGTATAATCTTTAACAAAATTATTATATTCTATATTAAATAAATATATTACACTAATATTTAATTAGTAAATTATATAAGTATTACAAATTCATAATTATATATAAATATTAAATAAATAGGCGAACATGGGAGGCTAAATAGGATTTTTCAAAAGCCCAAGTCTTAGCATGTGTAGTTAAATAGGCCTTTCAAAATCCCTAAGCCTAGCTTGTTTGAAAAATAGGTCATGCCAGTGTAGGCCGTAAATAAGCTAGGCCGTAGGCCTCCTGATGGGCCGCCTAGCCTATTCTCACCCTTACATGAGATGAAAACCAAGCAACTTAAAACAACAAAAAAGACGAATCTTTATTTTTGGGTTTCTACATGGTCTTCTATTTCTTTTTATTTTTTGTTTTCAATTTATATAACTTTTTTTTAATTCATTGTTTAATTTTGTTCTTATGGCAATTTTTTCTTAACACATGTCTCAAGTTGCCACATCAAATAGCACATGACAGAAAATTAGCTAGTATAGTTGCCATATGTCAAGAAACTAATGCATTTAATTATTGATTGGGATGACACATGACATAATTTTAGGCTATATATGTATCTTCCTTTTATATATTATGTTGATTGATTGATATTGATTATATTGATTGATTGACTAATATTGATATTGATATTGATATCAAGAGTAAGTAATACAAACCACCCTTGATATTTGACTAAATGTCACAAAACCCAATTCTTATACAAAAATTACATCTTGCCCCAACTAAGCAATGATAGTAATGATTAAGTTTATTCTATAACAAAATATTCTCACTTAACCAAGGTTAACCCACAAAATGAAAAAAAATAAAGAAAAGAAATCATGGACGAAACAGGAGTGTTCTTCAACGGCATGGGTGTTCATCAACATCACCCACCTACCAAAGGATAAAACATGGGATCATTCCTCTTTCTACTCCCTTCCTCATCTTGTGTTAATCTTCTACTCCCTTACTACACTTGACCTTAGCAACAATGTTTTTACTAGTGTTTTACCACCAACAATACTTATGGGGCTCAAGAATCTTAGTATCCTTATACTCTCCAATAATTTTTTTGGTAAAATAATGCCAAATGATGCAAACATAAAAGATCCATATGGATTCCAAAAGATCCATGTTTGAGGCTTGAATTTTTATAATTTCATAAGTCAAATACTAGGTTGGCTTGTTAATTTGAAGAAGCTCGAGGCCTTGTTTGGGCACCAAGCTAATTTTGCCTTAGTTGGCCTTGTTGCAATGGTGGGAGGCTATTCGTTGTGGTGGTTCACAACAGGATTGCATAGCAGATGTGGCTAGGCAGTTGGCGTGGAGGGTGATTTGTGGTTAGAATGGTTGAAAGCAAAGGCTGGTGGGTTCGTGGAGTTGCGATTCTGGTTCGTGGAGTTACGAATTTGGTTCATGATGGGAGTTTTGATTTTTGGGTTTGATGGCTCCATTTGGGTTGGTGGGTCTTGGTGTTGAAGTGCATTGGAATGGTGGGATTGCAGTTTTGTTTTGGTTGTAATGGCTTTGAGGTTCTATGTGTGGCGATAGGAGTTGTGGCTTTTAGTTCTTAGGATTTCGGATATTTGTTTTTTGTATTTGTAGAGGATTGTGTGGGTACTTTAGTTCTGTTTTTAGGTTGTGGAGATATTTTAGGCATGAGCCAACTGTTTGGAATGTCAGCTTTCTGTTTGTTTATTTTATGAGTAAATTACACTAACCTCCCTTGAGATTTGAAAGTATTACACACAACACCTCTTGATTTTTTACCCCAACAATGTGCTTCCTTACTGCAAACGGTTTAAGTTGCCGTTTAAAATTTTTCAAATTTCCCTAATTACGCTTGTTATGAAACCAATGAAAAACCCAAAATTCATTTTAGTTGGGAGTACACTATAAGGTTGGGAAATTGGGAGGTATCATGTATAATACTTTCAAACCTAAGGAAAAGTCAGTATAATTTGCCCTTATTTTATTTGCGGTTGAAGGTGGCTATTTGCAGTGTAGGTGGTCGTACTTGATTTTGGCCTGTATATGTGTCAACCAAAATCTTTTCAAGAGACCAAGCATCAGATAAGTTGGATCTCAAAGCATGCTCAACGCCATTGATGAACCTCAACCAGGGTTAACTTGGGTGAGCCAAGTAACTACACATTAACGCCAACCACTGATTTGGGGAGGAGTGTAATTTTCGTATAAGAATAGGACTTTGTGTCATTTAGTCAAACCTCAAAAATGATTTCTATTATTTACAAACTCGTGAGCAAGCTTGCAAGATGACTTGACTCATTAACTGGCAATAGACCTATTAATGTTCAAGTAATTTTATTGATTAAGAAGCCTTCATACTTATCATAATATTATTGAGGATTATTGTTGTAATCTAATATGTGTTATCATTTGTTGGTGAATATTAGAAGATATTATGTTCTTAGTTTAAGTGTTTATGGGCTTGGGCCTATACACCTAAGTATTAGTATACTAGGTTATGGAATTATATCATATTTCATCTTATCAATAATATATTAAGTGTTACAATGTTAGCCATTTTCCCTCTCTTCCTTCTTCATAAACCCTAATCTTATAATTCTTCAATATAGTATTATAGCAGTACCATTCACCTTGACGAGAGTTTCTCTGTTATGCTATTTTGAGTGCATGGAACTCGGTTGTATATTCTCTCCTTTAGTTATTGTATCATGTTTCCTCTTTTGTTAGCTTTGTTTAAAAAAAAAAGAGTTTTAAAAAAAGGAAAAGGAAAAAAAAATACAGTGTTTGTTTCACACATCAAGGCTTGCACAACCCACTGTTCCTGCTTGAAGTTTCAAGTGACTCAGGGTTGGTCACCGATAAGGTTCAACCCAATCGGTAGTGGAAGGATGACTGACAGTGGTTGGCTTACCGGTAATTTCCCAAAGCGACTGAATGATAGTAATATATTTTATTCATTTAATTATTCTTTCACTAGGTGTCTTAAGGTTCAATTTAGCTTAATTAGATTAGTTTTATCACATTTTATGATATTCGGCCTAATTGGATCATTGAAGGAATTATTGTATGAATTGACCTTTATTTGTCTATTTGGCAGTGTTTAGTATTTTGGCTATAATATGAGTTCCAAATATATGATTAGTGCGATTATGGTCTTGTAGAAAAGCTAAGATAAATCTCTACAACTTTCATGAGACCTCGGGAGCTGAATCATACGTTTGGATAATTTAAATTGAAGTTGAAGCAAGAGCTAAAATACTGATCCTAACAGCTTGGTCATTGCGTACTCATTAGCCCATATCTCGAGTTATACAAGTTAAATGGATGTCAAACCAGGCCCAAATGAAAGATAAGACATAAATCTACAACTCTTATGAAGACTCCTAAGCTAAACAACATCGTTTTGGGTGTGTAATTGAAGCTGGAAAATAGAGACAAGTTGGTAATGAGTTAGGCCACTTAATTAAGCATAACTTTAGTTGAAGGTCTCAAAATGACATGGGACTTGAGCCCAATGATTTCTAATGGATCCATCTTTGTAAATAATAGGTTTCTAATCATGTAAGCCCAAATTAAGGGTTAGTTATAGGAGGTAGAAGCAGAAATCTGAGAATCATGTTCTCATTCTACACATTTCATTCTCTCTCTCTGGATCTAGATCTCTCTCTTTTCTCTCTTTTCTCTCTAGATTTTCTCTCTTTTTTTGAGTTCTTCCCTTCCATTCATGGAGGGGTAGAGCCTTTAATTAATCCAATGGATTGACATTCTTGATGCTTAATCTTGATATTCTGTTTTAATTGTTCTAAATTCAATTATTAATCAAGTTTCTCTCTTTCATCTTTGCTTAATTTTGATTGAGTTTCTTAATTTGATTAGGTTATTCATATGATAATTGCGTAATTACCATGTGTGAAGGATGAATTTCAAAGACTAAACAAGGCATTGAAGGAGTTTGATGAAATATTTAGCTTAGTTAGATCTTGGTTTTTAAGTTGATTTGGGTTTTGGATGAATGCTTAATTTGTCTAGTCTTAATTAATTGAATTCTGGATGCGTATTTAGTAGAAGATCCATAGATCATTTTGAGGCGTCTTGATGTGATCTAAGACCAAGGATTCGATTGATAATTGAATGAATCTATAGAGATCAAGGATGGATTAAAATCAAGATTGATTAATTCTCTTGGATTGATTGCTTCTTAATTTTTTTTCTCTTCTTGAATTGCTTTCTATTTTTGTTGTTTAATTTTACAAACTCCTTCCCCCTATTTATTAACCTCTTAATATGACTTCATAATTAGAGTGATCTACAGGCTCAACCCGGTGTTACCTTATACTGCAAGTAGTTCTGGTAATTCGGTTATAAATTGATTTAAATTTGATAACTACAAACGTGCCCAGAATAAGCTAAAACTTGCTCAGTTGAAGGAAAATGGCCTAATAAACAAGGCTCACAACTAGATGTGAGCTCCATTGATGTGAATTAAAGGATGCAAACCCAAGTGTAGGAGTAATAAATTTCTTGGGAGTCTGAGATTGATCTACAGAGAATTGATGAAGAAAAATTATTTGAGGTAATGGAAGACTTTGTCACAACAATAAAGATAATAAAACTTGTTTATAATTAAATTAAACAAAACTTGTTTGGGTTAGGAGATCCACTTTTGGTAATAAAAAGGACAAGATTAATTCTTTTTATAACTCAATTGAAATCTACGCACAACAGAGGTTCCAATCGGAGAATAAAGCATTCAAAGTCCATTTAAAATTATATACGTAGTTATATTATGGTTCATTTAATTATTTACCAACACCTACATTTGTAAATATGTTCAAGCATTCATTGTGCCAAACCACTTATCTACAATGAATCAAGAACTCCACTTTACAAGGAGGATTTCTAAATTGATTAGAAATAAAATACAACACGTATAATGATCACTTGATAATATATCATTTAAGCACAAGAAAGAAATTAATCTAACCTTATTTTATTACCAAAAGCTTCACTCCTTCACCCAAGTAAAATGAGAATTAGTTACCCATAAAAAAGAAGAAAGAAAGAGAGTAGAAGAAAAAGATGATCATAACTTCTCTTTATAACAAAAGAAAATTACAACAAGTAAATAACATAAGTATAATCTTAATCTAAAACCAAGCTTTTTCAAATGATCTACCTATGGTCCCTTTTATAGAGGATTAGGGATACAAAATGATAAGGGCAATGATTAATGAGTGAGTGGATGAGTGAGGAAAATGCCAAAGAACTTTTGTGAGTGAAAAATTATTGAAATTTCTTGTTTCCGAAATCATTTAGTGATGAACTCATGGATAACATCAGAACTAAGCAAAGTGGTCTTCATGAAAGTTCTAGAAAATTGTCTCAAGTTTCCAAAGCCACTAAAATCATCCAAAAATTCATCCTACAGCCCAAGATATGATCCAATTACTACAGATTGCTCAGGCCCAATTTCAGTACCTCTGTTTTGACTTCCAGACCCAATATCACCTCCAAGCTGTCCGAATGAGCTCTTGTGGTCTTCATGAAAGTTGTAGATATGAGTCTTAAATTTTAGATGCCAAATTTTCAGCCTATTTTAGTTCCTTCAACTTGAAGTATGCAATGATTACTGCACACTATTCGGGTTCTAGTCACAAAACTCGTGTTCTGACTTCTAAACCCAATTAGCTTCACTAGATGTCTGATTTTTCCCTGGAGCTCTCATGCAAGTTGTAGAGCTCTCTCTTATCTTTTCTACAAGATAAGATACATAATTATAAGACATATAGAACTCAAGATATGGCTAAAATATAGAAATAGTGTAAGGCCAATATAATGCTAGAAAAAATCAATTAAGTCTATTTTGAGTCCAAACTTACAAAACATAACCAAGCTTAATCAATTAGGTACATGGAGAGTGTAAATGACTAAAAATAAGGGTTTATTAAATGTATAAAATATGTGATTATCAAATTCTCTCACACTTAGCTTTTTGCACTCTTGGGCAAAACAAAAAAGACCAAAGCTAGGAAACAAAGAAAAACGAAACAGACTCAAAAGCTAAAAACTCTAAAAGACTTGATGAATCAAGAAGAGCAACCAGAAATTCAAAGGATCAAAACATTAATGAGATAACATTTCTTTACATCTCAAACCACTAAGCAAAGAAACTTCAGTTGAAAAGAATGAATCAAGAATGATGGATCCTCACAGAATTCACTTTCAATCTCTCAAGTGTTTAAAAGGTAAGTATTTCACTCTATTCAACCCATGAAAAATTGCACTATCATATGCTTGCTTATCTTCTACTCACTACTCAGAACATATGCACACAAAAATCAAAAAGACTTTATTTAAGGTTGTAATGGGGTCATGGTAAAAGAGAGAAGATAATATGGATATGAGAAGATAAATACTAAAGAGAATAAAAGAGCATTATGGTATAGTTAGAGTGGAGAAGATGTTTGAGAACATTCATCATAAATGATAATGACCAATATTTGACTAATGTTTTGTTGAAGATCAATCCCAAATTAGTAAATTAAATTCATTGTTAGGCCTGAACCTTCTCCTTCTCTTCCTGTTATTTCCAAACATTCACTTTTATTCTAGGTATGGATATGTCACATGGTGTATTAGGAGACTCTAATAATCCTTTGATTGCAATGGTAGTCAGCTCTTTCTATTTTTTTGATCATTTTGCACAAACACCCCTTTACTTGTTCAAGAACAAGGTCAATACTCTCTTATTCCCTAAGGTTGGGTAAAAACATGTTTTTTTTAAGGCATGTAATGAGCTAAAAATAAGAAATGGTCAAATAAACTCAAAGGGGTTACACTAAGGAAAATATGCAATGATGACTATTTGGTCAAAGTAGCTATTTCAAAATGCCTCAATCATATTTATGTATGCATGTGAAAATGTAGCCTAAAAAAGAATCAAAGCAAGTTCTAGAGTAACAATTCAAGAGTGAAAAAAATCACACAAAAAAGAAGAAAATGGTACAGATATTCAATCCATTCATCAATAGGCTCAAAATCTCATAAGGCATTTTTCTATCATTCTTAATCCACAATTTCAACATTCATATCCAAGCATTTGATTTTTAAGAAAGAAGACAATTTGTGCTAAGATCCAAGAATCCATTTACTACTTCTACTCAAAATAATTATTTCCTCAACTAAGATGCATCTCAAGAGTAAACTTACCTCCAAGGCAAAATTTACTTCTTACTCTATTATCCTTAATTGGTTTTACTATGACTAGGTTTCTGACAGTCATATCACTAAACATACTTCCCAATTTAGATGCGTCTCAGGAGTAAAATTACTCCTTACTCTGCCATCATTCATTGGTTTAGTAAGTCAATGACAATCATATCATACTTCCAAAAAAAAAAATTTTTTGTCAACTATCCTTTCCCCCCAACTAGATCACAACATTGTCCTCAATGTTAAAATATAGATGAGTAAATGATATAAGATATTACCTGTTGTGGTAATTACTGAAAAGAAAACCTAATACAAATTTAAACAGAACAAAGTATAATGAATAAAACCAAAAGTAAAGGAAGGTTATAGATGAAATGTTTGATCAAACTTGTGTTTCAAGATGCTTCCCTTACTACTTCCTTTTGACTAATCTTTTTTTTTTATTTTTTTTTTAGTTTTTTTTTACTTCAAGAAAACCATCAGGATAAAGTCTAGAAACCCCTGAAGGACCCTACTCAAAGGATCATCTGTCCAAAACCAAATACAGTAAAATCATACAAAGATAAAAGAAATATAATAGCAAATGATGACATACCTTTATGTACAGTTTTCATGGCGTATCTTTATACTACGCGTCATGAATGCGGTAATACCAAGACGACTCAGCCAATCTTGGAATTCTTCTCCCTCCCGCTTGTGGAATATATTGGATTGAGTTATGACGTGACTAATTAAAGTGTGTAAATCTAACAGCTATCACCTAAGGACCACAACCAGTGAGAGGTCGCTGGAGAGCCCATGGCAGGATCTAGCTCAGTTGCATAGTCACACGAGTATGCCAACAAGGGGCGCTTCTACTTGTCCATCAACTCTACAATGCCTAGATTGTAAACATTGAGTTATGGAGTGCGGCTCTCTACAGAGCATGGTACACGAACTTTTTTTAAGGACCCGTGTGCAAAGGTTCACCCGAGTCAATGACAGGTCAGCCAAAGGCTGGGGCTTCACAACTAATTAAAGTCATGGTACTCCTTCCGGATCACCCTTATTAAAAAAAATATTTTTTTATTTTTTTATTTTATTTTTTTTTTGAAAGAAGAACATAAAGAAGAAGAAGATAATATATACAGGTTGTTGTGGATATGACTTACATGTGCCTCTGGTTTAACATCTAATAATGGCTTAAATGCCTTCTATGAGTCGAGGATAAGCTTCCCATCTAATTTTTTTATAAATTAGCAAACAGGGTCTTTTAGAGTCATATTCCCAAGACTGTAACGCTTTTGTTCATCCTTGAAGTGATTCCACAAATTAAGAAGTTCACGATGCACAAATCCATAAGAATACGTCTCAAGAGTCAATAAGATATCATCTAATGACTCCTTACTCAATCTATTCTTAATGAAAAAAATTTTATCTTCTCTATTTACGGAAACCATTCCTAAAGAACGACATCGCTTGTTACAATTTTATCGTGCACATTTGTGACAAACTTGTAACTTTTTTGCTCTTGTTCTTTTAGAATATGAACTTTTACCAATGCCTAGTATGTATGAGTCAAGTGAAATTGAAAACTCACCTACTAGTCAGACCTTTGCTTCAATTATCTAGCGTACAACTTCCAATATACCCTTGTGTATTAACAATCTCAATCTTTCAATCTAACTTTGTAGATTTCTGTCAGAGCATTTTGAGGTAGGGAAGGAAAATATTTTCTTAAATTTGAGAGAATGACATCCATTATAAAGGAGAAGGATTCAGTTATTTTGAGAAATTGAAAACAAACTAACTCGAGGGCCACGGAGTACCGTTATCCGCTACTTAACTAGCAACACAAAGAACTGCAAAAAGAAGGCAACAAAATTAGAATAAATTCTATTCATAACAAGGATCAGAAAGAGAGATGAATTCTACCTTATCAACTTGGTTTTCCAAAAATGGTTTGAGTTTTTGTCCATTGACTTTAAACACATTACCATTCCTAGGATTCTCAATGTCTATGGCCCCATTAGGATACATATGTTTGACAACAAAAGGACAACTCCACCTAGATCTCAATTTTTTAGGGAATAGGTGCAGACGAGAATTATAAAGCAGAACTTTTCGATCAATTTCAAAAGATTTTTTCAAAATTGTCTTGTCATGAAAAGCTTTTGTTCTAGCTTTATAAATATTTGAGTTTTCATATGCATTATTTCTCAATTCCTCAAGTTCATTTAATTACAATTTGTGTATCTTGCAAGCATCATCAAGGTTTAGGTTGAAAGCTTTAACGACCCAAAATGTTTTATGTTCCAATTCTACAGGTAAGTAACAAGGCTTTTCATAGACTAACCGATACGGTAACATGTCCCAAGATGTTTTGAAAGCAGTACGGTAAGCCCAAAGTGCATCGTTTAGTCTTAAAGACCAATCTTTACGATTTGGGTTAACCATTTTTTTCAAAATTTGTTTAATCTTCCTATTTACCAATTCAACTTGTCCATTTGTCTGAGGGTGATAAGGGGTGACAATTTTGTGTGTAATATCATATTTCTTCATTAAAGATTCAAATAGTTTATTGTAAAAATATGTTCCCCCATCACTAATGATAGCTCGAGGGATTCCAAATCGACACAAGACATTTTTTTTTTAAAATTTGAGAACAGTTTTATGATCATTCTGTCGGCATGGAATCGCCTCAATCCATTTTGAGATATAATCAACTGCAACTAAAGTATACACAAATCTAAATAAGGATGGAAATAGGCCCATGAAATCAATTCTCCAACAATAAAAAATTTCAATGACAAAGATGAGGCTCAAATGCATCATGTTTCTTTTAGAAATTGAGCCTATTTTTTTTTATAATTTTTGCAGCTTTTGCAAAAGGTATAGTAATCCTTAAATAAAGTGAGCCAATAAAATTCGCACTACAAGATTTTCGTAACTATTTTCTTTGAAGAAAAGTGACATTCACATGCTTCTGAGTGAAAAAATTTAATGACACTACCTACCTCACTGCCGGGTACACATCTCCGAAAGTCAGGATAATATTTGAACAAGTATGAATCATCCTAATCAAAATTTTTCATCTCTGTCAAAATTTTCTTCTATCTTGGTGCGTCCATTGAGGCGACATCTTTCCTGTTACAAGAAAGTTGACTATATTAGCAAACCAAGACATGGAATTGACAGAAAATAAAAATTCATCGGGAAAAGAATCATTGATGGGTGTGTTATCAAAAGGTGAGCCTGTTGTAAGTATGGACAAATGATCTGCAACAACATTTTCGGATCCTTTCTTATCTTTTATTATGATGTTGAATTCTTGAAGCAACAAGATCCACCGTATCAATCTTGGTTTGGCATCCTATTTAGGCATCAAATATCTAACAATAGTATGATCGGTGAAAATAACAATAGAAGAACTAATTAAATAAGATCGAAATTTATCTAGTGCAAATATTACAGCAAGTAGTTCTTTTTCAGTAGTGGTGTAATTCATTTGTGTACTATTTAAAGTTCTACTTGCGTAAAAAATCACATAAGGCTTACCTTCCTTTCTTTGGCCTAAAACAGCGCCTATAGCAAAATGACTAGCATCACACATCAACTCAAAAGGCAAAGACTAGTCAGGAGATTGCATGATAGGAGCAGATGCCAGAAGACCAATTAATTTTTCAAAAAAATTTAACATTCTTGACTCCAATCAAATGGTGCATCTTTCAACAGAAGATTACATAATAGTCTAGATATGACACTAAAGTCCTTAATAAACCTTTTGTAAAATCCTGCATGTCCTAAAAAAGAACGAACTTCTTTTACTATTTTTGGGGAAGGCAAATGGGCAATTAATTTAACTTTGGCCTTATCAACTTCAATTCTTTTAGAAGATATCACATGACCTAACACTATTCCTGAGGTAATCATGTAATGACATTTTCCCAGTTTAGCACAAATCTTTTTTCTTCACATCTTTTAAGAACTTTTTCCAAATTATTAAGACAATTTTCGAAAGAATTTCCAAAAATTGTCAGATCATTCATAAAAACCTCTAAATAATGCTCAATCATGTCACTAAAAATATTTAACATGCATCTTTGGAATGTTATTGGAGCATTACAAAGATCAGAAGGCATTCTTCTATATGCAAAAGTACCAAAGGGACATGTAAAAATGGTCTTTTCTTGATCCTTCAATGCAATTAGTATTTGATTATAACTCGAATAACCATCAAGAAAATGTATAGATGTCCTGCTACCCTTTTCCAGAATTGGATCAAGAAATGGAAATGGGAAATGATCTTTCCTAGTAGCAGCATTTAATTTTCTAAAATCAATATACATACGCCAACTAGATGAGACTCGTATAGGTATTAATTCACCTTTATCATGTTCAACCATTGTTATTCTAGATTTCTTAAGCACAACTTGTGTAGGGCTTACCCATTGGCTATCAGAGATAGGATAGATAATTCCAACATCAAGCAATTTAAGGACTTCAGCTCTAACTACGTCTTTCATGTGTGGATTTAATCTTCTTTGAGGTTGTTGAGAAGTTTTAGCATTATCCTCTAAATGTATTTTATGTGTACAAATTAATGGATTAATACCTTTTATGTCCTTTAATGTCCATCCAATTGCACTTTTATGCTTTTTGAGTACTTCTGTTAACATACCTTGTTGTTCTTTAGTAAGGGACGAGGAAATTACCACTGGAAAACTTTGCTCTTCTCCCAAAAATGTGTACTTCAACCCAACAGGTAATGGCTTTAGTTCAAGTGTGGGTACTTCTTCATGGGTATTATTATTCCTGGGTTTTATGTAACACCCTCCATAGGGCATTACATTTCCGACTAAAAACTTAAAATCTGAAAGTCATTTCATAAAAGCTTTGAGTTCTAAAATATGAATTTTAAAATTTCATTTTGCTGACAATATAAACTTACCGAAAATAGAAGTAATACATAAAATAGATTGAATTGATTAATACACATGTTACTTATACTACGTAATATTCAACAACATCTAAAACATAAAACTTACAGACTCAAGAAACAGTAGCAAACCCAATGACGGGTCCTACTTAATGGCACGGTAACAACACTAACGAGAAAATTCAATATACTTGTTTCGTTCCTCCACCAAACTGCACACTATCAAGACTGTGAAGATCACTTCTCGACGCTGTCAACGACCTCAGAACATTGCCTCTAGTTAAGTTTAAGAAGCTTGCTTCGCCTGCTATATGACTTTTAACAATGCAAACACCACAAAATAATACAGCAAAGAGGTCAGATCCCCTTTCATCAATACTAGTATGGTAGCAAAGAATGATACGAATGACAAAGTCATTCCATACACACAAATATCACAAGTATAATCATGCTAACAAGTTATCATTATGTTCAGAAAACATATTTCACAATAATATAAACATCAACGATATATCAACAACATATATATATATATATAATGATTATGTCACCATGATATGTACCTTGATCATGCCACAACAATATGTATACTGACTATGCATATGCATAATGCATCATATTCCTACTCCATGGAGCTAAACAATATATATATATATATAATGATTATGCCACCATGATATGTACCTTGATCATGCCACAACAATATGTATATTGACTATGCATATGTATAATGCATCATATTCCTACTCCATGGAGCTAAACAACTTCGGATATGAATGGCTCAGAAGATCTGCCCACCTCTATGATAGTCCAAATGGACGCGAAAGTAATAGTGCTTCGTTAGGACACTGCGCCAGTGCGTTGCAATGGTTTATCATGGTCAGAGATGTATAAAGTGACAAACAAGTCACTATGAATCACTGCGCCCTGACGCCCCCATCAAATCCCCCACTGGGTCACACTATTCAATTCTCATTCACTCCTACGCAACAAAAGTCATAACAGCCATCGACTATACAATGTTCAATACATGACAACTCAATGCACAACTCAAACCACCATTATACTGTTCACAATAATATTAGAACAACTGCTCATTCAATTGTCTAATACTATTAGTATAAATGATATTATATAATCGCTCATTCAAGTACATAATATCAGTGATTCACCCGGGTCCAGTACGTCAGCCTAACAGTAATCCCCTATTTTTTTTCAATCGCGTAACATTTTTATCGCGTTTTCACAATCGCGTGACATTCTTGTCATGTTTCCAAATCAAGTAAATATTTTTCAACATTTTCCCAATGGCGTAAAAATATTTAAACATTTTCAAAGTCGCGTAGCTCAAAAATAATTATTTTTGAAACGCATAAGGTTTTTCTACTATTTTTCATTGTATAAAATATTTCTTGATGTTCTAAATTAAATTCTGAAACTTTCCAAACTAAAAATATTATTTGAACGTCATTTTTCATTTTTCTTATAAAAACTACATTAAATAATAATTTTTGACATTTTCTCAAAATCTGTATTATTCGAATTTAATAAAATCTTCTACAATTATCTTTACAAAAATCCTTTTAAATAGAATACTTTCTAATATTTTCTTCACAAAAATTTACATTACCATAATTTAATCAAATCTTATAAATCAAAGTCCTCCAACGTGCTTTAAAACCCAAATGAGTGAGCTATACGTTAGTAACTTCAAAGTATAAATTTATTTCTCATCATAATCTAAATTCATTAATTTAATCAATTCCAAAAATTAGTTTACTTTCTTTTTATATTTCAAAATTCACTTAAATTGAGTTCCTATTAATTAATTCTTTAAGACTACACTTGAGAAAATATTTTTGATCTAGAATATCAATTCTTGGCATGTTGGCCGAAAATCAATCTTTGCTTCATCATTGAATATTTATTCATTCTCTATCTCATTTTAATCCAATTACTTGTTACTAACTCATTTAAATTTACTCTTAGTAAAACATTTTCAATTGGTTTGCTCTAAAACAAGAGTGAAGGCCGTGAGCCTCTTTATGGCCATTGGGACTAAAATTCTTTTCTTTGCAACATATATCGTAATATACACATACCATTTTAATTATATTTATACTACCACATGTTCATGCATATTATTAAAACAATAAAACTCATACTAAGCAATTTATAACAAGGCAATCAAAATCATACTAATCAAGCAATAAAATCATGCATAGCTATCAAAGAAATAAAATCACATATAACATAACATAAAACACTTAAGCATACACAACCAAGTGAATAAATCCTTATGAATTTTTCACCACACACAAATCCACTCCTTACCACCAACATATGGTTGATGAGGGTAATCTCCTTCTTACCTTGTTGTGAAGCCTCCAAAGCTTCTTGTATGCCCCATTGTTGTCTCCTCTAAGATGAACTTCAACCACCAAGTGAACTTAAAAACAAAGAAAACATACAATATTAATATCTAAGGCTTTATCTAAGATAACCATGGATTAGAATCATGGTTAGAACCTTGAAAATCAAAAGAAAAGTGAAGATTAATGAACTTCACCTATAAAGCTTCAATCTTTAGCTTGAAGAACAAGGTTGAAGATGGAAGAATTAGGGAAAGTCTCCAACATGAAAGTTTCTTAGAATTGTATGGAGATTCAAGATCTATGGTTGTATAGAATTATAGAAACTTGGAGAGTGGATTTAGAAGGTTAGGCCATGAGCTTCTCTAGAGAGGAAAGGTAAGAGTTTTTGTGTGTAGTTTTGGCTTTGAAAGAACTCCTTGAAGATAGATGATTTTGATCAAGACTCCAACTATAAAGTGTCTTGAAATAAGGTAAGGATTCAAGATATGAGATTAGACGAAATTTAGGAATTTAGGAGGTGTGTTCATGGTGCTTTGGCCGTGAGGTGTTCTTGAGAGAATATGAGAGAATTTGTGAAATTTGGTTTTAGGAAATGATGAAGATGAGATCAAATGAGTGAAGAGTCTTCCTTTAGCCATCCTAAAGCCCTAAAACCATGAGCCCCCCCCCCCTTGGACACCAAGGAAGTGTCTAAATTCATGTACCATTTTTTAAGACTTCCTTAGCCATAAATTGAATCAATGGTTGATCTTTGTGGAGGCTTCCAAGTGATAGGCTTGAATTTGAACCATTGGATCCCTCCTCCATGAAGCCTTAGCCGTGAGATTCATCTTCAAAATAGAGGGTCAAGAGCTTCTCTTCCATTCTTGCCATCCAAGGGTCAAAAAAAGTCCTAGCCATTTTGTGAGACTAATCTCCACCATAGATTAAATCAATGGTAGATATCTAAAGCCTTCACCTCTAAGCTTGTTTCCTATTGGTTCTTCAAAGGTTGTCATAACCATCAAAGTAGACTAGTATTTTCATTGGTTAGGTGGTTACTAACTTGTTTCCTATTGGTTGTCACTTTTGTTGACTATTTTCTATTGGTTCTTGGAAAGTCCAAGCCACTAAGTTGGACTTAATAGAAAACTAACTAGGTTTTCTAATTCAATTGTGTCCTAACCAAATTAAACTAACTTAATTAAGTTTTCTAGCTTCTTTGCTAACTATTTAGTTACTTGCTAACTATCTAGTTGCATTAGGTACTAATCATCCTTTCTAGAAGGTGCTAGATAACTTTAGTAACTATGGACTCTAAAGAGTAGCAAACTAAGTTTGCTCCATTTAGTTATTACTTAGGCTTTTTAGATTAACTTAGTTAAGTTTAGGATAACTTAGTTTAAGTCATCTAGTTTCTAACTAACTAGTCTAATCATTTTTATTGACCACTTCCTATTAGTTCATCAAAGATGACTACTTCTAATTGGTTTATCAAATGAAGACTAGATTCTAATTGGTTCATCAATGAAGATTAAATTCCTATTGGTTCAATATATAACCATCAAATTTGACTAATTCTTATTTCCTTATTTCAAAGATACTAGATTTCCATTACTTTAGAAATTCAAGTCATCTATTTTGACTAAATCCTATTGGTTCACAGAAAATATTTTTCAGACAATTGCTACAGAAATTATTACTCAATGAACAGAACATCACTGCTTACAAAATAGTAAATATTTGTCTGTTGTAAAATAAAAATATAGTATATTTTTATTTCACAGATAATTTTTAAAAATTAAAAGATTAAGTCACGTATCTCTCAGAATTGGGTTTAGTAAGATTTCCCAGCTCCGAATAAATACGTAAAGATTTTCCCGGCCCGAAAATTATTATTTTTCTGACTCGGAGTACAATACAATCATGAAACAGTCAAAATAATTTTACATCATACAGAAATCACAAAATAGTACAATTTTGTCATTACTATCAAATAACTAAATTTTAGGGTGTTACATTTTAACTCTTCAAATCTTGGCTTCCATCCATTGTACTCCATTACCTATGTACAATCAAGCAAAGAGCATATTTTAGATATATCATCATTTAATTGCATGCCTGAACAAATGAATTGACTAAATAAATTTTTAATGGGTCAAAAGAACTCCTTGTTTGAAGATGATCATTTACGATAGCTTCAATTCCTTCAACTTCCTCATTTTCATCAAGGACTTCCTGTAGTTGCTTGCACTTGTTAAAAACATTGAGCTCCAATGTCATGTTTCCAAATGTTAGCTTCACCACTCCATTTCTGTAATTTATCAAAGTATTAGATGTTACTAAAAATGGACAGGCCTGAAATAACATGAATTGACTTGCAACTATCAACCATAGGTTCAGTATCTAAGACAATAAAATTCATAGGAAATATAAATTTATTAACTTGTACCAACACATCTTTCACTATTCCTTTTAGAATCTTAATTAATTTATTAGTAAGTAGAAGAGTTACAGAAGTTAGTTTTAACTCACCCAAGTTAAGTTACTGATAAACTGAATATGGAAGCAAATTGACACTAGCACCAAGATCAAGTAAAGCTTTTTCAATTTTATGTTCTCCAATAATGCATGAAACTGTAGGACAATCAGGGTCTTTATATTTCATTGCATTATTATTTTGAAGAATGGAGCTTACCTGTTCAGCCAAAAAGGCATTCTTTTTCACATTTAGTTTCTTTTTAATAGTGCATAAGTCCTTCAAATATTTGGTATAAGAAGGAATTTGTTTGATAGCATCTAACAGTAGAATATTGACCTTCACTTGTTTCAAAATTTCAAAAATTTCAGTATTATGGTTCAATTTCCTTGACTTGTTTAACGCTTGAGGAAATGAGGGTGCAAGCGAGAGTTTGGTCTCCTTTTGGTCAACTTCTTCATTTTCTTGGGGAATTAGTTCATCATCTCTCTCACAAGGTTCGGGAATTTGTTTTTCAATAACCTTTCCACTTCTAAGAGTTATCACTGACTTGACTTAATCTATTTGTTAGTTTTCTGAACTCCCTTCATTTAGACTATACTGACCCTTGGGATTTGGTTGAGGTTGAGAAGGAAATTTTCCTCTCTCGTGTATGGTGAGTGCAGAAGAAAGTTTAACAAGAGTTTCTTTTATGTCAATCATGATTTGATTGTTTTGTTTATTAACGGCCTCTTGCTTTTCTATGAATGCATGTAGTGTTTCTTCAAGGTTTTTCCTATATGGTGGGACATAAGGTGCATATCCTTAAGAATTTTGAGAGTCCTGTTGTGTCTGAGGAGGTGATGGTTGCATGAATTATGACTGATTATTATTCCTCCAACTGAAGTTCGGGTGATTTCTCCATCCCAAATTGTATGTATCTGAAAAAGAAGAAGTAAATGGATTTTTAAAATTATTCATTGCATTTACTTGCTCGTGTACAACTTCTTTAAAAATAAGAATCTTAGGACATTCATGTGTTGAGTGTCCTAAGTCATCACAAATGTCACAAATTTCCTCATTTTGCACAGATTTGATTTCTTTTGCTTTTTCTAATTCCATTACTTCAATTTTTCTAGCCAAACTGGCAAACCTAGCATTTAAATCTTCCTCTTGACTAAGGTGATATTTTCCTTTATTAGCGCTTGCAAGGTTAGATCTAATTGAATTTTCAGAAATATTTGTATCATGCCAAGATTGAGAATTTTCAGCCAACTGGTTTAAATAGTCTAAAGCTTCATCAGGTTTTTATCAAGAAACTTACCATTGTACATTGTTTCCACAAATTGTTTGGTTTTTAGTATTAAACCTTCATAAAAGAAGCTTATAGTGCGTCATTTTTCAAAACCATAATGTGGGCAAGAATTTAACAAATCTTTAAATTATTCCCAACATTGAAAATATGTTTCATTTGAATTTTGGAAAAAAATTTGGATTTGTCTTTTCATAGCATTGGTTTTATGTGTTAGAAAAAATTTCTTTAAGAATTCACCTTACATTTCTTGTCATGTGCCAATTGATCTTGGTTTCAAAGTGTTAAGCTAAGTTTTTGCTTTATCTTTTAAAGAAAAAGGAAATAATTTAAGCTTAACAATCTCTTTAGTGTAATTTTGGTCATTGAAAGCAATACATACTTCCTCAAATTCTTTTAGATGTAAATATGAACTTTCAGATTCTAAACTATGAAAATTAGGAAGTAAAGAAATCATACCTGCCTTAAATATAAAATTATTGGCATTGAGTGGAAGATAAAGCATGATTGACTAGAATTTCGAGGTGGCTGCAAATATTCACACATGGTTTGCAATGATTGATTTTCATGTTCATCATGTACACTTTCATTTTTAGCCATTGTGTCAATTATGTGTGATTGTGATTCAAACAAATTAATATATAAAGTACAAAGATTAATTTTAGCTAAACGATCAGCATTTAAATCATGATACCAATTAAGTATAAATAAATGACTTAAAATAGAAAAAAATAATGTACAAGTCAGCGATTTACACTAACCATTAAATATTAAGTATAAATAAATGACTTAAAAAAATAATGTACAAGTTAGTAAGTCAGAAAGCAAAATTAAATGACATAAATTAAAAAGTTAAATAGCAAAAATAAATGACATAAATATAAAAGTTAGAAGTAAAATACATAAAATAAAATGCAGAAAGTAAATTTAAAACATGAAAACCAGAGAATCGACGAGCCGGTAAGAGAATAAAAGAAGAAAGATTATTTCATTATGTTAGAAAGCATTAATAAATGACAACTATTAAAAAGTTAGTAAGTTAGAAAGCGTAAATAAAAAGCATAAATAAATGACATAAATAAAAAAATTAGTTAATAAGTTAGAAAGTTAGTAGGTTAGTAAGTTAATAAGTTAGAAAGTTAGTAGGTTAGTAAGTTAATAAGTTAGAAAGTCAGAGATTTAGAAAGTTAGAGAGTTAGTAAAGAAACCGAAGGACCGGCAAGCCGATCTTTTGCTCTGGTGAGGGACGATAGAGAATAGATTCTATTAAAGAAAAAGAACCTCAATAAATTAAAATATTAAATCAAGTCCCTGGCACCGACACCAAAAACTTGATGCGGATTAAAGGATGCAAACTCAAGTGCAGATTGTCTCAAGTAATAAATTTCTCAGGAGTTCGAGGTCGCTCCACAGGGAATTGATGAAGAAAAATTCTTTAAGGTAAGTGAAGGCTTCGTCACAATAATAACGATAATAAAACTTGTTTACAATTAAATTAAAGAACATGTTTGGGCTAAGAGATCCACTTTTGGTAATAAATTAAGGACAAGATTAATTTTTTTTATAACTCAATTGAAATCCATGCACAACGGAGGTTCTAATCGGAGAATAAAACTTTCAAAGTCCATTTAAAATTATATACGTAGTTATATTATGGTTCCTTTAATTATTTACTAACACTTACACTTGTAAATATGTTCAAGCATTTATTGTGCCAAACCACTTATCTATAATGAATCAAGAACTCTACTTTAAAAGGAGGGTTTCTAAATTGATTAGAAATAAAATACATGTTTAATGATCACTTGATAATATATCATTTAAGCATAAGAAAGAAATTAATCTAACCTTATTTTATTACCAAAAGCTTCACTCCTTCACCTAAGCAAGATGAGAATTAGTTACCTATAAACAAGAAAAAAGAAAGAGAGTAGTAGAAAAAGATAATCATAACTTCTCTTTACAACAAAAAAAAATTACAACAAGTAAATAACATAAGCATAATCTTAATCTAAAACCAAGCTTTTTCAAATGATTTGCCTATGGTCCCTTTTATAGAGGATTAGGGATACAAAATGACAAGGACATTGATTAATGAGTGAGTGGATGAGTGGGTGAATGAGTGAAAAATGCCAAAGAACTTTTGTGAATGGAAAATTATTGAAATTTCTTGTCTCCGAAATCATTCAGTGATGAACTCATAGATAATGTCAAAACTAAGCAAAGTGGTCTTCATGAAAGTTCTAGAAAATTGTCTCAGCTTTCCAATGCCACCAAAATCATCCAAAATTCATCCTACAACCTAAGATATAGCCCAAATACTACAAATTGCTCAAGCCCAGTTTTAGCACCTCTGTTTTGACTTCCAAACCCAATATCACCTCCAAGCTGTCCGAATGAGCTCTTGTGTTCTTCATGAAAGTTGTAGATATGGGTCTTAACTTTCAAAGGCCAAATTTTCAGTCCATTTTAATTCCTTCAACTTAAAGTATGTAATGATTACTGCACACTATTCAGGTTCCAGTCACAAAACTCGTGTTCTGACTTCTAAACTTAATTAGCTCCACTAGAGTCCGATTTTTTCCTGGAACTCTTCATAAAAGTTATAGAGCTCTCTCTTATCTTTTCTACAAGGTAAGATATATAATTATAAGACATCTAAAACTCAAAATATGACTGAAATACAGAAAAAGTGTAAGACTAAAATAATGCTAAAAAAATCAATTAAGTCTAATTTGAGTCCAAACTTACAAAACATAACCAAGCTTAATCAATTAGGTACATGGAGAGTGCAAATGATTAAAAATGAGGGTTTATTAATGTATAAAATATGTTATTATCATTCATCCTGGTTTACCCAAATTCCATCATTTAGACCACTTTTTCAATTTTTTAAGATTTTTTATTGCATTATTTAGTTTCATTTTTATGTAGTTTTCATACTGTTGTGGTCACATATTTTTTAAAATTATTTAGATAGGTTAACTAGATTTATTTTGGTAGATTTTTAGTGTTATGTAGTCCATTTTGCTTGTTTTGTTTTTTTGAGTTTTTTATGTTGTATGACTAGGTCTTCCACTAGTTCCTTACTTGATATTGATCCTGACATTGAAAGAACCTTGCATACACTTATTAAAGCTCGTAGGCTTAGTGAAAGAATTACATCTGACCTTGATTTTGATATTGAAATTGAAAGTGAACCTGAGAGCTTAAATGATATTGCAACTATGGGTGATAACATGCATAATAGGACCCTTCAGGAACTTGCTGCTCCTGATGTTACTTACCAGTCTTTGTGCATTCAATATCTTAATCTTAATACTGACTTTGAATTGAAATCTAGATTAATATATTTGTTGCCTAAGTTTCATAGTCTTGCGGGTGAGGAACCTCATAAGCATTTAGAGGAATTCCATATGGTCTATTCAACCATGAAGCCACAAGGAATACACGAGGAACACATCAAACTGAGAGCATTCCCTTTTTCCTTTGTTGATGCAGCCAATGATTGACTATATTACTGATAACAATATATTTTATTCATTTTATAATCCTCTTACCAGGCTTCTTAAGGTTCAATTAGGCTTAATTAAGTTGATTTTGTCACATTTTATGAAATTGAGCTTAATTGGATCATTGAAGAAATTATTGCTTGAATTGTCATTAATTTGGGTGATTGCATTCTTAAGTAAATTGACTACAATTTGAGTTACAATTATCTGATTAATATGATTCTGGTCTTGTTGGAAAGTTAAGATAATTCTCTAACAACTATTCACTTGATAGCAAGAGCCACATTGATAGCAATATATTTCATTCATTGTATAATCTTCTCACTTGACTTTTTCAGTAAACTGACTATAATTTGAGTTACAAATATCCAATGGATGTGATTTTGGTCTTGTTTTAAAGCTAAGACAAATTTCTACAACTTTTATGAGACTTCAAGACCTAGAACACATGTTTGGATAACTCAAATTGGAGTTGAAGCAAAATCTAGAGTTCTGAACCTGACAACTTGACCTATGCCATTCATCATATCATATTTTGAGTTATATGAGAGCTTTGGGAATGAAACCGGTGCCATTTGAAAGTTAAGACCTAAATCTACAACTTTTATAAAGAGCACAAGAGCCAGATGGAGAAATCTTAAAGGTGATATTGGGCTTGGAAGTTAGAATAGAGGAGCTGAAATTGGGCCTTACCTATGTACAGTAATTGGGCCATATCTCGGGCTGTAGGTGGTATTTTTGGCTGAAACCAGTAGCTATGGAAAGTTAAGACAATTTCCTAGAATTTTCATGAAGACCACTTGATCTGGTTCTAACGCATGCCATGAGCTCAGAGTAGAAACATTTCGGAGACAAGAATCTCTATAATTTTCACTCATTCATCATCATCAAGCAACTACTTTGGCATTTATTTATCATTATCAAACAACTTCATTGTCATCTTGTACTCCTTGAGCTCTATAAAAGGGAGCTTGGGTGCTCATTCAGATCATCTTTGATATTAGCTTAGTTTATGTTATTGTGTAATTTGTTTATCTTGTTGTAGTTTTCTTTGTTCTAAGTTGAAGTTATGTTCATCTTTTTCTTCTTATCTCTTTCTTTCTTCTTGTTCATGAGTAACTAATTTTCATTTTGCTTGGGGTGAAAAGGTGAAGCTTTTGGTAATAAATTAAGGTTTGATTAATTTCTTTCTTGTGCTTAAATAATATATTATCAAATATTCATTACATGTGTTGTATTTTGTTTCTAATCAATTTAGAAACCCTCCTTATAAAGTGAAAATCTTGATTCATTGTAGACAAGAGGTTGACACAATGAATTCTTGAGCCCATTTATAAGTAATGGTGTTAGTAGATAATTAAAGGAATCATAATATAATTACATATATAATCTTAAATGAACTTTGAATGTTGTATTTTTCGATTGGAACCTCTATTATGTGTGGATTTCAATTGAGTTATAAAAAGAAATATTTATTACCAAGAGTGAATCTCTTAGCCCAAGTAAACCATTTTTCATTCGTGAACAACTTTTATCATCTTTATTTCTGTGACAAATCTTTTCCTTACCTTAAAAAAAAATATTTTCATCAATTCCCTATGGATCAACCTCGGACTCCCGAAAATTTACTACTTGAAATAATCTGTACTTGGATTTGCAACTTTTAATTACCATCAATTACCTTTCACCAGGTTCAGTAATGTGTTGGAATGACATAAAGAGGCTGTTCTTGGAGAAGTTCTTCCCTATATCTAAAGTTACTGCTATTAGAAAAGACATATGTGGTATAAGACAAATGATAGGAGAGACTTTGCATGAGTACTGGAAGAGGTTTAAGAAGTTGTGCTCAAGTTGTCCCCACCATTGAATTAGTGACCAACTGTAACACCCTGAATTTCCGTATCTCTTAAACAATAATTTTGACAGTTAACAGAATTTTACTGTTTAGTAATTTCTGTGCACTATAAAATTATTTTGTTTACTCCGTCAGCGTATTTGATCATTTTGAGTGATTTACTCTGTGTCAGGAAAATAAAAATTTTCGGGCCGGAGAAAACTTTACGTAATTTAATTTTTACCGTTAGGTAATTATTTTACGTAATCTGATTTGATATTTGTGTGTTTTCTAATATTTGTGATTTTTGTAGATGATTATGAAATTTTTTTACTATTTGTGGGTACAGGGGGTGTATGTGGGCCCAGGTGGTCACGTGGGCCCAGGTGGGTCTCGCAAAGTAAAAATTTTTCTACGCATAGAAAAATTTGTACTGTTTAGATGGAGACAGGGGATCTTACTAAACCTGAATCCGGAAACAGTTTTAGAAATTTTCTTGTACTGTGTTTTGTATTGTATTTAATTTATCGGATGATAAAAATACAGTAAATATAATCTTTCATGCGGTTTTTAGCAGATAAAAATAGAAATTATATTGCTAAGTCAACATTAGTGATTGTGACAATTTTTGGTGGACCAATAGGAAATAAATCTAAGATTTGAAGACTTTAATATCAACCACCAATTTAATCAACGGTAAAGACTTGATCTTGATTTAATCAACGGTGGAGATGGATCAATTATGACCATTGGATATGGATTTCATCAATGGTAGAGATTTGGTCTCAAAAAGTGACAAAGATCATTTATGACAATTGGATGAAGAATTAATCAAGGGTGGAGATTTGGTCTTGTAAAGTAACAAGGACCATTTATAACCATTGGATGTTAATTTAATCTATGGTAGGGAATTAGTCTTAAAAAGTAGCAAAGACTAATTATAACCCTTGGATTAAAAGTAAGAAAGAGTAATCTTGACCCTTAATTTTGGAGACACATCTAATGGCTAGAATTTAAAGGAGAAAGATCCAATGGCCTAGATTAAGTCTTCTAAAATCAAAAGTCTACCTAAATCCTAACCATTGAATTAATCAATGGCTAGAAAGGCTACAAATAATGGCTTGAAAAAGATGACAACTTTGAAGAAGCAAGGATGAAGGGGGGGACGGTTTTGTGCTTCACTTTGGAGCTAAAGAAAAACTTTATGTCATTGTTAGATGTCTTGATCAATTATACATAATTATTGATCATTTTCCTAAAGCAAAAAATATTTTCTTCTTTCCTTCCATGCAAGCTACGTCCATGCACTCTAAAAGGGGCCAATTACTTTACTCATTTTACTTGGTCATTCTTCTAACAATAATTGAAAAAGCTATACAAAATTAGTCAATGTTTGGTGTCTATTCTTTCTAATTCCTATGGCTATGCTTGCTTGGTAAAAGAGAAACATGCTATCAATTCAATTCTATCTCTTTTGTTTCAAAGTGGCTAGTCTTAATAATTAATCTATGGTAATAAGTCAAAAAAAATGGTTTACTTGATTAATTATTAAGTTAGATGAATTAGTAAACTAACCTAAGTTTAAATGGTCACAAAATTGAAACAATAATTGGATGGCAAATTTCATGGACTTCTACGGCCATGAAGAATTCTTTTAGGACATTCAAAAAGCTAATAATTCATCAAGTATTGACCAAAAGCAAGACTTGGTGCCATGTGTTGATTTTGCACTTGGTGGCCATGCAAATAATTTCTCCATGCTATTACTAGCACTCCACGACAACCACTTTAGAATAGGCTATCTTTCTCAATTATATCACTTTGTCTCCTAAGTTATTATCTTCATGTCTTCATTTGTCTACACTTAGCCAATTCTCTCCATTCTTCTCCTCCAAAGGCACCATTCGGCCAAGCCTTCCAAGACAACCATCCAAGCTTCTAAAATTTCATCTAACCTTATTTCCTACACCTAAACACCATTCTAAGAACATTTTTAGTTATGAGTTTTTCCAAAATCATTCATCTTGATCTTCAAATCCAAGCTTCAAGTTTCTATCAAAAATAAAAAAAATTCCATCTTTGTGCTTCAAGAGAAACCATTCGGTCAAGACACTTAAAACCACCATCCAATCTCTTTTAATTTCATCCAACCATAGATCTTGAATCTACATGATATTCTAAGCAACTTTCATGTTGGAGATTTTCTCTAAATCATCTATCTTCAACCTTGTTCTTCAAGCTAAAGATTGAAGCTTTAATGGTGAAGTTTGTTACTCTTCACTTTTCTTTTAATTTTCAAGGTTCTAACCATGATGCACATCCATGGTTCTCTTAATCAAGCTTGGTATACTAATTTCTATATATTTTGTTTTGTATTTGAGAAGCCCTTGGTGGTGAAGAACTTGGAAAAAGAAGCAAAACAAAGAGCTTTTGAGGATCTTCAAGTGGTAAGAGGGAGATCCATCTCACCAACCAAGTATGGTGGTGAGAGATGATTTTATATTTGATGGATGGTGAATCCATGTGAGGATTCCTATCCATGGTCATGTAATAATTTATTTGTGTTTATGAGCTTTGATTATTTGTCTATGCTTGATATACTTTGCATGAGTTTATGACTTTGATGGTATGCTTATACTATGCATGATTTATTGCTTTGATTATGGCATGCTTATAATATATATTTGAATATGTATGTATATGCCATGATTTGATGATGGAAAGAAAATCAATTTTTGGCTCTAATGGCCAAAGAATGACTATGGTTTTGGCACCCAAGGTTAGGGTTCCATGTTGAAATTTTTCAAGAACAAGGGTATTAATTTTTGATCCCTAGAACATGGTGAATTTTGGTCAAGACACCTCAAGATAGGTATTTACAAAATTAATATTTTCTTGAATGATGAAAATGGATGTTTAGAAAAGCAAGGAAAATAAACAGAGTTTATTTTTCAAAGAGTACATGAATACGGTTTTAGAAGGATTTTTATTGATTTATTTTGTGTAAAAAGTTTCTAAGTGTTTTACTAAACATGAGATTTAAATGAAAATAGCAATGATAATTTTAAGGATTTGCAAAGAAAGTGAAAAAGGATTTGTAAAGAAAGTAAAAATGAATTTGAACAAATGGGTTTAGTTTTTATGACCATCAGTATTTCGGTTTTGAAAACAAAGAATTTTTAATGGTTTTGTTTGTGTAAAACCATATCAATTTAGAAGGAAAATATTTGATGGCTTCAATGGCCAAAGACTCTATGATTTTTGGAGGTTGGAATAATTTTGGTTTTATGAAACAAAGTAATTTTAAAGTGGAAACAAAATGTTTGAACAAAATGTTTTAGTATAAGGATTTTGGAAAGGGAATCAAAGTATTTTATCACTTGAGAAATGAACTTTCATATGAAAATGAAAAAGAAAAGTTGCAAGGGTTTGAATCTTAATTTGTTTTGAAAAGAATTGATTTTAGAATTGATTTGGGAAAAATAGAGAATATAATGGTGTTTTGAAAATTTACTAACGTATAACTTATTTTCAAGTTTTGAAATACGTTAGAAAATGTTAAGTTTTGAAACGTTGATTTATATCAATGGAAAAGTGATTTTGTGAATTATATTTTGAAAAAGAATTTCTTGAGTAAAGAACCGTGGAAAAATATTTTCTTGAGTAAGAAAATATATTAAATGAAGTATAAAATTATATTATTTTAAGAAAATTTGAAAAAGGAATATTTGAAGGTTGAGAAATATTTTCTCAGAATGAATTATGGTGAAAAATTATTTACGATATCTTAAAAACGTAATTTTAAAGTACGTGGTTTGAAATATAGTAAAATATTTCTAAGTGTTTGGAAATACATAGAAATATTTTTACGCAATTTTAAATACGTTAAAATATTTATATGCGATTTGAATTATGTTTAAATATTTTATGTGATTTGAACTACTGTTGATAAATCACTACGTGATTGAATAGCGATAGAATATTTTTATGCAATTGTGAAAATAAGGGAAAATTGTTATGAGATTTGAAAAGTATTTTAAATATTTTGAGAATGATAGAAAATGATTTACGTGACGTAAAAGAATGATTTTTAAGTTACGCAATTTTGAAACAGTGAAAAAATACTATGCGATTTGAGAAACGTATATTTTTACGCGATTGAGAAAAATGTTAAAAAAATTTGTACGTGGTTTAAAAATGCAACAAAAGAGTTGCGGTATTTTAAAAACGTAACAGAAATGTTACGAAATTTTGTAAACATAACAGTAATGTTACGGTATTGTGAAAACGTAATAAAAATGTTTTGGAATTTTAAAAATGTAACAAAAGTGTTACTGTATTTTGAAAAACGCAACAGAAGTGTTGTGGAATTGTGAAAACGTAATAGGAATATTGCGCAATTTTGTGAAAACACGACAATAGTGTTTTATAACTATGAAAACATGATAAGATGATTTTGTTATTGAAAAATACAATATGATTCTCGTTGAACCAAATGTCCATACACTGTTTGTGAAAACAACGAGTTTTGCCTGTTATTGGCACGTGGTGCATTTTAGATGCATTGGAAAAAATATATATATATGCATTGAGGTATATGATTTAATTGGACAAATAAATTTGAAAAGAATGGCCCTTGTGGTTGGACTTGCACTGATATATTTGTGCATTGTATAAACTATATCTGAGAAATTATGAGATATACCTGTGATTGGTATTATACCTGTGATTGGTATTTGGTGCATTATACATGCATTGGAGTGGTCGGATGAGGACTGGATATGGCTGATTGCCTAGGAGAAACACACCTCTTGAGTGGGTGCGATATGCATAGTGTAAGTCACTTGTTGACCTTGGGGGCATCGGGGTGCGGGTTGCCTACACGGGTGGTTGGTCGCGCTTCTTCTCGTAGGTTAGACCGATGCAACACACCGATGATCCTGACCGAGACACTATTCTTAATCAAGATCTGATAAAGACTGTCGTGTATGTGCTAGATGTGCAAAAATTGAAATGAGAATTAAAGCACGTGGTCTGAGGCACGTGGTACCGGCAGGTCTTTTCGATCATTTCTCTGACCTGAGTTTTAGCTCCATGGAGTAGGAAATCGAGTCTTGTGTACATGCATAATCTAAATATTTATATATGTGTGATATATTAATTGAGGAATATTGGCTATGACAATTGTTTTGGATACTTGGATGATGATGATGATAATCATGTTGATGACATTATTGTGATTATTGTGTGATGATAATAATGTTAATGGTATGATGATGATAGTTGATTAATGTTGAGTGCATTATTAGAATTCTGGTATGATATATCTGTATCATATGTGGTTTGTGTTATCTCTGTGCTGTCATGTTGGTACTGGTGTAGGTAATCTCACCTCTTTGTTATGTTGTTTTACTGTGTCTGTACTGTTAAAATTAAATAATAGAAGGATCGAGTTGTCTTAGACATAACAGACAATGAATACTCTGAGATGGGTGACAACAATAAGGAGTAGACATTCAGGACTCGAAGGTGTGCAGTGTTAACATAGAACAGATGTCTGATGCATCAACAAGGAGACAAAAAGAAATAAGTATGTTAAGTTTTCTCGTTAGTGTTGTACCGTGCTATTAAGTAGGACCCGTCATAGGGTTTGCTACTATTAAAAAAAAAGTCTGTTAGTTTTATATTTCTCTTCAAATTGTTAAATATTAATTGGTGTCAATGTTGTATATGAATCAGTTTAAATATATTTTCAGTAATACTTGTGGATTACAGTAAGTTTATATTTCAGCAAGAAAGAAATTTTTAAACCCACGTTTTTAACTCAAACCTTTTATGAAAACATTTTCAGATTATGAGTCGGAAGTCAGACATGTGATACCCTAGGGAGGGTGTTACACCAACTGCTGATCCAGTACTTCTATGAAGGCTTGCTGCCAATGGACAGAAGCATGATGGATGCTACGAGTGGAGGTGCCTTAGTTGACAAAACTCATGTTGTAGTAAGAGATTTAATAGCAAATATGACACCAAACACCCAACAATTTGGCACACGAATCATTTTAACCAGAGGAGTCAATGAGGTTCAATTGTCTCATATTGACCAACAGAGAATGAAGCACATACTTGAGGAATTGACTTCTTTAGTGGGTCAGTTAGCAGTTGGATAATAATTACCTGTGCAAATAACTACAACTATGTGTGGCATTTGTTCTTGTTCATCTCATCTCACAGATGCATTTCGAACACTTCAGGATGATGGCTATGTTTTTCCGGATCAATCTATTGCTGCAGCGGGTGTATTTCCTAGTAAATCACAATACCAGCAGTAGAAGTAGTCGATATATGATCCATACTCTAGTATATATAACCATGGCTGGAGATATCATCCGAATTTGAGTTGTGGTAATGCAGCTTCACAACAACAACAACAACCACATCAGTTTAGACAACCATTCCAGTAACCACAGTTTCATGAGCTTCATGCTGGACCAAGTAGGCCGCCATTCCAGTAGCCTATGCAATAACCAAGTCTAGCAGCCACAAAACCTGAGCCTTCATTTGAGAATTTGGTAAAGCAGATGACCACTAATAACATTCAATTCCAGCAGAGGACAAAGGCTACTATACAAAATTTAGAAACTCAAATTGGACAATTGGCCTCTACATTGAGTTTGCTGCAGGCCCAAGGTTTTGGACAACTCCTTTCCCAAGAAATTCCTAATCCAAAAGGGAATGTGAGTGCCATTATGTTAAGGTCTAAAAAATTTGTAGAAGCATCACCTGAATCTCAACCAGCAAGCAAGCATGAACCAACAGAAGAAAGTTTCTGATGAACCAACCCAAAAATTCGAGGGTCAAAAAAAATCAATTGTTGTCGATGAGCAATAGCAGCCTGTAGTGGCTCTTCCCTTTCCACAGAGAGCCATTGAGACCAGAAAGATACATGAGGCTGAGAAGGATAGAGAGCTCCTTGAGACTTTCAGGAAAGTGGAAGTCAATATTTCATTGTTGCAGGCAATCAAGCAAATACTGAAGTATGCCAAGTTCTTGAAGGAACTATGTACACACAAGATGTAACACCCTAATGAGGATGTCACATTTCGAATAATTAAAATAGACATTACCCAAGTTACAAATTATTTCTTAATATATAATAATATAAGTTGTAAAAACTTTCTTTTTAAACTTTATATTATAAAATAAAATAAACAGAACATGAAATAAAACAAACTATTACATACACACCATAATTATACATATGATTTTGTTTTTAATAGGTACAAATAATTTACACACTACAAACTATTTAATAAAACCGTAAACTGTTTGGTTTAAAGCAAACCATAAACTAGCCCAAGTATAACATTAAAAGTTTGGATCCTCCAAAAGATCCTCCTCTGGGATATCATCGGAAGAAAAAAAACTTCGGTAAAACCATACTGAGTCGCAATCAATCCAAGTGATATGGATGATCTTGAGGCCTTCATCCAGCCTATGCCTCAGAAGTTCAAGGATCCTGGGACTTTTACAATTCCTTGCATAATAGGAAATCATATATTTGAACATGCTATGCTAGACTTAAGTGCTTCTATTAATGTAATGCATATGTCTATTTTTAATTCCCTTAAACTTGGTCCTTTGCAGGCCAAAGGTGTGGTGATCTAGCTAGCTAACATGAGTACTGCTTACCTAGCTGGTTTGGGGGAGGATATGTTAGTTCAGGTGAATGAGTTAATTTTTTCTGCAGATTTCTATATTCTGGAGATGGAGGAGGACTCATCATCCAAAAGGCTCCACTCATTCTAGGGAGACCTTTCCTCAAAATAGCACGAACAAAGATTGATGTGCATGCAGGAGTTCTTTCCATGGAGTTTGGAGATTCTATTGTGAGGTTTAATATTCTTGATGCTATGAAACATCTCATGGAAGAACATTATGTCTTTCATATTGATTTAATTAATGATTTGATTGATAATTCATATGTTGACTTGTGTGAGGAGTTTCCTGAGATTGCTGATTTTGATGACTCTGTGTGTGGTGATTTGTGTGCTTGTTGTGATGGTGATAAATTGTGTTCTGTGTGTTCTGAAATTTCTATATTTTTGGGATATGATGAATTTGTACCTGTGTTAGCAAAATGTGCAACATGTGATATATATGTAGAGGTTCAAGCAGTAGAAGCAGAATTATTGTAGCCCCCTAGATTACTACTTTCTATAGTGTAGCCACTAAAGTTCGAGTTGAAGCCATTACCCAAACACCTGAAGTATGCACACTTGGCGGATGATGAGCAGCTTCCTGTGATCGTGGCCAAGAACCTCTTTGCTAAACAGGAGGAGAGATTACTACAAATTCCGAGAGAGTATAAGAAAGCATAGGATCCTGGTAATAGCACTTGGGTGAACCCCAAAGGAATTAAGGAGGGCCCCCGGTGGAAGCTCTCATGCTTCAAGCATAACTCGGTCATTATGCTTTTGCCAATGGGATCATGGTGGAAGTCTCTTCATCTACCTCACCTGATAAGGATGTTTCTTCTCTCTCTCTCTCTCTCTCTCTCTTTTATTTTACTTATCATAGATTAATTGATGATAATTGAGGGATGTTGTTTTCTTTTGATCTTTACATTGAGGACAATGTAGAATTTAAGTGTGGGGGAGGAATTTACATTTTGTTTTCTATTTTAATTTTCTATTTTATGTTGTTTTCTATTTTTATTGTTTTTATTTCTGTTTTTTTTTCTATTTTTGAAAACAAATGTATGTTTGTTTTAATTGCTTTCCAATTATGTTTTAAGATTTATGAAGTTTATGAGTTTGAAGTAATTGAAATTCAAAGTTCATAGCATGATTGTATAAATTAACTTCCTTCTTAAATTTGACATGCTTGGTTTTTGGATGTTTGATTGGTGGATTGAGTTTGATAGATACATACTTTATGAGATTTTGAGTCTATTGATAAATGGATCTAGCACTTATGTCATTCTCTTCTTTCATGTGTAATTTTTACTCATGACAATTAATCATTCTAGAACTTGCTTTGATTCTTTTTTAGGCTATAATTTCACTTGCATGCATAAAAATGATTGAGACATTCTTTCTTGAATTAGCTACTTTCACCAAATAGCCAACCTTGCATCATTTTTCTTTAATTAACCCCTTTGAGCCTATTGACCTATTCTTTGTCTTAGCTCATTATATGCTTTATGTGAAAAATCATGTTTTTGCCTTACCTTAGGGAATGAGAGAGCATTGGTTGAATTTCATTGAAAGAGCTCATTTGCTTGCGGGTAATTAATAGGACAAGTGTACGGATTGTGCAAATTGATGTGTGATGTGCAATATGCAAAGTGTTGGTGGAAGAAAGAAAAAGAAAGAAAAAGAGCCAATTGAAAAAAAAAAGAAACAAAAAAGAAAATACAAAGAAAAAGAATAAATACAAGAAGGTTATGAAAGAAAAAAAATTGAAAAAAAATAAGAGAAGGAACATGTAAAGAGAATACACATTATATGGAATTAGGGGGTGAAATTTCATGTTTATCAATTGAGTTCCTCCTTAATGCTATTTTATTATCTTGGGTATTTAGCTTGTCATATCCATATTGCTTCCTTCCCTTACCTTAACCTCATTACAACCTTGAATAAAATCTAGTTAATTTGTGTGTGCATGTGTTTAAGTAATGGAGAAGTAGAAGATAAGCAAGCTTATGATAGTGCAATTTTCATGGGTTGAATTGAGTGAAATACTGACCTTGTAAACACTTAAAGGATTGATAGTGTATCTTGTGATGAACTATCATTCTTGATTCATGCTTTTCAAATTGAAGATACCTTACTTGTTGGTTTGAGATGTGGAGAAATGTTACCTTATGAATGTTTTGATCCCTTGAATCTTTGGTAGCTCTTCTTGCTTACCAATTTTTTTCATTCTTGAATATCATTTGAAATTTTGGAAATTGAGTCTTTTAGAGTTTTTGTTTTAGCTTTTGAGTTTGTGTTGTTTTTTCTTGTTCCCTAGTTTTAGTCTTATGTGTTTTGCCTAAGAGTACAAAAAGTTAAGTGCAGGAGAATTTGATAGTAATATATTTTATTCATTTAATAATTCCCTCACTAGGTTTTTTAAGGCTCAATTTAGCTTAATTAGATTGGTTTTGTCACATTTTATGATATTGGGCCTAATTGGATCTTTGAAGCAATTATTGCATGAATTGACCTTTATTTGTCTATTTGGCAGTGTTCAATATTTTGGCTATAATTTGAGTTTCTAATATCTGATTGATGTGATTCTGGTCTTGTAGAAAAGCTAAGATAAATCTCTACAAGTTTCATGAGACCTTGGGAGCTGAATCATACGTTTGGATAATTTAAATTGAAGTTGAAGTAAGAGCCAAAATGCTGATCTTAACAGCTTGACCATTGTGTACTCATTAGCCCATATCTCGAGTTATATAAGTTCAATGGATGTCAAACAAAGCCCAAATGAAAGATAAGACACAAATCTACAACTCTTATGAAGACTCCTAAGCTAAACTACGTCGTTTTGGGTGTGTAATTGAAGCTAAAAAATATAGACGAGTTGCTAATGAGTTAGGCCACTTAATTGAGCATAACTTTAGTTGTAAGCCTCAAAATGACATGAGACTTGTGCCCAATGATTCCTAATGGATCCATCTTTGTAACTAATAGGTTTCTAATCATGTAAGGCTAAATTAGGGGTTAGTTATAAGAGGTAGAAGAAGAAATCCGAGAATCATGTTCTCATTCTACACATTTCATTATCTCTCTAGATCTAGATCTCTCTCTTTTCTCTCCCTTCTCTCTAGATTTTCTCTTTTTTTTTTTGAGTTCTTCCCTCCCATTCATAGAGGGGTAGAGCCTTTAATTAATCCAATGGATTGACATTCTTGATGCTTAATCTTGAGATTCTGTTTTAATTGTTCTAAATTCAATTATTAATCAAGTTTCTCTCCTTCATCTTTGTTTAATTTTGATTGAGTTTCTTAATTTGATTAGGTTATTCATATAATAATTGCGTAATTACCATGTGTGAAGGATGAATTACAAAGACTAAACAAGGCATTGAAGGTGTTTGATGAAATATTTAGCTTGGTTAGATCTTAGTTTTTAAGTTGATTTGGGTTTTGCATGAATGCTTAATTTGTCTAACTTTAATGAATTGAATTATGGATGCGTATCTAGTAGAAGATACTTAAATCATTTTGAGGCATCTTGATGTGGTCTAAGACTAAGGATTTAGTTGATAATTGAATGGATCTATAGAGATCAAAGATGAATTAAAATCAAGATTGGTTAATTCTCTTATATTGGTTGCTTCTTAATTTTATTTTCTCTTCTTTAATTGCTTTCTAATTTTGTTGTTTAATTTCACAAACTCCTTCCCCCTTTTTATTAACCTCTTAATATGACTTCATAGTTAGAGTGATATATGGGCTCGACCCGGTGTTACCTTATGCTACAAGTAGTTCTAGTAATTTAGTTATAAATTGATTTAAATTTGGTAAACTCGGCAGTTATCACTAGGTTTTGCATGTTTCGTATAGTTTGTAGGTTTTGAAGCTGCAACCACCCTTAACGTTGTTGGGTGTTTGATTTTCCAGCCGGTTCTGAGGTTGTCGACAGTTTTTTGGCCATATTTGAGGATGGTGCGCGATTTTCAGGCTGAGATCTTTGTGGTTCAAGGGTTAAAGCATGGTTAAGCGAGACCCAGATGCAATAAGTGTGCTAATGACTAGAGCTTTGGTGACATTTCCATTGCTGTGGTTTCAGTCTCGTTTTGTGCGATTCGATGCATTTTGACACGATTTGGTGTGATCTGGTTAGTTTTGGATTTCAGAGTGGAGATTTTGGAGGCTTATGTTCAGCAAGGCAAGTGGTGGCTAGTGGTGGTGCCTTCTCCTTTGGAAAGGCTCTATTTTTGCTTCTGGCAACATTCCAGTTTTGATTTCAGGTGAACAACAATAGCTTGCTCTAGGTGCTGGTCGGAGGTGTTCGACCGAAGCCAGAGGAGGACCAACAAAACTCATAATGACGAATAGTGGAGATGCTACAATGGGGTGTGACCGGGACTAGTGACTTCCCTGAAGTGCTGGTTGGTAGTGAACAACGACAATTGTAGGAACTCCAATGAGTTTTTCGATAATCTTTTCAGCGACCTGTGTTTTAGATTTGATTTCTCGATATTTCTGCTAGCTTTTCAGTCTCTCATGGCTAGGTTATTGCTTCTTCAGTTAGGGAGAAACTCTAACATTATGTTGTTGGCTTCCTAATATATGATCATCCTATTTGAAGAAGAGCAACAAAGCTACCTCGTCATTGCTAACCACATTTGGGTGGTCAGTGGTGCCACGTTTGGCTACAACCTGAGCGATAAGACTTGAGGAGTTCATGTTGATGGTATCTGACAACATTTGGTTTGGAGGCAGTGGTATTCTAGTTGATTGTTATTATGCCTATGTTTAGCATGTTTAGTTGTTTGTCTGCCTCTATTTGGTTCTATTTGAGACTTTGAAGATTATTATTCGTGGTTTTTTTCTTTTGTTGTTAAAGGTTTGTTGATTGAAGACTTTGGTCAGTAGTAAAGGACTCTATTTGTGTTATTAGGTGGTATGATAACCGACTCAGTGTTTCTAAGACTTGGTTAGAGGTCATTGCTGGGTGGTATGATATCTAACTCAGTGTTTTGGACACCAATTTGGAAGTCTAGGGGACCATTGAGGAGAAAAGTTTAAGACCCAATGTTGGGAATTTCGGAAACAAAAGCACAGTGGAAAAAGAATTCCTACCAAGGATCCATGCGAAAAAGGGACCACGATACATGATTTTTTTAGTTTACCTCTTGAAGCCAAATGAAAAATGGTCAGTACAAATCACCGACACTACTGCATCAACGGTGCCTCTACGTTATCCACACGAATAGACTCGCAAACGTCTAACGTCTACAACCTTAGAGTCCCACATCTCTGGCACAGTACTAGCTGTGAGGAGAAGATAAACTTGTTACTTTCTCACTCACTGTTTCTGTAAGGTGCGGCTAGGGTTTGTAAAATGTCATCCTTGACAGCCCATTAGCAGTACTATTTATAACGGTGACTACCTTATGCGAGTGAGAGTAGCAGTAAGGTTATCTATGCAGCCTTGGACTCATCTGTTATGAGTTTGGCCCATGATAGAATCTCAATCCAACTTAGATTCTAATTGTTCTAATTCAGTCTGTTCTATGTGTGTGACCCTGTAGGTTCTCATGAAGTTAGTAGTAATATTAAAATCTTATTTTAATATGACAAGGAGTAAGCGGTATCTAGCAACACATCATTGCTACCCAAGTAACGAGAATGTTAGTGATTTGATATAACCTTTCCATGATTAATGTTTTTTGTGTAGTTTAGTCCCTTTGTCCAAATATCTAGATTGAACACAATGTACGAAATGTGTCACCCTTGTATAGTTCAATCTTCTTTTTCCTTATATTCGAGTAAACTTAGTAATAACAAATAAGATCAATATCTCATATTGACTTATTTGAGCATGGTCATGTATTTCGTAATCTCACTCAATCATGGGCCTCGAAGATATTGCTCATGTTATGTAAGAGGGACAAATCTATGTCACTCATATCCCTCTACATGATTCGCAGTATGTCCAATAACTAAGTTTATAATCTTCTTATTACAAATGATGTTTGATGACATTAAAACATACAACTCTTCATGTAAGAATCGTAGTGATTTCAGGTCAAAGAACCACATACACCATTATCATTTTGAGAATTGCTTATGACACCCACGTAACGATCCATGCAGTATTCTCATGGTAGGTCAGTCCAATACATCATTACTCTAATATGTACCAATGTGAAGACTTGATATCTCATATCCATGACTCGTGAGATGTGGCCATCAATCTAAGCACATACTAGTTTCAATACATTATTGTTGTCCTAATTAACAATAATACTTGACTAGAGACATTGAAGAATAGTATTCTAATGTTATCCGATTGGATCTCACGATCAAGTCATCCACTTGATGTCCTATGACATAAAACTTACTATTCTAAGGATTTTATTATGTTTACTATAAATAACACAATAAACGAAATGTCTCATGTATTAAATAAATAACATAATACAATGAAAGCTAGTAATCAAAATTAAATTGGCCTCTAGTGTAATACCCTTAAGTACATGTTAGACTGGTAAATGGTTACCGAAGGTAGCATTTGACTTGTTTAGCATGTCAGTAAAGTTTTGTGACAATCTGAGTTCATTTAGGCACTTAGTTGCAACATAGAAGTTGTAAAGTGGCTTAAAATGACTCAGATAATAGTATAAGTTGCTAAGTTAAGAGAAATAAACATAGAGAGTTTATTTCTAGGTCACAAATAAGCCAAGTAAGATGTGGTAAAAGTTTCAAGAGAATCGGAGTCGGTTGGTATTTTTAGGCATACAGGTTGTGCTTTTAATGCCAGATTGATCCCTAGCAGATATAGAAAATGATAAGAATTGTGAAACAACAATTTAGATGAATCTTATGATTTATTCTAAAGTTGTTAGAAGCAGGGAAACTCGAATTAGCACAATTCGGGTGTCCATAGTAGATATAAGTTTCAGTGTAGAAACTTAAGTTAATCTTTTCCCGTAATTACCTCCACGTCCCACCCCTTATATCTCCTTCTCCTCGGCAGAGAGCCGAAAAACCAGAGGAAAGAAAAGAAAAGAAAGAAAAGGGGAGAAGAAGAAGGAGAAAGGGGAAGAAGGGAAGAAGGAGAGGAAGAGGAAGATCAAGCTTCAAGGTTCAAGGCTTCAAGTCTTCAAGAGGTAGGAGTTTAGAGCTTTTATTCATCTCTTTTCTCTATGTATGCATATAGATACATAATATGCTAATTTGAGTTTTAGAGATGTTAGATGAGTTTGGCTTGCATAGAAGTGTTTCTTGGGTCATTTATGACTTGTCTATAGCATCAGTTTAAGTAAGAAGACCCTTGAATCACAAAGTGAGCCTTAAGTTAAAGAATGAAGAATTTTAGCCATAATCCAAATTAAGAGATTTAAGAGAGTAATTGATGTTCCTAAATGTTAAAGAACTGATTAGGGACTTAGAATTACTTAGAATTTGGATTGAAATGGCTTGGAATCGATAGAAATGACCAATAGAACAAGAAACCCGTAGGCTGCAGTCTCAAGAACCGTGGTTCTGGCGATGGCGCCGCGGCGTGAGATAGTCACGCTGCAGCGTGAGAGTTTTTCGCTGGGAATGCCGCGGCGTAGAAGATGCATGCCGCGGCGTGAGACGAAAAATTAGCCCAGCAGTAGCCCTCGAGAGAAGGCGCCGCGGCGTGCAAAGGCTGTGCCGCGGCGTGAGACCCTGAAGCTCCAAAATGATGTTTTTGGATGTTCTGAGGTGCTATAGTTAATGGAATCATTGAGACATGTTTCCTAAGTGTGATAAGGCACAAGTTGGGATATTTTCAAGTGGAAAATATCTATCCATCAAGTATGAGAAAGCATAGGCTTTTAAGCATCCTAAAGGAAAGGTTTGCTTTAAGTAATGACATTGCACTTTAGGCAACTTAATGTTGCAATTGATATCACTTAAGATGTGATGAGATAGTGCAATAGAGATGAATAATAGTATTCACTCAAGTAGAGAATAATGAGAAAGGTATGAACCTTAGGAAATCCAAGAATAGTGGATTACCTTAGGAAGGTACCTAGAAGCTTAGCAACAAAGAGTTGCAAGTAAGAACCACTCTTGAGTTAGATTACATGAGTGGAGACAAGATTGTGTATTAGTTCCACAGAGGAACGTTTAGGTACTTAGTCTCAAGTTAAGTGAGACTTAGTACATTGCTAAATACACAATAAGAGGAATTGTGACTAAGAAGATGTCATAAGCGAGAAAGTAGAACAGTAAATGTACAATAACTCAAGTATAAGCTAAGATGAGTTAGAAGTACAAGATAAAGAGAAGTTACTTCCTTAGATACGAGCAAAGCATGGAAGTTGAGTTTAGAATAAGCATGTTAGCACACAAGTGTAGTATACGCTACTACAAGAAGTGTGATAGAAAAGGAAAGTTAGATGCATGAATTACTCTCTTTAGATAAAGTTGAGTTAATTATGCAAAGTTTTAGAGAAATGCCCTCAGTTCCTTAAGCAAGGTTAGATGAGGCATTAGTTAAGATAGACTCTTTCACTAGGACGAGTTGAGTCTATAGAAAAGAGTAAGATGGTGTTTATGTAAAAGATAAACATAACACTAAGCTCTTCACACACTAGAGAGTTAAGCTAGTGTGAAGATGAAGAGAAAGGACCTTAGGGCAACCAAGATTAGTGGTTTGCCAAAGGTAAGTACCTAACACTTCAGCAACCTAAGGTTGCTTTAGAAATCACTTAAGAGAAAGGAGTGATGAGGTGGAGTTTAGGTACAAGTAAGAGACATAGTTTAGTGATGTTTACCTGAGAATGTAACATTATATGATGTGAGGTCATTTAGCCAGAAGGTAAGGAATCAGAGAAGTTCCTAAGGGAACAAGTATTCCTAACCAAGTGCTAAGGTTACATGTAGTATGAGGTTACAGATTCTCCTCATTACAAAGGGTAAACATAAGAAGAGTAGAATATGCTTAGCTCTTAGAGGAACTAAGTATATAAGTATGTACGAAAGTCTATGAATTAGTCAAGTAGGATCGATCTGGTGAGTATCCTTTGATGTTAATCATAAAGGCAAAAGGGGATAGATGGGTGTCCGAAGGACTTTTGAGAAGGACATAACCCTGATGTCTCGATGTGCCAAGGCCAAAGGAGATAAGTGGGAAATCCAAAGACGCTCTTTAAGCAAGGATGAAGCCCGAACTTCTCAATGTGCCAGGATACGTGTAAGGTGAGGATGAGGTTTTCCTCTATTTACCACTGGATGATATACTGACTAGTTCCTAGCAAACTCCTTCGCTTCAAAGCAAAACTCTGCATTTGCATTTCATTCACATGCTCTTAGGATTCCTTAGGCATATTCATTACATATCATTATCATTGCATTTACGGACAGTTGTATGGGCATTGTCCGTCACTGTTGGTATGTACAGATGTATGGGCGCTGTATATATTAACAGTGTGTTGACTCTTAATTGTTATCACACTATTAGAAAGTGTATAAGTTATGAGAAAAGAGGAGGCAACTCCTAAGTTATGAGAAAAGAGGAGGCAACTCCTAAGTTATGAGAAAAGAGGAGGCAACTCCTAAGTTATGAGAATAGAGGAGGAAACTCCTAAGTTATGAGAATAGAGGAGGAAACTCCTAAGTTGTGAGAATAGAGGAGGAAACTCCTAAGTTAGAATTATAGCATTTGTTATATATTTTGTTATATACAATGTTATAGAGAACTGGTATTGGAATTGCTTTTACTGAGAATGTTAATTCTCACCCCAGTTGCTATTCCATGTAAATCCGTAGATGCGTTCGGATGCGTGTTCGGATGCACAGTACCGATGCGGTTCGAGTACGTGCAAAGGCTCAGGTACAGAGATGCAACCCTGCCAAGGATGAGAAGATAAAGCATGAAGACTAGAATAGTTTTTATTGCTTTAAGTAGACAGAACTTATGTAATAAGTTTATGTTTGTTCTGTAAGTTTTATTTTATATGTATTACAATAAGCCCTCAGGTGGCTAAGTTTGTATATATATATATGTATGAGTTTAAGTTTTTCCGCAATCTCTCAAGGCTTTCTATAATTACTCAGTTGTGATTATAGATATATGTTAGTATGTAGTATAGAAGTGACATCTCTAGTACTGATTATCTTTATATATCTCTGTCTATCTAGGATATATCTGGATATCTGTATTAGGGTGTTACATCTAGGGCATACACCAACATCCAGAATAGGTCTCATTTGCTTGGGACATATGCCGAGCAGAAGCAAGAAAGCTATCTGCCAAGGGCATTGCCAAGGCTTTGTTATTCAGTGGGAGCACCAGTTTCCTTAATTTTTTGTTGAGATCGGTTGAGTTTTAAATGTTTGTAGTGTTCTTTGTTTTCAATTTATGCCTTTATGGGTTTTTTACTTGTAACAAGCTTAAGTTTAGTAAACTTAAACTTGAGGGAGCGTATTAGAAGATATTATGTTATTAGTCTTAGTATTAGTGAACTTGGGCTTATGCACTTAAGTATTAGTATAAATAAGAGTACTAGGTAATAGAATTACATCATATCTCATCTTATCAATAATATATTAAGTGTTACAGTATTAGCCATTTTTCCTCCTTTCCTTCTCTGTAAACCCTAATCTTATAATTCTTCAACAGTGATGTAGAATCATCCAACAACACAATTATGTACAGTGAGTGTTTTCATTACTTAATAAGAGTTCAAGTGGTTTCAGTTCCACTTAAATGGATTTACTCACAAACCTATATGCAGCCACATCTGTAGTTGTGCACAACAATATGTTCGTCAAATGCATATTATTAGGATCATATCAAGAAAAGAATAATATTAGCATTGTCTACAACTTATCAACTTATTCTATTAAATAGCAAAACAAAATAGATGGAAATTATATATTCTTATATGAGTATAAGTTGTGTTCGTCCAACTATTTCACCTTGAAGCTTTTCACGAACCCTTTCTCGCTTATTCTGAAACCAAGCAGGATCAGAATCCCAATCACTTAAGTCATCTTCTCTCCAATGGGGGCTCAAAACTATTCGCTCAAGTGTGTACACATATTTCAGAACATTCATAGCAAACTCAATTTCATACCAGTTACCAACACAACCTCCCATTTCAATAACTTTGAGCTCGCTGCGAGGGAATATTTCAAAATCATTAAGAGTGTGTTTAGAATGTAATAAAATAGGAAATGATTTGATTTGTAAATCAAATTTAATTAAATTTTATGTTTGGAATGTTAAAAAATAAAAAATGATTTGATTTCTAAAATCACATGGATTTCATTCATTTTGTTTTAGAAATTCCATCAATTTTGATAGAATTTGTTAGGATTTGATTTGATTTGAAATGAATAGACTATTTTACCCTTAATAACTACCTCTAACCACCTCTCATAAGGATTAAAATGTAAAATAATAAAATTAAATCAAATCAATTCTTATTTTAATGAATTTTAAACATAAAATTTGATTTATAAATCAATTCAAATCTTTTTTTTTTAAAGTTCCAAACACAAAATTTGATTTCTAAATCAAATCAAATCAAATTAAATCAAATCAAATCATTTCTTATTTTTATTCATTCCAAACACACTCTAATATCTTTCTAATCAGAGAGAACTTTGGATCAGCAATCTGAAAAGATCATAGTCATAATTGGAATTACTGTGAAAGCATATCAAGCTGGTAAGATTGTACTAACGAATGAGAATCTAAATGTATAAGAAAATTATCTAAATCAATAACAAAAGATAACCATGATTATTGTAACCTTGTTGGCGTGCCAAGTCTCACCCTCTAAATTCACAAAGATAATATGTTTGGTATGAGATTAAAAATGGAGGTGATAAATTCATGGATCAATTTTATTTGTAAAATTGTATTGAAAACTGATTCATGAATTTTTCACCACTATTTTTACACTCATACCAAACTGAGCCTAAAACGCTCAAAATAAAGCAACTGTCATTAACCTTGTTGACTCACCATAATTGAAAGTTTCTGGAGAAGAGGAGAAGCCCTAAGAATAGTCAAAATCCACAACACATCAAATCCTACGTCCTCCTCCTCCTCCTCCGTGAGTCCACTCGAAATGAGCAAGTTCAACTGCTTAAGTGTTTTGAACGGTCCAATACTTCTTAATGAAGTTTCTACCTGAACAAGGGCATGCAAAATTGTGAATAACATGCATTCAAATGCCAAATAAAAACATGTAAAAATATCTCATTGTACGAACAATTTATGAAACTCACCCCTTAAATTCTTCTAAAGGCTCTCAAATCCAGAATCTCAAGCTGAGGAAGAGTTGCAAAGAGGGCAAGATTATTAGGTATTTCATTAAATTTGGGATTTGAACAGTAGATGGTCTTCAGTAGGGGAGCATTAATGGACAAGGCCTCAAGACCAAATCCTGGGCAGTCCAGCGAAGTGAGTTTAAGGCAATCTAATGAACTCAATTTTACGAAACGAGTCCCAGACTGGGAATTGACTAGGCAGCATATAACCTTGAGATGGCATAAGGATGAACTTACTATCTTCAATAATGTTGATTTGAACCAACAGAAAAGCAAGCTAAGCTCTACTAGTCGTAGACTTATAGACAATAGGCTTGTAATCAAAGTTTCATCTACTTGTGCATCTTCAAGTATGAGAGATCTCAAATTCGTGAATATTGGGAAAATGTCAAAGTTGGCATCAGGATGAGGATGCCAAACAAGACAATTTTGCAAATGCATGTGTTAGAGTTGAAGCACCACTAGACTCGAAAATATGCCAAAGGGAAACTTGTATGGTTTGCGTTTTGAATAGCCATATGCATAAGGTCTTCCTAAAAGGAGTAGATCAATTCTTCCAACTCCCTTGGCAATTGCAAAATTGATCCATTGATCAATAATGCTACTCTGTTCACGATTTAAATAGAAATCCACCCTGAAAGAATCGATCTTTGTATTGTACCCTGAAAATTCTTCAAAAATTGATCAACCCGTTTCATAAATTCGCGCTTACTCAGACTCCTATCAAGCCTTCTATTCGTAATTGGATTAATTTCCAGCACATCAACAAGATATCCAGCTTCTAGCAATTCCTTCTCGCTTCCGAGCACGTTGTGGATATCAAAGTTTAGATCTCTCCTGAGAGACCAAAGCTTGCACCACCTTTTGAAGAGTATGCTTGTTTTCAACAAATCTTTCACAGATAACATTGATAGGATATAAGACAGGACGCAATCAGGCAATTCGCTAATCCTATCCATTTTAGGCTGAGAAAAGGTTCCAAAATAAACAAGAATTTTAAAATTAGAATGGCTGGGAATTACATCGAATAACAAATTAAGTCAAAGCACACAATAACAAGCAAGGATGTGTTCGTGTGTGCCTATGCACATAAAAATAGATAAATAATATCTTTAATCTTTAAGCAAGGTTTCACCTACCTTCCAGTCAAAAAAAAAAAAAAAAGTTTCACCTACCATCAAAATTTCTTTTCTGTCTTCTGAAATCTGAAATGAAGTGAAATTAGAAATCAAGGTAAAGATTCGAAATTATATAATAAGAATAATTTATTGATAGTGAATCTAATTCACGCGTGACACAATATTTATGGTGGGCAAGGCATACTCACAATAAGTGTAGGGCTCGCAAGAAATTTATTGCAAAGCAAAACCTACACATATATGAAGATAAAAGGAGATTTTCTTTTTTAGCAAAACCCTTTTTTTTATTTGCCCATTAATTTAAACACTAGTGTTATTTCTATGAGATACACAATAATATTTTATATTAAATAATAACTAGCAACTATGTATATATATATTTTGATAAAAAAATTTAATTAAATAATGACTGTATGTTGATAAAAACTTATGGATTAGATATTTAAAAAATATGGTTATGTGTTGTTAGTATTTAGTATGTTTATGTTAAATATATTATATATATCATATAGACAGTATGTTTAAAGTAATATTTAAGATTTTATTTTTATTTTATTTTTTGTAAAATGTAATAGGTATATCCTAAATTTAATTTTTACATAGCAATGAAATGACATTTTGAAGTTGAATATAACAACAAAAGTAGTGAAGTAACGTTAGTAGAACCATATGAAATAAACAATATGAGTAATTCATACAATTCATTTAAGAGATTAGTTACTATTCAATTTATTTTGCTTTCCACCTCCTAATATAGTGAACCAATAAAAATTAAAAATTACAATGAATTGCATTAATACATGTTAGTTATATGTCATGGATATCTTATAAATAGAATTAGATAAACACCTATATGAATGATGTCGCAATAATTAGTGTTGCTGTGAACAAATTTGTAAATAAAGAAAAGAAAAAAACATTTCTGTATAAAAGCAATCAATTTAAGAGAAAATTAAACTTATAAATAAAAAGAGCATACTACCTGTAAAATATCTTTACATTTGAATTAAGAGTCAATTTACTACCATCTATGTAACAAAAAAAAAAATTACTATATACAATCTATGGAATAAGTTAAATGTATATAATGAATTTGTACCATTAGTTTTATATATAAGATAAGATAAAAAACTAAATGTAACTAAATTATTTAGCTCAAGTTCTGAAAGAGTATTTTGTAAACTACGTTTTTGGTAGTGTTTGAAATGTGGCCATATATCCTCATCAATGATTAATAACTTCAAATCATTTCTGCTGATTACCCTGGTAATGGCAACATACATGTGAAATGATAGATAAAACTAGGGATTTAATTACTTGGAAGAATAAATTAATTTTATATTAAATTTAAATTGATTTATTTGCTTGTTTCGATTTTACTCACACGTATTCTCTCCATTGATAAATAAATTGATTTTGAATTGATTTTAATTTGATTTTAATCACATGCAGAAATAAAGTGATTTTAAATGCTCATAAAATGATTGATAAAATTAAGGATGTAGTTGCTTGGAAGAATATATTGATTTGATATTACTTACTTGATTTTAAATTGATTTAGTTGCATGTTTTGATTTTACTCACACGTTTTCAATAATTTTTTTAAAAAAATTGGTTTTAACTTGATTTCAAATTGATTTTAAATGCTCATAAAATAATAGATAAAATTAGGAATTTAGTTGTTTGAAAGAATAAATTGATTTAATACTACTCACTTGATTTTAAATTGATTTAGATGCTTGGAAGAATAAATTAATTTTAAATTGATTTTACTCACTTGTATAAATAAATTGATTTTAAATGCTCATAAATTGATTTTAGATGCTCATAAAATGATAGATAAAATTAAGGATGTAGTTGTTTAAAAAATATATTGATTTTATATGACTCACTTAATTTTAAATTGATTTTGCTGCTTGTTTTGATTTTACTCACATGTATTCTTTAAATTTGTTAATAAATTGATTTTAAGTTGATTTCAAATTGATTTTAAATGCTCATAAAGTGATAGATAAAATTAGGTATTTAAATGTTTGGAAGAACAAATTGATTTTATACTACTCACTTAATTTTAAATGATTCAGTTGCATGGAAGAATAAATTAATTTTATATTACTCAGTTGATTTTAAATTGATTTAGTTGCTTGTAAAGTTTTACTCACACGTAGAAATAAATATTTTAATAAATTGATATTAATTTGATTTTAAATTAATTTTAAATACTGACAAAGTGATATATAAAATTAGGGATTAGTTGCTTGGAGAATAAATTTATTTTATATTACTCACTTGATTTTACATTGATTTAGTTGACTGTTTAAATTTTATGCACGCGTAGAACTAAAATTTTTAATAAATTGATTTTGCACAAAGGTAGAAATAAAGGAATAAAGATATGATTTATAAAATATTTGATTGCCAATTTCAATGATATTTAACTTTGGAAGATATTTGATGTACATAAATTTGATTTTAAATGCTCATAAAATGAGAAATAAAATTAGGAATTTAGTTGCTTGGTAGAATGATTTGATTTTATATTACTGTACTTTACTTTAATTTGATTTAGTTGCTAGTTTTCATTTTAATTACACGTTTTCAATAAATTTTTTAATAAGTTGATTTTAACTTGATTTCAAATTGATTTTAAATGCTCATAAAATAATAGATAAAATTAGGGATTTAGTTACATGGAAGAGTAAATTGATTTTGTATTACTCACTTGATTTCAAATTGATTTAGTTTATTGTTTAGATTTTACTTACACGTAGAATTAAATTTTTTAATAAATAAATTTTAAATTGATTTTACAAAAAAGGTAGAAATAAAGGCATAAAGATATGATTTTAAAAAAAAAAATTGATGGCTGATTTCGAAGATATTAATTTGGAAGAAATTTTATGCTAAAAAATCTTATTTTAAATTCTCATAAAATGATATATAAAATTAAGGATTTAGTTGCTTGAAAGAATAATTTGATTTTTTATTACTCACTTGATTTTAATTTGATTTAGTTGCTTGTTTTGATTTTACCGCAATCTTATCCTAAATAATTGATCTCATTGCAAATTAATTTTACATGACCATATTAGTACCAAAAGACTTCAATATGAAACAAAACAGCAACTAATACTCATCCCATTATGGCTGATTAATTATAGATAGGCTTTCATTGTCGTAATTTTGATGCAATCCAATGCTGTAAAAATTTCAATTATGTAATGGTTAGAAAGTGATGCTATTTTGATGCATTTGTGCACAACCTTTTAGCAATCATAACTACATTTAGTTTTTTAGTATCGCAGTTTGATTTGATGAGATACAGTATGTAGATGCTTACCAGAGGGAGGAGAATGATGATCAGTATGCAGGCTCCAAAATGGTGTGGGCTGAGATATTAAAAAAAATTATAAGATGTGGATTGGGTATTATATACAAATACCAAAACAAACCCTGAGAAATCAAATTCCAAAATAAACTGTAAATGGTGTGGGCGAAGATGGAGATTCTTACCAAATTTGAGACAACACTCCGGGGCAGGCACTGCATTTGACTGAGACGATGTAATTGCTGCTTTGGACGTCGATCGAATGGGTGATCGAACACTGCGGTGCCGGCGATATATTTTACAGCTGAGTAATCAAAACAAACCATAAGAGGGCACAAATGGATTGAGGAATACGAATTCCAGAACAAAGTCAACAAACCCAGAGAATAAGATATACCAAAATAAACCCAAAACACCATAGATGAAATTGTAGAGACTTACCTTTCTGAACTTGCTTCTAATTTCTAACTTTTTGAGCAAGATTCTCTCCGACACAGGCTTATGCATTATGTAATGTGCAATATGATCAGAAACAAACCATATTAAGATGATTTTAAATTAAACAAAAACTATCCTCTGGAAGAGGTTTGGTATATATCAACCCATTATTCTTTAGTTTTCACAAACTTAATTTCAAAGTTACCTTTCTGGACATGATTCCTAATAAAATGAATTTTAATGTTTATATGCTTTGACCTAAAATGTTAAATGAGATTTTTAGTCAAATTGATAGTATTAATATTATAACATAAGATAGGGATTTTGATTTACTGAAGATTGTAGTCTTCCAATTGATGTTTGAGCAACAAAAGTTGTGAACAATAATTAGATGTAGATCGAGACATATTCAACTTCCGTAATTGATAATGTAATTGAATGTTATTTTCTACTTGACCGAGCTATCAAATCTTTTCCAAGAAAGCTACAACAACTATTAGTACTCTTCCTTTCAACACGATCTCTAGCAAAATCAGCATCACAATAGTTTATAAGATCCAAATTTGTACCTTTTTCATTACTAAAGACCAAGATTAAATGTTCTAATTAAATATCTAAAGATTCTCTTAACAGCTTGTAAATGAGATTTTTTAGGATTTACTTGAAATCTAACACATATTTCAATACTCAATTGAATATCTAGTTTATTAGCAGTTAGGTATAGAAGTGAGCCTATCATACTTTTGTATAGTTTTTTACTAACAAGTTTACCTTTCTCATTTGAGTCTAGAACTTGAGAGGGATGCATAGGAATGCTCATCTTTTTTGCTGAGTTCATTTTGAATCTTCTGAGAAGATCCTTTGTGTATTTCTCTTGATGAATTAGGACTTCACTCTTTTGTTATTTGATTTACAATCCCAAAAAGAATTTTCGCTTGCCTATCATGCTCAATTTAAATTCTTGTATTAGCTCATAAAATTCCTTACACAAAAGTTTATTAGTAGAATCAAATACAATATCATATACATAAATTTGTACTAGTAAGAAATCAGTCTTTTGATATTTTGTGAAAAAAATTATATCAATTTTGTCTTTTACAAAACTAATTTTCTACCAAGCTCTTGAAATTTGCTTTAAATCATATAAAGCTTTTGAGAGTTTGAAAATATCATTAAAAAACTTTTTCATGTTCAAAACCAAGGGATTATTTGACATAAACTTCTTTAAAAATGTATCAATTGAAAACACAATATTTATATCCATTTGATATAAGAGGACAACTTTACGAGTAACATTAGAAAGTAAGATTCAGGAAGCTTTTATCATGGATCCAATGAAACATTTATTATGGACCTCTTGGCTTTGCGTCCATGGATGGACCCGATAAAAAACTTAAGATAGTAAATTTTATTTATTTATAAAATGGTTCATGAACTTATTTATTTTTAAGTCCTATTATTATTATTATTAATTTTTGCAATTTACTGCCTTATCAATTTTGTCCTTCATTTTCACCGTCTCCTCCAACTCTTCCGCAGCCACCTCATCTTCTCCGTCTTCCAAACCTTCTCCTATCGCCTCCTACCACGGAGGTTTCACCATGGGTTGCTGGGGTGCTTCACCATCTGCTTTTCCAAAACCTCATGGTCCTCTTTCGTCCACTCCTTCTCTTCCTCCACCACCACAACGCCATCGTTTCCCGTCTCGTCACCATGGTTGTTCTTAGAGGTCGACCAGCGGCGGCGGCGGCAACTTCGTCGAATCCGAGTGCGGGCTCTTCCAATGTTCTCGTGGTTCATTGGCCGTAGAGAGACCAAGCTAGTAGAAAGAAGAAACAGAGACACTGTCTCTGTGTGAGTGAGAGAAACGACAAACCCCATAATAGAAAATCCAACCCCATTTTCTCTAACGACAAGCAACATAGCCACTCAAAAAAGTGTTTTTCACACAATTGTGAGATCCCATTCCGAGCTTAATGGCGTGAATAGGAGGGCTTGAAAGCACCAGCTTTGACAACAAAGGGGATTGTGAATTTATTTGGGGAAATGCTAGCACTCACCATTTGGCGATATAGCAAGAAAGACTTTATTGGGTCATTGCTATGTGAATAGCCCTTTATTAGATGATTGCAGGTGAATTTATTGAAAAGAAAAAATGTGGGTTCTTTTTTAAAAGAAGAAATAAATTGGTGGATTTGAGGTAAAATGAAAGAATGCAAGAAATCTTGATGGAGAAAACGAACAACTCTGAATGTTGAAGAAAAAGAAGATAAGCAACAAAAGGTAACAAGAGTGGAAGTTAATTATTGAAAACTTTTAATTGTTGAATGCGGTAGAATTGGGGTTTACTGGGTTTCTTAGTTGGATGGAAAGGATTATGAACGGTGGTTATGGAGTTTTTTGGTGACGGGTTTTCTGGTAGTGGTGGGTTGGTTGACGATAAGGTCTCTTGGCTTGGAGGTGTAGGTATGGTGTAGGTAGAGACTTTTTTGCAATTTCTTTTTTATAAAACAATCCTATTTTCATGTGTTAATTTGTAAACAACGATGATATTTTTATTATTTTTTATATTATTTTTTATATTATTGATTACATTATTTTTTTTATTATTTTCTTTAACTTAATTATAACTATTTAAAAATAGTGTAAAAAATATTGTTTTAAAAAAGTAATGTGATAGTATCATTTTCTATTTACAAAACCAAACTCTTCTATAATTAAGCAACTACCTAAAGAGTAAGTAAACAATTTACTCCATCCATTTAAATTATTATTAATCTAATGGCTACTATTAAGGGTCCATTGGATGGATCTCATTTTTTGGGGTCTATGTTAAATGACACCCTTGCAATAGGAGTAAAAGTCTCATCAAAATCAATACATTCTTGCTTATTGTAACTTTGAGCTACTAACCTTATTTTGTTTGTTTTATTTTTTATTTTATTTCCAGATTCATCAAGTTTGTTTCTGAACACTCATCGTGTTTCAATGATCGTGTGATCTTTAGGTTCTGGAACTAGCTTCCAGACTTTGTTTCTTTCAAATTGATTCAGTTCTTGCATGACTTCTATCCAACTTTCATCTTGAAGAGCGTCATCTTTTTTTTTTTTGGGTTCAATTTGTGAGATGAAAGTCATGTTCATGTTGTTTCTGAATGAAGATCTAGTTCTCACACCTTGAGAAAGTTTTGTAATAATTTAATCTTTTGAGTGAGATGTCTTCATTCTCTTGGCATCTGAATCTGACTTTTGATGTTGTTTTTAGATGAAATCTTCTTATGGTTATTAGAAGAATTGTCAATAGAGTTGAGTGGTTCCTTCTTTGGAGTGGATAGATCAGAAACTAGCTTTGGAGAATCTCAGAGAGTGATGTTTTCAAATTCTTCTTCTAGATAAGAAACTTTAAACTCAAAAGAATGGTTAGTATCATTAAAAGAAACATGCATAGATTCTTCAATAGTAAAAGTTCTTGTATTATAAATTCTAAGATTTAGAAGAAATAGAGTAACTAAGAAATATACCTTTATCAACCTTAGAATCAAACTTACCAAGTTAATCCTTGTTGTTCAAGATTAAACATTAAGTTATGAAAATAAGATATCTTGAGTTTTCTACCCTTCCACAATTCATATGGAGCTTTTATTACAAGAAATTTATGATTTAACGATAGGATTTTGTGAAGGAAGATTTTCCTCGCAATTCTCTCGTTAATTAACGAGAAAATTGGATAATTTTAACAAAGAAATTGTAATGGATAATTTTTCTTGCTATTATAAGAAATAATTTCTCTCATTAATTTTAGTGAAAGAATTGCTAGAAATAATTTCACCAACTAAAAAGTAATTTATATTTTTTTATTGTTTTCATCTTCCCCACTTTCTCTCCCGCAGACGTCCTATTTTTTTTGGATTCGAATTCTCTTTGACTGTTGTACTTCTAGTAATATTTTTAGTAAAATTATTTATTTTTTATTTAACGGTTAGAATCAATTTAATATTAAAAAATATTTTTAATATTAAAAAATAAAAATAAAAAATATTTTTAATATTAAAAAATAAAAATATTAATCGTTGAATAAAAAATAAATAACTCAGGTGATACTGCTAAAAATACAACTGCTGGAGAGAATCTGGATTCATTTCCCCCCGCCCCACACATTTTCATCTTCCCTCACTTTCCCATTTGTTCTCTGACTCACCCAGCACCCAACTAGCTCTCTGACCCCGATAACCTCACTCACTCGCGTAGAAGTAAGAGAGCAGTGCGCGAATATAGGCTTTGGTGGCTGGGTTCGCGGGTGCTGGGTCTGATCTAGATGACGGCGTGGCTCGGGTCTGTGCAGCGGAGTGAGGCGAGGATGGTGGATCTGGACATTTTGGGGTTCTGGTTATGGCGGATCTGGGTTTGGTGGTGGGTTGCAAGTGTTTGCTGGTCTGGGATTAACGGTATGGTGACGTTGGGAGTGGTGGCCGGCGGCTGGTTGTTGTTGCTGCCCGCGAATCTGGGCGGAGCGAGGCAGAGATGGAAGCGGAGGCGTGACGGTATACGGCGCCTCAGGGGGTGACGAAACTAGTGGCTCGTGGGTGTTTTCCGGTGACGTGGCCCGACGGCTCGTGGATCTGGACGGCGAGCTCGCAACAGGGCTCGAGGGTGGTTGTTGGCGAGGTCTAACAGCGACTGGAGGGGCTGAGGGTGCAGCGTCAGTTTAGGATGCAGTGGTGATATCCTGCCGGCGGCATGGCTCAATGGAAGCTTGAGCTGCTAGCTGTTCACCATGGTAGATGATGGGTTCTATTTTGGTTGCGTGTCTCGGTAAGGACAGTGTGGGACGTGGTGGTGCGAACGGTGGCTTTGGGTGGTTGCTGGCCAGAGTTTGGTTTGGTGAGGACCTTTGATGTCTTGGAAGAGTGCTTCTATGCGATGATTATTGCTATTGTTAGTGATTTTTGTGTTGCTATTTTGTTTCAGGGACATTATGAGGAGTAGCAGTAATGCTTATTTACATAAGCTTGTCAAAGTCAAGAGACCCCTTTTGCGCATACCCACACTTGCCATTCATCTTACCGGTACAACTTTGTTCCAATTATGATATGATTAAATTGCAGTTCTATTTGCAAACTATGCTCATAATTCATAATATATATGGTCAATTCATGGTAATCTACATCTAGAGTTGATTTCTTCTTAATATATTAGAAGTTCAATATATTGTACAAAATTACTTGCATGTACATTTATCAAATTGAAAGAAATAGGTTGATATTTCCCATTTCAAATTCAAACATGTACTTGTTATACAGAATTGCAGATAATGATTATCTTGAATATTTATACAGATCTGGATGCTAGCATTCTTGAGGCTAGAATATTTATAAAAATGAGATGGGATTTTGCATATAACTTCCACTACGCTGCCTATTCCTTCACTTTGTTCCTCACTATCACTATTATATTTTGAATTCTTATCTGCTGACTAATGTCAATAATTCTATTAGCAATTGTGATTATCATCAGCAGTGGTAGGATTTTAACCTGTGATATCTTTTTTGTTTTCATGTTCTGTTCTGTGTTAGTTTTTCGTTGGTTTAGTCACAAGATTTCTGACTGAATACTAACATATGGCAATTCTCCTTGTATGTGTTCGATTTGGGTATACTGCAAACACCAAAAAAGATATCAGACTGTTAAGGTTAGAAACAGCAGAAGAGTAGAGGAATTTGCAAAGAAAAAAGGTACTGAATTTGCTCTGCTGCTCTATTTATACGATACTCTTTATTCCCTTTCTTCTCTCTTTACTCTATTAAAGCTTACAAGACCTGTTATTTATACTAACTAGTTGTAAACACATGCGTTGTGCGGTCGCCTAAACAACAATAAAAGGTAAGAAGAAAGTGAAAGTCTTTTAAGATAGTAAAAAAAGAATAAAGATTATCATACATCCTTTTTTGATGTGTATGTACTGTACACATTTTTTTTAAGGATGTGTGATTTAGTGAAAGAAAGTGATAGAAAAAAGTATATATGATGAATGGTATTGAGAGGAGTGTAAAAAGTAATGTGAGATAAAAATGGGTAAGAAAATCAGAGTTGGTAAAAAAAACATGTGCTTACCATAAAAAATATATGTAATAGCATCAATGTGTATGCCGCTATTTTAGGGAGAGATACACATAATTTCATGTCATGCGAATGCTGTCTTATTGAATCTGTACTAAACCTTTAAGATAGCAGCAAGATATTGGGCTCATTTTCAATCTCTTTCGAGTCATGAAGTCCCCAAAATCCTTTCTTTCAAAAGGTTATTTATCACATCAACAAAGTCAAATGCACATACTAACTTGCTTTCAGTTTCGTTTCTCTCATGGCCTAATTAAAATAATAATGTTCCTTAGTTGTTTGTATTTATGTGTGTTTTGAAAAATTTTATGAAGAAGAGAGGGGATGGAAAACGTATCCTTTCTAGCACTTAACCACACAGTGGCTTTTACTTACTTTTATCAGTCTCAACCTTTTCTTTTTCACTTCTTATTGATTAGTGTAGATAGTATGCAAATAATGTCATATTAGTGGCAACTCTGCATAAGATAACCAATTCGTTTATATTTGCATTATTTTACAGTATTAACCAAAAGTTCATATAATACGATACCAGTTTAGCTAAGTTGCAAAGTAATAACTTTTATGCCCATATGTTGAAGCACAGCAGGATCAACTTAAAACTGGAAATAAAAATTAGATTTTATAAAGAAAAAATAGGAGTAAGAGAAAATTGTTACTCACTGGCCAATTTCCACCATGACGATATCAGAGATGTCTCCGAGTTAGAATAGCCTAAATTGTTACTTTAGGCTAGAATTTGATTTCATAGCATGTTCTTGAGTTGGTGTTGACTATAATATAAGAAATATTGGTGTCTTTTCAAATTAAAGTGTATGTACTTGTACTTAGTCCCAGAAAATTGCATATATATATATATATATATTCTTTAGGCCATTTCAAAGCAATATGCCAATGAATTGGTTACATTGGATGTTTGTATTTTCAATATTATGCAGAATGGATGAGATGATGCGCGGTCAAAGGGGATGGAGGGAATTAGCAACCTTGGGGGATAAGATAAACAAGTTTACTGGGATGATAGAAGGGTTGATTTGGTCTCCACGAAGCAGTGATGGTAATGACCAAGTTGATTTGGTCTCCATTAGATTTTCTATATGCTTATCATTTGTCTATTAAATTTATGGCTATCCTTGTTTATTTCCTATCTATAGGTTGAAAGCACAAGGCCCGTAACTTGATATGTAGTTGCTTACTCAATTTTTGTGGCTCAGATTGAGGCTTATGCTGGGAGTGTCAATGATCTTGCTTTTTCTTATCCAAACAAATAGCTTTGTCTTGTAATGAAGCTTAAAATTGGTTTGTTGTTTCTATTGCTGAAGTATGTTTATTTTAATTTGGAATCCAAGTGTGTCAAGAGGTGTGAATCCGATTTGTATACTTTAAATCTAAGTCACTTAAAAAATTAGTGGATGCAAATTAGAAACTGAATTTCCAAAGTAAAATTGCATTTAGAAAATAAAATTTGTTGGTACTCGTGAAGCAAGGTAGGTCTCACTTTCCTATCCTCAAGTTCTTCACCTATGACATGATAGCTAATTATTAAAGAACTTGCCAAAAAAATCAATATTACTAGACCAATGATTTTGTGGACCATTGATCGTATTGATATAGATAAACCATGTGATTATTATCATAATTTATATTTTTCTCTTCTTCATTAAGTTATATATTTTTGCCAAGGATTAGCGATAGATGAGTGGCAGATTAGTGAGAGAATTATTCTATCGTTACTTAACAATGAAAAAAAATTGACGGATGCGTCTCTTGTTAATCCTTCGCAAAAATATTTTGAGAGAAATTAGCGATAGATTAGCGAAAGATATTTTTCTTGCTAATTTGCAAATTTTTTGTAGTGTTTCTTGATGATTGACATTATGAAAACATGATTTTGAATATAGCAAGAGGTGTTTACACTTTTGCCCAAAAATATTTTGATAAGTCACTATCACAAAGGAGAGTCCTTGTCATTTCTTGCAAGGATTTGTTCTTTCTCTCTACAACACCACTTTGTTGTGGTGTCTTTAGAGAAGAGAAATTGTGAGAAATTTCATTTTCATCACAAAATTTTTTAAAATCTTGATTTTCAAACTTTTCTCTATGATTGCTTCTGATGACAACTATATAAAAATCTTTTTCATTTTGTACTCTAATGCAAAAAATTTTAAAGGTCTCACAAGATTCATTCTTGTGGTTTAAGTATAACACCCATGTAAATATATAAAAGTCATCTATGATGACAAAATCATATCTCTTATCACCTAGACTTGTAGCTCTAGTTGGTCCAAACAAATCAATGTGTAAAAGCTCAAGTGGTCTTGTGGTTGAGACAACATTTTTTGCTAAAAAAGAAGCCTTGGTTTGTTTCCCTCTTTGACATGCTTCGCAAACTATATATTTTTTGAATTTGATCTTGGGCAATCCCTTGACCAAATTGTTTTGAGAAAGCTTTGAAATGGTTTTCATATTAACATGACCAAGGTTCTTATGTCACGACCACTTCTCATCTTTGAAAGATGTCAAACACTTTAGATTTTGATTTGAGAGGTCATATAGATACATTGTGTTGGAATTGTAATACCTTTTGGCAATAAGAAGGATTTTATTAAATTTTGGATCCTTCACTATGCATTAAGAAGGTTCAAACATAACTTTGTAGCCTTTATCACAAAACTGACTAGTGCTCAAAAGGTTATGTTTCAATCATTTAACCAAAAGTACATCATTAATGATTTTAGATTGTAAGATATCTGCAAAGGTAACTGATCCTCCGTCCTTCTCTTTAACCGTCAGAAACATAGATCAGTTTCTAGACATGTGCATGGAACAACCATTATCCAAATACCATTTTTGTTTCTTCTAAATAATTCTTAAACACATCTGCAGACACAATTATCTTCTATTTAGGTATTCAAATCTTCTTAAGTCCTCTTGGGTTAGGTTTCTTCTTTCTGGTAACCTTAGAACTATCTTTCCATTTTAGAAAGCATATGTCAAAATTATGACTAGGTTTATTATAGAAAGAACATGTTTTCTTATCAACCAAATTTTTATATTGCTTGAGTTTTGAACTTGTTGTAACCAAAACTAGCTTTATAAAAAATACATCTCTGACTTCCTAGCATCATATCTAAATTCTTATTTCCATTCACAAATCTAGCTAGGTGACTAGAAAGTTCTTTTACTTTCTCTTTCAAGGTATTTACCTAAAAAATTGGTACATAAGATGATTCATGACAGCTACCGAGACTATTAAATTATATCAATTTGTAAGTTGATTCATCAAATTACACGTAGTATAAGGCACAACCGGGTCAAACTCTTAGATCACTCTAATTAAGAAATCAAATTAAGAAGTTAACAAAGGGGAAAAAGGTTCTACAATTAATTAAACGAAAGCAATTAAAACTACAAACAAAATTAAGTAAACAATAAATCCAAGGAAATAAACTAATCTTGAATTTAATCCATCATTGATCACTAGGATTCCATTCAATTTCTAATCATATTCTTGGTCTTAGATCACATCATGAAGCTTTAAGACGATCCATGAATTATCTACTAGATAAACATCCAAAATTTAATTAATCAAGGTTAAATGAATCAAACACCAATCTAATCCTTAATTAACCTAAAACTCAGAATTCAACTAAGCTTAACAATCAATCAAACACCTTTGGTGCATTGTTAAGTCTCTATAATCCTCATTAAACATGTGATAGTTATGCAATTATCACATTAATATTCAAATTAAATTAAGCAATTTAATCCAAATTTAACAAAATCAAAAGAGGTAAAAGAGAAACTTGATTAACAATTAAATATAAAACAATAAAAACAAGTTGTCATAATTAAACATCAAGATTGTCAATGCTTAGGATTGATTAAAAAAGATCTAGCCCTCCATGGATGGAAGGGAAGAAAAATATAAAAGAAAGAAACTTCAAGAGAAGGGAGAGGAAAAGAGATGAAGAGTGAAAGTGCAAACAAGAGCGGCTAAGAGAAAATTAGGGTTAAGTTCGTGGTTACAGTTGCTGCTTAAATGACTGTCTCTAAAATTAAAAATCTAAGTTTACCCTTAGCTTAAGGTTAATCCTTTATCTCTTAAATTTAATTAGACACCTAATTTGCCTAATTTTAGCTTAGGATGAGAGACTTATGCCCAAAATATTCTTAACAACTCTTTAGACCCATCAACTGACTTCAATGGGCAAGAACACCATCAAAACGTCACAGTTTTGATAAGTGGTCTTCATAGACATTGAATATCTATGTCTCAACTTTCTAATAGCATTGGTCTCAGCTCCATATAACTCATACAACCCAAGTTATGACTTAAACTCTGCATATTGTCTAGGTTCCAGAGACAACATCTTTGTTCTAATTTCCAGGCCAAATGTGACCTAACAGACATCTTATTCAGTCTTCGAGCTCTACATCAAAGTTGTAGAGTTTTCTCTCAGCTTTCCTACAAGATAAAATTCATAATTTTTAGATGTCTAGAACTCAAGTTATGCCCAAAATACAGAAATAATATAAAATTCTCAATAATGCTAAAAAATACAATTAAGCCAAATTTGAACCCAAACTTATAAAATGTGGTCAAGACCAATCAACCAAGCACATAATAGGTCTAAGAGACTAGATATGGGAGTTAACTAATGTATACAAATTGTGTTTATCAAATTCTCTCACATTTAGCTTTTGCACTCCTGGGCAAAACTAAAAATCCAACGCTAAAGATAAAGGAATAAGAACACAAACTCAAAAGTTAAAAATTCTAAAAGACTCACTTTCCAATGATGTTCAAGAATGCAAGAGTTTATGAGCAAGAAGAGCAATCGAAGCTTTAAGGAATCAAAATATTCATGAAGTAACATTTCTTTATATCTCAAACCAACAAGGAAGGTAACTTCAATTAAAAAACATAAATCAAGAATGATAGAACCTGACAAGTTATACTCTCAATCCCTTAAGTGCTTAGAAGGCAAGTGTTTCATTCAAGTCAACCTATGAAAGTTTGCACTAACTTAAGCTTGCTTGTCTTCTGTAACACCCCTTTTGAGGATGTCACACATAAAAGAAAATAAAATAAATAGAAATAAAATCTACCCAAGTTGCGGAACATTTGATAAATATTATTACGGGTTGTAAAATAATTCCTGATAGATAGAAGTATGTAATAAAAAGATAATGCGAAAATACGAAATAAAAAAAAACATCATCACTAATAATATACATATGGTTAAGTTATAAATTGTACATATAATTTACAACTAAGACTACAACTATTTAAACAAAAACAAGAAAGAAAGCAATAAAAGAGTTAATATATACGTACATTATACTGACGCGCTTCAAAAACATCATGATTATCTAATCCTCGATGGATCACTCTCGGTGTGAAAATGATCATCGGGAGATAAATATCCTCGATGTCTCGACACACGGCGATAACGGGATCGCGCGGCCGACACGATGCTTATCTCACTAGGCTCGGGGTTTTCGACCCCAATAACGCCTAATGGATAAGGGCAACTCTAAATGCGTAAAAGCGTCGTAGTCACAATGGGCTCTCCATCAAACGATGACGTAAAATAACGGTCATACGTCCAAAGATAATGTAATGTAAGCACGATCTCCTCGTAAATGCCAAGCCGGATCACCTCCATGAAATACCAGCTCTATGAATCCCAAAAATCCTGGCGTCGCCATCCCCCACAATCAATCCAGAGGATATGGATGATCGGATGGTTCTTGATCGTAAAACTGATCGTCGGTCTGCTGATCTCCCTCTTCCTCAGGGTACACAATCTCAAGAGGCTGTTCCTCTTCTTCCTCTTCAAACTCTTTATCGCATAAAATAAATAGACAAGAGACACATACAATAAAGAGGTAAGACAACATAAAATCATCACAACATGGCAAATAAAAAGACGACAAATAACAACTACACAGTTCATACAATACGAAAAAGCTATAACAGTAATGCATATTAGATATCCTAGTGTTTCAGAACATCATAGATATAACACAAATAAAGAAAATCACACGATAAATCAATCTCACAAATAAAATAAGATAAGAAATGAACAAATAACATAAGAATTATCAGATAAATATAAACAGAGAAAATGTAAAAACATCCAAGATATTACCAGATAAAGATAAATAGAGAAAATGGAATATTATCCAAGATAAAATCAAATACACCAAAACACAACCCTACTCCATGGAGCTAAACCCAAACAGATATCGAGAGAAATGACTTGCAAAATCTATTAGTACCACTACTGCCCAACCAACTATTACGCGGTCACACGTTGCGTCAATAGCCTACGGCCTTTGGGAATCCACCATCCAGGCGTAGTATAGTTCACGGTCTCCCGTTGTGGCACTATAGGCAATGTACTACTAGACTTTACAAACCTTGATTAAATATAGTGAATGTCGAGTACATTAGTGTGCTATCGGTTTACCACGGACAATGGGAGCTACCAACTGTCCACATATGGAATCCCGTACACTAAAGTCTCCAAGTTCATTAGAACAATGAACCACACTACATTTATCGCATCGACAACACGATGTGATTCGTCTCAAATCAACCAAAACACCACAAATTGGCATAAAGACAATACATAATTCCAAATATATGAAATTACAAAAATGCCCTCAAGATAAAAATATGCCCTCAATGGCGTAAAGCTGCATCAAAGCACATGCGGGTTCACTTTTTCCCGACAAATAAATAACCTCAAAAGCTCATGACGGGTTCACATTTTCCCGACAAATAAAAATAAATATAGTAACGGTCAATCGCGTAGAAAATTTATCGCGTTTTTGAAATCTCGTCGTTTTTACAAACGTTTAAAAATCGGGTAAAGATATTTTTCTGTTTTTAAAATCGCGTAGCATTTTTAATACGTTTTCTCAATCGCGTAGGATTTTTAAATCATTTTCTTATTCGAATGCCTTTAAAATTACTGTTTAAACAAACAGAAATAGTACTTAGTACATTTAAACTACGTAGAATAATTTTTCATACCGCATACTGTCATTAGGATATTTTGACTATCCTATAGGTTCATTTTTACTAAAAATTGACAGCATTTTGTTTATAAACTTATAATAATGGTTTTCTAAATTTTCCATAAAATTTCTATTTACCTAATTTTTAACCATTTCATTAAATTCTTTTTGAAATCTCTAACATGCTTCAAAACCAAAAGTGAGCTATATGTTAGAAAATTTCTTAATATTACTGTATTTCCTTCCTAATGATAAAATTATGAATTTTAACCCTTTAGACTTACTTCTAATCAATTGGTTCCTTCAAAAATCATTATAGAAAATTTCTTCTTAACTTGTATTGTTTCTTTTTAATTGAAAAAGGTTTAGAATCAAATTTTAAAAATCATGATTTCCTATAGTGGCATATTGGCCGAATTTTTATAAAACTTTTGCATTTGATTTCCAAAATGTCTTTCACCTTTTAAATCATATCAAATGTATTATATTATCTAAGTTCATTAAATCATTTTAGAAAATAGTTAACAATAGTCAATTTAATCCTTTAGGCATGTTGGCCCAAAATACTAAGTTTTCACCATTTGATTTCTAAATGCATTTTCTTTGATCAAATCAATTAGAAACTTTCTTGATTCTCCTAGGTTAATTAAGTTATACTTTAGGAAAAAATCAAGAGAACATTTTGGTCCTCCAACTTGTCATTGCCGTGAGCTATTGGATATGTTCTTTGGAACACTCATGCAAATCTACACATGTTATTCACATCCTAAACCTTATCATACAATTCTAACACATGCATTTATATCTCTAACACATGCAAAATATTTCTAACACATGCAAAATATTTCTAACACATAAAACCTAATTTAAAGCTTATAGACATACAATCAAAAGCTATTAGACATGCAAGATTATTACAATTACCAAATAAGAAAGCTACTAACACATAACACTTAAGCTACTAGCAACCACAAAAATTAACAAATACACATCAATAAACACACCACAACCGAATCCTTATGGATTCTACAAACAACCCATCTTCTTACCACCATCAAGGGATGATAAGAATTGTCTTCCTCTTACCTTAAATGAAGACAAAAGCTTGCTTTCTCACCTCCTAGGTCACGGTTTTCACTCCACCAAACACCTAAAAATCTCAAACAAAACCTACATGTTACTAACCATGAAAAAGAAGCTAAACCATGGAAAAATCATGGCTTAGAACTTTGAAAAAGAAGAGAGAAAAGAAAAGCATGAAATTTCACCTTCTAGGTAAAACTTCCAAGGTTGGTTTCCAAGCCTAAGATGGAAGAATTTGAAGAAACTCCCAACTACAAAGGTTCTTAGAATGGTGTTTAGGTTAAGGAAACTTGGTTAGAAAAATTTTTGGATGGTTGGATGGTGTAGTTTGTGTCTTGGCCGAATGGAAGGAAGAAAATGGACAACAATGGTGGCTAGGTTTTTGATGAGAGAGAAGAGAGAAAAGTGATGAAGATGGAAGGTGATTTTTGGCTTTCTCTCTCCAATGGCCGTAGCCTTCTAGGGCAAAGGATGTGCATGGATTTGGCTTCATCCAAGCCATTGAACACATCAAAGGTCAAGATCAAATCTTGCTTAACAAGCTTTAATTCTATTGGTTGCTCATGGTGACTCACCTGGCTTAGTCACACCGTAATAAATGCTCATTGAGTCATCACCAGCAAGTCACTGTTTCGAAAGTTCTACAAATTACGATGATTAACTAAGCTACCGATCTAACCGTTCGGCTAATTGTGGGTCCCGCAAAATATTTCCTGTCCATCATCACTAAATTATATTGACTAATAAAATAATATTATAATAATATAAAATTATTTTATTTGACATTAAATCCTAAAAATTAAAAGATTATTTTTAGTCTCATTCAAATCGGGTTAAGTAAGATCCCCCAATTCTAAATAATAAAATAAGATTTCCTACACCGGAAAAATATTTTCCCGCCTGAGCAAATCACACAAAAAGTCCATAAAAATTTACAGACAAATTTTCGTGCATTAAATCAAGAAGAAAACAATTAAAAATGTAGACAAAAAACAATAAAACAAGACGTTCGGGACGTAACGGTCATTTTCCTATTTTTTCCCACAACGTAGGTAATCGCCCAAAACGTTCAAATAAAATATCCAAGAAGATTATTTAGCATGTATATCTTTCAAAAAATTAATACAAGAGTTCAAAAAATTTTTATTTTACCGTCTCAAGTAAATTACGTAAAACGATCAAATAAAATTTGAACCTCAGATTATCGTAATTGTTTTCATACAGAAATCGAGAACAGAAAAATAGGGACACAACGGTCATTCATACAAAAGCATGAAAAACAGAAAACAGTACATTCAGAATATTTTCTAAAAATTGGGGCGTTACATCTTCTACTTCTCCACTACTCAAAACATATGCACACACAAATCAAGAGGACTTTATGCAAAGTTATATTGGGGTCAAGGTAAGGAAGGGGAATAATATAGAGATGACAAGTTAAATACCAAAGAGAACAAAAGAACATTAGTGATAACTTCAAATAGTAAGCATGAAAATTTAACCCAAATCCATATAATGCAAATTCTCTGTACATATTCTTTTCCCCTCTTTTTTTCCTTTTTTTTTTCTTTCTTTCTTTTTTTTTTTTAAATTTTTAAATTTTTCTTCTTTTTTTTTTCAATTGACCACTTTTTCCTTGTTCACCAAACATTTTGCAACACTAATTAGCATACTTCCACACTTGTTCAAGAACTCTTCCAATGACAATGCCAATGCTCTCCTATTTTGTAAGGTTAGGCAAAAACATAATTTTCCATTTAAGGCATGTAATGAGTTAAAAACAAGGAATGGTCAAATAAGCTCAATGGGGTTAATCAAGAGAAAATATGCAAGGTTGACTATTTGGCTAAAGTAGCTAATTCAAGAAAGATGTCTCAATTATGTTCATGTATACATGTGAAAATGTAGCCTAAAAAAGAATTAAAACAAGTTCTAGAGTAACAAATCCCACGAGTGAAAATCACACAAGAAAGAAGATAATGACACAAATATTCAATTCATTCATTAAAAGGCTCAAAGTTTCACAACGCATGCTTCTATCAAACTCAATCTACCAATTCAATTTTTATTACCAAACTAGTTAATCTCAAGATGAAAGACAATTTATTCACTTATGTTATAAACTTTTAACTTCAATTGATGCATGCTCACAATTTTCACAAATCTCAAAATTCTATTGGAAAGCAATTAAAAACACACTTTCTTAAGTGTGTGTGTGAGTATATATATATCAAAAATAGAAAAATAGAATTTTTTTTAAAAAAAAGCAGAATCAGAATTTGAAAACATAAAATAACATTTTGAAACAATAGAAAATAGAACAGAAAATTACAACAAAATAGAAATAGAAATAGAAATAGAAATAGTAATATAACAAAACAGAAAATAGAAACAAAAAATAAAAAAATAAAACTAAAACAGAAATAGAAATAATAATATAACAAAAAAATAGAATTTAAAACTGAAACAGTAAACAAAATGTAAATTCCTCCCCTACACTTATAAAGGACAAGTAAATATCATCAACAAATTTAGGACAAGTAAAATAAAGGATAGAAGGAAGAAACATCCTTATTAAGTTATGTAAATGGTTGCTTGCAAGTGGACCTCCTCCACTGTGTTATCTTGAGCTCCCTTTTAAAATTGTTTAAGGCAATGTCCATTGACTTTGAAAGCTTTGTTCGTTACCCCACTTGTGATCTCCACTGCACCATAAAGAAAAACCTTAGTGACTATAAAAGGACCTAGCCACCTAGAACGAAGCTTGCCGGGCATGAGCTTGAGCTAAGAATTGTAAAGGAGAACTTTTTGATCGATCACAAATTCTTTTCTTGCAATAATCTTATCATGGAAGGCTTTGTTCTTGCGAATGCTTATGTCATGAAGATCATGTAGGTTTTGATGATAACAAAGCCAAGCCAAAGACGAAGTCTAAAGGAAGCATAAATGACATAGTTTATGTGAGAAACTTTCTAGATATCTCAAAATGACTTACAATGTTTTTGAAAGTTTTCTCTTGAAAATTATATTTAGTTGGTGGGTATTTTTTTCAAACAAATGACATTTTAACCTTGGGTCATGAAAATCAAGCTTGCATCGTTGAAGAATCCAAGTTCTCCAAGTTTGAAATGTTTATCAAGTTGATTTGAGCTCAACAATAGGTTCTAGGATGATTGTATTCTCATCCAATGACTTAGTAATCGCTTGCATCGTTGAAGAATCCAAGTTCTCCAAGTTTGAAATGTTTATCAAGTTGATTTGAGCTCAACAATAGGTTCTAGGATGATTGTATTCTCATCCAATGACTTAGTAATCAATTAACATCTTTTTTGGAAGTTGGTAATTGATTACCAAGACTTGATAATCAATTACAAACATACAAGAACATATTTTTTTAAAAGTCAGGGGCTTGGTATTCAATTATTATGACTTGGTAATCGATTATCAAAGTCTGGTAATTGATTACCACTTGCCCAGAAAGCCCAGATCACGTTCTAAGAGCTTGGTAATCGATTACTATATGTTGGTAATCGATTACCACGAGCCTAAAAGTTAGCAACGACTATGTTTCCAAGTATTTAATGTTGAAATAAATACCCCCCAACGACTCTTTTTCTCAAAACACTATAAATACATATTTTTGGGACATATTTTTATAGATAACCAACATTGTGAAACATCTTTCTCAAGGTTTTTAATTCGTGGTTCATCATATTCAATCTTTGTGCTCTATTTTTGTCAAATATTTGGGATATCTTTAAAAGCTTTATAGGACTTCAATTTGTATCATATACTCTTGTGAGTGTTTCCCTTTCTTCTATACTTTGATTCATTGTCAAGTAGGTGAGGTATCCCTCAAAAAAATTATTAGGGTGAGGTATCCCTGATTGTTGAGGCTCAAGCACAAGGGTGAGGTATCTCAAGGTGTGAAGAGTGCTCTAGTTTGTAAAGGTAGCAAGCACTTGTTCAAGCTTGAAGCTATAGTAAAAAATCTCAGGTGATTATTGGAGGACTGGACGTAGGCCACAAGTGGTTGGTAGCTGAACCAAGATAAATACTGTGTTTGCTCTTCTTAACTCAAACTCCTTCATTTTTGTGCTTTAATTTTATACGCTCGCTTGTTTACTTTCTATCTTGACTTGTTTATTTGTGAAAGAAGTATTCTATCTTCTCTATCCATTTCACCTCAATCGATAAATAAGTTCAACGAAAATTATTTTTCAAGTGTTTGTGAAAAGTTTGCAAAAAGATTTTATAAACTCAATTCACCCACCTCTTGAGTATTGAAGTCAGTTAGTAACAAGTGGTATCAAAGCTAGACTCTTGTGTAAAGAGCTTAGCAGCTTCAAGAGAAAATAACTTCTTCAAATGGTTTTTCATCAGAAGGATCATCTATAAATGGACCACTCTTTTTCAATAGGAATGATTATACTTATTGGAAAAAACGAATGAAAATTTTTATTGAAGTTATTGATCTAGATGTGTATGATACTGTCGAAAATGGTCTTTTTGTTCCCACACATGTTGTTGATGGTGTAAAGGTTAAAACACCAAGAAGTGAATGACCTGATGAAGATAAGAAAAAGGTTCAATACAATTTGAGAGTTAAGAACATCATTATCACAACTTTGGGGTATGATGAATTCTTTAGGATTTCAAACTATACGACTACCCAAGAAATATGAGACATTTCACAAGTTGCCCATGAGGGTACTAGAGAAGTGAAAAGGCCAAGAATAAATACTTTCACTCGTGAATATGAACTTTTTAGAATGAATCAAAGAGAAAGCATTCAAGAAATGCAAAAGAGGTTCACTCATATTATAAATCATCTTGCTTCATTGGGAAATACTTTTTTTAATCAAAATCTTATTAACAAAGTTTTGAGGTGTTTGAGTAAGAATTGACAACACAAAGTAATGACTATTTCAAAATCAAGAAATCTTGCAATAATGACACTAGCCACTCTCTTTGGAAAGCTTCAAGAACATGAATTGAAGCTAAACAAACTTGATCAAAATGAGAAGCATGATTAGAAAAAGAAGAGAATTACACTCAAGACCACTTCCTCCACTATTGATGAAGATGATGGAGATGACATGGAGAACATTGAGCTAAATGAGGAGAATCTTTAGCCTCCTTGTGAAAAAGTTTGAAAAATTTCTTAAAAAAAAGAAACTCAAAGAAGGCCACCTTTCCCATCAAAGAAGACCCATCACAAAGAGGAAAGATCTTCATCCATATCGACGTGCTATGAATGTGGAAAATTAAGGCATATGAAGATGGAATGTCCCATTTACCAAAAGAAGATGAAAAAGTTTGAAAAGAGACCTTCTAAGGAGAAGAAAGGAAGGAAAACCTATATAGCATGGGATGATAATGACATGGATTACATGGATGGTTCAGATAATAAGGAAACCCATCTATGTCTTATGGCTAGAGGAGAAGAAGAAGACGAAAGTGACTTAGAGGTAATTTCTTCTAACCTTGATTCTTCCCCTTCCTATAATGAATTACAAGATGCGTTTGAAGAGTTGCATGATGAGTCTATAAGACTCACTAAATTAGCTTCTTCACATAAGAAAACAATGTATTATTTGGAAAACAAAATTATTATTTAAATAAGGAGATTGAAGAACTAAAAATTAAGAATAAGACACTAGGACTAATTGATGCTAACTCTTCTTGCATAACTTGCTATTTACATGAAAATGCATCAACATCTTCATCTTGTTCATCATGCAAAGCTTTTGAAAAAAAAGTTGAAGATTTAAAAAAAATACTCTTTCAAAATTCACCATTGGAGGAGACAACTTGAACATATTATTGGGGAAACAAAGATGAGTTTTTCAAAAAGCTGGTTTAGGATATAATCCCAAAAACAAACAAAAACTTTACAAAAAATTCTTTGTTCCCTCAAGTACTTCAAGCAGTCCTTTCATTAAATGTTTTCATTGTGGGAAGAAAGGGAATAATGCTTTAACATGTAATGTGAGAAAGAACATCAAGACCAAAGTGGAGACTAGAATGGTTTGGGTTTCCAATGGCACCATGCCCAAAACTAACATATAAGGACCTAAGAAAATTTGGGTACCAAAAGTTAAAAAACTGAATATGTGTTGTAAGTGTGCTTGAAGGCCAAGAGCTCAAATTGGTATCTTGATAGTAGTTGCTCCAAACACATGACTGGAGATGAGTCCAAGTTTTTCTTTCTTGTTCCCAAGATACACGAACATGTAACCTATGGAGACAACAACAAAGGAAAGATTCTTGGAGTTGACAAAGTTAGTAAAATTCTTTCTTCTTCTATTGATAATATCTTACTTGGTGAAGGGCTTAAACATAACTTACTTAGCATTAGTCAATTATGTGATAAATGAAATATAGTTATATTTTATTCTAATCGTTGCATAATTGAAGGAAAAGATGATAAGTAAGTTAAGTTTGTTGGTTATAGGGTCAATAACATATACATGATTAGCCTTGATGATATATCTTCAAATGAAACTAAATGCTTTATAAGTAAAAAAAATGATTCATTGTTATAACAAAGAAAAATTACACACATTCACATGGATCATTTAAATAGGTTGGTCTCAAAAGAGCTAGTAATTGGACAACCTAGGCTCAAATTTGAAAAATACGAACTATGTGATGCATGTCAAAAGAGAAAACAAGTAAAGGTTTCTTTTAAAATTAAAAATGTTGTTTCAACTTCTAGACTTTTATAACTTTTGCACATGAATCTTTTTGGACCCTCTAGAACAATGAGCTTTGGTGAGAATTACTATGCATTAATGATTGTGGATGATTTTTCTAAGTTCACATGGACATTATTTCTATCTCACAAAAATGATGCTTTTCAAGCCTTTAAGAAACTTGCTAAAGTTATCTAATATGAAAAAATGTTTTTGCATTAGATCTATAAGAAGTAATCATGGTGATGAGTTTGAAAACCATGAGTTTGAAACTTTTTGTGATGAACATGACATTGAGCATAATTTTTCAACCCCTAGAATTTCACAACAAAATGGAGTTGTAAAGAGGAAAAATAGATATTTAGAAAAAATGATAAGAACTATGCTCAATTAGACTAACATTCTTAAGTATTTCTGGGCGGATGTGGTAAGTACCACTTATTATGTAATGAATAAGGCCCAGATAAGGCTAATTTTAAAGAAAATTTCATATGAGTTATACAAAGGAAAGAAGCCAAATGTTTTACACTTTCATGTCTTTGGATGTAAATGTTTTGTTTTAAACAATATAAAGGATAACTTAAGAAAGTTTGATGCTAAGTCTGATGAAGATATATTTCTTGGTTATTCTAAACATAATAAAACTTTTAGAATCAACAACAAAAGAACTATGACCATAGAAGAGTCCATTCGTATTGCTTTTGATGAAACTAACCCAAATGGATCGAGAAAGGATTTTGTTGATGATGTTATAGAAATTTTGCCAAAATTGGACAACAAGGAGAAAAAAGTCAAGAAGCAAGAGGAAAGTCAAGAGGATTCCCCAAAACAAGAAGATTCACAAGCTATGGACCTTCTCAAGGAGTGGAGGACTTCAAGATATCATCCTCTTGACAAGGTGATATATGATGTATCAAAAGGAGTAATTAATAGAAACTCTCTTAGAAATATATGTAACTATATGACTTGTTTCACAAATTGAGCTTAAAGGCCTAAATGAAGCCTTTAATGATAAACATTGGATTTTGACCATGCAAGAGGAACTAAATCAATTTGAAAGAAATCAAGTTTGGTGTTCTGAAGTTGATTCAAAAGGATACTTGAGATAAGCACGTCACGATAGTTTCCTCCTTGCACAATAACAAAGCGTGTTGAACCGGGGGGGTTGGTACCTGCAAAGGGACTCCAACACTTAAGTCAGGTTGTGCACAAGTAGGGTTTATGCAATAAGTGATAAGTTACATGTAGAGGTGAATAAGTATGGTATTTATAGAGGTTGGAGAGATATGTTCACACAATAGTCACAGGGTAAGATACATTCCCTTGTTAGTTGTTGAGGATCCCTATATTATTGGAATTTTGATACTATAATCACAGATAGCTGAGGACAATTATGGATGCTATTATTTAGCAAGATCATAATTGACACTAACAGGTATTCTCAGGATTTATCCATTGCACATATCTCACTGTAATGTCATCACTACCCCATGCTGTGGTCCGATATATATAGAGCTGGGGTCTCGTAAGCGAATCCAGTTGAGGATATCAACGATGAACCCTGATATATTGCAGGCTGGGTTAATCTGTGGGATATGTTCTCAGTTCAAAATAGTTATCCCCAACTTAGTGCTTAGATAGAATATCTAAGTGTCAAGGTACCAAGTTAAATAGGAGCACACGGCGTGTAATAGATAAAGGAATTCGCATCAGTCAACATTAGATCTCGTGATGTTTTCCAAAGGGCTAAAGTCTGTTATATATCATAGAATGCTTTCAGGGTATATGTGTAAGGTTGGGATCCGAGGTGGATCGCTCTGCTTACATTATTATTCTGGCCTATGAGACATTCCATTTGTTACCCCCGCGTGTAGTTCACGAGGCCCTTGTCCTGTCTTGTAGTTTTTATTCTGCAACTTATAGCAGTCCGAGCTTGTTTGAAAAACTATTGCTTTGACTTTATTGTGAATTTAAGGTCCTTTTAAAGGGAATAACAATTTTATGTTGTTACCTATTTGCCCACTACTCCCATGCCCAATTAGAGTGAGGCAATATTAAAATGTGATATCCAATCGTGCAATCAGTTCCCTTTCCTAGGGGCCAATCAGAATGTTGCGCTCCCTCTATAAATTTAGAACGTTTGCATTAAGGCTAACATTCCTTTTATTTCCCTTTATCTTACTTGAGAATGATCTCTTTCCAGAAGTTTTCCTTCCTAATTTTTATGCGCAAGTGGAGGGTTTTGCCCTCTTCTGAAACCATCCCTCTATTCTTCCCAAAATCTTCAAAGGTGTTTGCTTTTTTACAGTCGGTTCCTCTAGTGGAGGTCTTTCTTTCTTGGCGTAATGGTTTAGTAAGAAGCAAGTAACTATTCTACATGGGTTGGCCGACATGCATTTAGGAAGTAGAAGCTTTTCTCTCATGGCGTACGTGGAATTGTACCACCTTTCTGCATATGTCAGGAAAGCTTGCTTCTTCTTGTGTAGTTCCTATGATGTATGGAGGTGTTTCGTACTCTGTCCTCCTGCTTCCCTGGCTGCTGTGGAGGCACTTGTCCAATTTCATCCATTGCTTTCATAGTTTATCTTCCTAAATGTACCGACATATGCAAGAGGGCTCTAAGTTTGGAAAACATCCCTTCAAGCAACTTGGGGTGATTTGAAGCAACTTGGAGTGATTGTGAAGCATTCTATGGAACAATCTCTTAATGCTGAGTTTTTTCTTGTTGGCTAGCATGGAAGAGATGAGTCCTTGTTTCTGGAAGAACCTCGGAGGTGGTAGTGATCGGTGGCCATCATTGTCAATGATGCCCTATCTTTTTAGTAGACATTCTTGACCCTTTTTTTTTTTGTCTTGGAAGAACTTTTTATGTATTCTTTTTTGTTAAAGCTAATGATGTATGAAATGTGAATGATAATAAAATTTCTTTTTCTGAATTTTGTATCTTCTATTTTTAATTTTTGTTCTTCGCTATATCTTTTTCCTCCGAGGCCAGTCCAATGCTCAACCTGTAATGATGCCATGTTGTCCCTAGCTTGGTACTTGGCTAGTATAGTGAAGTGGCAAGATAAAGCCTCTATGCCCCTAGGTGATGGTATTCATGCTTCAATTGAAGCCATAGTCCGTGTTACAACACAAGGTTAACAGTTCTAACTTGGGACGCTTGACTAAGCCATCTGACCTTCCTAGAAGTGTTGTGGTTTGGATTGACTCCATGTCGTTAGATCACAAAGGGACATTCCAAGTGTAGCTGGGGTTCGTAGAAAAAATTCAGGATCCATGGAAAAAAATCAAACTCAACTGCGAAGGTTGCGTGATGCTTGGTTTGCTGACTGTCCTTTCAACTGCTATGATAGTTGCGGGATCTATGTGGCATTCTTTAATTAGGTGGGCGTGGTTAGGGTTCTGCACACCATGATGAGCTACTTTCAAAGTCTGAGGAGATAAGACAAAATTTTCCTCTAACTGTCTGACCTTTATAAATAGGGGTTAAAGCTCTTCTTTTTCATTTTTATTATTCCTTTCTGTATTCTGGTGACCTGAGGCTATTTTTGGTGATTTTTCCCAAGCGGGTAAGTGTAGTTTTCGGCAGTTTTTTACAGTTCTACTTCTCTTAGTTATTAGTTTTCGTTCATTTCTTCAAGGTACTTCTCCTTTCCCTCTTCTGTTTTTGCTATATTTAATGTCGCAGAGTGGTTTTGCTCCTTTGGTTTTAGGGTGCATTACCTGTGCTTTGGTAAAACGAGTTAGGATGTCATTGTCCCTTTAATGGCATCGCTCTGTGGAACACCTTCTTTGTCATGCCGTGAGTGGCGGAGGTATCCATCTAAGGTTTAACCCTTGGTGGGCACGAAGGCCGATTTGCGGGCATGAACTTCCGAATTCTTCCTCAGTTCGCCCCCTTCCGTGTCCGAATCTGTAAGTTAATTGACTTTTATAATTACTCGCCAACCTTTGTTGGTGTTTCCAGGAATTTAACAGCCATGAGACGGGTGGCTAGGCCTTAAGTGTCAACTCTAGAAGTCCGGATACCGACTGCAGAAGACCCTGTAGTGATCATTCAAGGTCCAAGGTTAATGTATCTGTGGGTTGGTGATGACGTCTATGACCAAGTGTCTGTTTTCTAACCTGGGGATGAACTTGAAAAACTTAAGGGTTACTTGATGCTAACGAAGGAAGGTATGAGGGATCACAAATTCAAGATCATGTCCCTAGAGAATGAGAGAGTGTGCTAATCCTGGGAGGTAGGTGCACATTATATGTTCTTGTACGAGGATTTCTTCATTCGACTTGGACTCCGAATCCCATTCAACGATTTCTAACTTACAGTCCTCCACATTCTCAACATGGCTCTATCCCAGATTCACCCCAACAGCTTGGCAAACATTCTTGCCTCCAAAAGTATTTTCCAGGTAGTCAGATTGTGGCTCTCGAAGAGGGCATTCTTTTACTGTTACACCTAGTGGAGTCTTCACGGCGGGGGAGTTTCTTAAAAGAATTGGCTCACAGTCCAGTCAAGGCCCGATCAGAAGATCTTTCAAATTTTCCAAGGGAGTTACAAGGACTTTAAGGAGAAGTTCTTCAAATTGAGGGTGGTCCCAGGGACTTGTCCTTTATTTTTGGAAGCCGATGAGGAGCCGAAGTTTAATCTATACTGGACCCAGACGACATAGAGTACTCCCATTGGGTTGATTGAATAGGAGAGGTCCCATCTTGAATGGAATGAGTTAGAGTTTGTTGATTTCTTTACTATGTGGGTTGAGCGAGTGGGTCTCATTTCATCTAAAGACATGCTGGATGCCCCAGATGATGCAAATCTCTAGGCTATTTTAGGTAGCATAGTCTGTAGTCCATACTAAATTTTTATGTATGGTAATTTCTTTACATATTTTCCTATTATCTAACTCTTGCCGTGTTTTATAGTAAGTTTGGCTACGATGGCATCAGGAAATGCCCTTGCAACACTTGAGGCCTTGAGAGCTAGGAATGCAGTTGGACCCTCCAACACTCCCGTGGTCGCTGCTCCAACCCTTCGCTCCCACCAGTTGAGGATCTAGTGGTCAAGGGGGGTTGATTCAATTGGAGGAGTCCTTGACATTGTCATTCCAGAGGCAGAAGAGGAGGGCCATTGAGGACGGCAGGGAAGACGACTGAGGGAAGAACGCGGTAGTTGAAGTAGTCATTGGCTTGATCAGTTTGTATCATGAGGACTCAGATCCTAGGGATTTCATCAATTTTAATATTCTAGACAACCAAGTTACAAATTATATTGTTCAGCGTAACATAATGGAGATCTTGTCATCATTCAAACTTACACCATTCGCCTTGCTTCTGAATCTCGATTTCTAGAGAGGTGCTATGAGGAGTATAATTAATAGATGATAGAGAAGGTGACGGTAGCTGAGGAGGGTGAAAATCGGGCCTTCAAGGCCAAGGAAGAGGTTAAGAAGGCCAAAAACCATGTCGAAGCTAAGGTCATAGAACTGGAGGAGGATTTGGCGGCCTTGAAGGATAATCTGAAGCAGGAGAAGGCTAATTCAATGGAGATTAAGAGGGAAGTCACTGGACTTTGTACTAAATGTGAGAAGCTCTGTATTGAGAACCAAGACCTCTGAACTAGAGTGGCGTGCTTGTAAGAGGATGTTCAACAACTTATGATGATCTATATGAATATTAGTGGAGAGCATTTCCAAAATGCAGTTGACCAAGTCTAACTTTTCAACCTGGGGTGACCCTGGTATTGGACGCATTGGACCCTAGACAAGTGATTTGAGATAATAGTCTTGCTCCTCCAAGTTTTGCATTGAGTGATCATGGTGTCGTTGAGGCCCCAATCACCGTTATCTAGAACCCAGATGTTGCCAAGGATTCAAGAAATGCAGCTTAGCTTCCTCTTTTAATTTTTGCCCCATACGCGGGGTATTTTATTTTTGATAAAACAATTACCCAAATTGGCAGGGTGTTTTAATTTATTTCCTTCATCGTATTCGTTTCTTTTCCATGGTCCGTATTGGGTCCACCGCCCATTATAAATGTGCATTTGTTAGTCGCTTGAAGGAATTAGGATTATTGTAGTTTAATCAGAACCTTGGTCTGGGGTCCAACGCCTAATCATAGAGCATTCAAAATTTCACTTGACTTAGGTAAAATTTAAGGTGATCGTAACCAAAGGTCTTTAATGTTTTCGGCTTACATCGGAGAATTACCCTTAGGAATTTCCTTCTCCAGAACTTATTTAACATAAGACAATTTCAATGGATACTTGGTGGTGGACCATGGATGTCGTAACCCATATTGCCACCTAATTTCATAACCACAGAATGGTCATGGTCAAGTGCTTGAGGATTGGGTGTGGACACATAACTTATGACCAAAACACTCAAACGGGTTTTATGGACTATTATTCCTCTTAACCTAAACTGTTAAGTCCCATGGGGGATGGGTTCAAGGCATTCTCGAAGTGTTTTCTATCTTGAAGGCCCTTGAGACTTTAAATATGCAAGATGGTATCTAAATAACTTCATTTTATTGATAGATTTGAGGACAGAAGTTCGTGCAGAGTATACATTTACTGACTGAGGTAGATCAAACATGAAGTAAACTAAGACTATGCCTTAAAGGGCATTTACTTGTAGTACTTTCTATATTTGTCCGCATTTCAATAGTTCTTGATCGGCTTGCTTATTAATGTCTCCAAGGTGTAAGCTCATTTGCTAGTGTTGATCACGATACGGTAGGGACTTTCCCAATTAGGGACTAATTTTCCTTGGGATGCAATCCTTCCCCCGATGCCCATTCTCCAGAGCACTAGGGCTCCAAGCTAAAACTTCCTTGGAACGACCTTCAGATTATACCTAGTTGTCATTCTTTGTTTGATGGCGGCGTCGCGTATATGGGCAACGTACCTTCTTTCCTCTAGAAAATCCAAGTCTTCCCTGATTAGTCTGGGGTTATTGTCGAGTGAAAACCACTGTAGACACCAGCTCGGTTCTCCTACTTCTCCTGGAATTATAGCCTCACATCCATAAGTGAGTTTAAAGGGCGTTTCACCTATTGTAAAGTGGGGCATGGTCCAGTAGGCCCAGAGGACATAGTTTAGTTGTTCAGCCAAGTTTCCCTTGGCTTCATCTAACCATATTTTAATTCCACAGATAATAACCCAGTTGGTGACTTCAGCTTGCCCATTTGTCTTAGGATTTTCTACGGAATTGGAATGGTACTTAATTTTTAGCTTAGCAAGTAGCTCTTCGAAACCCTTATCTTCGAACTGGGTCCCGTTGTCTGTCATAATGGACTTTGGAATTCTAAACCTGGTGATGATATAGTGCTAACCGAACTTTTGAATATGGGCAGAGGTGATTATGACTAAGGGTTCTACCTTGATCCATTTTGTAAAATAATCCACTGCCACTACCAAGTATTTCAATTGTTTGGGTGTCTGAGGGAACCGACCCAGGATATCCATATCCCATATGTAGAAAGGTCAGGGTACCGACATTGTGGATAGTTCCTCTAAGGGCGCCTGATAATGGTTCGAGTAGTGTTAGCATTTATCACATATCCAGACATATACATGAGAATTTGCTTCTATCGTTGGCTAATAGTATCTCGCCTTAAGTGCTTTAAAAGTTAGGGCTTTGCCTCCTAAATGGTGTCCATAGTTTCTTTTATGGACCTTGGCCAGTACATGCTCTACTTCTTTTGGCATGAGGTACTTAAGGAAAAATAAAGAGAATCCATGTCGGTATAACTGCTCATCGTAAATGGTGTACCTGACTGTAGTTCTGATTAATTAGAAGGCTTCTTTTGGATCAAAGGGCTTGGTTCCGAACTGTAGATATTCCATGATCTGGGCGATCCAAGTATGCTCTCCTTCTTCCACCTCGAAAATGACTACATCCATGATGGAGGGTTACGAGAAGGTCTCTTGGATCATAGAAGAGTTATTGCCCAGACTTCTAGTGTTGACCAGTTGGACAAGAGGTCATCTCTTGAGTTCTGCTCCCTAAGTATGTTCTCTATCTTGATATTCTAGAAGCTTTTAAAGAGCTCTTGTACTTTAGCTAGATATCTTTGAATCAGGGGTTCCTTGGCTTGATAATTACCTCAGATCTAGGAGGTCACAAGTTGGGAGTCACTGCAAAATGTGATCATATTCGCCCCTATGTCCTTGGCCATTACCAATCCGGCAATGCATATTTCATACTCCGCCTGATTGTTTGATATTGGGAATTCAAACTTTAGGAAGCTTTCCATTATCACTCCTTTAGAAAGCTTTCCACTATCACTCATTCAGAATAATCAACCTGACTCCACTTCCCTTAAAGTTCGAGGATCCATCAATGTATACGGTCCAAGAAATCCCTTCGGGGTCGCCAAGGTTTGATGTAAGTTCTACCAGAAAGTTAGAAAGTACCTGAGCTTCTATTGCTATGTGAGGCTCATATACGATTCCAAACTCAGAAAGCTCAATCGACCAAGCAATCATTCGTTCTACTAAGTCTGACTTGTGAGCACTTGCCGTATAGGTTGATCCGTCCTTACTAATATAGGATGACACTGAAAATATTGCCGGAGTCTCCTGGGCTTGGTGATAAGTGCAAATGCAACCTTTTCAATCTTTTGGTATCGCAGCTCTGGCCCTTGCAAAACCTTGCTTACAAAGTAGACCGACTTTTGTCCTTCCGCTGTCTCTCGGATTAACACTGAACTTATAGCTTCTCTGTGAACTGAAAGGTATAGATACAATGTTTCACTAGGCTTCGATCTTATGAGTATGTGGGAAGGACAGAAGGTTTTTCAGAGAGGAAAAGGCTTCTTCACACTCCTCGATCTATTCAGAATCCTTCACCTTTTTAAGCAGTCTATATTGGTGTATGCCTTATAGGTCATTTTATTTTGATCGTACTAGCTTACATTGTACTATGCTATTTATTTAATATATAAGACATTTCATTTATTATGTGTTATTTATTATAAACATAACAAAGTCCTTAGAATAGTAGGTTTTATGCCATAGGACATTTAGTGGATGACTTGGTCGTGAGATCTTATTGGATAGAAACAGAACACTATTCTTAAATGTCCTTAGTCAAGTATTATTGTTATTCAGGACGACAATAATGCATTGAGACTAGTATATGCATATAGTGATGGCCACATCTCACGGGTCATGGATATAAGATATCGAGTCTTCACATAGGTATATATTAGAGTAAGGATGTATTAGACTGACTTGCCATGAGAATGATGCAGGGATCGTTACGTGAGTGTTATAAGCGATTCTCATAGTGATAATGGTGTTTGTGGTCCTTTGACATGAAATTACTATGATTCTTACATAAGGAGTTGTATGTTTTAATGTTATTCAACATAACAAGGTGATTATAAAGTTAGTTATTGGACATACTGCAAATCATACAGAGGGATGTGAGTGACCTAGATGGGATTTGTCCTTCTTACATAACAGAAGTGATATCTTCGAGCCCCTTAATTGAGTGAGACTACGAAATGCATGTCTATGCTCAAATGAGTCAATATGAGATATTGATCTTATTTGTTATTACTACGTCTACTCGAGTATCAGGAAACAAAAGATTGAACTATACAAAGGTGACACGTTCTATGTCTTGTGTTCAATTTAGATTTCTAGACAAATGGACTAAACAACACGAAAACATTGATCACAAAAAGGTTATGTCAAATCTCTTACATTCTCATTACTTGGGTAGCAGTGATGTGTTACTAGATACCGCTCACTACTTGTAATTTAAAATAGGTTTTTAATATTATTGCTAATGTTATGAGAACCTGTAGGGTCACACACATAGAGCAGATTAAAATTGGAGCAATGAGAATCTAAGTTAGACTGAGATTCCATCGTGGGCCTAACTCCTAATAGATGAGTCCAAGGGTTGCACAGCTAACCCTGCTACTGCTCTCACTCACTTAAGGCAGTCACTACTATAAATAGTACTGTTAAGGGGGCTACTAAGTACATAAAGTAGAACCCTAGCCGCACCTATAGAAACAGTGAGTGAGAGAGTGACATGTTTCTCTTCTCTTTGCAGCTAGCACTGTGTTAGAGATGTGAGACTCCAAGATTGCGAACATTGGACGTTCGTGAGTCTGTTCGTGTGGATATCACAAAGGCATCATCGCTCTTACGATGTTGGTGATTCACATCGTTTGTTTTTACATCTCGCTTCACGAATTATGGTACTCTTTTCACTTGGATCCTTGGTGGGAATTTTGTTTTTTTGCTACATTTTGTTTCTGTAATTCCTAACAGTCTAAACAAGGGGAGGGATTTGTGAGCAGCTTTGGAAAGGAAACGTGTGAGAATGACAATCTGGCCAATCAATTGCTGCACTCATTTAACACTTTAAGGGCTACGTATGTTGAGCATTGCTTGACATTTATCTAGATTAGCCTCAATTCTGTGATGAGTCAACATGAAGCCCACAAACTTGTCTGCTCGTACTCCGAATGCGCACTTTGTAACACCCTCTCTAGGGCATCACATTTTCCGACTCCCGACTCATAATCTGAAAAGAAGTTCACACAAGTTTGAATTATAAAAATATGGTTTTAAAAAAAATTTCTTTCTTTACTGACACGTAAATTTACTGAAAATATTAGGTAATCATATTTCAATTACTCATTATTCAATATTGACACACAATTTAAAGAGAAATATAAATTGACAGACTCATTTGTTCTTTTTTTTTTCACAGTAGCAAACCCATTACGGTTCCTACTTAATAGCACGGTGTAACACTAACGATGAAAACTTAACATACTCATTCCTTATCTTGTATCCAGCTTGTTGCATCAGAACTCTACTCCTTGTCAACACTACTCCCCAACGAGTCATGAATGTCCACTCCTTATTGTTGTCCCCAATCTCAGAGTGTCCATCGGAATGTCCTTCTTGAAGCATTAGACATTTGTTCTATGTCTGTTCCTTGTCCTCAAACATCTTTTCCATTTCAACACTGTCTGCAAGGTCATTCTCTGATGTTGTCTCCAAACGTAGAGGTATTTGTCACCCGCTATGTCTAAGACAACTCGTTCCTTCTACTGTATAATTTTAATAATACAGACACAACAAAAACAACATAACAAAGAGGTGAGATCACCTACACCAGTACCAACATGGCAAAGACAGAGATAACACAAACAACAATATCATACAGTTATCATAATTACAATCATGCCATCATCATTATGGTTATCACACAGATACAATAATTAAAATCATGCTATCAACATTAATCAACTATCATCATCCAATCATATATCAATTCAATTATCATAAACAACAATTATGATAATGCCTTCAGCATTATCATCATCATCATCCAAGTATTCAAAACAATTGTCATAGCCAATATTCCTCAATTAATATATATCACACGAGATATAAATGTTCATTTATGCATGTACACAAGACTCGATTTCCTACTCCATGGAGCTAAACATAGGTCATAGAAATGATCGAAAAGAATCATTTGGCATACCACGTGCCTCGAACCACGTGCTATAATCCTCATTTTGATTTTTGCACATCTAGCATATACACGACATGCCTTTATCGATCTTGATTAAGAATAGTGTCTCGGTCCAGATCATCGGTGTGTCGCGTCGGTCCTAACCTACGATTACTATGAGAGCGACTCACCGTCCATTGTAGGCAACCCGCACCCGATGCCCCCAAGGTCAACTAGTGACCTACACTACGCATATCGCACCCACTCAAGAGGTGTGTTTCTCCTAGGCAATCAGCCATATCCAAATCCTCATCGGACCATTCCAATGCATGTATAATGCACCAATTACCAATCACAGTATAATACCAATCACAAGCTTCAACAAGAATTATAATCGTATTTTCAACAAATGAAATCATGTTATCATATTTTCATAGTTATAAAATACTTTCGCCGTGTCTTTACAAAATTGCGCAACATTTCTCGTTACGCTTTCACAATTTCAAAAAAAATGTATTTGTTACGTTTTCAAATATCGTAACACTTCATTACGTTTTCAAAATTCTAAAACGCTTTTGTTATATTTTCACAATACCGTAACACTTCGCTTACGTTTTCAAAATGCTTTAACTCTTCTCATTGCACTTTTAAATCACGTACTAATTTTTCAACATTTTTCTTAAACACGTAAAATATACGCTTTATCAAATCCCATAATATTTTTCCATCAAGCTTTCAAAATTACGTAACTTAAAAATATTTCTTTTACGCCACGTGTCACGTAAATCATTTTCTTTCATTTTCAAAATATTTAAAACACTTTTCAAATCACATAATGATTTTTTGTTATTTTCACAATCACGTAAAAATATTCTATTGTTGTTCAATCACGTAGTGATTTTCAACGATATTTCAAATCACGTAAAATATTTAAACATACACCAACTCACGTAGAAATATTAAAACATTTTTTTAAGTCAATGTAGGAATACTTAAACATTTTTTAAATCGTAGCTTAAAATCACGCTTTTTAAGATACGTAAAACGCTTTTTCACCATAATTTCATTATTTTTCCAATACGCAAAACATTCTTTAATATTCCAAACGCCATTTTGAAAACTACGTAAAATATACCTCAATATTCCAAATATTATTTTGGACTTTCAAAACTCAATATCGCTTTCCAATGTCATTTTTCACATTTTCTCTTTTAAGAAAACCTTTCCAAAATATATTTCACAAAATCACTTTCCAAAATCCCAAAGAATGATTCATATGTTATAAGACGTTAAATTATTATATTTTTTTCATTTTTTTCCAAATCAATTCTAAACACAACCTTCTTCAAAATAAATTGAAGTTCAAAACATTTTTGTTTACAAAAACTTGATTTTCTCAAGTGATAAACGCCTGATTCCCTTTCCAAATTTGTTGTATCAAATTACTTTGAAATTCTCTTTTGTTTCATTTTGGAAACTTGTTCATAAAATCAAGACATTACAAACCTTCAAAAACGCATAAGGCATGATTATTGAAATCATGAAAACATTCTTTCTTTCTAAGTTGATAGGATTTTACACAAACAAAACCATTAAAATTTTGTTTTCAAAACCGTAAGTCTTATGGTCATAAAAACCAAACCCATTTGTTCAAATTCGCTTTTTACTTTATTTACAAATCCTTTTTCACTTTCTTTGCAAATCCTTCAAAATCAACATTGTTATTTTCATTTAGAACTCATGTTTAGAAAAATACTTAGGAACTTTGTACACAAAATAAATCAATAAAAATCCTTCTAAAATTGTGTTCATGTTCTCTTGAAAAACAAACCCTTTGTTTATTTTTCATATTCTTCAAATCAATCCAATTTTATTCTTTCATGAAAATATTAATTTGTAAACACCTATTTTGAGGTGTCTTGTTTGAAATCCACCATGTTCTAAGTACTCAAAATCAATTCTTTTGTTCTTGAAATTTTTCAACATAAACCCTAATCAAGGGCATCAAAACCGTAGCTCTTCCTTGGCTATTGGAGCCAAAAACCAATTTCCTTTCCACCATCAAGTCATGGCATATACATATATATTTCATCATAAATAATATAAGCATACCATAAAAGTCATAAAAGCATGTATAGCATATCAAGCATATCATCAAAGCTATAAAATCATGCAAAACATATCAAGCATAGAAAATTAATCAAAGCTCATAAACACCCACAAATTAATTACATGACCATGGATATGAATCCTCATGGATTCCACATCCATCAAATAAAATACCATCTCTCACCACCATGCTTGGTTGGTGAGATGGATCTCCTCTTACCTCTTGAAGATCCTCCAAAGGTTCTTGATTTGCTTCTTTTTCCAAGTCCTTCACCACCAAGGGCTTCTCAAATACAAAATAAAACACACAAATAATTAATATACAAGACTTGAATAAGAAAACCATGGATTAGAATCATGGTTAGAACCTTGAAAATCAAAAGAAAAGTGAAGAGTACCAAATTTCACCATTAAAGCTTCAATCTTTAGCTTGAAGAACAAGGTTGAAGATGAATGATTTAGAGAAAATCTCCAACATGAAAGTTGCTTAGAATATCATGGAGATTCAAGATCTAAGGTTGGATGAAATTAAAAGAGCTTGGATGGTGATTTTAGGTAGTATGACCGAATGGTGTATTTTGAAGAACAAAGATGAAATTTTTGATTTTTGATAGAAACTTGAAGCTTGAATTTGAAGATCAAGATGAATGATTTTGGAAAAACTCATAACTAGAGATGTTCTTAGAATGGTGTTTAGGTTTAGAAAATCAAGTTGGATGAAATTTTTGAGTGATGGAAGGTGTTCTTGATGGTCATGGCCAAAACTTGCTTGGAGGAGAGGTGGAGAGAAAAGTTTGATGAGTTTTGCTTTTGGAGGAGACAAAGATGATCAAGAATGATCAATAATGACCGAGATAGCTAATAATGGTCTTCAAAGCTCTCAAAATCAGACCAGAACCGTGCCCCCCCTTCTTGCATTCTTCTTGAGTGCAAAAAAAATCAAAAGTAAGCCATTATGATGTCTAACTTGACCAAGACATGCAAAAAATGACATAAAGTTTCGTCTGTCTCTTTGTCTTCTAAACACTCCAAAACCATCACCTTCTCTTCATAATGCATTCAATAAAGTTGTCTTCATTATTTGCCACCATTTGAAGCATTTCTAGCCATTGATTAATTCAATGGTTAGGATTTAGGTAGATTTTTAATTTTAGAAGACTAAATCTGCGCCATCGGATTTTTCTCCTTTAAATTCTAACCATTAGATGTGTCTCCAAAATTAATGGTTAAGATTACTCCTTCAAACTTTAAATCCAAGGATCCTAATTAGTCTTTGTTACTTTAGAAGACCAAATTTCCACCATTGATTAATTCTTCATCCAATGGTCATAAATGGTCTTTGTTACTTTTTAAGATTAAATCTCCACCCTTGATTTAATCTAAATCCAATGGTTATAAATTCTTTGTCACTTTTCAAGACCAATTCTACACCTTTGATTACATCTATGGTTGATATCAAAGCCTTCCTAACTAAGCTTATTCTCACACCATTGATTAAATCAATGGTTATTATCCAAGCTTTTTATTAAGTTTGTTTCTTAACCTTTGATTAAATCAATGGTTAATATTTAAACTAAGTATTCTCATCCAAGGGATAAATTAAGTCAAGCTCTCTTTGTTGACTACGCAAAGATAATATTTATTCTTGTATCCTACAAATAATATTTTTACTGTATTTTTATCATCCGATAATTAAATACAGTATAAAATACAGTACAAGAAATTTTCTAAAACTGTTTCCGGATTCAGGTTTAGTAAGATCCCCTGTCTCCGTCTAAACAGTACAAATTTTTCTATGCGTAGGAAAATTTTTCACTTTGTGGGACCCACTTGGGTCCACATATGGCCACCTGGGCCCACATACCCCTTATGGGGCCCACAAACAGGAAAAAATTTCAAAATCATCCATAAAATCACAAAAATTATAAAATGCACAAATATCAAATCGATTACGTAAAATAATTACCTAACGGTAAAAATTAAATTACGTAACGTTTTCCCTACCAAAATTTTTATTTTCCCGACACCTGAGTAAATCACTCAAAACGATCAAATAAGTGACGGAATAAACAAAATAATTTTACAAGGTACGAAATTACTAAACAAGAAAATTGCATTAACTCAAAATTACTTGCTTAAGAGATTGGAAATTTTGGGGTGTTACATTACTCCCCTAAAAAGAAATTTCGTCTCGAAATTTGATGAACGTGATTTCACATCTAAGGATGTGAACATTACTCTTTAGCTTTTCTCCAAATTCTCATGTTGCATCTTCCTTAATGTCTTTACATACTATTCTAGCCAACAAAACTTTTTTTTTTTTTTTTTTTTTTTTGACGTTCAACTTCTCCTGTTGAAATGGATATCTCAAATTCTTAGTTATCAAGATGTTAAATGTTACTCCGAAAGAAAGTAGTTTCCATATTTCTGATACCAATACAAGATGGTTATCAATCTTCATTCATGCGCTAGAATAGTTTTTCTTAGATAATTTCCAACTAATGTAATGTCTTACTTAAAATTTTCTTATTCTCGTATCACTATATATATTCTAGATTTTGCTTGTAACAGGAAATGTCTCTCTAGCTGAATTCTCCTTTCAACCAACTAATTCTTAATCCAACAGTCTGCATACCAACTAATATAACTAACTAATGTAACGCATTAATATAACGCATCACTGTACTATGGATTTCCGTTACTGTTTTTCATTTTTTTTTCCTTGAAGAAATAGTTTCAACTTTCGAAGAATCCACCACGCTTCCGCTGCACCATTCTGATACTGTGACACGGTTATAGATAGGAATATCTTTTCTTGCAATATATTCCTTCTTTCTTTTCCTGTCTTACAATTGCAATACATGAAAGGAAATTATGGAGGTTCAGAAAGAAAAGGTAGCGAAATTATCTGATATGTTACTAGACATATCCAACAAGAATTTGATTTTGCCTGATATGAGTTTTTTTTTTCTGGAATACTAGCATTTTACTGAGATAATCTCATAGGATATGGTTGGAAAATAACCAATCCATTTTCAAAGATCACATCTATTTATGAAAGAGGTAAACAGATCAAACTCACACAAATATTTGACCCGCAACAACAATTTGAATAATTTGAATAGCTCGATCGGCTAAGAATAGGTACAGAAGTAATCAAATCAGAGGTTTACGAATAACTCTAACATATAATTGATCTACTCAATCATATGCCATAAAGATTAGGTTATTCATAGAAATATTCAGTATGGTCTATAGAATTAGAACAAAATCTCCCTTGTTTAAATCCTTCGTTCAGAACATTCCCGTTCCATTCAACGTCTCAATTCTCTCTACTATCCGAGATTTTACTAACAGAAAATTCTATTTTTAATGGAATACAATTTATGGAAATGTGTCCAAACTTTCCACACTTAAAACAAAGTGTTTCCTTGAACATCCAATCTTTCATTAAGTGCCCCTTTCCACTTCACTTCTTGGTTCTGGTTTCTCAATGGTTGTAATTTCATTTCCCATTGAAATCAATTACTTTCCCAATATCCCTAAGAAAATACCAGGTTCCAAAATTACAAAATCTTATATTCCAAGACTGATTCTCTTTCATCAGATCCTGAACTTCAACTTCTAGTTTCCACTGAACAACGGTCCTTTGTTCATGCAGTCGTCTTTCCACATTGCTCCCGTTGCTCCTGTAGCTGCAACTGCATTACTAGTAACTTGTTCCACTTCCACATAAGTATAACTATCCCAAGTTATTCCTCTGTTCCTGTTGTACTTGTCACTTCAGTTGTCCTTCGCTTTGTTTCTATAGCTGTAACCACATTATTATATCACATTCTGCTTCCACACACGTACATCCACTATGAGATTGTTGTTGTTGTTGGCTTCCTGGAGATTGCAAGTACATTTTCTATTGGAATCGCTTGACCTTACGATTTTCCTTTTTTTTTTTTCGTAACCAAAAAGGTTCAACGTTACAGGGTCTCTTATTCTGAGATTGATTCAACTCTAACAAAATCTTAGCTTCAGTTATCAATTCTTGTTGTTGAACAATCTTCTGAGTTTGCTGTATAATTGCTTCAGCCACTATTTGTTTTACTTCCAAAGTTGCAGTCATATCACCACCATTGCTTTTCGCTTCCAGACGCGTACATCTATCACGAGTCATTGTCCTTCCTTCAACGATGAGCAATTAAAATAAAATGGATCGATATCCATTTTATACAACCTATTTTGTTTCCTTTCTTCGAAACGATTAAATCAAACTAAAATGGATCGATATCCATTTTATACAATTTTATTTTGTTTTCCTTTCGAAAACAAAAGGAAAACAAACACACAGAGAACACAACACAAGCAAAACAGACCTAACCACAAACCCCAAAAGACTCAAACCGTGCTCGACACTTAAACCTTAAGCTCGATACCAACTAATGTAACACCCTCTCTAGGGCATCACATTTTCCGACTCCCGACTCATAATCTGAAAAGAAGTTCACACAAGTTTGAATTATAAAAATATGGTTTTAAAAAAAATTTCTTTCTTTACTGACACGTAAATTTACTGAAAATATTAGGTAATCATATTTCAATTACTCATTATTCAATATTGACACACAATTTAAAGAGAAATATAAATTGACAGACTCATTTGTTCTTTTTTTTTTTTTTTCCACAAGAGCAAACCCATTACTTGCCCTACTTAATAGCACGTGTAACACTAACGATGAAAACTTAACATACTCATTCCTTATCTTGTATCTAGCTTGTTGCATCAGAACTCTACTCCTTGTCAACACTGCTCCCCAACGAGTCATGAATGTCCACTCCTTATTGTTGTCCCCAATCTCAGAGTGTCCATCGGAATGTCCTTCTTGAAGCATTAGACATTTGTTCTATGTCTGTTCCTTGTCCTCAAACATCTTTTCCATTTCAACACTGTCTGCAAGGTCATTCTCTGATGTTGTCTCCAAACGTAGAGGTATTTGTCACCCGCTATGTCTAAGACAATTCGTTCCTTCTACTGTATAATTTTAATAATACAGACACAACAAAAACAACATAACAAAGAGGTGAGATCACCTACACCAGTACTCAACATGGCAGCACAGAGATAACACAAACAACAATATCATACGGGTTATCATAATTACAATCATGCCATCATCATTATGGTTATCACACAGATACAATAATTAAAATCATGCTATCAACATTAATCAACTATCATCATCCAATCATATATCAATTCAATTATCATAAACAACAATTATGATAATGCCTTCAGCATTATCATCATCATCATCCAAGTATTCAAAACAATTGTCATAGCCAATATTCCTCAATTAATATATATCACACAGATATAAATGTTCAGTTTATGCATGTACACAAGACTCGATTTCCTACTCCATGGAGCTAAACATAGGTCATAGAAATGATCGAAAAGAATCTGTCGGTACCACATGCCTCAGACCACGTGCTATAATCCTCATTTTGATTTTTGCACATCTAGCATATACACGACAGTCTTTATCAGATCTTGATTAAGAATAGTGTCTCGGTCAGGATCATCGGTGTGTCGCGTCGGTCTAACCTACGGTTACAGTAGAGCGACTCACTGTCCATTGTAGGCAACCCGCACCCCGATGCCCCCAAGGTCAACTAGTGACCTACACTACGCATATCGCACCCACTCAAGAGGTGTGTTTCTCCTAGGCAATCAGCCATATCCAAATTCCTCATCGGACCATTCCAATGCATGTATAATGCACCAATTACCAATCACAGGTATAATACCAATCACAAGCTTCAACAGTAATTATACTGTATTTTCAACAGTGAAATCATGTTATCATATTTTCATAGTTATAAAATACTTTCGCCGTGTCTTTACAAAATTGCGCAACATTTCCGTTACGTTTTCACAATTTCAAAAAAAATGTATTTGTTACGTTTTCAAATATCGTAACACTTCTGTTACGTTTTCAAAATTCTAAAACGTTTTTGTTATATTTTCACAATACCGTAACACTTCTGTTACGTTTTCAAAATGCTGCAACTCTTCTGTTGCACTTTTAAATCACGTACTAATTTTTCAACATTTTTCTTAAACACGTAAAAATATACGTTTATCAAATCCCATAATATTTTTCCACTGTTTCAAAATTACGTAACTTAAAAATATTTCTTTTACGTCACGTGTCACGTAAATCATTTTCTTTCATTTTCAAAATATTTAAAACACTTTTCAAATCACATAATGATTTTTTGTTATTTTCACAATCACGTAAAAATATTCTATTGTTGTTCAATCACGTAGTGATTTTCAATGGTATTTCAAATCACGTAAAATATTTAAACATACACCAACTCACGTAGAAATATTAAAACATTTTTTTAAGTCACGTAGGAATACTTAAACATTTTTTAAATCGTGTAGCTTAAAAATCACATTTTTAAGATACGTAAAACGTTTTTCACCATAATTTCATTATTTTTCCAATACGCAAAACATTCTTTAATATTCCAAACGTCATTTTGAAAACTACGTAAAATATACCTCAATATTCCAAATATTATTTTGGACTTTCAAAAACTCAATATCGTTTCCAATGTCATTTTTCACATTTTCTCTTTTAAGAAAACCTTTCCAAAATATATTTCACAAAATCACTTTCCAAAATCCCAAAGAATGATTCATATGTTATAAGACGTTAAATTATTATATTTTTTTCATTTTTTTCCAAATCAATTCTAAACACAACCTTCTTCAAAATAAATTGAAGTTCGAAAACATTTTTGTTTACAAAAACTTGATTTTCTCAAGTGATAAACGCTCTGATTCCCTTTCCAAATTTGTTGTATCAAATTACTTTGAAATTCTCTTTTGTTTCATTTTGGAAACTTGTTCATAAAATCAAGACATTACAAACCTTCAAAAACGTGGGCATGACTATTGAAATCATGAAAACATTCTTTCTTTCTAAGTTGATAGGATTTTACACAAACAAAACCATTAAAATTTTGTTTTCAAAACCGTAAGTCTTATGGTCATAAAAACCAAACCCATTTGTTCAAATTCGTTTTTACTTTATTTACAAATCCTTTTTCACTTTCTTTGCAAATCCTTCAAAATCAACATTGTTATTTTCATTTAGAACTCATGTTTAGAAAAATACTTAGGAACTTTGTACACAAAATAAATCAATAAAAATCCTTCTAAAATTGTGTTCATGTTCTCTTGAAAAACAAACCCTTTGTTTATTTTTCATATTCTTCAAATCAATCCAATTTTATTCTTTCATGAAAATATTAATTTGTAAACACCTATTTTGAGGTGTCTTGTTTGAAATCCACCATGTTCTAAGTACTCAAAAATCAATTCTTTTGTTCTTGAAATTTTTCAACATAAACCCTAATCAAGGGCATCAAAACCGTAGCTCTTCCTTGGCTATTGGAGCCAAAAACCAATTTCCTTTCCACCATCAAGTCATGGCATATACATATATATTTCATCATAAATAATATAAGCATACCATAAAAGTCATAAAAGCATGTATAACATATCAAGCATATCATCAAAGCTATAAAATCATGCAAAACATATCAAGCATAGAAAATTAATCAAAGCTCATAAACACCCACAAATTAATTACATGACCATAGATATGAATCCTCACATGGATTCCACATCCATCAAATAAAATACCATCTCTCACCACCATGCTTGGTTGGTGAGATGGATCTCCTCTTACCTCTTGAAGATCCTCCAAAGGTTCTTGATTTGCTTCTTTTTCCAAGTCCTTCACCACCAAGGCTTCTCAAATACAAAATAAAACACACAAATAATTAATATACAAGACTTGAATAAGAAAACCATGGATTAGAATCATGGTTAGAACCTTGAAAATCAAAAGAAAAGTGAAGAGTACCAAATTTCACCATTAAAGCTTCAATCTTTAGCTTGAAGAACAAGGTTGAAGATGAATGATTTAGAGAAAATCTCCAACATGAAAGTTGCTTAGAATATCATGGAGATTCAAGATCTAAGGTTGGATGAAATTAAAAGAGCTTGGATGGTGATTTTAGGTAGTATGACCGAATGGTGTATTTTGAAGAACAAAGATGAAATTTTTGATTTTTGATAGAAACTTGAAGCTTGAATTTGAAGATCAAGATGAATGATTTTGGAAAAACTCATAACTAGAGATGTTCTTAGAATGGTGTTTAGGTTTAGAAAATCAAGTTGGATGAAATTTTTGAGTGATGGAAGGTGTTCTTGATGGTCATGGCCAAAACTTGCTTGGAGGAGAGGTGGAGAGAAAAGTTTGATGAGTTTTTGCTTTTGGAGGAGACAAAGATGATCAAGAATGATCAATAATGACCGAGATAGCTAATAATGGTCTTCAAAGCTCTCAAAATCAGACCAGAACCGTGCCCCCCTTCTTGCATTCTTCTTGAGTGCAAAAATCAAAAGTAAGCCATTATGATGTCTAACTTGACCAAGACATGCAAAATGACATAAAGCTTGTCTCTTTGTCTTCTAAACACTCCAAAACCATCACCTTCTCTTCATAATGCATTCAATAAAGTTGTCTTCATTATTTGCCACCATTTGAAGCATTTCTAGCCATTGATTAATTCAATGGTTAGGATTTAGGTAGATTTTTAATTTTAGAAGACTAAATCTAAAGCCATTGGATTTTTCTCCTTTAAATTCTAACCATTAGATGTGTCTCCAAAATTAATGGTTAAGATTACTCCTTCAAACTTTAAATCCAAGGATCCTAATTAGTCTTTCTTACTTTAGAAGACCAAATTTCCACCATTGATTAATTCTTCATCCAATGGTCATAAATGGTCTTTGTTACTTTTTTAGATTAAATCTCCACCCTTGATTTAATCTAAATCCAATGGTTATAAATGGTCTTTGTCACTTTTCAAGACCAATTCTACACCTTTGATTACATCTATGGTTGATATCAAAGCCTTCCTAACTAAGCTTATTCTCACACCATTGATTAAATCAATTTATTATCCAAGAGAACTTCTTTATTAAGTTTGTTTCTTAACCTTTGATTAAATCAATGGTTAATATTTAAACTAAGTATTCTCATCCAAGGGTATAAATTAAGTCAAGCTCTCTTTGTTGACTACGCAAAGATAATATTTATTCTTGTATCCTACAAATAATATTTTTACTTGTATTTTTATCATCCGATAATTAAATACAAGATAAAATACAAGATCAAAAATTTTCTAAAATCTGTTTCCTGGATTCAGGTTTAGTAAGATCCCCTGTCTCCGTCTAAACAGTACAAATTTTTCTATGCGTAGGAAAATTTTTCACTTTGTGGGACCCACTTGGGTCCACATATGGCCACCTGGGCCCACATACCCCTTGCGGGGCCCACAAACAGGAAAAAAATTTCAAAATCATCCATAAAATCACAAAAATTATAAAATGCACAAATATCAAATCGACACGTAAAATAATTACCTAACGGTAAAAATTAAATTACGTAACGTTTTCCCCTACCAAAATTTTTATTTTCCGACACGAGTAAATCACTCAAAACGATCAAATAAGCTGACGGAATAAACAAAATAATTTTACAGTGCACAGAAATTACTAAACAGTAAAATTCTGTTAACTGTCAAAATTACTGTTTAAGAGATTGGAAATTTTGGGGTGTTACATTACTCCCCCTCTAAAAAGAAATTTCGTCCTCGAAATTTGATGAACGTGATTTCACATCTAAGGATGTGAACATTACTCTTTTAGCTTTTCTCCAGTCCTCATGTTGCATCTTCCTTAATGTCTTTACATACTATTCTAGCCAACAAAACTTTTTTTTTTTTTTTTTGCTTGACGTTCAACTTCTCCTGTTGAAATGGATATCTCAAATTCTTAGTTACTGAAGATGTTAAATGTTACTCCAGAAAGAAAGTAGTTTCCATATTTCTGATACCAATACAGCGGTTATCAATCTTCATTCATGCCTAGAATAGTTTTTCTTAGATAATTTCCAACTAATGTAATGTCTTACTTAAAATTTTCTTATTCTCGTATCACTATATATATTCTAGATTTTGCTTGTAACAGGAAATGTCTCTCTAGCTGAATTCTCCTTTCAACCAACTAATTCTCTAATCCAACAATCTGCATACCAACTAATATAACTAACTAATGTAACGCATTAATATAACGCATCACTGTACTATGGATTTCCGTTACTGTTTTTCATTTTTTTTTCCTTGAAGAAATAGTTTCAACTTTCGAAGAATCCACCACGCTTCGCCGCACCATTCGATCTTCAAGACACGGTTATAGATAGGAATATCTTTTCTTGCAATATATTCCTTCTTTCTTTTCTTTGTCTTACAATTGCAATACATGAAAGGAAATTACGGAGGCTCAGAAAGAAAAGGTAGCGAAATTATCTGATATGTTACTAGACATATCCAACAAGAATTTGATTTTGCCTGATATGAGTTTTTTTTTTTCTGGAATACTAGCATTTTACTGAGATAATCTCATAGGATATGGTTGGAAAATAACCAATCCATTTTCAAAGATCACATCTATTTATGAAAGAGGTAAACAGATCAAACTCACACAAATATTTGACCCGCAACAACAATTTGAATAATTTGAATAGCTCGATCGGCTAAGAATAGGTACGAAGTAATCAAATCGTAGAGTTTACGAATAACTCTAACATATAATTGATCTACTCAATCATATGCCATAAAGATTAGGTTATTCATAGAAATATTCAAGATGGTCTATAGAATTAGAACAAAATCTCCCTTGTTTAAATCCTTCGTTCGAACATTCCCGCTCCATTCAACGTCTCAATTCTCTCTACTATCCGAGATTTTACTAACATAAAATTCTATTTTTAATGGAATACAATTTATGGAAATGTGTCCAAACTTTCCACACTTAAAACAAAGTGTTTCCTTGAACATCCAATCTTTCATTAAGTGCCCCTTTCCACTTCACTTCTTGGTTCTCGGTTTCTCAATGGTTGTAATTTCATTTCCCATTGAAATCAATTACTTTCCCAATATCCCTAAGAAAATACCAGGTTCCAAAATTACAAAATCTTATATTCCAAGACCGATTCTCTTTCATCGATCCTCAACGTTCAGATTCGAACTTCAACTTCTAGTTTCCACTGAACAACGGTCCTTTGTTCATGCAGTCGTCTTTCCACATTGCTCCCGTTGCTCCTGTAGCTGCAACTGCATTACTAGTAACTTGTTCCACTTCCACATAAGTATAACTATCCCAAGTTATTCCTCTGTTCCTGTTGTACTTGTCACTTCAGTTGTCCTTCGCTTTGTTTCTATAGCTGTAACCACATTATTATATCACATTCTGCTTCCACACACGTACATCCACTATGAGATTGTTGTTGTTGTTGGCTTCCTGGAGATTGCAAGTACATTTTCTATTGGAATCGCTTGACCTTACGATTTTCCTTTTTTTTTTTTCGTAACCAAAAAGGTTCAACGTTACAGGGTCTCTTATTCTGAGATTGATTCAACTCTAACAAAATCTTAGCTTCAGTTATCAATTCTTGTTGTTGAACAATCTTCTGAGTTTGCTGTATAATTGCTTCAGCCACTATTTGTTTTACTTCCAAAGTTGCAGTCATATCACCACCATTGCTTTTCGCTTCCAGACGCGTACATCTATCACGAGTCATTGTCCTTCCTTCAACGATGAACGAATTAAAATAAAATGGATCTGATATCCATTTTATACAACCTATTTTGTTTCCTTTCTTCAGAAACGAATAAATCAAACTAAAATGGATCTGATATCCATTTTATACAATTTTATTTTGTTTTCCTTTCAGAAAACAAAAGGAAAACAAACACACAGAGAACACAACACAAGCAAAACAGACCTAACCACAAACCCCAAAAGACTCAAACCGTGCTCTGACACTTAAACCTTAAGCTCTGATACCAACTAATGTAACACCCTCTCTAGGGCATCACATTTTCCGACTCCCGACTCATAATCTGAAAAGAAGTTCACACAAGTTTGAATTATAAAAATATGGTTTTAAAAAAAATTTCTTTCTTTACTGACACGTAAATTTACTGAAAATATTAGGTAATCATATTTCAATTACTCATTATTCAATATTGACACACAATTTAAAGAGAAATATAAATTGACAGACTCATTTGTTCTTTTTTTTTTCCACAGTAGCAAACCCATTACGGTTCCTACTTAATAGCACGGTGTAACACTAACGATGAAAACTTAACATACTCATTCCTTATCTTGTATCTAGCTTGTTGCATAAGAACTCTACTCCTTGTCAACACTGCTCCCCAACGAGTCATGAATGTCCACTCCTTATTGTTGTCCCCAATCTCAGAGTGTCCATCGGAATGTCCTTCTTGAAGCATTAGACATTTGTTCTATGTCTGTTCCTTGTCCTCAAACATCTTTTCCATTTCAACACTGTCTGCAAGGTCATTCTCTGATGTTGTCTCCAAACGTAGAGGTATTTGTCACCCGCTATGTCTAAGACAATTCGTTCCTTCTACTGTATAATTTTAATAATACAGACACAACAAAAACAACATAACAAAGAGGTGAGATCACCTACACCAGTACCAACATGGCAGCACAGAGATAACACAAACAACAATATCATACAGTTATCATAATTACAATCATGCCATCATCATTATGGTTATCACACAGATACAATAATTAAAATCATGCTATCAACATTAATCAACTATCATCATCCAATCATATATCAATTCAATTATCATAAACAACAATTATGATAATGCCTTCAGCATTATCATCATCATCATCCAAGTATTCAAAACAATTGTCATAGCCAATATTCCTCAATTAATATATATCACACAGATATAAATGTTCAGTTTATGCATGTACACAAGACTCGATTTCCTACTCCATGGAGCTAAACATAGGTCATAGAAATGATCGAAAAGAATCATCGGTACCACATGCCTCGACCACCACGTGCTATAATCCTCATTTTGATTTTTGCACATCTAGCATATACACGACAGCCTTTATCGATCTTGATTAAGAATAGTGTCTCGGTCGAGATCATCGGTGTGTCGCGTCGGTCTAACCTACGGTTACTGATGAAGCGACTCTCACCGTCCATTGTAGGCAACCCGCACCCGATGCCCCCAAGGTCAACTAGTGACCTACACTACGCATATCGCACCCACTCAAGAGGTGTGTTTCTCCTAGGCAATCAGCCATATCCAAATCTCATCGGACCATTCCAATGCATGTATAATGCACCAATTACCAATCACAGGTATAATACCAATCACAAGCTTCAACAGTAATTATACTGTATTTTCAACAGTGAAATCATGTTATCATATTTTCATAGTTATAAAATACTTTCGCCGTGTCTTTACAAAATTGCGCAACATTTCCGTTACGTTTTCACAATTTCAAAAAAAATGTATTTGTTACGTTTTCAAATATCGTAACACTTCTGTTACGTTTTCAAAATTCTAAAACGTTTTTGTTATATTTTCACAATACCGTAACACTTCTGTTACGTTTTCAAAATGCTGCAACTCTTCTGTTGCACTTTTAAATCACGTACTAATTTTTCAACATTTTTCTTAAACACGTAAAAATATACGTTTATCAAATCCCATAATATTTTTCCACTGTTTCAAAATTACGTAACTTAAAAATATTTCTTTTACGTCACGTGTCACGTAAATCATTTTCTTTCATTTTCAAAATATTTAAAACACTTTTCAAATCACATAATGATTTTTTGTTATTTTCACAATCACGTAAAAATATTCTATTGTTGTTCAATCACGTAGTGATTTTCAACGGTATTTCAAATCACGTAAAATATTTAAACATACACCAACTCACGTAGAAATATTAAAACATTTTTTTAAGTCACGTAGGAATACTTAAACATTTTTTAAATCGTGTAGCTTAAAATCACGTTTTTAAGATACGTAAAACGTTTTTCACCATAATTTCATTATTTTTCCAATACGCAAAACATTCTTTAATATTCCAAACGTCATTTTGAAAACTACGTAAAATATACCTCAATATTCCAAATATTATTTTGGACTTTCAAAAACTCAATATCGTTTCCAATGTCATTTTTCACATTTTCTCTTTTAAGAAAACCTTTCCAAAATATATTTCACAAAATCACTTTCCAAAATCCCAAAGAATGATTCATATGTTATAAGACGTTAAATTATTATATTTTTTTCATTTTTTTCCAAATCAATTCTAAACACAACCTTCTTCAAAATAAATTGAAGTTCAAAACATTTTTGTTTACAAAAACTTGATTTTCTCAAGTGATAAACGCTACGATTCCCTTTCCAAATTTGTTGTATCAAATTACTTTGAAATTCTCTTTTGTTTCATTTTGGAAACTTGTTCATAAAATCAAGACATTACAAACCTTCAAAAACGGGCATGACTATTGAAATCATGAAAACATTCTTTCTTTCTAAGTTGATAGGATTTTACACAAACAAAACCATTAAAATTTTGTTTTCAAAACCGTAAGTCTTATGGTCATAAAAACCAAACCCATTTGTTCAAATTCGTTTTTACTTTATTTACAAATCCTTTTTCACTTTCTTTGCAAATCCTTCAAAATCAACATTGTTATTTTCATTTAGAACTCATGTTTAGAAAAATACTTAGGAACTTTGTACACAAAATAAATCAATAAAAATCCTTCTAAAATTGTGTTCATGTTCTCTTGAAAAACAAACCCTTTGTTTATTTTTCATATTCTTCAAATCAATCCAATTTTATTCTTTCATGAAAATATTAATTTGTAAACACCTATTTTGAGGTGTCTTGTTTGAAATCCACCATGTTTCTAAGTACTCAAAAATCAATTCTTTTGTTCTTGAAATTTTTCAACATAAACCCTAATCAAGGGCATCAAAACCGTAGCTCTTCCTTGGCTATTGGAGCCAAAAACCAATTTCCTTTCCACCATCAAGTCATGGCATATACATATATATTTCATCATAAATAATATAAGCATACCATAAAAGTCATAAAAGCATGTATAACATATCAAGCATATCATCAAAGCTATAAAATCATGCAAAACATATCAAGCATAGAAAATTAATCAAAGCTCATAAACACCCACAAATTAATTACATGACCATAGATATGAATCCTCACATGGATTCCACATCCATCAAATAAAATACCATCTCTCACCACCATGCTTGGTTGGTGAGATGGATCTCCCTCTTACCTCTTGAAGATCCTCCAAAGGTTCTTGATTTGCTTCTTTTTCCAAGTCCTTCACCACCAAGGGCTTCTCAAATACAAAATAAAACACACAAATAATTAATATACAAGACTTGAATAAGAAAACCATGGATTAGAATCATGGTTAGAACCTTGAAAATCAAAAGAAAAGTGAAGAGTACCAAATTTCACCATTAAAGCTTCAATCTTTAGCTTGAAGAACAAGGTTGAAGATGAATGATTTAGAGAAAATCTCCAACATGAAAGTTGCTTAGAATATCATGGAGATTCAAGATCTAAGGTTGGATGAAATTAAAAGAGCTTGGATGGTGATTTTAGGTAGTATGACCGAATGGTGTATTTTGAAGAACAAAGATGAAATTTTTGATTTTTGATAGAAACTTGAAGCTTGAATTTGAAGATCAAGATGAATGATTTTGGAAAAACTCATAACTAGAGATGTTCTTAGAATGGTGTTTAGGTTTAGAAAATCAAGTTGGATGAAATTTTTGAGTGATGGAAGGTGTTCTTGATGGTCATGGCCAAAACTTGCTTGGAGGAGAGGTGGAGAGAAAAGTTTGATGAGTTTTTGCTTTTGGAGGAGACAAAGATGATCAAGAATGATCAATAATGACCGAGATAGCTAATAATGGTCTTCAAAGCTCTCAAAATCAGACCAGAACCGTGCCCCCCCCTTCTTGCATTCTTCTTGAGTGCAAAAAATCAAAAGTAAGCCATTATGATGTCTAACTTGACCAAGACATGCAAAAATGACATAAAGCTTGTCTCTTTGTCTTCTAAACACTCCAAAACCATCACCTTCTCTTCATAATGCATTCAATAAAGTTGTCTTCATTATTTGCCACCATTTGAAGCATTTCTAGCCATTGATTAATTCAATGGTTAGGATTTAGGTAGATTTTTAATTTTAGAAACTAAATCTAGGCCATTTGGATTTTTCTCCTTTAAATTCTAACCATTAGATGTGTCTCCAAAATTAATGGTTAAGATTACTCCTTCAAACTTTAAATCCAAGGATCCTAATTAGTCTTTGCTACTTTAGAAGACCAAATTTCCACCATTGATTAATTCTTCATCCAATGGTCATAAATGGTCTTTGTTACTTTTTAAGATTAAATCTCCACCCTTGATTTAATCTAAATCCAATGGTTATAAATGGTCTTTGTCACTTTTCAAGACCAATTCTACACCTTTGATTACATCTATGGTTGATATCAAAGCCTTCCTAACTAAGCTTATTCTCACACCATTGATTAAATCAATGGTTATTATCCAAGGCTTCTTTATTAAGTTTGTTTCTTAACCTTTGATTAAATCAATGGTTAATATTTAAACTAAGTATTCTCATCCAAGGGTATAAATTAAGTCAAGCTCTCTTTGTTGACTACTAAGATAATATTTATTCTTGTATCCTACAAATAATATTTTTACTTGTATTTTTATCATCCGATAATTAAATACAATATAAAATACAAGATAAGAAATTTTCTAAAACTTTTCCTGGATTCAGGTTTAGTAAGATCCCCGTCTCCGTCTAAACAAGACATGAAAATTTTTCTATGCGTAGGAAAATTTTTCACTTTGTGGGACCCACTTGGGTCCACATATGCCACACAGGCCCACATACCCTTAAGCGGGCCCACAAACAGGAAAAAAATTTCAAAATCATCCATAAAATCACAAAAATTATAAAATGCACAAATATCAAATCGACACGTAAAATAATTACCTAACGGTAAAAATTAAATTACGTAACGTTTTCCCTACCAAAAATTTTTATTTTCCGACACGAGTAAATCACTCAAAACGATCAAATAAGCTGACGGAATAAACAAAATAATTTTACAGTGCACAAAAATTACTAAACAGTAAAATTCTGTTAACTGTCAAAATTACTGTTTAAGAGATTGGAAATTTTGGTGTGTTACACACTTCTTCGGGTTAAGTCTCATGTTATACTTTCGGTGTTGTGCAAACACTTCTTCAAGGTCTGTCATATGAGATCCACCTTGTAGGGTCTTCATTATCATATCATCAATGTAAACCTCTAGCATCTTCCCTACTTGGTCATTAAAGATCCTGTTCATCATTTTCTAGTAAGTGGCTCATGTATTTTTCAAACCAAATGACATAACCCTATAGTAATAGCTCATCCTATTAGTGACGAAGCAGTTTTTTCTTCTTCCCCAGGGTACATTAGAATCTAGTTGTACCTAGAGTATGCGTCCATGAATGATAGCGAACGAAAACCTGATGAGTTGTCCACCAGTTTGTCCACATTAGAAAGTGGGTATGGATCTTTATGGTAAACTTTGTTTAAGTTTGTATAGTTGATGTACATTCTCCACTTCCCATTTGACTTCTTCACCAGGACCAAGTTGGACAACCATGTGGTATATGGTACTTCCCTGATGAAGCCGACATTGAGCAACTCCTTTACCTGTTCTTCGATGACTTATTGCCTTTTAGGGGTAACTTTCCTTTTCTTCTAGGAGACTGGCCTTATATCTTCCCTAATAGATAGGTGATGTCAAATGAAGGCGGGGTCAAGCCCAGACATTTCTACGGATGTCTAAGTGAAGAGGTTATAGTATTTCTGCAAGAGCTCAATAAGCTGGTACCTCTCCCCTTCTGCTAGGTTCGCTCCGATCTTGGTGACCTAATTTGGCTTGGCACCAAGTTGGAGAAGCTGGAGTTCGCCCTCCGGCTGGGGTCTTGTACCCCAGATTTTTTCTCAAACATCTAGCTTGGTCATAAAGATGTTGACTTGATCCAAAACCGGACTAGATGTGCTAGATTTTGCTTTTTTGGGCACCCTGCAAATTTTGAGGCTCTCGTTATAGCATTTCCTGACCGCAATTTAGTTGCCTTTTACTGTGATGACCTCGTCATTCTTACTGGAAAACTTCATGACCACGTGGGTAGTGGATACCATGGCGCCAAGAGCATTTAAGGCAAGGCGGCCTAAGATGATGTTATAGGCTGAAGGGCAATTCACGGCCAAAAACTTTACCTTGACCATCTTGAAGAGTTTAGGTGTCCCTAAGGTCAAGTGGGTCTCATAGAATCCTACCGGGGTGATCTTTTCACCAATGAACCCAGTAAGCTCCCCATCATAAGGAGTTAGCTCCGTACGTGGGAGTTCTAGTATTTGGTAATGGTCCATGAACATGATATTTGTCGAACTTCCTTAGTCCACAAAAATACGTTGGACATCGACATTGGAAATTATTCCCGAGATAACTAATGGGTCATTATGATCTAGGATAATTTCGCTGTAGTCTTCATCTGAAAAAAGTGACGAGGGGCGTCTTCTGTTCTCCGGTCTGTAACTTTGGCTCGGAGTGGGAGACACTCAGCACTACCATCCTGAGGGCTTTCTTCCGAGCACCGTTGGACGATCCGCCACCAGTGAATCCACCTGCAATGGTGTTGATGGTTTTGTTGGGTTGGGCATTGTGGTTGCCATTGTCATTAAACGGAGCATCCTAGCTCCTACCCTGCCAGTTGTTTGTGTCACGATGAGGTGGACTCCAGGATCTTCTCCTAGGGCTCTGAGTTCTTTGTCTTTGGTGCGGAGATGGACTCTAATAAGGACTACATCTCCTTTCCTTCCTTCCCCTTTGGTGTCTATCATTTTGAACATTGCTGATGTATTAATGAACTTGCCATACTCTAATCTGAGACTTAATGACGTCTCAAAGTTGATAACATTCTTCTGTTTCATAGCCATAGTTTTTGTGCCATGAACAATGTTTAGAACGATCCTTTTGTTTATACTTCTTTATAGGGGATGGCCTTTTAATTACTTAGAACTCTGTCTGCAACACTTCCCTCAAGATTGTCTCTTGGGAGGTATTTAGAGGCGTGTAGTTGGAGTATTTACCCCAGGGTGGACTGTCCTTAAAGGGTTTTCGGGTCTATAAGGAGTTATGGTTAGCTTTCTGGTGAGAGAACTCACCATTCTCCAAACTCCTCTGGGCCTCAGTTTCCTCCTTGAGATTTATATACTTTTGGGACCGTTGTCGAAATTCTTCCATGGGCTTTGGTTTTTTCTTTGCCAAAGACACAAAAAACCCGAAACCAGCCTGGAGGCCACTTCTAACATAGTAGAGGGCGATTCTATCATCGAAGTTTTTCATGTTGATACAAGCTATGTTGAATCTTTTGACGTACTCGCGAAGGGGCTCATCGTGGCTTTTGGTGAATTTTGGATAAAGATTCAATAGACCTGGGTTGTTCCTTGCTAGTAGTGTACTGGAGCAAGAAACGTTGTTTGAGGTCTAACCAGTTAACAACGAACCCCCGTGGTAGGGTCACGAACCATCTGAGAGCTCTCTTCTTTAGGGAAAAAGGGGAAGGCATGATATAGCAAATATGAATATCCCCCATGAAAGCACATAGATTGGACATAGACGTTTACGTGTTCCTGGGGGTCTATGGTCCCATCAGAGAGTTCCACGTTGGTGGGAAGCTTAAATTTTCTTGGAACCCTATACTCCATGAGTTGGGTAGAGAATGGTTGCTCATGATTGCCAAGCTCCGGGTTATTATCAACAACATTGGACGCTTTGGCTTCTACATGCATTCTCCTTTCCACCTTCCGTCATTATAATGAGACCCGGATTGGCTGTCATGCATAGATTGCTCTAGATCTTCTAGTCTATGGTGTTATTTTTTTATTTGTCATCACAATAAGTCTAGGCGGTGTTGTATGGATGTTTCGGGTGGGATTGTGCCCTCTTAGTGGGACATGTGATCCTCTGTGTTATTGTTTGTAGGCCCCAGGCACTAGTGTACCAAGATTCTAGACCCTTGAACGATAAGATTGCCTTCCTGTACATGGTTTCCAAGTCTATCCCTCACGGAGACCCTACGCGATGGGTGTGGGCTTTCGTCGGAAAGCAAAGTTTCGTGCCCATCGCGTAGAACCTCATCGTCATGTGTCTGGTTCCCCATGGTAAGGGCTTCGTCAGTTGGTGGTGGGACAAGGTGAGGAGCAGGCTGTGCCTCTGGTCTTTGTTTTTAGGCTATAGAGGTTTTCCTAACCTCACATTTCCTCGAGTTTTGTCTTGTGTTCACCATGGTTGAGTAGGAATAGAAATTTATGGTTTCCTACAAACGACATTAATGTTCTGAAGTGGATTTAGAGGGATACATGAGATAGGCATGTCATGGTTGTTTCTTCCTTGCACAGCAACAACAGAGCATGTTGAACCAGGGGATTAGTACTAGAAAAGGAACTCCAACGCTCAAGTCAAACTGTGCACAAGTAGGGTTTATGCAATGAGTGATAAGTTACTTGTAGAGGTGAATAAGCCTAGTATTTATAGAGGTTAGAGAGATATGTTCCCACAATAGTCGCATGATGAGATATGTTCCCTTGTTAGTTGTTAAGGATCCCTATATTATTAGAACGTTGATATTGTAATCATGGGTAGCTAAGGATGGTTATGGATGCTATTATTCAGCAAGATCATGATTGACAATAACATATATTCTCAAGATTTATCCATAGCATAGATCTCGTTGTAAAGTTATCGCTACCCTATACTGTGCTCTGATATATGTAGAGCCAGGGTCTCATAAGCGAATCTAGCTGAAGGTATTAATTACAAACCCCAATATATATTGTGGGCTGGGTCGGTCTATAGGCCATGATCCTAGATCACGGTCCAGAATATTTAGGAATTAGTTCCAAGGCCTAATAATCATCCTATAATTGGCATTAAATGGGTCTTTAGAAACAAACTTAATGAAACTAACCTAATAACAAGAAATAAAGTTAGGTGGTTACAAAAGGATATAATCAAGAAGAAAGAATAGATTATGAAGAAACTTATGCACCCGTAGCTAGATTAGAGGCTATTAGAATGCTAATTACATTATTTTATCAAATGGATATTAAAAGTGCATTTTTAAATGATTTTATATAAGAAGAAGTGTATGTGGAACAATCCATTGTTTTTGAAAGTTATGAATTGTCCAACCATGTTTTTAAGTTGAAAAAGACATTGTATGGCTTAAAGCAAGCTCCTAGAGCTTGGTATGAAAGGTTGAGCAAATTCTTTTTTAAAAAAAGTTTTTTGAGAGGTAAGGTTGATACAACACTCTTTATCAAGCGTAAAAAGCATGACATACTCCTTGTACAAGTATATGTTGATATAATTTTTTGTGCTACTAATGAGTCTCTTTGTAAGTTTGCAAATACCATGCAAAATGAATTTAAAATGTCAATGATGAGTGAACTTAATTTCTTCCTTGGACTCCAGATTAAGCAAACTATACATAGGACTTTTATAAGTCAAGCCAAGTGTTGCAAGGAGCTTCTAAAAAAGTTTGGAATGGATAATACCAAACATATCGCTACACCAATGGACACTTTTTGTTATTTGGACAAGGATAAAGAAGGTAAATCTGTAGAAATTACTAAATACAAAGGTATGATTGGTTCTCTCCTTTATCTTATGGCTAGTAGTCCAAGTATAATGTTTAGTGCGTGCATGTGTGCTAGATATCAAGCTAATTCTAGAGAATTATACTTTAAGTGCTATAAAAAAATGAAATATCTTGTTGGGACTTCACAAATAGGATTGTGGTATCCCAAAGATGCTTCTTGTAGCCTAAGTGGTTATTCTAATTTTGATTTTGCTAGATGCAAAATAGATAGGAAAAGTACTAGTGGGATATGCCATTTTCTTGGAAGCTCTTTAGTTTCTTTGTATAGCAAGAAGCAAAACAGTATGACATTGTCTACAATTGAAGCTGAGTATATTGCAGCTGGAAGTTGTTGTACACAAATCCTTTGGATGAATAAACAAATTATAGACTATGAACTCTAGCTTGATCATATCCCTATAAGTTGTGATAACACTAGTGTAATCAATTTACCTAAAAATTTTATCTTGCACTCTAAGACTAAGCACATTGAAATAAAACATCACTTCATAAGAGATCATGTGTAAAAAAGAGATTGCATGCTTGAATTTGTTGAAACTAGTGAACAACTTATTGATATCTTCACTAAACCTTTGCTTAAAGAGACTTCCTTTTATATAAGAAGAGAACTAAGCATACTAGATTAATCATGCATTTAAAATTCAATATTCTTATTGTATAAGTTTTTCTGCATAATCTTCTTGCTTTGATTACCTTGAGAATTCTATATTGACTTGAGCGCCGAAAGCTCCCCTAAGTTTGTTTTGCAAGTACCCCTATCATGACTAAGTCCTCCAAATGAGTCAAAGAATTATCTGCACAATAGTCATCACAAATGTCAAGTGTGAGTCTTTGAAAAATGGTGGAATTCACTTGCAATGGATTGATTCTTTGAATAGTTTCTGAAAATGCAAGAGAATAGTCTTTGGATTAAAACAAGTTCTTCCAAGAAGAAAATTTGGTATAAGAGGTTTTTGGAATTGTTTTGAAGGTTTGAGAATTAGTCTTCTACTATTTGAAGTATGAAAATTGTCTTTGGGAGACTGGTGATCGATTACTAGAGCCTAGTAATCAATTACCAATACTCTGCCTCGCAAAAATTCCAACTCAGATTGGTGGTAATCGATTACTAAGTTTCCAGGTTGATGGTAATTGATTACCATCCCTTGGTAATCGATTACCACAGGGTTTAAAGGGTGCTGGCACGCGAGGGAAGCCATTTTCACACAGCTTTAACCTTTCCCTCTCTAGACCTACGCGCCTCCCCTTTCAAATTTCTCTATTTCTCCCACTTCTCTCGACTAAATCTCACTATTCCACCACCAAATTCCACAAAATCATCCTCTCTACAAAACCCCCAACAAATTACTCACAAAAAACACCCAAAACACCCACGAAATTCTCAAACTCGTGTGTCACTTTCACTTTCTAAGACTCATGCCTGAACTCTGAAATTTCTCTCCAATCTTCAAGTTTTTCTACCTTTTTCTAATTCTAATCACCCTCAAACTCCTTCCCTTCGTCCATTTCTCAAATTTTGACATTTTTACTTCTAAATGGTAGAATCATCATACAAGACCAAGAGGCCATGAACAGGGGTGGCTGCTGGAAAGGACCCCTAAGCTCTATAGGCCACCGTTCTAGGTTTGGACCTCTCCACTCACTTTAGCACCTTCAAGCAAGCAAATATCTTCTGCAAGAAACACTACAAAAAAAGTTTAAATGACAGTTATATGTTGCATATTTCAAAAGTTTTAACTGCCATTTTTTGTCTCAACGGTGGTTTTCAAAACTGATGTAATTACCTCCGCCATTCGGTATAATATAGAGGTTTCTTATTAACCACCACAATTTTATCATGTTTAAAGCGGCGGTTTAGTTTTTGCATAAAATGGCGATTATGACTACCGTAATTCACCTAAAAATTATGATTTAATTGTGTATAAAATGATAGTTATGACTGCCGTAATTTTCCTAAAAATTGTGTATAAAATGGCAATTATGAATGTTGTAATTCACCTCAAAATTATGGTTTAATTGTGTATAAAATGACAATTTATTACTGCCGTAATTCACCTAAAAATTACGGTTTGATTGTGTATAAAATGTGTTGGTGTATGCCTTAGAGGCCAATACATTTTGTCTATATTTACATACATTGTATTATGCTATTTTAATATATGAGGCATTTTATTTGTTATGTTCTTTTTTGATAAACATAATAAAGTCCTTAGAATAGTAAGTTTGATACCATAGGACATCAAGTGGATAACTTGATCGTGAGATCCAATTGGATAAAATACTATTCTTAAATGTCCCTAGTCAAGTATTATTGTTAATTAGGAGAACAATAATGCATTGAGACTAGTATGTGTGTGACTGATGACCACATCTCACGGGTCATGGATATGAGATATCAAGTCTACACATGGATACATATTAGAGTAATGATGTATTGGATAGACCCGCCATGAGAACGCTATGTGGATCGTTACGTGAGTGTCATAAGCGATTCTTATAGTGATTATGGTGTATGTGGTCCTTTGACATGAAATCACTATGATTCCTACATAAGGAGTTGTGTGTTTTAATGCCATCAAACGTCATCTGTAACAAGATAATTATAAAGTTGGTTATTAGACATACCGCGATTCATGTGAAGGGATGTGAGTGACCTAGATGGGATTTGTCCCTCCAACATAACAGGAGTGATATCTTCAGGCCCCCTGATTGAGTGAGACTACGAAATGCATGGCCATGCTCAAATGAGTCAATATGAAATATTGATCTCATTTGTTATTACTATGTCTACTCAAGAATCAGGAAACTGAAGATTGAACTAAACAAGGGTGACACGTTCTATGTCTTGTGTTCAATTTAGATATCTGGACAAAGGGACTAAACTACACGGAAACATTAGTCACGGATAGGTTATGTCAAATCACTGACATTCTCATTACTTGGGTAATAGTGATGTGTTGCTAGATACCGCTCATTATTTGTAATATTAAAATGAGATTTTTATATTACTACAAATGTCATGAGAACCTGCAGGGTCGCACACTTAGAACAGACTAAATTGGAGCAATAAGGATCCAAGTTGGACTCGGATTCAATTGTGGGCCTAACTCATGACAGATGGGTTTAGGGTAGCATAACTTACCTTGCTACTGGTCACACTCACTTAAGACAACCATTATTATAAATAGTACTGTGAAGAGGGCTGCTACGTACTTAACATTACAACCCTTGCTGCACCTGAGAAAGTGAGAGAGAGACAGTGAAAGATCTTCTTCTATTCTCTTCGCAGTTATCACCTCGAAATAGAGGCATGACTCCTTTTGCAAGTCTGTTCGTGTGGATACCGCAGAGACATAGTCAGTGTTATGGTGTTGGTGATTCACCTGGCTTGTGTTTATCATGCTTCAAGAGGTAAACTTTTAAAAAAAAAACTCGGATTATGGACTTTTCGCATGGATCTTATGAGTGAATTTTATTATTCTGCTGCGCGATTTTTAATCCGCAATTCCCAACAAAATGACAATTTCAAACTGCTATAATTTTAACATAAAACGACAGTTGTTGACTACCATAATTCACCTAAAAATTACAATTTAATTATATATAAAAGAATAGTTTCAAACTGCCATAATTTATACAAGAATACACACTTTACTTTTAAGATTGTGGCGATTCTTAACTACCCTAATGGCGATTCTTATTCCCTAGCTATTTTTTAGATTTATTATGACAATTCTTGTTCGTCAAAGCCCACAAATATAAATATAATAATGTTATTTAATGAAATTTAAAAAGAAATACTCATTAATTTAATTAACCAAGTATCCAATTTAACATGAGTACATTAGCTCAATAAATACAAATTATAAGTCATTAAAGTTTTGAGAAATAACATTCTAAATAGTAACATGAGTACACAAGTCAAATAACTCCAAATTACAAATGGGTCTTAAAAGTTTTGAGAAATAACATCCTAAATAGTAATTCATTTGGCATTAATTGGTAAATTGATTAATAAGAACTCGAAATATCCATTGATTAATGAGTGTTACTTCTATTCCATGATCATCTTAGGTCATTAGGCGATAGAGTCCCACTACCTTCATCTGGCACCTACAAGAAGGAAATGGCTTATTTGAACCACAAATCTGTAAAAATCTAACATCATTTAGGCAACATATTATAATCCTTAATAATTTCACAGATCTAGAATTACCTAGTCAAAATACAAACCAAAAAATCTCAACCAATGTGGCTATGATTTCAACATAAATTAATTACAAAATTAATTCAATCATCAAAACTCAGACAAACCAAGCCTTATATCAAAACAAAAGCCTCAAACCTACCACAAACCAAGCCTTATATCAAAACAAAGAGCAGTAGATGACATTTTCAACCAGTAGAGAACAACCCCCAAACCAGCAGAGAACACATGTAGAAGAACTCACACGCATAGAACAACACCCACATCTCACGAGTCATGGATATGAGATATCAAGTCTACACATGGATATATATTAGAGTATTGATGTATTGGACATACTCGCCATGAGAACGCTATGTGGATCGTTACGTGAGTGTGATAAGCGATTCTTATAGTGATAATAGTGTATGTGGTCATTTGACCTGAAATCACTATGATTCTTACATGAGGAGTTGTGTGTTTTAATGCCATCAAACATCATTTGTAACAACATGATTATAAAGTTAGTTATTAGACATACCGCGATTCATGTGGAGGGATGTGAGTGACCTAGATGGGATTTGTCCCTCCTACATAACAGGAGTGATATCTTCGGGGCCCCTGATTGAGTGAGACTACGAAATGCATGACCATGCTCAAATGAGTCAATATGAGATATTAATTTCATTTGTTATTACTATGTCTACTCAAGAATCAGGAAACTGAAGATTGAACTAAACAAGGGTGACACGTTTTATGTCTTGTGTTCAATCTAGATATCTGGACAAAGGGACTAAACTACATGGAAACATTAGTCACGGATAGGTTATGTCAAATCACTGACATTCTCATTACTTGGGTAACAGTGATGTGTTGCTAGATACTGCTCACTGTTTATAATATTAAAATGAGATTTTAATATTACTACAAACGTCATGAGAACCTGGAAGGTCGCACACTTAGAACAAACTAAATTGGAGCAATAAGGATCCAAGTTGGACTCGGATTCAATTGTGGGCCTAACTCATGACAGATGGGTTTAGGGTTGCACAGCTTACCTTGCTACTGCTCACACTCACTTAAGGCAGCCACTATTATAAATAGTACTGCTAAGGGGGCTGCTACGTACGTAACATTACAACCCTAGCCGCACCTAAGAAAGTGAGTGAGAGATAGTGAAAGGTCTTCTTCTCTTCTCTTCGCAGCTAGCACCGCGAAACAGAGGCGTGACTCCTTTTGTAAGTTTGTTCGTGTGGATACCGCAGAGACATCATCGCTATTACGGTGTTCGTGATTCACCTCGCTTGTATTTATCACTCTTCAAGAGGTAAACTTTTTTAAAAAACTCGGATTATGGACTTTTCGCATGGATCTTGTGAGGGAATTCTATTATTCCACTGCGCGATTTTTAATATGCAATTCCCAACAGTGGTATCAGAGCCACTTGCGAAAACATGATTTAGTTTTTCTACTTTTCTTGTTATATGCGATAACATGATTCGTTGCTTTCTTTTCATAAAAGATATAATCTTTATATGTTATTTCTGAAATCGAAATAATGCTTTATGAAACCGTGTTCCGTTTGATTTGTTGTTTACGAAACATGTTGATGTTTTTTAAACCATGAAGATGTTCATATGATTCTGTAAAAAATCGTTTTGAAAGCTTTCTGTTTCTGTATTTTTCTGGTATATATACATGTGATATGTATGATTCTGTAAAAACCAAATTGAATGCTTTTTGTTTCTACGTTTTTGTGGTATATATATATATATATATATATATATATATATATATATATATATATATATATATATATATATATATATATATATATAAGATATGTATGATTATGTGAAAACCGAATTAAATGTTTTCTGTTTTTGTGTTATATATGCAATATATACATAGCAGCGCGATGCAAGGTTTTGGAAACCTTGTTCTTGGTTTACAGCGGCTATGAGGCTTCCTCATGACATGAAGTGTTCATGTTTTCACGTGTTCTGGAAACCATGTTTCTGGATAGATGATGATGGCTATGAGGAACCCCTGCGACATATGAAGCGTATATGTGTTTGCGGGCCTCAGGGTTCAAGGGTTGTTGCCCTAGCCGTCACAGAGGCAAATGAGGTCCAACTCGAATTTTTCTCTAAGAAATTAGTGGTGGTATATGAATGAAAATTTTTGGACTGAGGCGCTGCCCCTGCACCCCGCAAGGGGCGGCCTCCCCTTGACCCCCGGCCGTATACTGGGATGCGGCACTCCAGTCAGGGCGCTGCCTTGAATCCCGTTGCGTGGTGTGTGATATTCGAAAGCGCGATATTCAAAAATGCTTTTATAATTCACAAAATAATAATGTGTTATTGCTTTGTGTTTATGTATACTTAGAGATGCATGGTGCATGGTTATGACCTTACTCATTATTTTTATGCTATTTTGGTTATTTTAAATACGACCTGCATGTCGTGCCTTTCTCTCTACATTCTGATTGTACATTCTCTTCTCATCTAACTCCCCTCGAATGTAAAAAAAGTTTCTATATAATGTAATCTTGATGTGGAGGCAAGAAGACGGCATCAAGTAAGGACATTGGTGGAAGACGCTTGGTCTAGCTTAGTTAATGCTACTATCTTAGAGGCCATAACCATGTCACGTTTATTATATGCTTTATATGTATGAGATGCATGGATGATGTTTATGGTATGTTAAACAAGTTTAATAAATGGTGAAATCTAATAATAAAATTCCCTCAAAGAAATATTAAGTCATTATGTGATGCCTTCCAATGTGTGGCACTCGTCAAGACTAGTATCGATCAAGTGTAGGTCTACCAAAGCAGGATGCCTTTATCTATATTAGTAAGACGCGATGGGATAAGAGTAATATCCAATTTCCAATCATTGGGTCTGACTTAACTAGGCCATTTCAATAGGATTGAAGGCTTAGAGGCATGAAGTTGGGCTTTAGTCCATTAGATGGATTAGAATAAGTGTTATTCACCTAACTATCCAAGAGTTGCATGTGATGTAATTGGAAAGAGTTTCCTACCTAAATAACCGAATTTTGGGTGATCAGCCAAAGCTGACTCAAAGCTAGGTGAAATATGGATCTTGGCCCACTAGGAAATCTTTCGATGGGATTTTCTGAGTCAATGCTGAGGGTCATTGATTTGAATAAAATAGTGGGAGGCATATTTAATTAAAGACCTTGTTAAATATGTTTATGACATGATACTTATATTTTGCATATTTCTGTTGATAGATTACTATGGCAACAAACACATCAAGTAACTTATCATTGCGATCAGTCCTTGAGAAGGACAAGTTGTATGGGATAAATTTCCTAGACTGGTACAAGAACTTGAGGATTGTCCTTAAGCAAGAAAAAAAGTTATATGTTTTAGAACAACTTATTCCTGAGCCACCTGCTACTAATGCCCCTAGAGCTGAAAGAGATGCTTATAAGAAGCATCAAGATAATGCCTTGGACGTCGGATGTCTAATGCTAGCCACCATGAACTCTGAGCTCCAAAAGCAATACGAGAACATGGATGCCTACGATATGATCGTACACCTCAAAAGGCTCTATCAAGAGCAGGCTAGACATGAGAGATACGAGGTCTCTAAAGTACTATTTCAGTGCAAGCTGGTAAAAGGAAGCCCTGTTGGTGCTCATGTACTCAAGATGATTGGGTACATTGAAAACCTAGAGAGACTTGGTTTTCTTTTGGGCCAAGAGTTGGCCACTGACTTAGTCCTACAATCGTTGGCGGATAGTTTTAGTCAATTTGTCATGAACTACAACATGAATGAAATTGACAAATCACTACCAGAGCTGCTAAGCATGTTGAGAATGTTGAGCAGAACATAAACAAAGGCAAAGGAAAGGCCATAATGATGGTTCATAAGAATAAGGGTAAGAAACAACAGAAAAAGCCCACAGACAAGTGGAAGGGTAAGGGCAAGGATAAGTCCAAACCTAGCACTTCTGGCTTGAAACCAGTGGGTGGAGTGGCTAAGGAAGGTACATGCTTCCATTACGGTCAGACTGGACATTGGAAGAGGAACTGTGCCAAGTACCTAGAGGAGCTCAAGAAGAAGAAGGGAAGTGAGACTTCCACTTTAGGTATTTGTGTTATAGAAGTCAATTTATCTACTTCTGCATCATACGTATTAGATACTGGATGTAGATCTCACATTTGTGTAAATGTGCAGGATCTAAAGAGCAGTAGACCATTGACTAAGGGCGACGTTGACCTACGAGTAGGAAATAGAGCAAAGGTTGTTGCACTAGCCGTAGAGACTTATTTATTAGCTTTGCCCATTGGGCTTGTAATTGAATTGGATAATTGTTATTTTATCCTTGCTATTAGCAGGAATATCATTTCTATTTCTTGTTTGGACAAGAAAGGTTTTACTTTTATAATAAAGAACAAAAGTTGTTCATGTATTTGAATGATATTTTCTATGGTAGTGCACATCTGAGTAATGGACTTTATGTCCTTGATCTCGAAACACCCATCTATAATGTAAATACAAAGAGGTTCAAGTCAAATGATATGAACCCGACTTATCTCTGGCATTGTCATTTGGGCAATGAGAAACGCATTTCCAAACTCCATAAAGATGGATTCTTGGACTCGTTTGATTTCGAATCATATGAGACATGTGAATCTTGTTTATTGGGGAAGATGACTAAGGCCCCATTCATTGGACAAGGTGAAAGGGCTAGTGATCTTTTGGGCCTCATACATAGTGATGTATGTGGGCCACTAAACACACTGGCTAGAGGCGATTTTCAAAACTTTATTACATTTACTGATGATTTCAGTAGATATGGATTTATGTATCTTATGAAGCACAAATCAGAATCCTTTGAAAAGTTCAAAGAGTTCAAGAATGAAGTACAAAACTAACTTGACAAGAGTATTAAAATCCTTTAATCAGATTGATAAGGTGAATACTTAAGCCAACAGTTTGATGATCATCAGAAAGAGTATGGGATAATATCTCAACTCACTCCTCCTGGAACACCATAATGGAATGGTGTTTCTGAAAGGAGGAATCGGACCTTGTTGGACATGGTCTGATCTATGATGAGTCATGCAGACCTTCCAGGCTCCTTCTGGGGACATGCTCATTTAATAGCAGCTTTCACACTTAACCGTGTTCTATCTAAGACGGTTCAACAGACATCATATGAGATGTGGACTGGGAGACAACCCAGTATGTCTTTTATGAAGATTTGGGGTTGTAAAACTTATGTGAAACGTCAAGTTTCTGATGAGCTTGGCCCTAAATAAGATAAATGCTTCTTTGTGGGGTATCCCAAGGAAATCAAGGAAGTACTATTTCTATAATCCTATCGAGGGCAAAGTGTTTATCGTACGGACTGTTGTATTCCTAGAAAAGGAGTTTATCTCTAAAGGAATCAGTGGGGGAAAGTAGAACTTGAAGAAATTCAAAGTTCACAGAGTAGTAGCGAACCGATAGTGGAAATAGAGCAGCCTCCACAAGTCGTTGTGGAACCACAATCTACTCTAGTAGCACAAGACCCGCGTAGGTCTAACAGGATACTTCATCAACTAGAGAGGTATGGATTTCTCATGACTCAGTAAGGTGACGTATTGCTCATGGATCAAGATAAGTTTGTGACTTACCAGGAAGCCATTATTGGCCCAGAATCCGAAAAATGGCTTGAGGCCATAAGATTTGAAATGGAATCTATGTAAGCCAACCAGGTATGGACCTTGGTTGACCCACCTGAAGGGGTAAAACCCATTGAGTGCAAGTGGATTTTTAAGAAGAAAACCAACATGGATGGTAACGTGCATACCTTTAAGGCGCAATTAGTGGCTAAAGGTTTCAACCAAATTCATGGTGTAGACTATGATGAGACTTTTTCCCTAGTTACGATGCTTAAATCTGTTTGGATCTTGCTTGCTATTATAGCATACCATGATTATGAAATCTGGCAAATAGATGTCAAAACTGCTTTCCTTAATGGAAATCTTCTCGAGGATGTGTACATGACATAACCTGAGGGTTTTGCCACTCCACAGGATGCTAGAAAGGTATGCAAGTTGCAACGATCTATTTATGTATTGAAGCAAGCTTCCAGAAATTGGAATCTTCGTTTTGATGATACAATCAAACAATTTGGTTTCATCAAGAATGAAGAAGAATCTTGTGTCTACAAGAAGGTTAGTGGGAGCACAATTATTTTTCTAGCGTTGTATGTAGATGACATACTACTAATTGGGAATGACATCCCTACCCTACAGTTTGTAAAAACTTGGTTAGGGAAGTGCTTTTCTATGAAGGACTTGGGCGAAGCCACCTATGTATTAGGTATCAGGATCTATAGAGATAGATCACAGAGATTGCTTGGCCTAAGTCAAAGTACATACATAGACAAAGTGTTAAGACAATTTAACATGCATGAATCCAAGAAAGGACTCTTACCTATGTCGCATGGTGTAAGCCTATCTAAGGCTCAATCCCCTTCCACCCAGGATGAGAGGGATCGCATGAGCAAGATTCCATATGCATCTGCAATTGGATCTATCATGTATGCCATGTTATGTACTCGACCAGACATCTCTTATGATTTGACCATGACGAGCAAGTACCAGTCTGATCCCGGTAAGAGTCACTGGAGTGTTGTCAAGAACATCCTTAAGTACTTAAGAAAGACTAAGGATTCGTTCTTGGTATATGGAGCCGAGGAGGAACTAGTTGTAAAGGGTTACACTGATGCTAGCTTCCAAACCGATAAGGACGACTCTAGATCACAATCGGGTTTTGTTTATTACTTGAATGGTGGGGCTGTGAGCTGGAAGAGTTCAAAGCAAGAGACAGTTGCCGATTCTACCATAGAGGCTAAGTATATTGCTGCCTCCAATGCAGCAAAGGAGGCCATTTAGATTAGGAAGTTCAATATTGAGCTTGGTGTAACTCCTAACATTGTGGACCCAGTGGACTTCTATTGTGATAATAATGGAGCCATTGCACAACCTAAGGAGCCCAGATCTCACCAGCGATCTAAACATATACTTAGACACTTCCATCTCATTCGAGAAATCATCGATAGAGGAGATGTGAAGATATGCAGAGTACCAACAGATGATAACATTGCTAATCCACTGACGAAGCCTCTTGCACAACAGAAGCATGAGGGTCACACTAGGTCTTTCGGCATTAGATATATGCCTGATTGGCTCTAGTGCAAGTGGGAGATTGTTGGTGTATGCCCTAGAGGCCAATACATTTTGTCTATATTTACATACATTGTATTATGCTATTTTAATATATGAGGCATTTCATTTATTGTGTTCTTTTTTTATAAACATAATAAAGTCCTTAGAATAGTAAGTTTGATACCATAGGACATCAAGTGGATGACTTGATCGTGAGATCCTATTGGATAAAATACTATTCTTAAATGTCCCTAGTCAAGTATTATTGTTAATTAGGACAACAATAATGCATTGAGACTAGTATGTGCGTAGACTGATGACCACATCTCATGGGTCATGGATATGAGATATCAAGTCTACACATGGATACATATTAGATTAATGATGTATTAGACAGACCCGCCATGAGAACGCTATGTGGATCGTTACGTGAGTGTCATAAGCGATTCTCATAGTGATTATGGTGTATGTGGTCCTTTGACATGAAATCACTACGATTCCTACATGAGGAGTTGTGTGTTTTAATGCCATCAAACGTCATCTGTAACAAGATGATTATAAAGTTAGTTATTAGACATACTGCGATTCATGTGGAGGGATGTGAGTGACCTAGATGAGATTTGTCCCTCCTACATAACAGGAGTGATATCTTCGGGCCCCTGATTGAGTGAGACTACGAAATGCATGGCCATGCTCAAATGAGTCAATATGAGATATTGATCTCATTTGTTATTACTATGTCTACTCGAGAATCAGGAAACTGAAGATTGAACTAAACAAGGGTGACACGTTCCATGCCTTGTGTTCAATCTAGATATCTGGACAAAGGGACTAAACTACACGGAAACATTGGTCACGGATAGGTTATGTCAAATCACTGACATTCTCATTACTTGGGTAACAGTGATGTGTTGCTAGATACCGCTCACTGTTTGTAATATTAAAATGAGATTTTAATATTACTACAAACGTCATGAGAACCTGCAAAGTCGCACACTTAGAACAAACTAAATTGGAGTAATAAGGATCCAAGTTGGACTCAGATTCAATTGTGGGCATAAATAGATGAGTTTAGGGTTGCGAACTTACCTTGCTACCGGGTCACACTCACTTAAGCTACCATTATTATAAATAGTACTGTAAGGGGGCTGCTACATACGTAACATTACAACCCTAGCCGCACCTAAGAAAGTGAGTGAAAGACAGTGAAAGGTCTTATTCTCTTCTCTTCGCAATTAGCACCTCGAAATAGAGGCATGACTCCTTTTACAAGTCTGTTCATGTGGATATCGTAGAGACATCGTCGCTATTACGGTGTTGGTGATTCACCTCGCTTGTGTTTATCATGCTTCAAGAGGTAAACTTTAAAAAAAAAAACTCGGATTATAGACTTTTCGCATAGATCTTGTGAGGGAATTCTATTATTCTACTGCACGATTTTAATCTGCAATTCCCAACAAAATGACAATTTCAAACTGCCATAATTTTAACATAAAACGACAGTTGTTGACTACCATAATTCACCTAAAAATTACAATTTAATTATATATAAAACAATAGTTTCAAACTGCCATAATTTATATAAGAATACACACTTCGAAGATTGTGGCAATTCTTAACTACCCTAATGGCGATTCTTATTCCCTAGCTATTTTTTAGATTTATTATGACAATTCTTGTTTGTCAAAACCCACAAATATAAATATAATAATTTTATTTAATGAAATTTAAAAAGAAATACTCATTAATTTAATTAACCAAGTATCCAATTTAACATGAGTATATTAGCTCAATAAATACAAATTATAAGTTGTTAAAGTTTTGAGAAATAACATTCTAAATAGTAACATGAGTACACAAGTCAAATAACTCCAAATTACAAATAGGTCTTAAAAGTTTTGAGAAATAACATCCTAAATAGTAATTCATTTAGCATTAATTGGTAAATTGATTAATAAGAACTCAAAATTTCCATTGATTAATGAGTGTTACTTCTATTCCATGATCATCTTAGGTCATTAGGCGATAGAGTCCCACTACCTTCATCTGGTACCTACAAGAAGAACAAAATTATGCTTGAGATTCTCTAAACACAACATTATAGCTATGCAACACTATAGCAACATATTATTAAGAAAGAAATGGCTTATTTGAACCACAAATCCATAAAAATCTAACATCATTTAGGCAACATATTATAATCCTTATCTAGAATTACCTAGTCAAAATACAAACCAAAAAATCTCAACCAATGTGACAAACCAAAAAATCTCAACCAATGTGGCTATGATTTCAACATAATTTAATTACAAAATTAATTACATCAATCATCAAAACTCAGACAAACCAAGCCTTATATCAAAACAAAAGCCTCAAACCTACCACAAACCAAGCCTTATATCAAAACAAAGAGCAGTAGATGACATTTTCAACCAGTAGAGAACAACCCTCAAACCAGCATAGAACACATGTAGAAGAACTCACACGCATAGAACAACACCCACAACCAGCCAAAAACAAGTGTTTTCACCCACAACCAAGCAAAAACAAGTGAAAAAACACCCACAACCAGCACATAACTCAAACCAGAAACAAGGAGATGAAGAAAGAGAGAGATGAAAAAATCACAAATACAAAGCAACCAATATAAAAGAATGACAAGTAGGAATGAAGACTAAGTTAACATGAAATATATTACACATTTGAATGTTAGATGAGATACCTGTGGTGTAGGATTATGAAATAAGCTGGCTAACTCCTTAGGGAGCCTACCTCCTTCCTTCATAGCAATGTAGGCACCGAATGCTTGTAATTGTGATTCTATAGTCACAACCTTTTGTTGTAAGTCAGGAGAGGATGTGTTAGCACTAGATAAACCTAAGTTCATAGCCCCAAGTCGTGTGGTAGTATGCTTGAATGCAATGGTAGGAATCACTCTCATGCCTAATCCTCGAACACTACTACAGTGCTCTTTTCCAAATACCACACTAACATCATCATTTGAAGAAATTTCAGAGTAATTATCCTCACTTAGACTTAAATGTTTATTAATTTCTTTTTACATTAAAGACCGAAAAAGAAAATGAAAATTTACAAAGACAATCTATTATATCATTATTTAACAAAAAAATATGAATAATAATATTGATATTTCCGCCTATCTTCTCAGCCTCATCATTTACAAAGCTCCCATCTTTCTTCTTGTGAGTTATATTCCACATCGAGTCCCTACCTATAATCTTTCTAGTCTCTTTCCTCTAAAATTTTTAACATATAAAATAAGTAATAATCAATTAAAGATGTACTTTATGTAAATAATGGATCCATTGATGATAAGAACTTAAACTGCCAAATCATCCCTTCTCCTGGCCAAAGTTTTAGCACCACACGTGTGGGGAATAGTTTGTTTCTTCCGATTCTCTTGAGTTCCATGGTTTACTAATCCAAGACTTATCCATCAACATGACTAGAAAAGAAAATATAAAATTACAATTTAAAATTAATACAATGGTGGAAAATTAAATGGTGATATATGAGAAAAGAATATAACAGTATAACATATAAGTAGTGTATCAAAACTATAGCAAACAGAACAAAATAGTATGCACATAAAGTGTTGCATATATGTGAAAGTAGAAGAAAATAAGATAATATATGTTTTCTAGTTTCTCAAATCATATACGATGAGTGCCTTAATAATCAAAAGTTGCATATATTTAAATTGCACGTACTTGGACAATTCTTCTCGGAAAGTAAACTCAGCTCAAAAATCTAGAAACTAGGAGCAAAGGTGTAAGAGAGAACACAAGCAAGAAATTAGTATGGTTGTTAGATTTATGTCCATCCATTTCTCATCATAGAAAGTTGCATCTTTCTTGGGCTAAAGCATAGTGCCATTGAATGAAACAACTAACAATAAAAAGGAAAAAAAAACATGAAACAATACCTTTACTTTTTGAGACAGCATGCATTAGTGCATTATAAGACTGATTACAAGATGCATTCTATTACAAGACTGTAAATATGTGTAGATGAAACAAGTTGTTTCAATTAAGTAGAAAGACAAGCTGTAAAATATATTCTATATTTCTTTTACAAGACTAATTACAAAATATATCCTATTACAAGGCCACACTTAAACTCTGCCTATGTGTGAGCTTTGTTGCAAATCCCTTTACATAGCTGGTCCCAAGCTCAGAAAAAAAAAGGAGGGTTGTGTTAAGCAATCGACAACCAATGTAAAACATTGTTAAATCTTTATGACATGAATCAAAGATGTGATTGTGTTAATACTAGGTTGTTGCCCCTAAGCAACGCGCTGTATGGCTAGAGTATAGTGTCAAATAAGCTAGAGCCGCTGCATCGTTGCCTGGGTGTAGTGAAAAATAAGTAAGGGTTCCCTCATTTTTGTGAACGGGTAGGAGTAAAGAAGCTAATTCTCAAGAGTAGGATGCATTTTGGAACTTGGACTATAAGCAAAATCAATGGAAAAAGTTGATACCATGATTAGGAGGAGGAGTAATTTTATGTGCCTATAAGAATCTAAGTGGGTTGGAGAAAAGGCAAAGGAAATCGACACTTCAGGTTTTAAGCTTTGGTACACTGGCAAGGTAAAATCTAGAAATATGGTAGGCATAATAGTAAATAAGAATTGAAAAAATAATGTTGTAGATGTAAGAAGGCTTAGAGATAGGATCATAGCTTTGAAGTTTGTTATGGAACAAGAGACTTTTAATGTTATCAGTGCATATGCACCCTAAGTACGGTTAGACGAGCACTACGAGATAAAATTTTAGGAGGATTTAGAAGTTTTAATTCAGGTAATACCTTTAGGAAAGAAGATTGTTCTAGGAGGGGGACCTAAATGGTCACGTGGGGAGTGAATCTAGGGGGTATGAGAGTTTGCATGAGGGTATGGTCTAGGAGTAGCTAATGCTGAGGGCAAAGTAATTCTAGATTTTTTGGTAACTTTTGATTTTACAATAGCTAACACTTGTTTTAGGAAGCAAAAAGAGCATCTTATCACGTATAGAAGCGAGAGTTCTTGCTCTCAAATTGATTATTTTCTAATAAGGAAATCGAATAGAAAGTTTTGCATGGATTGCAAAGTCATCCCTAGAGAGAACTTGACTACCCAACACAGGGTTTTGGTTATAGATGTACGAGTTAATATGAGAATAAGGAGAAATTGTCGAGACAAAGTACCAAGGATCAAATGGTGGCAACTAAAAGGAGAAAAACAAATGCTCTTTCAGAAGAGGATTATGGAGGAATAGATTTGGGAGGTACAAGGGAGTGCAAATGATATGTGGGACGAGATGGCTAAAGGGATTAGGAAGGTAGCAAAAAAGACACTAGGTGAATTAAGAGGCTATGGACCCAAGGATAAAGAATCTTGGTAGTGGGATGCAAGTGTATAAGATAAGGTTAAGGTTAAAAGGGAATGTTATAAAGTTTGGCACATGTGTAAAAACGATAAAAATTAGAAAAAATATAAGGCAACTAAAAAAGATACTAAGAAGGCAGTAAGCGAGGCGAAAGCTAAAGTGTTCAACAAGTTATATCAATCTTTGGGTACCAAAGACGGAGAAAGGAATATTTACAGGCTTGCTAAAAGTAGGAAAATAAAGACAAGAGACTTGAATCAAGTAAAATGCATTAAGGATGAAGATGGTAAAGTCTTGGTTATGAAACAAGACATCAAGGATCGATGGAAGGGTTATTTTCACAAGTTATTTAATGAGGGACATGAGACTTTAGGGGACTTGGACATTCTTAACTCTAAAGAGGATGACCAAAATAAAACCTTTTATCATAGAATTCGAGAGTTCGAGATAAAAGAAGCTTTGAAGAGGATGGATAATGGAAAAACGGTCAGACTGGATAATATACCTATCAAGGTGTTGAAGTGCTTAGGAGAGAAATGTATAAGCTGACTCACAAAACTGTTTAACGAGATAATGAGATCCAAGAAAATGTCAAATGAATGGAGGAGAAACACTTTAATTCCTATTTATAAGAACAAGTGAAATATACAAAACTGTGCAAATTATAGAGAGATTAAGCTCATGAGTCATACCATGAAGTTATGGAAAAAAGTGATTGAACAGAGATTAAAACGAGAGACTCATTGATAACAATATATTTTATACATTTTATAACCCTCTCATTGGGTTTCTTAAGGTTCAATTAGGTTTCATTAAGTTGGTTTTGTCACATTCTATGATATTGGACCTAATTGGATCTTTGAAAGAATTATTGTATGAATTAGCATTAATTTATCTCTTCGACAATGCTCAGTAAATTGGCTATAATTTTAGTTACATATGTCAGATTCAAGTGATTTTGGTCTTGTAGGAAAGTTAAGACAATTCCCTACAACTTTTATGAAGACTTCAAGAGCCATATTGATAATCATATATTTTATACATTAATAATCCTCATTTTTAGTCATTTACACTCCCCATGTACTTAATTGATTAACCTTAGTTATGTTTTGTAAGTTTTGACTCAAATTGGATTTAATTGATTTTTTTCAACATTATTTTGGTCTTACACTGTTTCTGTATTTCGACTATATCTTGAGTTCTAGATGTCTTATAATTATGTATCTTATTTTGTAGGAAAGATAAGAGAGAGCTCTACAACTTTCATGAAGAGATCCAGGGAAAAATCGGACATCTAGCGGGGCAAATTGGGCTTGGAAGTCAGAATACACGTTTTGTGACAGGAACCGAATAGTGTGCAATAATCATTGCATAATTTGAGTTGAAGGAACTAAAATTGGCTGAAAATTTGTCATCTGAAAGTTAAGACTCATATCTACAACTTTCATGAAGAACACAAGAGCTCATTCGGATAGCTTGCAGGTCATATGGGGTCTAGAAGTCAAAACAGAGGTGCTGAAACTAGGCCTGAGTAGCCTGTAGAAATTGGGTCATATCTTGGGCTGTAGGACGAATTTTTGGATGATTCTAATGGCATTGGAAATCTGAGACAATTTCTTAAAGCTTTTATGAAGACCACTTTGCTTCATTCTGACGTTATCCATGAGTTCATTACTAAATGATTTCAGAGACAAGAAATTTCAATAATTTTTCACTCTCAAAAGTTCTTTGGCATTTTCCACTCATCCACTCACTCATTAATCAATTCCTTTGTCATTTTATATCCCTAATCCTCTATAAAAGGGACCATAGGCAGATCATTTGAGGAAGCTTGGGCTTTGCTTAGATTATGCTATTGTGTTATTTGTTTATCTTGTTGTAATTTTCTTTTGTTCTAAGTTGAAATTATGTTCATCTTTTTCTTTTACTCTCTTTCTTTCTTCTTGTTTATGGGTAACTAATTCTCATCTTGCTTGGGTGAAGGAGTAAAACTTTTGATAATAAAATAAGATTAGATTAATTTCTTTCTTGTGCTTAAATGATATATTATCAAGTAATCATTATACGTGTTATATTTTATTTCCAATCAATTTAGAAACCCTCCTTGTAAAGTGGAGTTCTTGATTCATTGTAGACAAGTGATTTAGCACAATGAATGCTTGAACCCATTTATAAGTGTAGGTGTTGGTAAATAATTAAAATATCCATAATATAACTACGTATATAATTCTAAATAGACTTTGAATGTTTTATTATCTAATTGGAACCTCTGTTGTGCGTGGATTTCAATTGAGTTATAAAAAGAATTAATCTTGTCCTTAATTTATTACCAAAAGTAGATCTCCTAGCCCAAGCAAGTTCTTTAATTTAATTGTAAACAAGTTTTATTATCTTTATTGTTGTGACAAAGCCTTCCCTTACCTCAAAAAATTTCTCTTCATCAATTCCCTATGGATTGACCTCAGACTCCCGAGAAATTTATTACTTGAGATAACCTGCACTTGGGTTTGCATCCTTTAATCTGCATCAAGTTTTTGGCGCCATTGTCGGGGACTTGATTTGAAGTTTTAATTTATTGAGGTTCTCATTCTTTAATCAAATCTATTTTCTCTTCTCCCTCACTGGAGCAAAAGATCGGCTTGCCCATCCTTCGATTTATTTACTAATTCTCTAACTTTCTAATTCTCTAACTTTCTAACTTACTAACCTACTAACTTATTAACTAACTTTTTCTTTTATTTATGTCATTTATTTATGCTTTTTATTTACGCTTTATGACTTACTAACTTACTATCTTATTTATTTATACTTTCTATCTTATTTATTTATGTTTTCTAACTTACTAACTTTCTAACTTTTATATTTATGTCATTTATTTACGCTATCTAATTTTTTAATTTATGTCATTTATTTTTGTTTTCTAACTTATTAACTTGTACATTATTTTTTATTTTATTTTATTTTATTTTAAGTTATTTATTGTTAATATTTTAATGGCAGTGTAAACCGCCACTTGTACATTATTTTTTTTCTATTTTAAGTCATTTATTTATGCTTTAATTAGTATCGTGATTTAAATTCTAGTCGTTTAGTTAAAATTAATCATGGTACTTTATATATTGATTTGTTTGAATCACAATCACACACAATTGACATAATGGCTAAAAATAAAAGTGTACATGATGAATATGAAAATTAAACGTTGCGAATCATGCGTGAATATTTGCAACCACCTCGAAATTCTAGTCCATCAAGCTTTATCTTTCCACTCAATGCCAATAATTTTAGATTTAAGCTAGGTATGATTTCTTTACTTCCTAATTTTCATGGTTTAGAATCTAAAAGCTCTTATTTACATCTAAAAGAATTTGAGGAAGTATGTATTGCTTTCAATGATCAAAATTGCACTGAATAGATTGTTAAACTCAAATTGTTTCTTTTTCTTTAAAAGATAAAGAAAAAACTTGGCAAAATAATTTATTCACAAAGAAACTAAAAGCGCTTAATGAATATTGAGCTTCTATTTCTGAAAAACCTTCTGCTAGGGTTAGTCTCTGCATGGTAGGTTAGGGTCTATATGATTATGGCTTCGGCCATAAGCAATCCTATATGTCCATGGAAGTTTCTTGTTTCTCCTTCATCTCCTCCTTTCTCTTCACTCCCTCGTCCTCTTCCTCAAACCAAAATGTTTGCTCAAGCTTTGAGTAATTCTTTTGATATACCTTTAAGTCAACTGTCGATGCCTTGTGTCAAGGGTGATTTTATTTCGATAAAGATTTCGGAAGATGATATTAGAGCGGGTTAGAAGGTTGTAAGAACAACTTGCATGGAAGACTCCTGTTAGCAAAAGGCAATTCTCCTATCAAAATTCAAGATCTTAGAGAAAAACTTTCCAAATTTTGGAAACCTATAGGCCTGTGGAGAATGATCCCTCTGGGTAAGGGCTATTACGAGTTTAATTTCTCTTCTCCAGAAGACCTTTGTTGCATTCGGGTGGTAGGCTCATGGAACCTTAATCTGGGTTTTTTAAAACTCTCACAATGGTGCCCTGATTTTAGTCTTAATAACCAAAAATAGATTAATGTCCAATCATGGATCAGAATTCATGATCTGCCATATAAGTATTGGAGACCTAAAATCTTGTTTGAAATAGCTGGTGGTATAGGCACTCCAATCTCTTTAGATGAAGCCACAAGAAACAAAAGTTTTTGGACATTTTGCAAGGATTTTGGTTGATGTTGACCTTACTAGCAAACTGCCTAACGAAATTATGGTGGAAAGAAATGACTATGCTTTTTTTATTGGTATTGAATATGAGAAGCTTCCAAATTTTTACAGCTTTTGTCAAACAATTGGTCATTCTATTGATCAATGTAGAAAGAAATGAGGCACTTCTGACAACAGGAATCGTAAAGAATAGCCTCACCTTAAGGGTAAGACTTCTTATGTTCCTAAACGAATGGAAACAGTTCAAGCCAATGAAACAGTGGCTATTGAGGACCAAGTTAATGTTAATGTAGTGAATCTTGAGGCTAATGAAAATACAATTAATAAAGTTGCAGAGCTTGCTCTTAAGGATCCAGTTCTTGTTAATGATGTGCAAAATAAGGCAGTTGTAAATATAGTCAATGTTGATGCAGAGATTGCAGCAATCAATGTGCCTCAAAAGGGCAACTCTAATTATGTGATACAGCAGATAAGCTCTCCCGAGATTGTTAGACCCGTTAATAATACTATTGATGAGAATATAGACTCGATTTAAGATGGATCCCTGCACCCTGAGTCTCCATCTTTTGTCCCTAATTCTTCTTAGGAAAATACTTCCGAAACAGAATATGTTTCCCTTTCTCTTGAGTCTAATTTTGCTTCAGTTACTGTGAGTGGTACTAATATTCAGACTCCAAATAACTATATTGTGTAGCAAGATCTTAGGATTTTATCCAAATTTTGGGCAGATGATGAGGATGACAAATTGGTTGAAACTAATTTGGATTCTGATAAGCAAGGTGATCTTTATGATGATGATGCAAGTAAATATTTTTTAGTTGTTTTGTCTAAATCTCAAAAGAAAAAGTTAAGACAGAGAAAGAAACACGCATCTAAAGTAGATGTCTATCAAACTCGGTCTAGGGCTGGCCCCAAGAATCTTGCTTAATGAAGCTGCTCCAACTAGCATATGTTACACAACCCCCCCCCAAAACGTAGTACATCACACACCGCTCCTGTGACCACCGACACCACTCTATGGTTCCAACACTTCCATTTCACTGCAACCCTTTTGCTCTCTGTGCACCCGCTCATGTGGTTCAACGAGTCCCACTACATCCACCACACCCACATGTTAAGGCCTTGACTAGTAACTAAGGATCAGAGACCTTTGTTGGTGATGAGGAGGAAGAAGACAGGGTATCCCAGTAATTGAAGACATCGTAGCGATGCCTCATAGGTCGATTATTCATTGAAAAGTCGCCGGCATTTGGGACCTTTGTCACAAATTCAAGTCATAGGGTGAGCACTATTCTAAACCTCTCTAAGAACCAAGTTAGGAGCACTATCTACCAAAATATTAACAACGTTTTAGAGGACAAGACTTCCCTACCCTAAATTATGTGCACCTTCGTCAATGTCTTTATCCAGTAGGTTAGGCAAAATGTCTCCTCTCTTGTTAATGTCCATATCAAGAAGGCTACCTTTGATGTACGATTGGTGAAGAAGCATAGCCAAGAGCCTAATGATGATGGAGACAATAGAATTTGCATGGACTCCACCTAAACCACATCACCATTGTTTTACCTTTCCACTAATCACACTTCCAAGTTTGTTGGAAGATTTCTTTTAGGCATATTGTTAGAGATTGATTCTTTAATTCTTTAATCTTTAAAACAAATTCTAGATGTATACACCCTAGAACAAACATCATAAGGCCTAGGGTCTACATCATGCCAAACTATTAAGGATTCTTGGATTTTCATAAGTACCTAGATCTATAGCTATTGATCACCAACTGTTGCAGAATATTTCCTGCGAATGCATGTGTCTTGAAGCATGTCAATTGATTTTTGATGATAACAAAGCCAAAGATGAAGATCAAGTGCAAAAGAGAAAACCAAGACCAAAGAAAGAAATCAAGAGGTTTAGACATAGGCCTTAGAATATCAATGTTAAATGCTTTTAAGATATTTCAAATGGTTTTTCAAAGATGTTTTAATGAACATGTTTTTAAAAGTTCACATCTCTAAAAAGATGATATCTTTAATCTTGGATCATGCTAAACAAAGTTCAATATTGTTCAAATCCATGTTTTCTAAAGTTAGGAATGACATGAAACCTCTTTCAGGCTTGAAAAATGTGTTTAAAGTGTAATGTAATCGATTACACATGTGTGGTAATCGATTACAAGCTAAACATAAGCCTTGTAATCAATTACATAAACCATGTAATCGATTACTAAAAAGTCAGAGGGTATGTAATCGATTACACACCAGTTGGTAATCGACTACCATAAGCCTATAAAGGCAAGAACACGTTCAAAACAGTCATGTAATCGATTACATCAATATTGTAATCAATATTGTAATCGATTACCATCAAGTCAAAGTGCATGTAATCGATTACACAAGTCTTGTAATCGATTACCACAAACTCAGAAAGCCAAGAACACGTTCTAACTGCCATGTAATCGATTACCAGAGTCTTGTAATCTATTACCAATGTTCTGACATGTCCAACAGCTATATTAGGTGCATTGAATGCTTGGCTTTAATCGCCCCCAACGGCTCTTTAACTACGTATCTCTTTAAATACAGAAGTTGGGGCATCATTGATTGTTGTTCTTGAACCTGAAACATCTTAGTATCACATCAAAACGAGAATCAATTTTTGAATCCATTTCTTGCTCTGTTTTTTGTGAAAAACTTGAGACATCTTTTGAGAGTATTCTAAGAGCTTCAATTTATATCATTTACTCTAGTGAAAGTTTCATTCAATCAACCTTGATTGCTTTGTAAGAAAGGGTGAGGTATCCCTCCAAATTGTAAAGGGTGAGGCATCCCTTTATTTGAAAAGGCTCAAGCTCAAGGGTAAGGCATCCCAAGAAGTTAAGTGCTCAAGTTTGTAAAGGTTATCAAGCACCTATTGAAGCTTGAAGATATAGTGGAAAATCTCGAGTTGCTGCTTGAAGATTGGACGTAGGTCACAAGTGGATTGGTGGTCGAACCAGGATAAACTATTGTGTTTGATTCTCTAAACCCTTCTCTTTACATTTGTGCATTGCTTATATTCCTGCTTGTTTACTTCCCTCTTGGTTAATTATTAAGCAATATCTATCGTTCTTATCTATTCATTCATTTTATATAGTCAATAGCTTCAACGAATTTCAATAGTCAAGTGTTTTGCGAAAGAATTGCGAACTTGTTTTATAAACTCAATTCACCCCTTCTCCCTCTTGAGTATTGAAGCCACTTGGTAACAAGTGGTATCAAAGCTAGACTCTTGTATAAAGAGCTTAACCACTTCAAGAGTAAATATGGCTTCAAATGGTGTTTCTAATGAGGGTTCTTCTACAAATAGGTCTCCCTTTTTTCAATGGGGATGGTTATGCATATTAGAAAGAAAGGATGAAGATTTTTATTGAAGTTATTGATATTGATGTGTGGGATGCTATCGAAAGTGGTCATTTTCTCCTAACACGTCTAGTTGATGGTGTTAGAACAAATACACTAAGAAATGAATGGACCGATGATGACAAGAAAAAAGTTCAATATAACTTGAGAGCCAAGAATATCATTACTACCTCTTTAGGGTATAATGAATTCTTTAGGGTGTCAAATTGTAACACCACTCAAGAAATATGGGATACATTGCAAGTAACCCATGAAGGAACAAGTGAGGTAAAAAGATCTAGAATAAATACACTCACCCATGAATATAAATTGTTTAGAATGAATCATGGGGAAAGTATTCAAGATATGCAAAAACAATTCACTCATATAGTTAATCATCTTGCTTCATTGGGAAAAACTTTTGCCAATGAAGATCTTATTAACAAAGTTTTGATATGCTTGAGCAGGAGTTGACAACCTAAAGTGACGGTCATATCGGAGTCAAGAAATCTTGCTACAATGACCTTGGCCATCCTCTTTGGAAAGCTTCAAGAGCATGAGTTAGGGCTAAATCGACTAAATCAAAATGAGGAGCAAGATAAGAAGAAAAAGGGGATTGCTCTCAAAGCCACTTCCTCCTCAATTGAATATGAAGATGGAGATGATGGAAATGATCTTGACAATATTGAGATGAATGAAGAAAATTTCAATCTCCTTGTGAAGAAGTTTGGAAGGTTTCTCAAGAAGAAAGGAAATCAAAGAAGACCTCATTTTCCTCCTAAGAAGTCATATCAAAAGGGAGAAGGAACTTCATCCACTCCAACTTGCTATGAATGTGGAAAACTGGGGCACATGAAGATGGAATATCCGGTTTATCAAAAGAAGATGGAGAAATTTGAAAAGAAGCCTTTTAGGGGAAAGAAAAGGAAGGAGAACTTACATTGCATGGGAAGATAACGATAAGGATTCCACCAATGATTCGGAGGATGAGGAAGCTTATTTTTGTCTAATGGCAAATGGAGAAGAAGAAGAAGAAAGTGAAACTGAGGTAATCTCATCTAATATTGAACTATCTCCTTCATATAGTGAATTGTAAGACGCATTTCAAGAATTACATGATGAATCCATGAGACTCACTAAAATGATTTTAACTTCCAACAAAACAATCTCCTTAATGGCTAACAAAATTTCTATTTTAACTAAGGAGATTGAAGAACTTAAAGTTGAAAATGAGACTCTTGGACTTATTGATGCTAACTCATCATGCATGATTTGTTCTTCACATGATAATGCACCCACACCCTTAACTTGTTCTTCATGTAAAGCACTTGAAAATAAAATTGAGAACTTGAAAAATACTTTTGCAAAATTTACATTGGGAAGGGATAATTTGAATATGTTACTAGGGAAACAAATGTGTGTTTTTCAAAAAGTCGGTTTGCGATATAATCCAAATAACCATAAAAAATCTTACAATAATTTTTTTGTTTCATGTAGAACATCAAGTACCCCCTTTATCAAATGCTTTCGTTGTAGAAAGAAAGTACATCTATATGTAATGCTAGAAAGAAAAGAAACACCAAAGTAGGAACTAAAATAGTTTGAATTCCTAAGGGCACTGTGCCTATTTCTAACACACAAGGACCCAAGGCAATTTGGGTACCAAATATTAAAACTTGAATGTATGTTGTAGGTGTGCTTAAAGTCCAAAAGCTCAAGTTGATACCTTGATAGTGGATGCTCCAAGCACATGACCGGTGATGGCTCCAAGTTTTCCTTCATTGTACCCAAGAAGAGTGGTCATGTGACTTACGGTGACAACAACAAAGGAAAAATTCTTAGAGTTGGTAAAGTTGGTCAGATCCCTTCCTCATCCATTGATAATATTTTACTTGTTGAATGACTCAAACATAACTTGCTTAGCATTAGTTAATTATGTGATAAGGGGAATAAAGTAATATTTGATTCAAATTACTGTATAATTGAGGGTAAGGATGATAAGCATGTTAAGTTTGTTGATCATAGGGTCAATAATATATATATGATTAGCCTTAATGACATTTTCTCAAATGATGCTAAATGTTTTATGACTAAAGAAAATGATTCATGGTTATAGCATAGAAGAATTGCTCACATTCATATGGATCACTTAAACAAATTGGTTTTTAGAGAACTAGTAATTGGTCTTCCAAAGCTCAAATTTGAAAAAGATAAATTTTGTGATGTATGTCAACAGGGAAAACAAGTAAAGGCCTTTTTTAAAGCTAAAAATGTGGTTTCAACTTCTAGACCTCTACAACTTTTGCACATGAATCTTTTTGGTCCCTCTAAAACTATGAGCTTTGGTGGGAATTACTATGTCTTGGTGATTGTGGATGATTTTTCTAGGTTTACAGGGACATTGTTTTTGTCTCACAAAAATGATGCTTTTCAATCATTCAAAAAACTTGCTAAAGTTATCCAAAATGAAAAAAGTTTTTGTATTGCATCCATAAGAAGTGATTATGGTGGTGAATTTAAAAATCATGAATTTGAAACCTTTTGTGATGAACATGGCATTGAGCATAATTTTTCAGCCTCTAGAACACCACAACAAAATGGTGTTGTAGAAAGGAAAAATCAATCTTTAGAAGAAATGACAAGAACTATGCTCAATGAGGTCAACCTTCCTAAGTATTTTTGGACAGATGCGGTTAAAACCACGTGTTATGTCATGAATAGGACTCTAATAAAGTCAATTTTAAAGAAAGCCCCCTAAGAATTATACAAAAGAAGGAAACCAAATGTCTCACACTTTCATATTTTTGGATGTAAATGTTTTGTTCTAAATAATGGAAAGGATAACTTGGGGAAGTTTGATGCAAAATCTGATGAGGGAATATTTCTTGGTTATTCTATACATAGTAATGCCTTTGGAGTTTATAACAAACGAACTATGACCATAGAAGAGTCCATATATGTTGCATTTGATGAAACTAACCCAAATGATCCGAGAAAAGAGCTTGTTGAAGATGTTGTAGAAATCCTTGCAAGAACTCTCCTAGAAAATCAAGAAAAAGAAGTCATGAAGCAAGAAGAAAGCCCATATGATTCCCCAAGACAAGAGGACTCTCAAATCATAGATCTTTCCAAGGAATAGAGAACATCAAGATATCATCATCTTGACAAAGTGATAGGTGATGTATCAAAAAGGGTACTAACTCGTAACTATCTTAGAGATGCATGTAATCATATGACTTTTGTTTCTCAAGTTGAACCTAAAAACTTAAATAAGGCCATTAGAGATGAACATTGGATCTTGGCCATGCAAGATAAACTAAACTAATTTGAGAGGAATCAAGTTTGGGAATTAGTTCCAAGGTCCAATGATCATCCCATAATTGACACCAAATGGATTTGTAGGAACAAACTTGATGAAACGGGCTTAATAATAAGAAATAAAGCTAGACTTGTTGTAACACCCCTTTGGAGGATGTCACACATAAAAGAAAATAAAAGAAATAGAAATAAAATCTACCCAAGTTGTGAAACATTTGTTAAATATTATTACGGTTGTAAAATAATTCCCGATGACGAAATATGATATAAAAAGATAATGCGGAAAATACGAAATAAAAAAAACATCATTACCGATAATATACATATGGTTAAGTTATAAGTTGTACAAATAATTTACAACTAAGACTACAATTATTTAAACAAAAACAAGAAAGAAAGCAATAAAAGAGTTAATATATATACGTACATACTGTTGTGGCGCCCCTAAAAAAAACATCATGGTTATCTAATCCTCGATGGATCACTATCACCGAAAATGATCATCAGGGGATAAATATCCCGGATGCCTCGACACACGGCGATAACGGGATCGCGCAGTCGATACGATGCTTATCTCACTAGGCTCAGGGTTTTCAGCACCCCAATAACGCCTAATGGATAAGGGCAACTCTAAGTGCAGAAATAATGTCGTCGTCACAATCGGATCTCCATCAAACTGATGACGTAGAATCACGGTCATACGTCCAGCATAGGTAACAGAAGCACGGTCTCCTCGTAGATGCCAAGCCAGGTCACCTCCATGAAATACCAGCTCTATGAATCCCAAAAATCCTCGGCGTCGCCATCCCTCACAATCAATCCGAGAGGATATGGATGATCGGATGGTTCTTGATCGTCAAGCGATCGTCTGCTTTGCCGGTCTTCCTCCTCTTCGGGGTACACGATCTCAAGAGGTGTTCCTCTTCCTCGAAGTCTTTACCGCGTAAAATAAATAAACGAGAAAATACATATAACAAAGAGGTAAGACAACATAAAATCATCACAACATGGCCAATAAAAAGATGACAAACAATATATACATACGTTCATGCAATACATAAAGCTTTAACAATTATAATAATTAATTGAAGTGAAATTTAGATATCATCACAATATGTCACATCACGAGATAAAACCTCACGGATAAAATAAGAAATATAAAATAAACGAGATAAGATATAATAATCAATAATAACAAGAACCAGATAAAATAAATAAATAAAATACAGATAAAAATAAATAGATAAGATGGAAACAAATAGACATAGAGATAAACAATATAATAAATTCCTACTCCATGGAGCTAAAGAAAAACACAAGTATCGAGAGAGGAATGATTCGCAAAATCTAATAGTACCACGGCTGCCCCCCACCAACTATTCCGCGGTCACACGTTGCGTCTATAGCCCCACGACACAGAATCCATCAATCCAGGCGTGGTGTAGTTCACGGTCTCACGTTGTGTCACTACGAGGCAAATGTACTACTAGATTCCACCAATCTCGATTAAATATAGTGTATGTTGAGTACCATAGTGCGCTATCGGTTTACCACGGCCCAATGGAGCTACCAACTGTCCACATGTGGGATCCCGTACACTAAAGTCTCCAAGTTCATTAGAACAATGAACCACACTACGTTTATCGCATCGACACCACGATGTGATTCGTCTCACAACCAATCCACCAAATACATGGCACACATAAAAAATAGATGGAAAGCACATAATAATCCCGACAAAAAATAATTCTCAAAACACATGCGGGTTCACATTTTCCCGACAAAGAAAATAGATTTTCAAAAGCACATGTACGTTCACATTTTCCCGACAAAGATATAGATTTTCAAAAGCACATGCGGGTTCACTTTTTCCCGACAAATAAAAATAAATATGGTTACTGATCAATCGCGTAGAAATTTTATTGCGTTTTTGAAATCTCGTCGTTTTTACAAACGTTTAAAAATCGGGTAAAGATATTTTTCTGTTTTTAAAATCGCGTAGCATTTTTAATACGTTTTCTCAATCGCGTAGGATTTTTAAATCATTTTCTTATTCAAATGCCTTTAAAATTACTGTTTAAACAGATAGAAATAGTAATTTGAGTACTTTTAAACTACGTAGAATAGTTTTTCATACCGCATACTGTCATTAGGATATTTTTACTATCTTATAAATTCATTTTTACTAAAAATTGACAGTATTTTGTTTATAAAATTATAATAATGGTTTTCTAAATTTTCCATAAAATTTTCTATTTACCTAATTTTTTTATCCATATCATTTAATTCTCTTTTGAAATCTCTAACATGCTTCAAAACCTAAAGTGAGCTATATGTTAGAAAATTTCTCAAAATTTCTGTATTTTACTTCCTAATGATAAAATCACTAGTTTTAATCCTTTAAACTTAATTCTACTCAATTTGTTTCTTCAAAAATCATTATAGAAAATTTCTTGTTAACTTGTATTGTCTCTTTTTGATTGAAAAAGGTTTGAAATCAAGTTTTAGAAATTATAATTACCTATAGTGGCATATTGGCCGAATTTTGTAAAACTTTTTCATTTGATTTCTAAATCATGTCAAAGGTATTATCTTATCTAAATTCATTAAATCATGTTATAAAGTAATGATTTTGAATCAAATAAATCTTATAGGCATGTTGGCCCAAAATGTACTAAACCTTTACCATTTGATTTATAAATTCCTTTTCTTTGATCAAAACCATTTAAAACCTTCTTATTTCTCCTAATCACTTAAGTTGCACTTAAGGAAAAATGAAGAGAACATTTTGGTCCTCACATTTTGGCATTGCCGTGAGCTATTGGATGTGTTCTTTGGAACACTCATGCAAATTTACACATGTTATTCACATCCTAAACCTTATCATACAATTCTAACATATGCATTTATCTCTCTAACACATGCAAAATATTTCTAACACATGCAAAATATTTCTAACACATAAAACCTAATTTAAAGCTTATAGACATACAATCAAAAGCTATTAGACATGCAAGATTATTACAATTACCAAATAAGAAAGCTACTAACACATAACACTTAAGCTACTAGCAACCACAAAAATTAACAAATACACATCAATAAACACACCACAACCGAATCCTTATGGATTCTACAAACAACCCATCTTCTTACCACCATCAAGGGATGATAAGAATTGTCTTCCTCTTACCTTAAATGAAGACAAAAAGCTTGCTTTCTCACCTCCTAGGTCACGGTTTTCACTCCACCAAACACCTAAAAATCTCAAACAAAACCTACATGTTACTAACCATGAAAAAGAAGCTAAACCATGGAAAAATCATGGCTTAGAACTTTGAAAAAGAAGAGAGAAAAGAAAAGCATGAAATTTCACCTTCTAGGTAAAACTTTCAAGGTTGGTTTCCAAGCCCTAGATGGAAGAATTTGAAGAAACTTCCAACTACAAAGGTTCTTAAAATGGTGTTTAGGTTAAGGAAACTTGGTTAGAAAAATTTTTGGATGGTTGGAGTGTTAGGAAACTAGCTTGGCTTGGCGAATATGGTGAAGAAAATGGACAACAATGGTGGCTAGGGTTTTGAAGAGAGAGAAGAGAGAAAAGTGATGAAGATGGAAGGTGATTTTTGGCTTTCTCTCTCCAAATGGCCGTAGCCTTCATGTGTAAGGATGTGCATGGATTTGGCTTCATCCAAGCCATTGAACACATCAAAGGTCAAGATCAAATCTTGCTTAACAAGCTTTAATTCTATTGGTTGCTCATGGTGACTCACCTTGCTTAGTCACACAAAGTAATAAATTCTCTGTGAGTCGACTAGTGAGTCGACTGTTCGAAAGTTCTACGACTTACGGTGATTAATTAAGCTACCGATCTAACTGTTCGCTAATTGTGGGTCCCGCAAAAATATTTATGGGTCCATTGTCACTAAATTATCTTGACTAATAAAATAATATTATAATAATATAAAATTATTTTATTTGATTAAATCCTAAAAATTAAAAGATTATTTTTAGTCTCATTCGAGAATCGGGTTAAGTAAGATCCCCCAATTCTAAATAATAAAATAAGATTTCCCGGCCCCGAAAAATATTATTTTCCCGCCTCGAGCAAATCACACAAAAAGTCCATAAAAAATCACAGACAGTATTTTCGGGCATTAAATCAAGAAGAAAACAATTAAAAACAGAAAAAACAATAAAAACAAGACGTTCGGGACGTAACGGTCATTTTCCCATTTTCCCACAATGTAGGTAATCGTCCAAAACGTTCAAATAAAATATCCAAAGCGGTATTATTTAGTCAGTATATCTTTCGAGAAAAATTAATACAATGAGCTCGAGAAAAATTTTTATTTTATTGTCTCGAAACAAATTACGTAAAATGATCAAATAAAATTTGAACTCAGTATTATCGTAATTGTTTTCATACAAAAATCGAGAAACGAAAAATAGGGACACAGCGGTCATTCATACAAAAGCATGAAAAACAGAAAACAGTACATTCAGAATATTTTCTAAAAATTGGGGCGTTACAACACTCCCCAACAAATAAAAATTTCGTCCTCGAAATTCGATGTTCATCCGAACAAATGAGGATACTGATCCTTCATTTTATCTTCTAGTTCCCAAGTAGCCTCACCCGTCACATCACTCCATATGACTTTCACTAGCTCAATCATCTTTCCTCGAAGCTGCTTTACCTTTCTGTCCTCTATTCTGACAGGTAAAGTTTCGTAAGTCAAATTCTCCTTCAATTGCACGTCATCTGGTTGTATCACATGTGTCGGATCTGGTATATACTTCCGTAACTGAGACACATGAAACACGTCATGCAAATTGGATAGAAAAGGCGGCAAAGCAATCTGATATGCTACAGGACCTATACGTCGATAATCGATATGGTCCAATGAATTTAGGAGTAAGCTTCTTTGACTTAATTACTCTTCCGACACCCGTTGTAGGAGTAACTCTTAAAAATACATGCTCACCCTCCTTAAACTCAAGAGATCGTCTTCGTTTGTCCGCGTAACTCTTTTGTCTGCTTTGTGCCGTCCTCATCTTCTCTTGTATCATCTTGACTTTATCCGTAGTCTGTTGTACAAGTTCCGGTCCAACAGTCATACTCTCCCCATCTTGATACCAACATAGCGGCGTTCGACATCGTCTTCCATACAATGCTTCATAAGGTGCCATTCCGATGCTTGCGTGAAAACTATTGTTGTAGGTGAATTCTATCAAAGATAAAAATTCATCCCAACTTCCTCATTGTTCCAAAACACAAGCCCGTAATAAATCTTCCAAAGACTGTATAGTTCTCTCTGTCTGACCGTCAGTCTGCGGATGATACGCTGAACTCAATCGTAACTTGGTTCCCATAGCTTCTTGCAAACTTCGCCAAAATCTTGACGTAAACCTCGGATCTCTGTCAGAAACTATACATGTAGGCACTCCATGTAATCTGACAATCTCATTGATGTACAACTGGGTTAATCTTTCCAATGAATATTTAATATTGATTGGTAAGAAATGAGCCGATTTCGTAAGTCTATCGACTATAACCCATATCGAATCATGACCTCTCCTTGTCTTTGGCAAACCAGTAACGAAATCCATAGAAATGCTGTCCCATTTCCATTTTGGAATCGATAATGGTTGCAACATCCCAGCTGGTCTTTGGTGTTCAACTTTCGATTTTTGACAAACTAGGCAAGTTGACACGCATCTAACTACATCACCCTTCATTCCATGCCACCAGAATAACTTCTTCAAGTCTTGGTACATCTTTGTTATGCCTGGATGCATACTTAATAGACTAGTATGGGCATGTTCCACAATATATCGCCTTAATTCTCGGTCACGAGGAATACAGATTCTACCCCGAAACCTCAGAATTCCATCAGTTCCTTCTTTGAACTCTACTGCCTCATTTTGCTTCATCTGCTCCCTTATTCCTTGTAAAAATTTATCGGCATTTTGCTTTTCCCTTATATCTTCCATCAGCTCACTTGAGATAGTAACCATATTCATACAGATCTTTCCCGTTTCCAACTCAACAAATGACCACTCATCTCTAAACTGTTCAATGAGCTCTTTCTCTTTAATCATTAGAGCAGAAACACTGATAATCTTTCTACTCAAGGCATCAGCCACGACATTCGCCTTACCAGGGTGGTACAAAAGTTGAAAATCGTAGTCGTTCAGAAATTCTAACCATCTTCGCTGCCTCATATTCAGCTCCTTCTGGTCGTACAAGTATTTCAAACTCTTGTGATCACTGAATATGTTGAACGTTGCTCCATAGAGAAAATGCCTCCATATCTTCAAAGCAAAAACTACCGCAGCCAATTCCAAATCATGCGTAGGATAATTCTTCTCATGAATCTTCAATTGTCGAGAAGCATATGCCACCACGTTCCGATCTTGCATCAACACGCATCCTAGTCCTTGATAAGAAGCGTCACAATACACATCGAAAGATTTCGTCGAATCTGGTAGGATTAACACCGGTGCAGTTGTTAATCTCTTCTTCAACTCTTGAAAACTGGCTTCACGCTCTTCCGTCCATTCAAAAGCTTGACTTTTCCTTGTCAGTTGTGTAAGTGGTCCAGCAATCTTGGAAAAACCTTCGATAAATCTCCGATAATAACCAAAGAGTCCAACAAAACTTCGAACTTCATTCTTGTCTTAGGTCTCTCCCACTGTAAAACAGTCTCCACTTTCGATGGGTCCACCGCAATACCTTCTTTAGAAATTACGTGACCAAGAAATTGAACTTCTTCCAACCAGAACTCACACTTAGCCAACTTCGCATACAACAACTTCTCCCTCAAAATCTGAAGAACAACTCTCAGATGTTCAGCATGCTCTTCCTTCGATCGAGAATAGATCAGAATGTCATCGATAAAGACAACGACAAATCTGTCTAGATATGGACGAAATATCCTGTTCATATAATCCATAAATATGGCAGGAGCATTCGTCACCCGAATGGCATTACTTGATACTCATAATGTCCATAACGAGTTCGAAAAGCGCTGACACATCTTCCCCTTTTACACGAATCTGGTGATAACTGATCGCAGATCTATCTTGAAAAATATCACAGCTCCTCTTAATTGATCCATCAAATCGTCGATTCTTGGAAGCGGATATTTATTCTTGATAGTCACCTTGTTCAATTGCCGATAGTCCACACAAAGTCGTGATGTTCCATCCTTCTTCTTGACCAAAAGCACTGGTGCACCCCATGGGGAAACGCTAGGTCGTACAAACTCTTTCTCCAACAGTTCCACCAATTGCTTCTTCAGCTCCTCCAACTCTACTGGCGACATACGGTATGGTGCAATTGAGATAGGACCTGTTCCCGGTACTAAATCAATTGAGAATTCGATCTCCCGCTCAGGCGGTAAACCAGGTACATCGTCAGGAAAAACATCCTAAAATCGTTGACAACAGGAATAGTATTCACATCCTTCTCATTCTTAACTTCTAGAGAAGACAATACCAAATATCCCCTGCGCTCCATCTCTCAACAAAGACTTGACCTTAACGGCGGTTAAGAATCCGGACTCTTCTTCCTTAGGAAAAACTATAGTTTTCTTTGCACAATCTATAAGGATATGGTTAGAACATAACCAGTCCATCCCTAAGATTACATCTATCTCAATAAGAGGCAAACAAATCAAATTGACCAAAAACAAATGGCCCTTCACAACAATAGGACAATCCAAACAGATCTTAGATGTAACTACAGGTTTAGCAGTTGGTGTAGATACACTCAACTTAACATTCAGAGAAGACACAGGCAACTTCAGTCTTTCCACACAATCATAGGCAATAAACGAGTGTGTAGCACCCGAGTCATACAATACAGTCAGAAGGTTACCTCCGATTTCACCTTCTCCTTGAATAAGGTCATCAGATTGGGAAACTTCAGATCCCATCATTGTGTACACTCGCCCTCCAGATCTCTGTTGAGTATTTCCAGATTTTTGCTGATTAGTTTTAACATGACGAACAACAGGTTTCTTCTCTGGTCGAGTACAATCCTTTGACATATGCCCAGGCTGTCCACAGTTAAAACAGACAGTTCCCCTGATTGTACAGTCTGGAGATAGATGGCCCTTCTTACCGCACTTAAAACACGTCGGTGTAAACACCACTCTCTGTCCTGCTCCACCACTAGGTACACTCCCTCCAACTGGCAGTCGCTGAGTCTGACTTCCTTGTGGTCTAGCATACGGCTTACGCAGAAACCGATTTGTATTGCTACTTCCACCTCTTTGAAACCTTGTCGGCCCAAAGTTCCGACTCCTTTGATCTCGCGACGGTTCAAGCTCCTCAAGCCGTGCACACGCGTCTACCAAAGTATGAAAATGATTCATCCTCAGAGATATCACTCCCCGCTTCAATTCTACTCTCAATCCAGACTCAAACTTCCGACATTTCCATACCTCATCTTGTCGATTTTGAGCATAATCCGAAAATTGAGACAAACTTTCAAATCTTGTAGCGTATTCATTCACTGTCATATTTCCCTGTCGCAACCCAAGAAATTCCATCTCCTTGGCATGCCTAGCACTCGCAGGAAAATATTTATCCAGAAAAGTATTAGAACACACTTCCCAGGTGATCTCAGTCCCTTCAGCTTGCAACACTCGGCGGACTCCTCTCCACCAGTGTTCTGCATCTCCTCTCAACATGAAAACAACATAAGTTACTTTCTTTTCATCTGTGCATCTCATCCCCTCAAAGATTCTCTCTAAATCTTGCATCCACTGACTCGCTTTCTCCGGATCCACCTCGCCTCTAAATTGTGGCGGATTATGGCGCCTAAATTCGATAAATTTAGGGCATCAGTAGCGTAGTATCTTGTTGTTGAGCTGCTCTCAAATTTTGCTGAGTTATCACTTCAGCCATCTGCCGCATAGCTTCAGCAGCAACCAACATCGGGTCCTCATCACGATTCACGTTAGCACGTCCTCTGCCTCTACCAGCCATCTTCTTTCTTCAAACATAACAAAACAAAGTTAAATACATCCTTCTAGATATTTCTGAAAGGATATAAATCACAAAGATCACGAGAGAATCACACAAAGACAAACAAAAACGGACCCAACCACAACCCCAAAAGACTCTAACTTGGGCTCGATACCAACTAATGTAACACCCCTTTGGAGGATGTCACACATAAAAGAAAATAAAAGAAATAGAAATAAAATCTACCCAAGTTGTGAAACATTTGTTAAATATTATTACGGGTTGTAAAATAATTCCGATAGATAGAAATATGATATAAAAAGATAATGCGGAAAATACGAAATAAAAAAAAACATCATCACTGATAATATACATATGGTTAAGTTATAAGTTGTACAAATAATTTACAACTAAGACTACAAATATTTAAACAAAAACAGTAAAGAAAGCAATAAAAGAGTTAATATATATACAGACATACGCTGACGCGCCCAAAAAAAAACATCATGGTTATCTAATCCTCTGATGGATCACTATCAGCCTGAAAATGATCATCAGGGGATAAATATCCCGGATGCCTCGACACACGGCGATAACGGGATCGCGCAGTCGATACGATGCTTATCTCACTAGGCTCAGGGTTTTCAGCACCCCAATAACGCCTAATGGATAAGGGCAACTCTAAGTGCAGAAATAATGTCGTCGTCACAATCGGATCTCCATCAAACTGATGACGTAGAATCACGGTCATACGTCCAGCATAGGTAACAGAAGCACGGTCTCCTCGTAGATGCCAAGCCAGATCACCTCCATGAAATACCAGCTCTATGAATCCCAAAAATCCTGGCGTCGCCATCCCTCACAATCAATCCAGAGGATATGGATGATCGGATGGTTCCTGATCGTCAAACTGATCGTCTGCCTGCCAGTCTTCCTCCTCTTCAGGGTACACGATCTCAAGAGGCTGTTCCTCTTCCTCGAAGTCTTTACCGCGTAAAATAAATAAACAGAAAATACATATAACAAAGAGGTAAGACAACATAAAATCATCACAACATGGCCAATAAAAAGATGACAAACAATATATACATACAGTTCATGCAATACATAAAGCTTTAACAATTATAATAATTAATTGAAGTGAAATTTAGATATCATCACAATATGTCACATCACAGATAAAACCTCACAGATAAAATAAGAAATATAAAATAAACAGATAAGATATAATAATCAATAATAACAAGAACCGGTAAAATAAATAAATAAAATACGAGATAAAAATAAATAGATAAGATGGAAACAAATAGACATAGAGATAAACAATATAATAAATTCCTACTCCATGGAGCTAAAGAAAAACACAAGTATCAGAGAGAGGAACGATTCGCAAAATCTAATAGTACCACGGCTGCCCCACCAACTATTCCGCGGTCACACGTTGCGTCTATAGCCCCACGACACGGAATCCATCAATCCAGGCGTGGTGTAGTTCACGGTCTCACGTTGTGTCACTACGAGGCAAATGTACTACTAGATTCCACCAATCTCGATTAAATATAGTGTATGTTGAGTACCATAGTGCGCTATCGGTTTACCACGGCCCAAATGGAGCTACCAACCGCGTCCACATGTGGGATCCCGTACACTAAAGTCTCCAAGTTCATTAGAACAATGAACCACACTACGTTTATCGCATCGACACCACGATGTGATTCGTCTCGTCAACCAATCCACCAAATACATGGCACACATAAAAAAATAGATGGAAAGCACATACGGGTTCACATTTTCCCGACAAAAATAATTCTCAAAAACACATGCGGGTTCACATTTTCCCGACAAAGAAATAGATTTTCAAAAGCACATGCGGGTTCACATTTTCCCAACAAAGATATAGATTTTCAAAAGCACATGCGGGTTCACTTTTTCCCGACAAATAAAAATAAATATGGTTACTGATCAATCGCGTAGAAATTTTATTGCGTTTTTGAAATCTCGTCGTTTTTACAAACGTTTAAAAATCGGGTAAAGATATTTTTCTGTTTTTAAAATCGCGTAGCATTTTTAATACGTTTTCTCAATCGCGTAGGATTTTTAAATCATTTTCTTATTCAAATGCCTTTAAAATTACTTGTTTAAACAGATAGAAATAATAATTGAGTACTTTTAAACTACGTAGAATAGTTTTTCATACCGCATACTTGTCATTAGGATATTTTTACTATCTTATAAATTCATTTTTACTAAAAATTGACAAAGATTTTTGTTTATAAAATTATAATAATGGTTTTCTAAATTTTCCATAAAATTTTCTATTTACCTAATTTTTTTATCCATATCATTTAATTCTCTTTTGAAATCTCTAACATGCTTCAAAACCTAAAGTGAGCTATATGTTAGAAAATTTCTCAAAATTTATGTATTTTACTTCCTAATGATAAAATCACTAGTTTTAATCCTTTAAACTTAATTCTACTCAATTTGTTTCTTCAAAAATCATTATAGAAAATTTCTTGTTAACTTGTATTGTCTCTTTTTGATTGAAAAAGGTTTGAAATCAAGTTTTAGAAATTATAATTACCTATAGTGGCATGTTGGCCGAATTTTGTAAAACTTTTTCATTTGATTTCTAAATCATGTCAAAGGTATTATCTTATCTAAATTCATTAAATCATGTTATAAAGTAATGATTTTGAATCAAATAAATCTTATAGGCATGTTGGCCCAAAATGTACTAAACCTTTACCATTTGATTTATAAATTCCTTTTCTTTGATCAAAACCATTTAAAACCTTCTTATTTCTCCTAATCAATTAAGTTGCACTTAAAGGAAAATGAAGAGAACATTTTGGTCCTCACATTTTGGCATTGCCGTGAGCTATTGGATGTGTTCTTTGGAACACTCATGCAAATTTACACATGTTATTCACATCCTAAACCTTATCATACAATTCTAACACATGCATTTATAACACATGCAAAATAAACACATGCAAAATATTTCTAACACATAAAACCTAATTTAAAGCTTATAGACATATAATCAAAAGCTATTAGACATGCAAGATTATTACAATTACCAAATAAGAAAGCTACTAACACATAACACTTAAGCTACTAGCAACCACAAAAATTAACAAATACACATCAATAAACACACCACAACCGAATCCTTATGGATTCTACAAACAACCCATCTTCTTACCACCATCAAGGGATGATAAGAATTGTCTTCCTCTTACCTTAAATGAAGACAAAAAGCTTGCTTTCTCACCTCCTAGGTCACGGTTTTCACTCCACCAAACACCTAAAAATCTCAAACAAAACCTACATGTTACTAACCATGAAAAAGAAGCTAAACCATGGAAAAATCATAGCTTAGAACTTTGAAAAAGAAGAGAGAAAAGAAAAGCATGAAATTTCACCTTCTAGGTAAAACTTTCAAGGTTGGTTTCCAAGCCCTAGATGGAAGAATTTGAAGAAACTTCCAACTACAAAGGTTCTTAAAATGGTGTTTAGGTTAAGGAAACTTGGTTAGAAAAATTTTTGGATGGTTGGAGTGTTAGGAAACTAGCTTGGCCGAATATGGTGAAGAAAATGGACAACAATGGTGGCTAGGGTTTTGAAGAGAGAGAAGAGAGAAAAGTGATGAAGATGGAAGGTGATTTTTGGCTTTCTCTCTCCAAATGGCCGTAGCCTTCATGTGTAAGGATGTGCATGGATTTGGCTTCATCCAAGCCATTGAACACATCAAAGGTCAAGATCAAATCTTGCTTAACAAGCTTTAATTCTATTGGTTGCTCATGGTGACTCACCTTGCTTAGTCACACGGTGTAATAAATTCTCTGTTTGAGTCGACTAGTGAGTCACTGCTGTTCTGAAAGTTCTACGACTTACGGTGATTAATTAAGCTACCGATCTAACCGTTCGACTAATTGTGGGTCCCGCAAAATATTTATGGGTCCATTGTCACTAAATTATACTTGACTAATAAAATAATATTATAATAATATAAAATTATTTTATTTGTGATTAAATCTAAAAATTAAAAGATTATTTTTAGTCTCATTCGAGAATCGGGTTAAGTAAGATCCCCCAATTCTAAATAATAAAATAAGATTTCCCGGCCGGAAAAATATTATTTTCCTGCCTCGAGCAAATCACACAAAAAGTCCATAAAAATCACAGACGTATTTTCGGGCATTAAATCAAGAAGAAAACAATTAAAAACAGCAAAAAGCAATAAAAACAAGATGCGTTCGGGACGTAACGGTCATTTTCCCATTTTTTCCCACAATGTAGGTAACGTCCAAAACGTTCAAATAAAATATCCAAGCGGTATTATTTAGCTTGTATATCTTTCGAAAAATTAATACATGCTTCGAGAAAAATTTTTATTTTATCTTGTCTCGAAACAAATTACGTAAAACGATCAAATAAAATTTGAACTGTATTATCGTAATTGTTTTCATACATAAATCGAGAAACGAGAAAAATAGGGACACAGCGGTCATTCATACAAAAGCATGAAAAACAGAAAACAGTACATTCAGAATATTTTCTAAAAATTGGGGCGTTACACTTGTAGCTAAGGGTTATAAAGAAAGTATAGATTATGAAGAAACGTATGCTCCCGTAGCTAGACTAGAAGCCATTAGAATGTTACTTGCATATGCTTGCATCATGGATGTTAAACTTTTTCAAATTGATGTCAAAAATGCCTTTTTAAATGGTTTTATCCAAGAGGAAGTGTATGTGGATCAACCTCCCAGTTTTGAAAACTTTGATTTGCCCAACCATGTTATTAAACTTAAAAAGGCATTGTATGGCTTGAAACAAGCTCCTAGAGCTTGGTATGAAAGGTTGAGCAAGTTCCTTTTAGAAAATGGCTTCTCTAGGGGAAAGGTTGACACTACTCTTTTCATCAAGCATAAGAAGCATGACATTCTACTTGTTCAAATATATGTTGATGATATCATATTTGGTGTTGCTAATGACTCTTTTTGTAAAGAATTTGCTAATATCATACAAAGTGAGTTTGAGATGTCCATGATGGGTGAGCTCAACTTCTTCCTTGACCTTCAAATCAAGCAAACAAGGGATGGGACTTTCATAAGTCAATCTAAATATTGCAAGGAGTTGCTCAAGAAGTTTGGAATGGAAGGAGCCAAGCAAATGGCTACACCAATGGGGACTTCTTGTTACTTAGACAAAGATGAAGGAGGTAAATCGATAGAAATCACTAAGTATAGATGTATAATGAGTAGATCGGATATCATGTTTAATGTATGCATGTGTGCTAGATTTCAAGCAAATCCTAAAGAATCACACTTAAGTGCTGTAAAACGAATTATGAAATATATAATAGGCACTTTACAAATGGGATTGTGGTACCCTAAGGGTGTTTCATGTTATTTGATTAGTTATTCCGATTTTGATTTTGCTGGGTGCAAAATGAATAGGAAGAGTACTAGTAGGACATGCCACTTGTTTGGAAGCTCATTAGTTTCTTGGCATAACAAGAAGCAAAATTGTGTGACATTGTCAACAGCTGAAGCTGAATATGTTGCAGCTGAAAGTTATTGTGTTCAAATCCTTTGGATGAAGCAATAACTTATAGACTATCATCTTGAGCTGGATCACATCCCCATAAGATGTGATAATACTAGTGCAATCAATTTGTCTAAAAATCCTGTTTTACACTCAAGAACAAAGCACATTGAAATAACGCATCATTTCATAAGAGATCATGTTCAAAAGGGTGATTGCATGCTTAAATTTGTGAAAACCACTAAGCAATTAGCTGACATTTTCACTAAGCCTTTGGCAAAAGAAGCTTTCTATTATATAAGAAATGAACTTGGCATATTAGATCAATCATGCATATGATAAATTGTTGCATAATACATTGTTTGCTGCATAAACATGCATTTTTCTGCATAATCATGACTCTTTACTGCATAACTTTTGATTTTTTGATCTAATACTGACTTGAGCGTTAGAGATTCCCCCTAAGTTATTTTGCAGGTGCTCCCTCATGTCAAAAACCTCCAAGAAACTAAAAAACATCTCAAATTCATCCAAATGGGGTAATTCTTAGTAAAAGTAACAATCTTGTATGATTATGTGTTTTGGATCACAATCTGTTTGAATTATATGCCTACATGATTTTTGAAAATGATTAAAGATGCTTTGGAACTTATTTGAATGGTTTAAAATTGATCTTTCACTATTTGAAATGCAATATCTGAGTTTTAATAGGCTGGTAATCAATTACAAGACCTTTGTAATCGATTATAAAGGTTCTGTTAAGCAAGTAATCGATTACATTACACTGGTAATCGATTACAATGAACCTAGAACTCAGGTACTAGATTACTTGAGACATCTTTTGAGAGCATTCTAAGAGCTTCAATTTGTATCATTTACTCTAGTGAGAGTTTCATTCAATCAACCTTGATTGCTTTGTAAGAGAGAGTGAGGTATCCCTCTAAATTGTAAAGGATGAGGCATCCCTTTGTTTGAAGAGGCTCAAGCTCAAGGGTGAGGCATCCCTTTGTTTGAAGAGGCTCAAGCTCAAGGGTGAGGCATCCCAAGGAGTTGAGTGCTTAAGTTTGTAAAGGTTGTCAAGCACCTGTTGAAGCTTGAAGATATAGTGAAAAATTTCGAGTTGTTGCTTGAGGACTGGACGTAGGTCACAAGTGGATTGGTGGCCGAACCAGGATAAACTATTGTGTTTGATTCTCTAAACCCTTCTCTTTACATTTGTGCATTACTTATATTCCTACTTGTTTACTTCCCTCTTGGTTAATTATTGAGCAATATCTATCGTTATTATCTATTCATTCATTTTATATAGTCAGTAACTTCAACGAATTTCAATAGTCAAGTGTTTTGTGAAAGAATTACGAACTTGTTTTATAAACTCAATTCTCCTCCCCTCTTGAGTATTGAAGTCACTTGGTAATGTAACACCCTTGTGGGGATGTCACATATATAAATAAAATAAAAGAAAGATAAATAAAATCTACCCAAGTTGTAAAACATTTGTAACATAATATTGCGAGTTGTAAAATTCTTCTTGTTAAACAGAATAGTATTGAATAAAATAACGCGGAAACACAAAATAAACAAACTAACATCACACATAATATACATATGGTTCTAGTTATAAGTTATACAAATAATTTACAACTATCCATATTTAAACTAAAACAGTAAACAAAACAGTAAAAGTCAAAATATACAAACGCAGACGCGCCCAAGTACACATCATAAATATCTAACCCTCTGAAGGATCACTCTTAGATGAAACTTCAGGTGATAAATATCTAGGATGCCTCGACCCTCTACGAACACGGGTCCGTGCAATCGACACGCTACTAACCTCACTAGGCGCATCAAACATACCGCCCCAATGACACCTAAGAGATAGCGGCAACTCCACATGTAGGTACAGCAAGGTAGAAAAGATCGGCACTCCATCAAACTCCGTACATATGGTCACAGTCAGACACCCTACGTACGTCACCGAGTCTCTATCCTCTCGCAAACGCCAGGCTTCAGAGCCTCCATGAAACTCTAGTTACACGAATCCAAAGAATCCTGGTAGCGTCATATCCACACAATCAATCCAATAGGTACGGATGATCGGATGGTTCTTGATCGTAGAACTGATCTTCGGCTTGCTGCTCCTCCTCCTCTTCGGGATACTCACACTCAAGAGGTTGTTCCTCTTCCTCAAACTCTTTATCACATAATTTAAAATATACAGATAACACATACACGAAAGAGATAAGACAATCTATATCACCACAAACATGGTAAAATAAGAAAACGACAATACAACGTAGACATAACGCTTTATACAATATAGCATACTATAATAACATAAATCATAATATTAAATAATACAAAAACTCAATACAACAACATACAATGGTACATATGAATAAAATCGTACAGATAAATAAAATGATACAGATAGATAAAATAGAGCAAATAAATAACATTAAAATGTATAAAACATAAATATATGAAATGTGACTCAACCCTACTCCATGGAGCTAAAAATACAGACATCAGAGAGAACGACCCGCAAAATCTATTAGTACCGTCGACTGCCCAATAACTATTCAATTGTCTCACGTTGCGTCTATAGCCCACTGTAAAAAAGATGTAGTGGTGTAGCACACTGTCATACGTCGTGTCACTACAAGCTTGCACTAAGACTTCACAAGATCTTGATTAAGTATAGTGCGTGTCGAGTCCATTAGTGTGTTACTAGTTACCACGACCCAGAGGAGCGACCAACTGTCCACAAATGAAATAATCTGCACACTAATGTCTCCAAGTTCATTCAAGTTGAACCACACTACGCTTATCACACCGACAACACGATGTTATTCATCTCGTCAATTAATGCACCAATTATCAACCAAATTGGCACAACGCAATGCATGATAAAAAAATTATGAATATGCTCTCACTGGCAAAAATTCCAAATATGCCCTCACTGACAAAAATTTCAAATATGCCCTCACTAGCAAAAATTATGAATATGCCCTCACCGGCAAATCGCATATATATACAGTATGTCCCACCTGACAGTATTGTTCCACAATCTGTCCGGGTCCACCACTTTGGCCTGACAGTAAAAACTTACTGTTTTCGTCAATCGCGTAGAAATTTTATCGCGTTTTCAAAATCTCGTCGCTTTTCTAAACGTTTTTAAATCACGTAAATATATTTTACTGTTTTTAAAATCACATACTATTTTTCAAACGTTTTCTCAATCGCGTAAGATTTTTAAATCATTTTCTTGTCCGAATTCCTTAAAAATTACTGTTTCAATAAACAAAAATAATATTTAATACATTTAAACTACGTAGAATATTTTTCATACCGTATAAATTATATTTGCTATCTTTTCTATCTTATTTGTCTGTTTTTAGCAAAAATTTGACAGTATTTTGCTTAGAAAATGTATAACAATGATTTTCTAAGTTTTCCGTAAAAAATCCTTTTATTTATATTATAGCCATTTAATTACACTTTTGAAAACTACTAACGTGCTTCAAAATATAATATGAGTTCTACGTTAGAAATTTTACAAAAGCTACTGTATTTACTTTTAACCACTAAAATCATTAGTTTTAACTTCTTAAACTTAATCTAATCAATTTATTTCTTCAAAACTCATTGTAGAAAAATTCCTTTTAACATATATTGCTTCTTTTTGATTGAAAATGGTTTGGAAATAATTTTAGAAATCATAAATCCTTGGCTTTGGCATGTTGGCCTAAACACTTAAAATTACCATTATATCTCTACATTCATTTTTCTTGCTCTAAATAATTTTGCATCTTGTTAATTTTCCTAGGTTAATTAAATCACACTCTTAGAAAATTGATGAGAACATTTTGGTTCTCCTTTTTGGTTGAGGCCGTGAGCCTTAGTGGTGTGTTCTTTGGAACACTCATGCAATCCTTGACATGTTGTTCACATCCTACTATTTACACATGCATTTCTAACACATACAATATTTTTAAAGCTTGTAGACATGCATATTAATACAAATCACAAATAGGAAAGCTATTAACAAGCACACAAATGAATCCTTATGGATTCTACAATCACAAACAATTTCCATCTTCTTACCACCACCCAAGGATGATAAGATTTAAGTCTTCCTCTTACCTTAAATGAAGACAAATACTCTTTCACTCCTTTCTAGGGTTTCGGTTTTCACCCTCCAAGGCACCTATCAAGCTTAAACAAAAATTCTACAAGTTATAATCATGAAAGAAAGCTTAAACCATGGATCAATCATGGCTTAGAACTTTGAAAAAGAATTTAGAAATGAAAAACAAAGATTTTCACCTTCAAGGTAGAATCTTCAAAGTAGTTTTTCAAGCTCAAGATGAAAGATTTTGCAAGAACTCTCAACTAGAGATGTTCTTAGAATTGTGTTTAGGTTTAGAAAAGTTGGTTAGAAGAAATTTTGGGTGGTTGGATGGTGAAGAATGGTGTTTGGCGAATGGTGCTTCAAGAAATCACCAATGGAGTTTGGTATTTTTGGAAGAGAGAGAGAGAGAGAAAGTGTTAGGAAATTAAGTGATTTTTGGCTCTCCAAAGGCACTTGGCCGTAGACATCAAGGGCAAGGGAGGTGTCCATTAGGTTGGCTCCATCCAAGCCTTAGGATTGATGAATGGTGAGGATTAAAACTTGGTCACCAAGCTTTGCTCTCATTGGTTAATCTAAGCCTAGTCACTAAGCCTTGTCATTAAGTCTTGTCACTAATTAAGCCTTGTCACATGCTCTTGAATGTTCCACCACTAATGATGTTTAATTAAGCTACTAATCCTATTAAGTTTTTACTAAACGTGGGTCCCGCAAAATATTTCCGAGTCCATTACCGCTTATTTGTACTGACTAATAAAATAATATTATAATATTATTTTATTTTACAGTTAAATCCTAAAAATTAAAAGATTACTAACCGTATCATTCAGAATTGGGTTTAGTAAGATCCCCCAGCTCCGAATAATTAAAATAAGATTTTCCCGACCTGAAAAATATTATTTTCCTGTCCCAAAGCAAATCACACAAAAAGTTCAAATAAAATAACAGACAATATTATAAAGCAGTAATTCATACAGAAAAATAACAAACAGTACAAAAAGGATACAACGGTCATTTGTCCTAAAGTTGAAAAACATCAAACAGTACATTCGGGACTCAACGGTAATACCCCAAAAGTTTAGGGTGTTACAGGTAACATTTCCGACAATCAATCATGAACAAGGGGGTGGTTTATGATATTCCTCAACCAAATTGCCTTAGCTTCTCTATGGGACTGTCGACTCTCTTCCATATGGGAAGAAGGAAAATTGTGTTATAATTTTAGCATATTGTGGATCATAATTGTTTCTGATGTATATTAACTAATTAGGGTTCCCATAATCCCCTAATAGGCTAATATGGTATCTACTATTAAGCCCACATCAAGTTGTGAAGTCTACTGACTCACTAAAATAGATCACTTAATAACATGCCTAATAAATTAAATAGCTAATATAATGGTCAATTAAATATGATGCCCAACATTAATTAGAAAACGTAAATTTCCTAACAATCTCTCACTTGGGCTTTATATTATTCTTGAAACAATTATACTACAAATTCCTTAGGCGAACATCCATATGCTATTTATCTTTAGACTTCTCCTTAATACAATTTGGTCCATCGTATATATTAGCTATGGAACCACTACAGCTTTTATCACAATCAAGCGTAACTAAACCACAATGATCACCATAGCAATATACTTAATGACATAGATCAAATATGGAGGTGTAGCGTGGAAATTACATGCAATGTGATCTCAGACATGCCTATTTCCAACTGGTCCTTCTTTAGTCCTTAGTGAGATCAATCTAAAGTCCTTAAATGCAACACTAACATTGCATATACAAAGCATAAACAAGTTCAAAAATAGAATCATAAACCATTAACTTTATTCTGTAGAAAATCAAATAACACAATGTCCAAAGTAAAACATAGAACATAAAAAGACTCCCACTAAACTAAGGTATCCGCAAGAATAACACCCATGTGAGCAGTATGCTCATGAAAAACCTTAGGTGTCAAGCCCTTAGTTAATGGATCAACTAGCATAAAATCTGTCTATGTATGTTCTATAGAAATTTGTTTATCCGGACTCTTTCTTTAACAACTAGAAACTTGATTTCGATAAACTTTGACTTCGTCGAGCTCCTATTGTTGTTGGAGTAAAGAACTGCTGAGTTATTGTCATAATAAATCTTCAGTGGTTTGTCAATACTATTAACCATATGCAAACTAGTGACAAAGTTTTGTAGCCATATCCTATGGTTAGACACCTCATAACAAGCTATGAACTCCGCTGCCATGGTCGAAGAAGCTATAAGAGTCTGTTTAACATACTTATAGGAGATAGCTCCTCTAACCAACACATAGATGTAGCTTGATGTGGAGTGCCTGCTATCTTGACATCCCTTAAAATCGGAGTCAGAGTACCCAATGATCTCTAAACTGTCAGATCTCCGATAAGTGAGCATATAGTCTTTTGTTCTCTTCAAATAACGCATCACGCGTTTGGCCGCTTTCCAATGCTGCATACCAGGATTGCTCAAATATCTTCTCAAAACTCCCATTATAAATGTTATGTCAGGACGAGTACAAACTTGAGTGTACATTAGACTCCCTATCGTTGATGCATAAGGAATCTTCTGCATCTCTTTCATTTCAAGATCATTATTGGGGCACTGTTTGAGACTAAACTTGTCTCCTTTAGCAACAGGTGTGTCTCTTAGTTTACTATCTTTCATGTCGAATATATTTAAAACTTTATCGATATAGCTCTTTTGTGACAACCTAAGGATACTTCAAGAGTGATTTCTTAGTATCTGAATAGCCAATACAAAAGAGGCATCCCCAAGATCTTTTATCTCGAAATCCTTCATTAGATATTTCTTGGTTTCATGCAATAAGCCTATATCGCTGCTAGCAAGAAGAATATCATCGACATATAATACTATGAAGATGTATTTACTCCCACTGAACTTGTGATATACACAGTCAGCAACAACATTTGCCTCAAAACCACACAAGGTAATTACTTAATGGAACTTGTGATACCATTGATGGGAAGCCTGTTTGAGACTATAGATGGATTTCTTTAGCTTGCATACCATAGACTTTGGGTCACCCGATACAAAGTTTTCTGGTTGTGCCATATAAATCGTTTTGTCAAAGTTTCCATTTAGAAACGCAATCTTGACATCCATCTAATGTAGCTCCAAATCAAAATGAGCTACCAGTGCCATTATTGTCCTAAAGGGGTCTTTCGAGGATACCAAAGAGAAAGTCTCTTTGTAGTCAATGTCTTCCTTTTGAATAAAGCCTTTAGCAATAAGACAAACTTTATATCTCTCGATATTACCCTTTGAATCCCTCTTGGTTTTAAATATTCATTTACAACAAATGGGCTTCGCGTCTTCAGGTAATTCGACAAGATCCCCAATGTCATGGTCCTTCATAGACTTCAACTCATCCTTTATGGCATCAATCTACTTTTGAGAGTTAGAACTGCACATAGCTTGATAGAAGTTAATTAGATCATCCTCTGTTAAATGAACGCCATCCTCATGTTCTTGGAGAAAAATGATGTAATAATTTGATATTGCGCTTCTCCTCTCTCTAATAGATCTCCTTAATAGCATTTCTTGAGGTTGTTGAGTTTGTTCTATAGGTGGTGCTTGAGGAAGAACCTCATCAATGTTGCCTTGTTCTGGAACAATGTCAGGAATAATAACCCAAACATTATTGTCTAATACTAGAACTATTTCTTGAACAGTGATAGGTACAAGGACTTGATCACTATCAATAACGGGTTTTTCTTCGAAGACAACATTTCTTATATTTCTTTCCCCCTCAAACTTAACTTCCTCAAGGAATCTTGTATTTTTGCATTTCAAAAAGGGATCTTGATGTGGGATTGTAAAACTTATACCCCTGAGAGCATTTAGCATAACCAACGAAATAGCAACGAACCATTTTTGAGTCCATTTTTCTTTCATGCGACCTATAAGGTCGTGCCTCAGCTGGACAGCCCTAAATGTACAAGTGTCTTATGCTAGGCCTTTTGCCAGTCCAAAGCTCATAAAGGGTTTTGGTTACTGCTTTGCTTAGTACCCTATTAAAGATCTAAACTGTGGTCTTTAAGGCTTCTCCCCAAAGTGACTATGGCAAGGAAGAATGACTAATCATACTTCTTACTATATTTTTCATTGTTCTGCAACATCGTTCAAGCTGGGTTTTCCCGACATGGTGTATTATGGGACAATTCCACACTCATTGAGGAAAAGTGCAAAGGGTCCTGGACATTGCTATCCTGATCCGTCATATATGCTATAGTATTCACCACCACGATTAGATTTGACAGCCTTAATTTTCTTTCCAAGTTGAAGTTCAACTTCAGCCTTGAAAGACTTGAAAACATCTAGGGATTGAGACTTCTCATGTATTAAATATAGTTAACCGTACCTAGATTAATTGTCTATGAACGTAATAAAGTATTGTTGTCCATTCCAAGAAGGCATAGGGAAAGGACCACAAATATCCATATGTATTAGTTCTAAGACATCCTTAGCTCTTTCGGCACCTAATTTTCTTATGTTTATTTGTTTTCCCTTGATACACTAATACAGACTTGAAAGTCTGATAGATCTAAGGTTTCAAGAATTTTATCCAATACAAGCCTCTGAATTCTTTGTTTAGAGATATGGCCTAAACTTTTGTTCCATAAGGCGGCTGAATTCTCATTTAATTTTTGTTTTGTACCTTTTGAACTTGTTTGCAATATTTCATTATAGGAACCAACAATGTCAAACATATATAGATTATCAATCAAAGAACTAGAACTAACAACACATGAATTTTGATAGAGAGTAGCTTTATTATTTCTAAATGAACAAGAAAAACCTGATTTATCCAAATTAGAAATAGAAATTAAATTCCATCTAAATAACGGTGCAACAAATGTCTCAAACAAATCCAAATGAAATCCAGTTTTCAATTATAATCTAAAAGTTCCTATAGCTTCTACTATAACTTTATTGTCATCGCCCACAAAGATGAATCTTTCATCATCTCTTGGCAATCGGCTCCACAAGCAACCCTATATAGAATACTTATGTGAGTATTAGCACCAGAATCTACCCACCAAGTATCCTTAGGTATAGAAGCTAAATTAACTTCATAACAAACTAAAGTGAGAAGCTTTCCCTTCTTTACACGTTAGGCGGCGTACTTGGGATACTCTTTCTTCATGTGTCCTGACTTTTTGCAGAAGTAGCAGGTAAATTCCTTATCTTGCTTCTACTGTTTCTTCTAATGAGAAGAACCTTCCGCAATATATTTAGCTCTCTTCTTCTTCTTGTTCTAAGAGGTCAAAGCCAAGTGAGCACTTTCTGTCTTATCTCTTTGTAGTCTCTCTTCTTCTTGCACACAGTGAGATATAAGCTCATTGAGGGACCATTTGTCATTTTGAGTGTTATAACTCACCTTGAATTGTCCAAAGTGTACAGGAAGAGAGATCAAAACTAAGTGCATGAGCAAGTCCTCAGACAACTCTAACTTGAATGACTTGATCTTTGATGCAAGATTAAACATTTTCATAATGTACTCTCTTATGTTCCCTTTGCCCTTATATTTCATTGAGACGAGTTTGGGCAAAAGATTACTTGCCTTCGACTTTTCATTCTTGAAAAAATATTGCTCAATTTCCTCAAGGAACTTCTTAGCATTCTTTCTCTCAGCAATAGAGCCCCGAAACGCTTCCAGAATGGAGTGCTTTATGATCATCAAGTACATTCGATCAGAGTGATCCCACTTCTCAATTTTAATCTCATCATGGTTTTTTGGAGTAAGAGTGGGTCGCTCCGTCCTAAGTGCCAAATCTAAATTCATACGGCTGAGAATTATCTCCACGGCTTCTTTCCAGACTTTGAAATTCGTCTCATTCAGTATTGGGATGGTATTGACTTGAGTGGAAATATTTACAGCACTAGCAACAGAAACTAGATAGAGAACAAAATAAATAAACATATTCATACAAATAAGCACGTCAATAAAAATAAGACATGAACAATTATCCAGAATTGAGAATCCATCATAAGATACCTAACACAACATTAATTCCTAGTTTTGGGATAGAGAAATTAATTGTAAGTGGTACTCTCAGTTCAATAATCAAATATTGACGATAAGTTCTGTCAAACAACAACATTTCTTTGGATCGACTATTGTTCACATGAAAAATAAAAACTTTATAATCGTCACATATTCACTACTGCAGGTATGTCATTATTTGGCCAAACTGTGTCTTCCTTTGGGCCGACCATAGTTTGTATAAATAACTTCATGCAAATATTCATGTAATTTTAATCAAATTAATTTACACAACAGGGGTTACTTTGACATCATGTTGTTTCAATCAACTTAATTAAAAATACTAGACCAATCAAGAAAAAAAAATTATCAGTACAGGTCACGGTTGTATTACTCAACATGACCTGGTCGTGTTCCATTCTATTAATATTACTGGATTCAGTCTTGACGTATTACGACCGTGAACCCCAACATAGGTAGACCGTGTAGCTTACTGAAAAAAAAAATTACTTTTTGCAAAAGAAAACATATGTTTCGTGCAGACCATTCAAAACAATTTACTTTAAACATCAAATCCTTACTTTTGAAAAGAATTTCATAAAAGCTATTTAAAAAAAAAAAAAAGAAACCATTGCACGGTGACCTTATTTTCACGTACAGGAAGGCATTCTTGTTGAATAAAATATATAATAAAACCAAAACATTATTGACTACAGCGAAGTCACTAAAACTAATTTGAAAATCATGTCAAACACACATTCTCGGCCAATACATTCTTGTGCAGCAAAAAAATAAATAAAGTAAAAGCCCTAAATTTCATAATTAGGATTCATAAAATTTGGGAGAAACAATTATTATAGGAAGATAAAAAAAAATACCCTAACTATGCTCTGAAAAATCTACAAATCCTAATAATCTAACAACAATGACCTCTCTGATACCACTTATTACAAATTGATTCTTTAATTCTTTAATCATTAAAATAAATTCTACATGCATACACCCTAAAACAAAACAGCATAAGGCTTAGGATCTACATCATGCCAAATTATCAAGAATTCTTGGATTTTCATAATTACCTGGATCCATAGCTATTGATCACCAATTGTTGCGAAATCTTTCTGGGAATCAATTATGAATAAGGGGGTGGTTTGTGATCTTCTTCAATCAAATCACCTTAACTCTTCTATGGGACCGTTGTCTCTCTTTCAGATGAGGAAAAGGAAAACTGTGTTATGATTTTGGCATATCGGGGACCATAATCATTTCTGAAGTATATTAACTAATTAGGGTTCCCATAATCCTCCTCTAATAGGTTAATATGGTATCTACTCATTAAGCCCACATCAAGTTGTGAAGTCTATGGGCTCACTAAATTAGATCATTTAATAACAAGCTCAATAAATTAAATAACTAATATAATTATCTATTAAATATGATATCCAACATTAATTAAGAAATGTAAATTTCCTAACACATATACCCCAACTTTTGTACTTGAGACCTACCTTTTCCTTTTCCCAATAATGAATTATCTATCTTTGAAGAAAAAAAATGTCCCTAAGGTTATAGTAATTACACATGACATCCCTCTTGTTTACAACATGACAATAATCTCCCTAAGATTATAGGAAAAATATAGTCATATATCACTTTTAGTAGTGTATATAATATTCACATCTTTTTTTAAGGGATGTGATTGAATAAGAAAAAGTGATAACAAAAAATATGTATACTGAATGATATTAGATAAAGTGTGAAAAGAAGTGTATGTATTGTTTAATATAAGAATATAAAAGTTGAAGATTATATACGTGTGTTACACTTTGCCCACTGCAGTTAATAGTTTATTAGAGAAATTAACGGATGGTTTAGCACATAAGTAACACATGACTATGAATGACTCAATTGTAAATTTTGCATCAATCTAATTAGTTTAATGACAAATTTACCTCCTTGTAAACCCAAACCGTAACTTCGTCAACTTACCCCTCCGCAAGGCCCTTGGTTCTCCACCCAATTCCAGTACCACTATCACCTCCGTCCCTACTCTTTCCCATGTGCCTCCTTAATTCACCTCTTATTCCAACATATTTCATATTTTCTCATGTGCTAAACCATCTGTTAATTTCTTTAATTAACTGTTAACTACAAAAGGCAAAGTCTAACACACACATATAATTTAAGGGATATTGGTGTCTTGTTGCAAACCAAAAAGGTGTCGTGTATAATCTATACTATAAATAATTCAGAGGTATTTCAAGGAAAGTTATGTCATGTGTCAACATTTGATAGCTTTTTTTCGTGTCAAAAATTACATTTTTCTATTCTTAGTAACCTTTTCATATTTTAAAATAAAAAAATAAATTATTTACTTAATTTTAATTCTTAATTAATTACTACTTATGCCATACAGCTGTATTCCATCACAAAGATTAAGTTTTTTTTAAAAAACTTAAAATGAACCTCATTTATTTATCTCACTTCTTCATTTTTATCAAACTGATCACCTACCTTATTTAATTAACTTTTTATTTCCAAAGCCATTTTTAAATCCACTAACATGTTTTTGAATTTTTGAATTTCAAAATTTAAATTGTGAAAAAAAAATCTGTTAGGTAGGTAATTGTTGTGATACAATATTAATTATTCATTTATTGTATCTTTAAAATTTATTTAAAAAGTAATATTAATCTAAATAGTTATTACGTACAACTGTTTCAAAGTTTCAAGGCTGCAAAACCTTTTTTATGTGGCAGTTATTTCAAAGTAATATTATTATTCATTTATTGTCACTTCCTCTTCTAATTCATTTTTTAAATTCCATTCTCTCTCCCTTACTGCAACTTTCTCTCTCTCTCTCTCTCGCCTATGTGCATCTCTGCTCCTTCTTCCCCTCAAACCGTTCTCCCACTACCATACGTAATTGTTTCCGATGACTTCATGCTTCTCCACAAGAATTGGCCAATGGTTTGATTCTTTGGTTGGTTAGGTCTATATGAGGGCGACTACTCATTGACAGATATGAAACCCTAACTTTTTCCCTCCATCTTCTTTTCCTATAAATTGTTGATTAATGGTTGTGATGCTTTCGTGTTTATCCAGTAGCAGTGTTTGTGCAAGTTTCTTCTGCTTAAATTGATTTTGCTTCCTCTTAATCTTCTATTTTAATATGTTCTACGGCTCCCTTATTGATCCTTCGGAGAAAATCACTCTGGTAAGGGAGTGTTGGAGGGTGAAGGTTCGCTTGGTCTGCCTGGTATCTTCCAAGTTTCAACAAACCATGAGACCATCAATAACACGAATTGTTCTGTTATTTGCTGGATGGTCCATTGTGGAAGGTAGAATGGTAACTTGTCTGCTGCTGATGGTTCTTCTTCGTCGTGTTAGTGAATTCACTCTATGAGGTATCCCTCTATCCCTTACTGCTCTTATGTTTTCTGGAACAGTTTTGTGGCCAATTGTATTGGAAGGTTTTTTGTTGATTCTTGATTTGTACAATGTATGTTGTGTGATTTGGTCAACCAAAATAGGAATCAATGCACGGTGAGCTTCTTTTGTTACATTGTTTTCACTTTTCAATGTGTTAGTCCAATGATTTTGAAGTTGGAAGAAGTCTATATATATGTGCATCTGAATGCTTGATCTTGATTAGTGTTGAAATTTTTTATTTTTTGTAGCAAATAATTTTTTTTAAAGGTTGCTCTGAACCATTACCTGATTGGTTCTACAGTAGCAGGGGGCAAGTGTGATTGGAAGTCTATTCGAGAATAGGCCTTAGTCTACCAATGATTCTTGGAGGAAGTCCCATTCTGGCCTATTGCTCATAATTCCCCAGCATGAGCAGGAAGCACTTGCAAAGATTAAAAAACAACCCCATCAATGACTATTCAGGAACTTTGAAAAACATTGAGGTAAGTAGATATATTTTTTCTTGACAAGTAGTTATTGTTTTAATAACAATATTGTTTTGGTTTGTAAAGATGATCTTTTGTCTGCTTTGAAGAGTTTCATGAACAATAACAAGTGCGATATAGAATCCTGTTGGCTTTATCTTAGTTTTCTCTGTTGCTGAGGAAAGGGAGGAAATGAAGAGTTTTTTTAAACATCAATTATTGGCTTCAAACGATCTTTCTCTTCCTTAACCTTAGTGTCTTTCTTTAAAAACTAGATGTATTATTCTTATGGTTAGAAGGTATCTTCATATGCAAGATAAGATTATCAAATAAGAGAAGAACAAGGGCTATTCATTATTTTGAGGGTGCTATGTTTTATTCCATTGTTGCTAATTATTTTGTGGGCTTAGTTCTGGTGTCCAAGGTGGAAGGTGTTGCAAAGAATGGGGTTTTCCATGGAGGTGATAAATTGTAGGCATGTTTACTTGCGTAGTTTTAACTATTTATGGGTGATTTTGCAACATGACAAATATATATTGGTTATTAAATGATTGACTTGGTGTATAAAATATTTTTCTTTGCTTTGAATTTTTAGATATCTTGAGCTGAAATGTTTTTGATTTTAAAGCTCTCAAGCTATTACAAGTTCCAACTAACTTCCTTTATACGAGGAAGAACCACAGGTTGGAAGTGGCAATGTCCAAACTGATGTTGAAAATATCACTGTAGGAAGATGAGAATTAGATAAGTGATGCATTTATCTTAAAAAAAAAATTGTCATGTATGTGTTCTCTGTGGATTACTGTTTAGTGCCAAAAAAATTTGTCAAAAGCTGTGATCAAGGTCAGTTGAGTGCCAAAAAATGATTCAAATTGGTCATCAACAAATTCAAATGATCAGGTCATAAAGTGGCTTTTGATTCTTATTCGTTATAAATTTTCCTGTGGCTTAGTGCATTTAAAGCTTGGTAGTTTTTCTTATAATACCTTATATAAATAATGGCTTCTCCCTTCTTTTTAATTTCTTCTACTGAAGATTTAATAATTTGGAATTATTTTCAAATGAATGCAGAAAACATTATAAAGGCTCCAAAAGCAATGCAAGGAGGAATTCTTATATGTTTCCCACATGTATTCTTACTTACTATTTTGTATGTTCATTATCAATAATTTTTTACTTAATAATTCACATATCTTAAGCTTAATTTGTTCAAAAGTAGTTTGAAAACTGTGGAATACTGGAGTTGCACAGGATTTGTAAGAAAAAATGTGGGTAATTGATAATAATCCTCCCCCTCTGATGTATAGCTTGGAAAAAGATATATTGATGATTTTGGTTAAACTATTAATGTAAGTTGATGTTTAGATTGTTGTTAGTACTTTGAAGTTTGAACCACTATCATATGTACACAAGTAAAAGGCTATATTCTAATTCTAACAACTTTTTGCATTGAGATTTGTATATGTTAACTTTCCCTTTTCTCCTCTGGTATGCGAAATCTATTTGGCATAACATATTTTGATTTTATATCTATACTATATATATTTCAGAGGTAGTTTTAAGGAAAGTTTGGACACATGTCATTCATTCCTACACTTGCTTTCCCTCCAAATTGTAAAAATTTTTATATTTAATAAGTTTTTTTTAAAATAATTTCAATCAAAAAATTTGAATTACAAATTTGAACCTTTAATAGATACAGTTGTATACCACCAAAAATTAATGCCAACGTGACATTTGTCTTTATTTGTCTTTATTTGTCTTTATTGAGTTTTGAAAATATCTTCTTCAATGACGTAAAACAATTTTCAAAATGTTAATAATGGTACACCTGTAATCATAAATAATTGCCCACTAACAAATGTGTTTAAATTCCATTAAGAAATAGAAATTAATGTGTTTTAATAATGGAAAAAATGTAAGGTCAGAAAGAAGGAAATAAAAGTCATACACCTATTTTTAATTTCCTTCCCTCTTTTCTCTGTACCACTACCCCCAATTTCTTTGTCTATATTCTCTCTTCCATGCGTGTCTCTGTGTCTTCTTCGCTGAAATCGATCTAGCATGCATGAAGATGCTCAACTTCAATTGGCCAGTGACTTCATTCTCCATTTGGTTGAGTTTTAAAGAGCATGTAGACTCATTGGAAGAGGTACGAAGCCCTTTCTCTTCTAGATTATCTTCTTTCCTTATAGATTCATCATTTACGGTTATCATAGTTACATGTTTTTCATTATCATTGTTTGTGGATATTTCTTTTGCATAAATCGATTTTGCTTCCATATAATCTTCTGTGTTTATTCTATTCCATGGCATCTCGCATTGATTTGTTGGGTACACATTCTAAAGTCTATCTCTTCCTTTTTCTTATTAGCTCTTTTTCAAAACACAACTCCAGCAAGGGTGATTTTTGGTTTTAACAGAAGCAGGGGAGGTTTGTAAAATGAATATGATTAAAAAAAAGCTTTATTTGTGTAGTTCTAATTATTGGTTGGTTTGTAGGGGTCTCGGAAACTGGTAATAAGGGAATGTGTTCAATTATTTTTGCAATTGGAGGTAAGAACAAATACTAATAGCAATGGAACTTTTAATTGTTAGTTTTATTGCTTTTAGGCTTTGAATGTATGACTTGCTTTCTGGGTGATTTGATGAAGTTGGATTGAGAGGGTGGGGGGCTTCTGGACTCCAAAAAAAAATCTTTTTATTGAAACATTGCAGGTTTTTAAAGATTTAGTAGAAGAAATTAAAGAGGCTAAGGAAAAGAAATGGTGGAATAGGGCAATAGACTATCATGATCTGTGAATTTTAGAGTGTTAAGAGGTGGTTGACTAAGATTTTAGTGGTTTACATCAATTTATATCACTTTGAAAATACAAAATACATTATAGAATTTCTTTTATTAATTTTATATTACTTATGAGGTATTATTTATGTGGGAAGTTGGAACCACTAACGTCATGCTTATGCTAAGTCTGAGTTTATGCTTTACTAGCTGCATTGACCTCAGAGGTTCTCTGTTGCACTAACTAGGAAGAAAATTAATAGTATTAATTGGATGCATGGATTAGACTAAGCAATATTGCTTTTAAGTGCTCACTACATGGTTATAGTAAAAAAATTATTTGTTTTCAATTGATAGTTATTGTTTATATGTTCTTTCCTTTTGATATTAAATTGGCTTAGGGTGACTGAGGAAGTGGTGAATGAAACTGAAAAGAATTTGAGTGATGAGAAGCTTGCAGGCGAGGAAGATGCAATAGATGAAAACAAGGAAAGTCCTACTAATAAAGCTGAAGAAATGGAGTCTAAATATAAGGTGAATGTCCAACTTAATTTAACCTTTTCTCCATATATCATAAATTTATCGTTGCATCTTCTAACTATTATAAGACTAATTTTTACATTTTCAATGACTAAGTAATATCGCATTTTTAAGCTTTGTTTCTTATCAAGTGGTTTTTTTTTTATCTCCAGCCTACTAGCTTCAATTGAAGAGAATTCACAAACTTTAAGCATTATTTCTGATGCTCCTTATTACTCACTTGAGGATGAAAAGTTCACAACTAAAGATATTTTTTTTATAATGACACTTTTTTAGTGGGGATGGTAATGGCCACAATTTTGTTACTAATATTTTGTTGTTTTACTTTCCTGCCCATGTCGAAAGTTCAATGGTTCTGATTATTGATATCTTTTATTTAATGTGATTCGCTTTGTGAGTCATATGGTTGATCATGTGTTATAGACTTAGAAAGTTAGAATGATACCATGGTGTTTGAGACTTTCTAATGGTTATTCATTTTGTAGAATGGTGCTCATGACTCACGGAGAGAAGCACTTATATCAGGAGATTTTAACTTGGGTAATTATACATTTTGTATCATTGTACTGATGTCTATGTTTTGAGTTAATTACATAGATTTTTAAACTTAATTACCAATGTGATTTTTGCAATTTTTTATTCATTTTTATTCATTCTTAGATGTAGTAGTTCTTGAACTTGATTTTTCATATATAATGTATGCAGGGTTCATGTTGTTTGTCTCTCTGATGATAGATAAATTCAAAATAAAAATAAGAGATTTTTTCCTCAAGAAGATCATGGAAGCTATTATATTGAGTGTCCCTTGAACAGTTAAAGTAAGGTTCATTTTTTTCCTTCTAAATGAGTGTTTTATTATTATTATATTATTATTATTATTATTATTATTATTATTATTATTATTATTATTATTATTATTATTATTATTATTATTATTATTATTATTATCTTCTTCTTCTTCTTCTTCTTCTTCTTCTTCTTCTTCTTCTTCACTCTTATTTTCTTGGTCGTTGCCAGAAACCATTCTAATCTTTATCAGCATGTTGAATAGTAACAATTTTATTATTTGTCAAACCAAATACTTGAATTGAAAGAGTTAAGATTGCAGAGATTATTGCTCTCTCTATTGAACTGTATGCACTGAGTGCCCCTGCCAAACTTTTTCACAAAAAAATAGTCTGTAGAAATTGAAGGTCTTATGTTAGAGTTTGTCTTTAGGCCACCAAGGCACCAACTCCTTCAACCACCCCTATTTAGACCATTGTTCATTACTTATTTTTAGCTACACTGAAATTTTTAATTTTTATGCAATTTAGATACTTGATACTTTGCAGTAACAGTTCTATTGTTTGCATGTTTTTCCACCTTGATTTTGTGGTGTTTGTTCTTTATTGTCTTTATGTTAGTTAGAGCTTGATTTTCAATCATGAATTGCATGTGTCTTCTCTTCATGGCTGGGTATATTAGGCCTGTTGTTCTATTGGATTTGAGCCTAGAATTGTTATCTTAGCTTTGGATCATTTTAATGAATATAGAATTTTGGATTTGAGTTAGTTTCTTTGTCCTTATCTTTCTCATTTAAGACAGGTGATTTACCATATATGTGCTTCCAGGTTTTTCCCATTTTGCCAACTATTGAATGTGACAAAGATAAAAAATTGTCATTGAAATGTTGCAACTGTCTTTGATCAGAAATGCAAAAGAAAACAATTCCTAGATACTTCTTTGGCCTTATGAGTTTTCATTTACTTAGGTTTTTTTTCTTCTTTTGGACTCTAGAAGAAATGTAGATTGAGGAAAGCATGCTATTTAGGTAAACTTTGTGTATTTAGCTATCAACACCACCTACTATACCAAGTACATTCCTCTTCTAATACTTTTCCTCTTTCTATACTCTAATTTGATCAGTAGGTTTGCCATCAAAATCTCATAACTCTTGAATTTTCCTTCTTTACCTGTTAGAACTTAGCATGCTATAATTATTCAATTTTATGTTACTGTTTTTACTTTTGTCAGAGATAAACTTATTAAGCCTGAAGTCAAGTTGATGATTTGATAAAGGTTGATCTTAGAGTGTTTTTTAATCCCTGTGCACCTAATTATCTTTTATGCTTTATGAAATATGATGACTGACCATAGAGTGAGCCTTGGGTGAGGAAGCTCGCAACCAGGTTATGACAGTTGCAGTTTTTGGAGGTTTCAAGTGATAGTGGTACAACATTCCAAGATGGGCATTTTTAATGGTTCAATTTGCTGGGGTTGACATCTCTTTATTATTTTTCTTTCATTGTGTTTTTTTTTTCCTTTTTGTTATCTTAACTTCAACATATCCTACAAGCTAGACATGTTTGTTACATATTGAAGACAATTTAAATTTAGTTGCCAAGAAAATAGTTCCTTGATTTTTTTCTCCTGTCATGAAAAGTGTCCTTACACCATTATTTGTATTACCATGAAAAAATTGAGATGCTTAGAGGATTTGGACAGACTCTTAATTTAACTTTAGGCCTACAACTATTAAGACTACTAACATTTAAGATTGATTTCCACTTATGTAAGTACCGGGAGTTTGTCTTCACCTGAACTAACTTTTTTTAGTAAAAAGTGGAAAATGTTAGTCCATTGATTTCTTGATCATAAAATTAAGCTTTGATGGGTGGACCTTGCTCTCAACTTCAATGTTCAAGCTTTTTATCAATGATTTATTCTCAGTTAAAGTCCTTATCTCATCTTCTAAAGACTATAGCTTATAGCTGTCTAAAAGATTGTGTGCTTCTTAAGGTAAAGAAGTAACTTTGCTTATGCTATATTATAATTTTATTAATTAGTGAGATACTAGACCTTTGTCCATGTTAGTAAGTTTAATTGGAATTTTTTTGTAGTTATACAACTGAACATATCTGAAATATTAGTAAATAATAGTTTCTCATATAGGAACTTTTATCACGGTGTTCTTAAATATACTTATGTTGTTTTTGGAATATTTAACATCAAATATTCTTGCTGCATTATTGTTATCATTTTCATATTTTAATTTCTATTATCAATTAAGGCTTTAAGCCATAAGATTTGTTTTCAAAAAATTCATTTAAAAACTTTTTTGTTGACAATACCTTTATATTCATTTATTAGCATATCTTCCCTGAAGGGTCCAATTGCTTTTCTTCCACTAGGGAGGGGGTATTTGAAAAGAAACATCATGGATTCATTAGTTGGGAATCATTCTCCGCTGTATTATCCTGTATATAGCATAATGCAAGCAAATGATCATTATTTAGTTACATTATTACTTAGAGTAAAGGGGCAACTAGGAGAGATTGAACTTTTCAACTTCAAGTCTTTTAGTTCAATGCGATGGTTTTTTCTTCATTTTGGCTGTTGATGCTGGTGATATTTTGGACTTCCTGCATGGGTTCTAGATCTTAGCATTACAACTCAATTTCTTGAGAATCATGTTAATTACATTCAGCTTCACTATTTTTTTCCAACTCGCTTCATGCTCAAGCATCTCAAGCTCAGACACTCGCTCTTTCATGTTATCAAAAGTTAAAATTTGGTAATGTAGTGTGTTACTTCCCATCATATCTTATCAGAGCAAGATTTCCACTTTTATTTTGTGAGTTTTCAAGATTATCAGATGCATAGAACCAGCTAACAGCAAATATGTGGAGCTTCAAGTTTTTGAAGAATAAAATTCAACTCTAACACAGAGGCAATCTCTCATTTTGTATCTTTTGAAAAAATAGGGAACAATAAACTAAATTTTTGTGACACAAACTTTTATTTATTTTTTGAGTATACCTTTTTTTGTTTGTATCCTTTTTTAAATATAAGTTACCTCATACTCATGATTCTAATTTTAAATTGCCTAAAATGATTACAAATTGCTTATGGTATACATTTTGTAAGTAATCGAGTAAACAAATGCAATTTGCTCATTTGTCAACTTATATTGCTTGAATATGCTTTTTGAACTCTTCTATCTTAATTTTTTTAATTATGTAGTATTTTCTTTTTGTAATTGAAAATACTCATAACTCCTTTTAATCGAGAACCTTTTAATTGTTTAGTTAGGATTCTTGCCAATATTGTCCATTGTTTGTAATTCTATCTATTCATATGAAAATCAATGTTTATTTTGATGAAGTGCAGGTTTTATTATATAGAACAACTTTAAAATAAAGTTTATGTATATTGGGGTGGATAACAAATAAAAAAACTAGGAAATACAACAATATGTTCCTTTAATTTTTTTAAAATATTTTAATAGAAATGAATTGTGTTTTATTATTTTTTCTTAAATTGTGTAAACTAAATGAGAAAGTTATAAAATGTTAAGGTACTTGAATGGATTTTTAATTTTAATTATAATTTTAAAACTTTAATTCTAAACGTTGTTGACAAAAAAGTGTTTCAAAAGATTTAAATATGAAGTAATTCTTTATTTTAAATAATTAGTTGTTTTATTCAACTTTCAATTATTTTATATTTAAAATAATTTAATTTTTTTTTTCAGGGCATACTCAATAGATATTTTTTCATTTTGCATCTAGAATTCAAAATAAAAAATTATAAAAGGGTAAGATTTTAGTATGTTGTTTTTTTTCTTAATATTTTTAAGTTATATAATTCTCAATATATTTTTTTAATGCTGAGGCAAACATGAAGTCATGAAGATTTCATTTTTTTATGTTTTTGTTCTTTACTGTAATGAATATTACATTTAAATGCTTTTTGTATTATTGTTATTTATTCTTTATGTTTATTTCCATTGATATCAGAATTTATTGTTTTTGTTAGTAAAATACTAATGCGGTAGTGCAAGTTGATCTTAAACTTTATAGTACAAGTTACCTGATTAAAGTGAAATAAATGCAAATTGTCACTTTTTTTATTTAGATATTTTCTCATTATATTTATATTAGAAATTGAGTATTCAATATAATACTTCTAACAATACATTTGTCCCATTAAATACAAATATCTCAATTATGATACAAAAATTGATACAATTATTAATAATTTTTACATATATCTATTTATTCTTATTATATTTTTAATATTAAAAATAAATTTTAGTTTGTTATAAACTCATATTCAATAAATATTTTATTTTTAAATTATAAAAAATAATACAAATTATTTTATTTTATTCTATTCTATTCACAATATTATTTTTCTTGAATATAATTCCGTTCAGATTGCGAGTTCAAAATAATAGTTACAACAAATATCAGAAGATGTAAGTGTAATTTCTCCAAAAAGTAAGAGTTCATTTGGATGTGCTTTTTATAATAGAAAAAAGATATTTTTAAAAAAAAAATACTTATATTCATTTTTAACATGCTTAAAAGAACTTTTATTAAAAACGAAAAAAGTACTAGAAAAGGTGCAAATTATGTTTGTTTTAAAAGATAGATTTTGATACTTTTCAAAAAAGACATTTTTTGTATCATAAAAAAGCTGTTAAAATATTAAAAAATATTTCTCTAATTTTATATCTAAAAATAAAATAACTTTTATTTTTAAATCTTTCAAAAAAATCACTTAAAATAAATTATTTTAAAAATTCCTTCAAATGACCCTAAATATGCTGCCATGTTATTAGATGAAAAGAAAAAAGGATTACATCGATTGGGTTGCTTGACAGTGATTAGCTTAGGCATTAAACTATCCCAAGAAATATCTCCTGAACTTCCCTATTCTACGGTCCATAACGTGTACAATTATCACAAGCCTTTTGCTGTGGTTATTATCTAGGATGACTTGCAACTATATCCTTTTTAAATGAATAATTTAAATTTTTTTATCTAATTTTTTTAATTATTAAATAAAAAATATTAAATATATTTTATATTTTTAAAATATTAAATATATTTATTTTTTATTTAATATTTTTTATATAATATTAAAAAAATTATTATAAAAAATTTATAAGAGAATATAATAAAATTCTTTTTAAATATTATCTGTTTAAGACAAATTGATAATTAAATAATTCAACAAGAAATTAACCGTCAAAGTAATTGCTCTTGACGTCAATTTCGAGAACACATCAATCTTTAAACCGTCAAACTAATGGTACCATCCAGTAGTGAAACGATCATCATGAATAACGGAAAATGTTAATTATATATATATTTTTAAAGGTATTTATATTTTTGATATTTTTTTAAAAATATATAATTTAATAAAAAATATGTACAATAAATAATATTAAAAAAATTATTATTAATTAAAAAATTCTACTTTCAACATCCCACAGTTTTGTTCTAAATTTTATTATATAATATTTCAAATTAAATGTAATGCAACGGCGTGTATCCACGTGCTCTAATTTTAGTCGACTGAACGATTGCTTTCATAATTTTAGTATTTTAGTTCGTGCATTACACGGATTATTATTAAATTAAAATTAATGTTAAATAAGTTATATTTAATATTATTAATTTTGGTTATATTTTTTAATTATTTTTTGATTTAGTAATAGAATATAAGTTTAAAATTTGAAGGAAATCAAATATAAAAGTGATTACCAGTTATCAAGATATTAAATTTGATTAAAATTCTAAAATATAAAAATATACATAAATTGATTTGTTTAGACAAAATTTGAGTTTTAAAAACAAATATTTTATATGTCATTTACGCAGAAAATTTATTGAAACAAAATGCAACAGTTTAAAAAATTAAGTGTTACTGGGAGACATAAAAAAAATAAAAATAACTATTGCTTAAAAAAAGGACATTGTATGTTAATCTCCTCATATTTGTATATAAAGATAGTAAAAGCAGGTACAAAGTGGAGGATCAAAACAATCAACTCTTGAAACTAAATCACGTTCATGTTGAAAGAGAAAGTTGATGTTATAATTGTATTCAAGTAGATAATTATCATGTACATAATGTAGAAAAATTTACCTCCAAGATATTTTTGATATTGATTTTTTCAGTCTAGGTAGAGAAGATTAATTCATCTAAGAATGACAATGTAATGAATTAAAATTAGTCGTATATAATTTTTCTATGTAACGTGTAGTTTAATCAATTGTCGAAAGTAAATGAAATAATTATACTTACCAATCATATTCTATGAAAAACTTCTTTATAAACAACATTAATCATAATACTTGATACTTCATCTTCATCTGATTTAATCAGCATCTTTATATCACTTTTGCTTCTGGCTCTTGACGGTGCCACATACATTTGACAATGACTGAAAACGTCTTTGGCAGGTATAGTCCAACATGTGACATCGTTTGACCTTGACTTTTGTTGATTGTCATGGCAAAAGAAATGACCAAAGGAAATTGTCTTCTTTGAAATCAGATAGGTAAGTTTGTATTGGATGGAACCAATGTCATTCGAGATATAAAAATCATGTCCCCAGCATGTTTACTAGAAAGAATTTTGCATTATAGCACGTGACTGCCAAATCTTGTAATCTTCAGTTGTGTACCATTGCAAAGTCCCATTGATTGGTCAATATTCTTGATTAGCATCACAGGAGCACCGATCTTCAATTTTAAACTATGATTTGGAAGGTTAGAGCAAGATATGTTATTCAGAAATTCTGATGAATAGATCGCTGCATTCAATTCAGAATCCGAGTCTTCTTTACACATGTTGTTTGAGCTCAAATATATCTTCTCTTCTCCAAGAATCAATGACAACAAATAATCATTTAGAAACCCAACATTCTCATTAGTTGGGGCAAGAATTGCCCTCTCTTCAAAGTAATTTGCACTTGCTATTTGATTTACCAGATCAGGATACACAAATTGAAGCAACTCTGATAATGGATCTTCTTGATGTTGGATTAGCATATCTTCTGGAATTTCAATTCTTCCTTCACCATTGTAACACCCCAAATTTCCGTATCTCTTAAACAGTAATTTTGACAGCTTATGCAATTTTCTTGTTTAGTAATTTCTGTGTCGTAAAATTATTTTGTTTATTCCACAACGTATTTGATCGTTTTGAGTGATTTACTCCGTGTCGGAAAATAAAAATTTTCGGTAGGGGAAACCTTACGTAATTTAATTTTTACCGTTAGGTAATTATTTTACGTAATCGATTTGATATTTGTGCATTTTATAATTTTTGTGATTTTTGTGGATGATTTTGAAATTTTTCCTATTTGTGGGCCCATGGGGTATGTGGCCTAGGTGGCTATACGTGGGCCCAGGTGGGTCCCATAAAGCAAAAATTTTTCTACGCAGAAAAATTTGTCTTGTTTAGACGGAGGCACAGGGATCTTACTAAACCAAATCCGAAACAGCTTTTTTAAAATTTCTTGTACTTATATTTTATCTTGTATTAAATTTATCGGATGATAAAAATACATTAAATATAATCTTTTATGGGGTTTTTAGCGGATAAGAATAAATATTATACTCACGTAGTCAACAAAGAGAACTTGACTTGATTTATACCCTTGGATGAGAATACTTAGTTTAAATATTAACCATTGATTTAATCAAAGGTTAAACAAACTTAATAAAGAAGCTTGGATAATAACCATTGATTTAATCAATGGTGTGAGAATAAGCTTTCAGTTAGGAAGGCTTTGATATCAACCATAGATGTAATCAAAGGTGTAGAATTGGTCTTGAAAAATGACAAAAACCATTTATAACCATTGGATTTAGATTAAATCAAGGGTGGAGATTTAATCTTAAAAAAATGTAACAAAGACCATTTATGACCATTAGATGAAGAATCAATCAATGATGGAGATTTGGTCTTCTAAAGTAGAAAGACTAATTAGGACCCTTGGATTAAAAGTTAGAAGGAGCAATCTTGTGCCTTAATTTTGGAGACACATCTAAAATTTAGAATTTAAAGGAGAAAAATCCAATGGCTAGATTTAGTCTTCTAAAATTAAAAATTTACCTAAATCCTAACCATTGAATTAATCAATGGCTAGAAATGCTTCAAATGGTGGCAAATAATGAAGACAACTTTATTGAATGCATTATGAAGAGAAGGTGATGGTTTTGGAGTGTTTAGAAACAAAAGAGACAAGCTTTATGTCATTTTTGCATGTCTTGGTCAAGTTAGACATCATAATGAACTTACTTTTGATTTTTGCACTCAAGAAGAATGCAAGAAGGGGGGCACGGTTTTGGTCTGATTTTGAGAGCTTTGAAGACCATTATTAGCTATCTTGGTCATTATTGATCATTCTTGATCATCTTTGTCTCCTCCAAAAGCAAAAACTCATCAAACTTTTCTCTCCACCTCTCTTCCAAGCAAGTTTTGGCCATGACCATCAAGAACACCCTCCATCACTCAAAAATTTCATCCAACTTGATTTTCTAAACCTAAACACCATTCTAAGAACATCTCTAGTTATGAGTTTTTCCAAAATCATTCATCTTGAGCTTCAAATCCAAGCTTCAAGTTTCTATCAAAAATCAAAAATTTCATCTTTGTGCTTCAAGAGAAACCATTAGGTTATCTACCCTAAAATCACCATCCAATCTCTTTTAATTTCATCCAACCATAGATCTTGAATCTACATGATGTTCTAAGCAACTTTCATGTTGAAGATTTTCTCTAAATCATTCATCTTCATGGACTTTCTTCAAGATCAAAGTTATTGGGTTTTTGAGGTGAAGTATAAGGAAACTTCATTTTCTTCTCTCTTTTCATGATCTAAGCCATGTTTGATCCATGGTTCCTCTTAATCAAGCTTAGTATACTAATTTCTATGTATTTTATTTTGTATTTGAGAAGCTCTTGGTGATGAAGGACTTGGAAAAAGAAGCAAAACAAGAAGTTTTTAAGGATCTTCAAGAGGTAAGAGGAGATCCATCTCACCAACCAAGCATGGTGGTGAGAGATGGTATTTTATTTGATGGATGTGGAATCCATGTGAGGATTCATATCCATGGTCATGTAATTAATTTGTGGGTGTTTATGAGCTTTGATTAATTTTCTATGCTTGATATGCTTTGCATGATTTTATAGCTTTGATGATATGCTTGATATGTTATACATGCTTTTATGGCTTTGATGGTATGCTTATATTATTTATGATGAAATATATATGTATATCCATGACTTGATGGTGGAAAGGAAATTGATTTTTGGCTCCATAGCCAAGGAAGAGCTATGGTTTTGATGCCCTTGATTAGGGTTCATGTTGAAAATTTTCAAGAACAAAAGAATTGATTTTTGAGTACTTAGAACATGGTGGATTTCGAACAAGACACCTCAACATAGGTGTTTATAACTTAAGATTTTCATGAATGATGAAAATGGATGATTTGAAGAATTTGGAAAATAAACAAAGGGTTTGTTTTTTTAAGAGAACAAGAACACGGTTTTTAGAAGGATTTTTATTAGTTTATTTTGTGTAAAAGGTTTCTAAGTGTTTAACTAAACATGAGATGTAAATGAAAATAGCAATGATGATTTTAAGGATTTGCAAAGAAAGTGAAAAAGGATTTGTAAAGAAAGTGAAAATGGATTTGCAAAGAAAGTGAAAAATTGAAAATGAACAAATGATTTGATTTTCAAAGACTATGAGTCTTACGTTTTTGTAAAGGATTTTTAATGGTTTTGTTTGTGTAAAACCATATCAATTTAAAAGGAAAAATATTTGATGGTTTCAATAGTCATGTCCACGTTTTTTTAAGGCTTGTAATGCCTTGATTTTTATGAACAAAGTGAATTTCAAAGTGGAAACGTAACTGGATTTAATACAGGATTTTGGAAAGGGAATCAGGCGTTTATCACTTGAGAAAATCAAGTTTTTTGTAAACGAAAATGTTTTCAACTTCAATTTATTTTGAAGAAGGTTGTGTTTGGAAATGATTTGGGAAAAATGGAGAATATAATGGTGTTTTGAAAATTTACTAACGTATAACTTATTTTCAAGTTTTGAAATACGTTAGAAAAATGTTAAGTTTTGAAACGTTGATTTACATCAATGGAAAATTAATTTTTGTGAAGTATATTTTGAAAAAGAATTTCTTGAGTAAAGAATGGAAAAATATTTTCTTGAGTAAGAAAATATATTAAATGAAATATAAAGTTATATTATTTTGAGAAAAGTTGAAGAGGAATTTTTGAAGGTTAAGAAGTATTTTACGTAATGAAATTGTGATGAAAAATGTTTTACGATATCTTAAAAACGTGATTTCTAAAAATACGCAATTTTGAACAATGTGTTAAAAATGATATTGATTTATTTAAGTCTAAAATAATGTTTGGAATATTGAGGAATATTTTATGTGATTGAAAAATGTTGAAAAATATTTTATGTATCTTAAAAACAATTTGAAATACAATAAAATATTTCTACGCGATTTGAAAAATGTTTAAATATTTCTACACGATTTGAAAAGCGTTTAAATATTTTACTGACTGAAATATTGTTGAAAAATCACTACGTGATTTGAATAGTGATAGAATATTTTTACGTGATTGTGAAAATGATAGAACATTGTTATGAGATTTGGAAAGTATTTTAAATATTTTGATAATGATAGAAAATAATTTACGTGACGTAAAAGAATGATTTTTAAGTTACGCGATTTTGAAACAGTAGAAAAATACTATGCGATTTGAGAAACGTATGTTTTACGCGATTGAGAAAAACGTTAAAAATTAGTACGTGGTTTAAAAGTGCAACAGAAGAGTTACAACATTTTGAAAACGTAACAGAAATGTTACGAAATTTTGTAAACATAACAGTAGTGTTACGGTATTGTAAAAACGTAATAAAAACGTTTTGGAATTTTAAAAACGTAATAAAAATGTTACGGTATTGTGAAAATATAAAAGAAGTGTTATGGTATTGTGAAAACATAACAGAAAAGTTTTTGGATTGTGAAAACGTAACAGAAATGTAACACGATTGTGAAAATACGGTAAAAGTGTTTTACAACTATGAAAACGTGATAACATGATTTTCGCTGTTGAAAGTACAGTATGATTACTGTTGAACCAGTGTCCATACACTGTTTGTGAGAAAATGACATATTTGTCTATGATTGGATTTGGTGCATTATACATGCATTGGAATGGTCCGATGAGGACCTTGGATATGGTGATTGCCTAGGAGAAACACACTCTTGAGTGGGTGCGATATGCATAATGTAGGTCACTTGTTGACCTTGGGGGCATCGGGGTGCGGGTTGCCTACACGGGTGGTTGGTCGCGCTTCTTCCCGTAGGTTAGACCGATGCAACACACCGATGATCCAGGACCGAGACACTATTCTTAATCAAGATCGATAAAGAAGCGTCGTGTATATGCTAGATGTGCAAAATCAAAATGAGGATTATAGCACGTGGTCGAGGCATGTGGTGCCGGCGATCTTTTCGATCATTTCTCCGACCGAGTTTAGCTCCATGGAGTAGGAAATCGAGTCTTGTGTACATGCATAATCTGAACATTTTATATCTGCATGATATATTAATTGAGGGATATTGGTTATGACAATTGTTTTGAATACTTGGATGATGATAATGATAATTAGAACATTATTGTAATTTGTTGTTTATGATAATTAAACTAATAAATGATTAGATGATGATAGTTGATTAATACTGATAGCATGATTATGGTATGATCTATTTGTATGATATGTTGTTTGTGTTATCTCTATACTGCCATGTTGGTATTGGCGTAGGTGATCTCACCTCTTTGTTATGTTATTTTGCTGTATCTGTACTGTTAAAAATCAAATAATAGAAGGATCGAGTTGTCTTAGACATAACGGGCGATGGATACTCTGAGGTTGGTGACAACAATAAGGAGTGGACATTCAGGACTCGAAAGTATGCAGTGTTGACAAAGAACAGATGTAGAACAAATGTCTGATGCAACAAGATGGATATACAAGAGGGAATGAGTATATTAAGTTTTATCGTTAGTGTTATACCGTGCTATTTAGTAGGACCCGTCATGGGGTTTGCTACTATTAAAAAAAAAAAAAAAAAAAGTCTGTTAATTTTATATTTCTCTTTAAATTGTGAAATATTAATTGGTGTCAATATTGTATATTAATCAGTTTAAATATATTTTCAGTAATACTTATGAATTTCAGTAAGTTTATGTTTCATTAAAGAAAGAAATTTTAAAACCCATCTTTTTATAACTCAAACCTTGTGTGAACTTCTTTACAGATTTTGAGTCGGGAGTCGATTACGTGTGATACCCTAGGGAGGGTGTTACATTAGTTGGTATCAGAGCATGGTTTGAGTCTTTTGGGGTTTATGGTTAGGTCTGTTTTGCTTGTGTTATGTTCTCTGTGTTATTGTTTTCCCGAAAGAAAACAATGTTGTTTATAATGGATATCAGATCCATTGTATTTTGATTCATCCATTTTTGGAGGGAGAAAACAACTCGTGCTAGATGTACGTGTGTGGATGCGGAACATAATACTATTAATGCAGTTGCAGCTACGGGAGCAATGTAAAAAGATAACTGCAGGAACTAAGGGAGCGTAATGTAGTTGCAAGAGCTACGGGAGCAACTGGAGCAACGTGGAAGGATAATTGCTGAGGAACAAAAGACCGTTGTTCAGTGGGAAAGAAATGAAAGTTGAGGTTCAGGATCTGATGGAAGAGAATCAGTCTTAGAATATAAGACTACGTAATTTTGGAACCCGATATTTTTAAGGATATTTGGAAAGTGATTGATTTCGACAGAAGATGTATTTACAACCATTGAGGAAACAAAAAGCAGTAACTGATGTTAAAAAAGGTACTTAATGAAGGAATGTACGTCAAGAAAACAAACGTTTATTTGAAATGGTTACATTTGGTTTCCATTTTATTTTGATTCGTCCATCTTTGAAGAAAAGAAATGACTCGTGATAGACATACGCGTATGGAAGCAAGACATAATGGTGGTGATATGACTGCAACTTTGGAAGTAATACAAATAGTGGTTGAAGCAATTCTACAGCAAACTCAGAAGATTGTTTCACAGCAAGAATTGATTTCTCAAGCTAAGATTTTGTTAGAGTTAAATCAATCTCAGGATAAGAGACCCTGTAACGTTGGACTATATTGGTTACGAAAAAAAGAAATCGTAAGGTCAAGTGATTCCAACAGAAAACGTACTTGCAATCTCCAGGAAGTCAACAACAACAATCTTGTGGAGAAAGTACTAGTAATGACAAGTTTAGTTTGACTGTGACAGCTGCACCGAAATGCAAGAAGTGCAGAAAGTTTGGAACACAATCTTTGAAAATATAGTTCCAATGAAAACAGAGTTTTATGTTAGTAAAATCTCAGGTAGTAGGAAGTGTTCGAGAGCGGAAGATTTAAACAATGAAGATTATGTCATTGAAGCTAATCCTATAAACATACTTGAATATTTCGTGAATAACCTATTCCTTATGGCATATGATTGAGTAGATCAATTATATGTTAGAGTTATTCGTTATCTTTTGATTTGTTTACTTCTGTTTCTATTCTTAGCCGATTGAGCTACTCAAGTTATTCAAATCATTGTTATAGATCAATTCTTTGTGTTAGTTTGATCTATTTTATAAACAGACGTGATCTTTGAAAATGGATTGGTTATTTTCCAACCATATCCTATGAGATTGTCTCAATACAATGTTAGTATTTCAGAAAAACTCATTCCTGGAAATCGTGGCAAAATCAAATTCTTGTTAAATATGTTTAGTAACATATTAGATCATTTCGCTACCTTTTCTTCCTAAACCTTTATAATGTTCTTTCATATATTGCATTTGCAAGAAAGAATATTTTGCAAGAAAGGATATTCCTATTTAAAATCTATGTAATAGTATTTGATATAATGCGGTTGAAAGGAGAACTTCGGTTAGTGAGACGTTTCTGTTAAAGAAAGCTAAAAATTTGGAGAATAAAGTGATATGAGGATAAGAAAATTTTAAGTAATACATTACATTAGTTGGAAGTTATCTGAGAAAAACTATTCTAGGCATGAATGAAGGTTGGTAAGCATTGTATTGGTATCGAGAGAATTCATTCTTGAAGATCGAGCTACATCCATTCTTTCTTGAATATGTTCGATAACATATTCGAATTCGTTTTGTTCTTTTCCATGATGTTTTCTTTCATCTACTGCAATTGAAGGAATATCTTGCAAGAGAGAATATTCCTATTTATATCCAAGTCAGAGTATCAAAGTGGCACAGTGGAAGTGTGGTGGATTCTTCAAAAATTGAAGAAGTCTATTTATGGAAAAAGTTAAGACGGTAATGGAAAACCGTAGAAAAAATTTATTGAGATATTTGTTTGATCAGGAGAAGTGAACAAGAGATAAAGAACTTTCAATGGTTTAGAATCGTTTGGAATAACGAAAGAGGGAAACTACATGGAATCAAGAAAAGATAAAGAATAATGTCATTATTATTCGAGGGTGTGAAATCATGGTCATGAAATTTCGAGGACGAAATTTCTATAAAGAAAGAAGTATTGTAACACCCCAAATTTCCGTATCTCTTAAACAAGGTAATTTTGACGGTTAACGAAATTTTCTTGTTTAGTAATTTCTGCACCTTGTAAAATTATTTTGTTTATTCCGTCGTAGCGTATTTGATCGTTTTGAGTGATTTACTCCGTGTCGGGAAAATAAAAATTTTCGGTAGGGAAAACCTTTACGTAATTTAATTTTTACCGTTAGGTAATTATTTTACGTAATCGATTTGATATTTGTGCATTTTATAATTTTTGTGATTTTTGTGGATGATTTTGAAATTTTTCCTATTTGTGGGCCCATTAAAGTATGTGTAGCCTAGGTGGCTATACGTGGGCCAGTGTGGGTCCCATAAAGCAAAAATTTTTCTACGCATAGAAAAATTTGTACTTGTTTAGACGGAGAGCAGGGGATCTTACTAAACCCGAATCCGGAAACAGTTTTAAAATTTCTTGTCTTATATATTTTATCTTGTATTAAATTTATCGGATGATAAAAATACAAGTAAATATAATCTTTTATGGGGTTTTTAGCGGATAAGAATAAATATTATCTTTAGTAGTCAACAAAGAGAGCTTGACTTGATTTATACCCTTGGATGAGAATACTTAGTTTAAATATTAACCATTGATTTAATCAAAGGTTAAAAACAAACTTAATAAAGAAGCTTGGATAATAACCATTGATTTAATCAATGGTGTGAGAATAAGCTTAGTTAGGAAGGCTTTGATATCAACCATAGATGTAATCAAAGGTGTAGAATTGGTCTTGAAAAATGACAAAACCATTTATAACCATTGGTTTAGATTAAATCAAGGGTGGAGATTTAATCTTAAAAAGTAACAAAGACCATTTATGACCATTAGATGAAGAATCAATCAATGATGGAGATTTGGTCTTCTAAAGTAGTAAAGACTAATTAGGACCCTTGGATTAAAAGTTAGAAGGAGCAATCTTGACCCTTAATTTTGGAGACACATCTAAGGCTAGAATTTAAAGGAGAAAAATCCAATACTTGATTTAGTCTTCTAAAATTAAAAATTTACCTAAATCCTAACCATTGAATTAATCAATGGCTAGAAATGCTTCAAATGGTGGCAAATAATGAAGACAACTTTATTGAATGCATTATGAAGAGAAGGTGATGGTTTTGGAGTGTTTAGAAGACAAAAGAGAAAAGCTTTATGTCATTTTTTGCGTGTCTTGGTCAAGTTAGACATCATAATGGCTTACTTTTGATTTTTGCACTCAAGAAGAATGCAAGAAGGGGGGCACGGTTTTGGTCTGATTTTGAGAGCTTTGAAGACCATTATTAGCTATCTTGGTCATTATTGATCATTCTTGATCATCTTTGTCTCCTCCAAAAGCAAAAACTCATCAAACTTTTCTCTCCACCTCTCTCCAAGCAAGTTTTGGCCATGACCATCAAGAACACCTCCATCACTCAAAAATTTCATCCAACTTGATTTTCTAAACCTAAACACCATTCTAAGAACATCTCTAGTTATGAGTTTTTCCAAAATCATTCATCTTGAGCTTCAAATCCAAGCTTCAAGTTTCTATCAAAAATCAAAAATTTCATCTTTGTCTTCAAGAGAAACCATTAGGTTATCTACCCTAAAATCACCATCCAATCTCTTTTAATTTCATCCAACCATAGATCTTGAATCTACATGATGTTCTAAGCAACTTTCATGTTGAAGATTTTCTCTAAATCATTCATCTTCATGGACTTTCTTCAAGATCAAAGTTATTGGGTTTTTGAGGTGAAGTATAAGGAAACTTCATTTTCTTCTCTCTTTTTCATGATCTAAGCCATGTTTGATCCATGGTTCCTCTTAATCAAGCTTAGTATACTAATTTCTATGTATTTTATTTTGTATTTGAGAAGCTCTTGGTGATGAAGGACTTGGAAAAAGAAGCAAAACAAGAAGTTTTTAAGGATCTTCAAGAGGTAAGAGGGAGATCCATCTCACCAACCAAGCATGGTGGTGAGAGATGGTATTTTATTTGATGGATGTGGAATCCATGTGAGGATTCATATCCATGGTCATGTAATTAATTTGTGGGTGTTTATGAGCTTTGATTAATTTTCTATGCTTGATATGCTTTGCATGATTTTATAGCTTTGATGATATGCTTGATATGTTATACATGCTTTTATGGCTTTGATGGTATGCTTATATTATTTATGATGAAATATATATGTATATGCCATGACTTGATGGTGGAAAGGAAATTGATTTTTGGCTCCAATAGCCAAGGAAGAGCTATGGTTTTGATGCCCTTGATTAGGGTTCATGTTGAAAATTTTCAAGAACAAAAGAATTGATTTTTGAGTACTTAGAACATGGTGGATTTCGAACAAGACACCTCAACATAGGTGTTTATAACTTAAGATTTTCATGAATGATGAAAATGGATGATTTGAAGAATTTGGAAAATAAACAAAGGGTTTGTTTTTTAAGAGAACAAGAACACGGTTTTTAGAAGGATTTTTATTAGTTTATTTTGTGTAAAAGGTTTCTAAGTGTTTAACTAAACATGAGATGTAAATGAAAATAGCAATGATGATTTTAAGGATTTGCAAAGAAAGTGAAAAAGGATTTGTAAAGAAAGTGAAAATGGATTTGCAAAGAAAGTGAAAAATTGAAAATGAACAAATGATTTGATTTTCAAAGACTATGAGTCTTACGTTTTTGTAAAGGATTTTTAATGGTTTTGTTTGTGTAAAACCATATCAATTTAAAAGGAAAAATATTTGATGGTTTCAATAGTCATGTCCACGTTTTTTTTAAGGCTTGTAATGCCTTGATTTTTATGAACAAAGTGAATTTCAAAGTGGAAACGTAACTGGATTTAATACAAGGATTTTGGAAAGAGAATCGAAGCGTTTATCACTTGAGAAAATCAAGTTTTTGTAAACGAAAATGTTTTCGAACTTCAATTTATTTTGAAGAAGGTTGTGTTTGGAAATGATTTGGGAAAAATGGAGAATATAATGGTGTTTTGAAAATTTACTAACGTATAACTTATTTTCAAGTTTTGAAATACGTTAGAAAAATGTTAAGTTTTGAAACGTTGATTTACATCAATGGAAAATTAATTTTTGTGAAGTATATTTTGAAAAAGAATTTCTTGAGTAAAGAATCATGGAAAAATATTTTCTTGAGTAAGAAAATATATTAAATGAAATATAAAGTTATATTATTTTGAGAAAAGTTGAAGAGGAATTTTTGAAGGTTAAGAAGTATTTTCTGTAATGAAATTGTGATGAAAAATGTTTTACGTATCTTAAAAACGTGATTTCTAAGCTACGCAATTTTGAACAATGTGTTAAAAATGATATTGATTTATTTAAGTCTAAAATAATGTTTGGAATATTGAGGAATATTTTATGTGATTGAAAAATGTTGAAAAATATTTTATGTATCTTAAAAACAATTTGAAATACAGTAAAATATTTCTACGCGATTTGAAAAATGTTTAAATATTTCTACACGATTTGAAAAGCGTTTAAATATTTTACGCGATCAAATATTGTTGAAAAATCACTACGTGATTTGAATAGTGATAGAATATTTTTACGTGATTGTGAAAATGATAGAACATTGTTATGAGATTTGGAAAGTATTTTAAATATTTTGATAATGATAGAAAATAATTTACGTGACGTAAAAGAATGATTTTTAAGTTACGCGATTTTGAAACAGTAGAAAAATACTATGCGATTTGAGAAACGTATGTTTTACGCGATTGAGAAAAACGTTAAAAATTAGTACGTGGTTTAAAAGTGCAACGAAGAGTTACAACATTTTGAAAACGTAATGAAAATGTTACGAAATTTTGTAAACATAACAGTAGTGTTACGGTATTGTAAAAACGTAATAAAAACGTTTTGGAATTTTAAAAACGTAATAAAAATGTTACGGTATTGTGAAAATATAAAAGAAGTGTTATGGTATTGTGAAAACATAACATGAAAAGTTTTGGATTGTGAAAACGTAATGAAATGTAACACGATTGTGAAAATACGGTAAAAGTGTTTTACAACTATGAAAACGTGATAACATGATTTTCATTGTTGAAAGTAAGATGATGATTCTTGTTGAACCAAAGTGTCCATACACTTGTTTGTGAGAAAATGACATATTTGTCTATGATTGGATTTGGTGCATTATACATGCATTGGAATGGTCCGATGAGGACTGGATATGGCTGATTGCCTAGGAGAAACACACCTCTTGAGTGGGTGCGATATGCATAATGTAGGTCACTTGTTGACCTTGGGGGCATCGGGGTGCGGGTTGCCTACACGGGTGGTTGGTCGCGCTTCTTCCCGTAGGTTAGACCGATGCAACACACCGATGATCCAGACCGAGACACTATTCTTAATCAAGATCTGATAAAGACTGTCGTGTATATGCTAGATGTGCAAAATCAAAATGAGGATTATAGCACGTGGTCTGAGGCATGTGGTACCGACAGATCTTTTCGATCATTTCTCCGACCTGAGTTTAGCTCCATGGAGTAGGAAATCGAGTCTTGTGTACATGCATAATCTGAACATTTTATATCTGCATGATATATTAATTGAGGGATATTGGTTATGACAATTGTTTTGAATACTTGGATGATGATAATGATAATTAGAACATTATTGTAATTTGTTGTTTATGATAATTAAACTAATAAATGATTAGATGATGATAGTTGATTAATACTGATAGCATGATTATGGTATGATCTATTTGTATGATATGTTGTTTGTGTTATCTCTATACTGCCATGTTGGTATTGGCGTAGGTGATCTCACCTCTTTGTTATGTTATTTTCTGTATCTGTACTGTTAAAAATCAAATAATAGAAGGATCGAGTTGTCTTAGACATAACGGGCGATGGATACTCGAGGTTGGTGACAACAATAAGGAGTGGACATTCGGGACTCGAAAGTATGCAAAGTGTTGACAAAGAACATGTAGAACAAATGTCTCGATGCAACAAGATGGATATACAAGAGGGAATGAGTATATTAAGTTTTATCGTTAGTGTTATACCGTGCTATTTTAGTAGGACCCGTCATGGGGTTTGCTACTATTAAAAAAAAAAAGAGTCTGTTAATTTTATATTTCTCTTTAAATTGTGAAATATTAATTGGTGTCAATATTGTATATTAATCAGGTTTAAATATATTTTCAAGTAATACTTATGAATTTCAAGTAAGTTTATGTTTCATTAAAGAAAGAAATTTTAAAACCCATCTTTTTATAACTCAAACCTTGTGTGAACTTCTTTACAGATTTTGAGTCGGGAGTCAGACATGTGATACCCTAGGGAGGGTGTTACATTAGTTGGTATCAGAGCATGGTTTGAGTCTTTTGGGGTTTATGGTTAGGTCTGTTTTGCTTGTGTTATGTTCTCTGTGTTATTGTTTTCCCGAAAGAAAACAATGTTGTTTATAATGGATATCAGATCCATTGTATTTTGATTCATCCATTTTTGGAGGGAGAAAACAACTCGTGCTAGATGTACGTGTGTGGATGCGGAACATAATACTATTAATGCAGTTGCAGCTACGGGAGCAATGTAAAAAGATAACTGCAGGAACTAAGGGAGCGTAATGTAGTTGCAAGAGCTACGGGAGCAACTGGAGCAACGTGGAAGGATGACTGCAGGAACAAAAGACCGTTGTTCAGTGGGAAAGAAATGAAAGTTGAGGTTCAGGATCTGATGGAAGAGAATCAGTCTTAGAATATAAGACTACGTAATTTTGGAACCCGATATTTTTAAGGATATTTGGAAAGTGATTGATTTCGACAGAAGATGTATTTACAACCATTGAGGAAACAAAAAGCAGTGCGATGTTAAAAAAGGTACTTAATGAAGGAATGTACGTCAAGAAAACAAACGTTTATTTGAAATGGTTACATTCGGTTTCCATTTTATTTTGATTCGTCCATCTTTGAAGAAAAGAAATAACTCGTGATAGACATACGCGTATGGAAGCGAGACATAATGGTGGTGATATGACTGCAACTTTGGAAGTAATACAAACAGTGGTTGAAGCAATTCTACAGCAAACTCAGAAGATTGTTTCACAGCAAGAATTGATTTCTCAAGCTAAGATTTTGTTAGAGTTAAATCAATCTCAGGATAAGAGACCCTGTAACGTTGGACTATATTGGTTACGAAAAAAAGAAATCGTAAGGTCAAGTGATTCCAACAGAAAACGTACTTGCAATCTCCAGGAAGTCAACAACAACAATCTTGTGGAGAAAGTACTAGTAATGACAAGTTTAGTTTGACGAAATGCGAAGTGTGGAAAGCACTTAAATGCAAGAAGTGCGGAAAGTTTGGAACACAATCTTTGAAAATATAGTTCCAATGAAAACAGAGTTTTCTGTTAGTAAAATCTCAGGTAGTAGGAAGTGTTCGGAGCGGAAGATTTAAACAATGAAGATTGTGTCATTGAAGCTAATCCTATAAACATACTGAATATTTCTGTGAATAACCTATTCCTTATGGCATATGATTGAGTAGATCAATTATATGTTAGAGTTATTCGTTATCTTTTGATTTGTTTACTTCTGTTTCTATTCTTAGCCGATTGAGCTACTCAAGTTATTCAAATCATTGTTATAGATCAATTCTTTGTGTTAGTTTGATCTATTTTATAAACAGACGTGATCTTTGAAAATGGATTGGTTATTTTCCAACCATATCCTATGAGATTGTCTCAATACAATGTTAGTATTTCAGAAAAAACTCATTCCTGGAAATCAGGCAAAATCAAATTCTTGTTAAATATGTTTAGTAACATATTAGATCATTTCGCTACCTTTTCTTCCTAAACCTTTATAATGTTCTTTCATATATTGCATTTGCAAGAAAGAATATTTTGCAAGAAAGGATATTCCTATTTAAAATCTATGTAATAGTATTTGATATAATGCGGTTGAAAGGAGAACTCGGTTAGTGAGACGTTTCCTGTTAAAGAAGCTAAAGCTGGAGAATAAAGTGATATGAGGATAAGAAAATTTTAAGTAATACATTACATTAGTTGGAAGTTATCTGAGAAAAACTATTCTAGGCATGAATGAAGGTTGGTAGCCGCTGTATTGGTATCAGAGAATTCATTCTTGAAGATCGAGCTACATCCAATTCTTTGCTGAATATGTTCGATAACATATTCGAATTCGTTTTGTTCTTTTCCATGATGTTTTCTTTCATCTACTGCAATTGAAGGAATATCTTGCAAGAGAGAATATTCCTATTTATATCCAAGTCAGAGTATCAAAGTGGCACAGTGGAAGTGTGGTGGATTCTTCAAAAATTGAAGAAGTCTATTTATGGAAAAAGTTAAGACGGTAATGGAAAACCGTAGAAAAAATTTATTGAGATATTTGTTTGATCAGGAGAAGTGAACAAGAGATAAAGAACTTTCAATGGTTTAGAATCGTTTGGAATAACGAAAGAGGGGAAACTACATGGGAACTGAAGAAAAGATAAAGGAATAATGTCATTATTATTCCGAGGGTGTGAAATCATGGTCATGAAATTTCGAGGACGAAATTTCTATAAAGAGGGGGAGTATTGTAACACCCCAAATTTCCGTATCTCTTAAACAAGAATTTTGACGCTAACGTAATTTTACTTGTTTAGTAATTTCTGTAACTTTGTAAAATTATTTTGTTTATTCCGTCAGCGTATTTGATCGTTTTGAGTGATTTACTCCGTGTCGGGAAAATAAAAATTTTCGGTAGGGGAAAAAACTTACGTAATTTAATTTTTACCGTTAGGTAATTATTTTACGTAATCTCGATTTGATATTTGTGCATTTTATAATTTTTGTGATTTTTGTGGATGATTTTGAAATTTTTCCTATTTGTGGGCCCAAGGGGTATGTGGCCTAGGTGGCTATACGTGGCCCAGGTGGGTCCCAAAAAGCAAAAATTTTTCTACGCATAGAAAAATTTGTACTTGTTTAGACGGAGACAGGATCTTACTAAACCTGAATCCGGAAACAGTTTTTAAAATTTCTTGTACTATATTTTATACTGTATTAAATTTATCAGATGATAAAAATACAGTAAATATAATCTTTTGTGGGGTTTTTAGCAGATAAGAATAAATATTATACTGCGTAGTCAACAAAGAGAGCTTGACTTGATTTATACCCTTGGATGAGAATACTTAGTTTAAATATTAACCATTGATTTAATCAAAGGTTAAGAAACAAACTTAATAAAGAAGCCTTGGATAATAACCATTGATTTAATCAATGGTGTGAGAATAAGCTTAGTTAGGAAGGCTTTGATATCAACCATAGATGTAATCAAAGGTGTAGAATTGGTCTTGAAAAATGACAAAGACCATTTATAACCATTGGATTTAGATTAAATCAAGGGTGGAGATTTAATCTTAAAAAGTAACAAAGACCATTTATGACCCTTGATTAAGAATCAATCAATGATGGAGATTTGGTCTTAAAAGTAGAAAGACTAATTAGGACCCTTGGATTAAAAGTTAGAAGGAGCAATCTTGACCCTTAATTTTGGAGACACATCTAAGGGCTTTAAATTTAAAGGAGAAAAATCCATGGCTTTAGATTTAGTCTTCTAAAATTAAAAATTTACCTAAATCCTAACCATTGAATTAATCAATGGCTAGAAATGCTTCAAATGGTGGCAAATAATGAAGACAACTTTATTGAATGCATTATGAAGAGAAGGTGATGGTTTTGGAGTGTTTAGAAGACAAAGAGATGTGCTTTATGTCATTTTTGCATGTCTTGGTCAAGTTAGACATCATAATGGCTTACTTTTGATTTTTTGCACTCAAGAAGAATGCAAGAAGGGGGGCACGGTTTTGGTCTGATTTTGAGAGCTTTGAAGACCATTATTAGCTATCTTGGTCATTATTGATCATTCTTGATCATCTTTGTCTCCTCCAAAAGCAAAAACTCATCAAACTTTTCTCTCCACCTCTCTTCCAAGCAAGTTTTGGCCATGACCATCAAGAACACCCTCCATCACTCAAAAATTTCATCCAACTTGATTTTCTAAACCTAAACACCATTCTAAGAACATCTCTAGTTATGAGTTTTTCCAAAATCATTCATCTTGAGCTTCAAATCCAAGCTTCAAGTTTCTATCAAAAATCAAAAATTTCATCTTTGTGCTTCAAGAGAAACCATTAGGTTATCTACCCTAAAATCACCATCCAATCTCTTTTAATTTCATCCAACCATAGATCTTGAATCTACATGATGTTCTAAGCAACTTTCATGTTGAAGATTTTCTCTAAATCATTCATCTTCATGGACTTTCTTCAAGATCAAAGTTATTGGGTTTTTGAGGTGAAGTATAAGGAAACTTCATTTTCTTCTCTCTTTTTCATGATCTAAGCCATGTTTGATCCATGGTTCCTCTTAATCAAGCTTAGTATACTAATTTCTATGTATTTTATTTTGTATTTGAGAAGCTCTTGGTGATGAAGGACTTGGAAAAAGAAGCAAAACAAGAAGTTTTTAAGGATCTTCAAGAGGTAAGAGGGAGATCCATCTCACCAACCAAGCATGGTGGTGAGAGATGGTATTTTATTTGATGGATGTGGAATCCATGTGAGGATTCATATCCATGGTCATGTAATTAATTTGTGGGTGTTTATGAGCTTTGATTAATTTTCTATGCTTGATATGCTTTGCATGATTTTATAGCTTTGATGATATGCTTGATATGTTATACATGCTTTTATGGCTTTGATGGTATGCTTATATTATTTATGATGAAATATATATGTATATGCCATGACTTGATGGTGGAAAGGAAATTGATTTTTGGCTCCAATAGCCAAGGAAGAGCTATGGTTTTGATGCCTTGATTAGGGTTCATGTTGAAAATTTTCAAGAACAAAAGAATTGATTTTTGAGTACTTAGAACATGGTGGATTTTGAACAAGACACCTCAACATAGGTGTTTATAACTTAAGATTTTCATGAATGATGAAAATGGATGATTTGAAGAATTTGGAAAATAAACAAAGGGTTTGTTTTTTAAGAGAACAAGAACACGGTTTTTAGAAGGATTTTTATTAGTTTATTTTGTGTAAAAGGTTTCTAAGTGTTTAACTAAACATGAGATGTAAATGAAAATAGCAATGATGATTTTAAGGATTTGCAAAGAAAGTGAAAAAGGATTTGTAAAGAAAGTGAAAATGGATTTGCAAAGAAAGTGAAAAATTGAAAATGAACAAATGATTTGATTTTCAAAGACTATGAGTCTTACGTTTTTGTAAAGGATTTTTAATGGTTTTGTTTGTGTAAAACCATATCAATTTAAAAGGAAAAATATTTGATGGTTTCAATAGTCATGTCCATCGCGTTTTTTAAGGCTTGTAATGCCTTGATTTTTATGAACAAAGTGAATTTCAAAGTGGAAACGTAACTGGATTTAATACAAGGATTTTGGAAAGGGAATCAGAGCGTTTATCACTTGAGAAAATCAAGTTTTTTTGTAAACGAAAATGTTTTCGAACTTCAATTTATTTTGAAGAAGGTTGTGTTTGGAAATGATTTGGGAAAAATGGAGAATATAATGGTGTTTTGAAAATTTACTAACGTATAACTTATTTTCAAGTTTTGAAATACGTTAGAAAAATGTTAAGTTTTGAAACGTTGATTTACATCAATGGAAAATTAATTTTTGTGAAGTATATTTTGAAAAAGAATTTCTTGAGTAAAGAATCATGGAAAAATATTTTCTTGAGTAAGAAAATATATTAAATGAAATATAAAGTTATATTATTTTGAGAAAAGTTGAAGAGGAATTTTTGAAGGTTAAGAAGTATTTTACGTAATGAAATTGTGATGAAAAATGTTTTACGATATCTTAAAAACGTGATTTCTAAGCTACGCAATTTTTGAACAATGTGTTAAAAATGATATTGATTTATTTAAGTCTAAAATAATGTTTGGAATATTGAGGAATATTTTATGTGATTGAAAAATGTTGAAAAATATTTTATGTATCTTAAAAACAATTTGAAATACAAATGAAAATATTTCTACGCGATTTGAAAAATGTTTAAATATTTCTACACGATTTGAAAAGCGTTTAAATATTTTACGCGACTGAAATATTGTTGAAAAATCACTACGTGATTTGAATAGTGATAGAATATTTTTACGTGATTGTGAAAATGATAGAACATTGTTATGAGATTTGGAAAGTATTTTAAATATTTTGATAATGATAGAAAATAATTTACGTGACGTAAAAGAATGATTTTTAAGTTACGCGATTTTGAAACAGTAGAAAAATACTATGCGATTTGAGAAACGTATGTTTTACGCGATTGAGAAAAACGTTAAAAATTAGTACGTGGTTTAAAAGTGCAACAGAAGAGTTACAACATTTTGAAAACGTAACAGAAATGTTACGAAATTTTGTAAACATAACAGTAGTGTTACGGTATTGTAAAAACGTAATAAAAACGTTTTGGAATTTTAAAAACGTAATAAAAATGTTATGGTATTGTGAAAATATAAAAGAAGTGTTATGGTATTGTGAAAACATAACAAGTAAAAGTTTTTGGATTGTGAAAACGCAACGTAAATGTAACACGATTGTGAAAATACGGTAAAAATGTTTTACAACTATGAAAACGTGATAACATGATTTTATTTGTTGAAAGTACAAGATGATTCTTGTTGAACCGGTGTCCATACACTTGTTTGTGAGAAAATGACATATTTGTCTATGATTGGATTTGGTGCATTATACATGCATTGGAATGGTCCGATGAGAATTTGGATATGGCTGATTGCCTAGGAGAAACACACCTCTTGAGTGGGTGCGATATGCATAGTGTAGGTCACTTGTTGACCTTGGGGGCATCGGGGTGCGGGTTGCCTACACGGGTGGTTGGTCGCGCTTCTTCCCGTAGGTTAGACCGATGCAACACACCGATGATCCGACATCGAGACACTATTCTTAATCAAGATCCGATCGATAAAGACGTGTCGTGTATATGCTAGATGTGCAAAATCAAAATGAGGATTATAGCACGTGGTCGAGGCATGTGGTGCCGTGAGATCTTTTCGATCATTTCTCCGACCTGAGTTTAGCTCCATGGAGTAGGAAATCGAGTCTTGTGTACATGCATAATCTGAACATTTTATATCTGCATGATATATTAATTGAGGGATATTGGTTATGACAATTGTTTTGAATACTTGGATGATGATAATGATAATTAGAACATTATTGTAATTTGTTGTTTATGATAATTAAACTAATAAATGATTAGATGATGATAGTTGATTAATACTGATAGCATGATTATGGTATGATCTATTTGTATGATATGTTGTTTGTGTTATCTCTATACTGCCATGTTGGTATTGGCGTAGGTGATCTCACCTCTTTGTTATGTTATTTTGCTGTATCTGTACTGTTAAAAATCAAATAATAGAAGGATCGAGTTGTCTTAGACATAACGGGCGATGGATACTCTGAGGTTGGTGACAACAATAAGGAGTGGACATTCAGGACTCGAAAGTATGCAGTGTTGACAAAGAACAGATGTAGAACAAATGTCTGATGCAACAAGATGGATATACAAGAGGGAATGAGTATATTAAGTTTTATCGTTAGTGTTATACCGTGCTATTTAGTAGGACCCGTCATGGGGTTTGCTACTATTAAAAAAAAAAAGAGTCTGTTAATTTTATATTTCTCTTTAAATTGTGAAATATTAATTGGTGTCAATATTGTATATTAATCAGTTTAAATATATTTTCAGTAATACTTATGAATTTCAGTAAGTTTATGTTTCATTAAAGAAAGAAATTTTAAAACCCATCTTTTTATAACTCAAACCTTGTGTGAACTTCTTTACAGATTTTGAGTCGGGAGTCAGACATGTGATACCCTAGGGAGGGTGTTACATTAGTTGGTATCAGAGCACGGTTTGAGTCTTTTGGGGTTTATGGTTAGGTCTGTTTTGCTTGTGTTATGTTCTCTGTGTTATTGTTTTCCCGAAAGAAAACAATGTTGTTTATAATGGATATCAGATCCATTGTATTTTGATTCATCCATTTTTGGAGGGAGAAAACAACTCGTGCTAGATGTACGTGTGTGGATGCGAACATAATACTATTAATGCAGTTGCAGCTACGGGAGCAATGTAAAAAGATAACTGCAGGAACTAAGGGAGCGTAATGTAGTTGCAAGAGCTACGGGAGCAACTGGAGCAACGTGGAAGGATGACTGCAGGAACAAAAGACCGTTGTTCAGTGGGAAAGAAATAAAAGTTGAGGTTCAGGATCTGATGGAAGAGAATCAGTCTTAGAATATAAGACTACGTAATTTTGGAACCCGATATTTTTAAGGATATTTGGAAAGTGATTGATTTCGACAGAAGATGTATTTACAACCATTGAGGAAACAAAAAGCAGTAACTGATGTTAAAAAAGGTACTTAATGAAGGAATGTACGTCAAGAAAACAAACGTTTATTTGAAATGGTTACATTTGGTTTCCATTTTATTTTGATTCGTCCATCTTTGAAGAAAAGAAATGACTCGTGATAGACATACGCGTATGGAAGCAAGACATAATGGTGGTGATATGACTTTCAACTTTGGAAGTAATACAAATAGTGGTTGAAGCAATTCTACAGCAAACTCAGAAGATTGTTTCACAGCAAGAATTGATTTCTCAAGCTAAGATTTTGTTAGAGTTAAATCAATCTCAGGATAAGAGACCCTGTAACGTTGGACTATATTGGTTACGAAAAAAAGAAATCGTAAGGTCAAGTGATTCCAACAGAAAACGTACTTGCAATCTCCAGGAAGTCAACAACAACAATCTTGTGGAGAAAGTACTAGTAATGACAAGTTTAGTTTGACTGTGACAGCTGCACCGAAATGCAAGAAGTGCAGAAAGTTTGGAACACAATCTTTGAAAATATAGTTCCAATGAAAACAGAGTTTTCTGTTAGTAAAATCTCAGGTAGTAGGAAGTGTTCGGAGCGGAAGATTTAAACAATGAAGATTGTGTCATTGAAGCTAATCCTATAAACATACTGAATATTTCCGTGAATAACCTATTCCTTATGGCATATGATTGAGTAGATCAATTATATGTTAGAGTTATTCGTAATCCTCTGATTTGTTTACTTCTGTTTCTATTTTTAGCCAATCGAGCTACTCAAGTTATTCAAATCATTGTTATAGATCAATTCTTTGTGTTAGTTTGATCTATTTTATAAGTTTGATCTGTTTCATAAGCAGACGTGATCTTTGAAAATGGATTGGTTATTTTCCAACCATATCCTATGAGATTGTCTCAATACAATGTTAGTATTTCAAAAAAAACTCATTCCTGGAAATCAGGCAAAATCAAATTCTTGTTAAATATGTTTAGTAACATATTAGATCATTTCGCTACCTTTTCTTCCTAAACCTTTATAATGTTCTTTCATATATTGCATTTGCAAAAAGAATATTTTGCAAGAAAGGATATTCCTATTTAAAATCTATGTAATAGTATTTGATATAATGCGGTTGAAAGGAGAACTTCGGTTAGTGAGACGTTTCACTGTTAAAGAAGCTAAAGCTGGAGAATAAAGTGATATGAGGATAAGAAAATTTTAAGTAATACATTACATTAGTTGGAAGTTATCTGAGAAAAACTATTCTAGGTATGAATGAGGGATGGTAGCCGCTGTATTGGTATCAGAGAATTCATTCTTGAAGATCGAGCTACATCCAATTCTTTGCTGAATATGTTCGATAACATATTCGATTCGTTTTGTTCTTTTCCATGGTGTTTTCTTTCATCTACTGCAATTAAAGGAATATCTTGCAAGAGAGATATTCCTATTTATATCCAAGTCGAGTATCAAAGTGGCACAAATGGAAGTGTGGTGGATTCTTCAAAAATTGAAGAAGTCTATTTATGGAAAAAGTTAAGACGGTAAGGGAAAACCGTAGAAAAAAAATTTATTGAGATATTTGTTTGATCAGGAGAAGTGAACAAGAGATAAAGAACTTTCAATGGTTTAGAATCGTTTGGAATAACGAAAGAGGGGAAACTACATGGGAACTGAAGAAAAGATAAAGGAATAATGTCATTATTATTCTGAGGGTGTGAAATCATGGTCATGAAATTTCGAGGACGAAATTTCTATAAAGAGGGGGAGTATTGTAACACCCCAAATTTCCGTATCTCTTAAACAGTAATTTTGACAGTTAACAGAATTTTACTGTTTAGTAATTTCTGTGCACTGTAAAATTATTTTGTTTATTCCGTCAGCGTATTTGATCGTTTTGAGTGATTTACTCCGTGTCAGGAAAATAAAAATTTTCGGGCCGGGGAAAACCTTACGTAATTTAATTTTTACCGTTAGGTAATTATTTTACGTAATCTGATTTGATATTTGTGCATTTTATAATTTTTGTGATTTTTGTGGATGATTTTGAAATTTTTCCTATTTGTGGGCCCCGCAAGGGGTATGTGGGCCCAGGTGGCTATACGTGGGCCCAGGTGGGTCCCGCAAAGCAAAAATTTTTCTACGCATAGAAAAATTTGTACTGTTTAGACGGAGACAGGGGATCTTACTAAACCTGAATCCGGAAACAGTTTTTAAAATTTCTTGTACTATATTTTATACTGTATTAAATTTATCAGATGATAAAAATACAGTAAATATAATCTTTTGTGGGGTTTTTAGCAGATAAGAATAAATATTATACTTATAGTCAACAAAGAGAACTTGACTTGATTTATACCCTTGGATGAGAATACTTAGTTTAAATATTAACCATTGATTTAATCAAAGGTTAAAAACAAACTTAATAAAGAAGTTTCGATAATAACCATTGATTTAATCAATGGTGTGAGAATAAGCTTAGTTAGGAAGGCTTTGATATCAACCATAGATGTAATCAAAGGTGTAGAATTGGTCTTGAAAAATGACAAAGACCATTTATAACCATTGGATTTAGATTAAATCAAGGGTGGAGATTTAATCTTAAAAAATGTAACAAAGACCATTTATGACCATTAGATGAAGAATCAATCAATGATGGAGATTTGATCTTCTAAAGTAGAAAAGACTAATTAGGACCCTTGGATTAAAAGTTAGAAGGAGCAATCTTGACCCTTAATTTTGGAGACACATCTAAGGGCTAGAATTTAAAGGAGAAAAATCCAATTACTTGATTTAGTCTTCTAAAATTAAAAATTTACCTAAATCCTAACCATTGAATTAATCAATGGCTAGAAATGCTTCAAATGGTGGCAAATAATGAAGACAACTTTATTGAATGCGTTATGAAGAGAAGGTGATGGTTTTGGAGTGTTTAGAAGACAAAGAGACAAGCTTTATGTCATTTTTGCATGTCTTGGTCAAGTTAGACATCATAATGGCTTACTTTTGATTTTTGCACTCAAGAAGAATGCAAGAAGGGGGGCACGGTTTTGGTCTGATTTTGAGAGCTTTGAAGACCATTATTAGCTATCTTGGTCATTATTGATCATTCTTGATCATCTTTGTCTCCTCCAAAAGCAAAAACTCATCAAACTTTTCTCTCCACCTCTCTTCCAAGCAAGTTTTGGCCATGACCATCAAGAACACCCTCCATCACTCAAAAATTTCATCCAACTTGATTTTCTAAACCTAAACACCATTCTAAGAACATCTCTAGTTATGAGTTTTTCCAAAATCATTCATCTTGAGCTTCAAATCCAAGCTTCAAGTTTCTATCAAAAATCAAAAATTTCATCTTTGTGCTTCAAGAGAAACCATTAGGTTATCTACCCTAAAATCACCATCCAATCTCTTTTAATTTCATCCAACCATAGATCTTGAATCTACATGATGTTCTAAGCAACTTTCATGTTGAAGATTTTCTCTAAATCATTCATCCTCATGGACTTTCTTCAAGATCAAAGTTATTGGGTTTTTGAGGTGAAGTATAAGGAAACTTCATTTTCTTCTCTTCTTTTTCATGATCTAAGCCATGTTTGATCCATGGTTCCTCTTAATCAAGCTTAGTATACTAATTTCTATGTATTTTATTTTGTATTTGAGAAGCTCTTGGTGATGAAGGACTTGGAAAAAGAAGCAAAACAAGAAGTTTTTAAGGATCTTCAAGAGGTAAGAGGAGATCCATCTCACCAACCAAGCATGGTGGTGAGAGATGGTATTTTATTTGATGGATGTGGAATCCATGTGAGGATTCATATCCATGGTCATGTAATTAATTTGTGGGTGTTTATGAGCTTTGATTAATTTTCTATGCTTGATATGCTTTGCATGATTTTATAGCTTTGATGATATGCTTGATATGTTATACATGCTTTTATGGCTTTGATGGTATGCTTATATTATTTATGATGAAATATATATGTATATGCCATGACTTGATGGTGGAAAGAAATTGATTTTTGGCTCCAATAGCCAAGGAAGAGCTATGGTTTTGATGCCCTTGATTAGGGTTCATGTTGAAAATTTTCAAGAACAAAAGAATTGATTTTTGAGTCACTTAGAACATGGTGGATTTTTGAACAAGACACCTCAACATAGGTGTTTATAACTTAAGATTTTCATGAATGATGAAAATGGATGATTTGAAGAATTTGGAAAATAAACAAAGGGTTTGTTTTTTTAAGAGAACAAGAACACGATTTTTAGAAGGATTTTTATTAGTTTATTTTGTGTAAAAGGTTTCTAAGTGTTTAACTAAACATGAGATGTAAATGAAAATAGCAATGATGATTTTAAGGATTTGCAAAGAAAGTGAAAAAGGATTTGTAAAGAAAGTGAAAATGGATTTGCAAAGAAAGTGAAAAATTGAAAATGAACAAATGATTTGATTTTCAAAGACTATGAGTCTTACGTTTTTGTAAAGGATTTTTAATGGTTTTGTTTGTGTAAAACCATATCAATTTAAAAGGAAAAATATTTGATGGTTTCAATAGTCATGTCCACGCGTTTTTTTAAGGCTTGTAATGCCTTGATTTTTATGAACAAAGTGAATTTCAAAGTGGAAACGTAATGATTTAATACAAGGATTTTGGAAAGGGAATCAGGCGTTTATCACTTGAGAAAATCAAGTTTTTTTGTAAACGAAAATGTTTTGAACTTCAATTTATTTTGAAGAAGGTTGTGTTTGGAAATGATTTGGGAAAAATGGAGAATATAATGGTGTTTTGAAAATTTACTAACGTATAACTTATTTTCAAGTTTTGAAATACGTTAGAAAAATGTTAAGTTTTGAAACGTTGATTTACATCAATGGAAAATTGATTTTTGTGAAGTATATTTTGAAAAAGAATTTCTTGAGTAAAGAACTATGGAAAAATATTTTCTTGAGTAAGAAAATATATTAAATGAAATATAAAGTTATATTATTTTGAGAAAAGTTGAAGAGGAATTTTTGAAGGTTAAAGTATTTTACGTAATGAAATTGTGATGAAAAATGTTTTACGATCTTAAAAACGTGATTTCTAAAAAATTTTGAACAATGTGTTAAAAATGATATTGATTTATTTAAGTCCAAAATAATGTTTGGAATATTGAGGAATATTTTATGTGATTGAAAAATGTTGAAAAATATTTTATGTATCTTAAAAACAATTTGAAATACAAGAAAATATTTCTACGCGATTTGAAAAATGTTTAAATATTTCTACACGATTTGAAAAGCGTTTAAATATTTTACGCGAAAATATTGTTGAAAAATCACTACGTGATTTGAATAGTGATAGAATATTTTTACGTGATTGTGAAAATGATAGAACATTGTTATGAGATTTGGAAAGTATTTTAAATATTTTGATAATGATAGAAAATAATTTACGTGACGTAAAAGAATGATTTTTAAGTTACGCGATTTTGAAACAGTAGAAAAATACTATGCGATTTGAGAAACGTGTGTTTTACGCGATTGAGAAAAACGTTAAAAATTAGTACGTGGTTTAAAAGTGCAACAGAAGAGTTACAACATTTTGAAAATGTAACAGAAATGTTACGAAATTTTGTAAACATAACAGTAGTGTTACGGTATTGTAAAAACGTAATAAAAACGTTTTGGAATTTTAAAAACGTAACAAAAATGTTACGGTATTGTGAAAATATAAAAGAAGTGTTATGGTATTGTGAAAACATAACAGAAAAGTTTTTGGATTGTGAAAACGTAATGAAATGTTACGCGATTGTGAAAATACGGTAAAAGTGTTTTACAACTATGAAAACGTGATAACATGATTTTATTGTTGAAAGTACATTATGATTCTTGTTGAACCAAATGTCCATACACTTGTTTGTGAGAAAATGACATATTTGTCTATGATTGGATTTGGTGCATTATACATGCATTGGAATGGTCCGATGAGAATTTGGATATGGTGATTGCTAGGAGAAACACACCTCTTGAGTGGGTGCGATATGCGTAGTGTAGGTCACTTGTTGACCTTGGGGGCATCGGGGTGCGGGTTGCCTACACGGGTGGTTGGTCGCGCTTCTTCCGTAGGTTAGACCGATGCAACACACCGATGATCCGGGCCGAGACACTATTCTTAATCAAGATCTGATAAAGACTGTCGTGTATATGCTTAGATGATGTGCAAAATCAAAATGAGGATTATAGCACGTGGTCTCGAGGCATGTGGTACCGTGAGATCTTTTCGATCATTTCTCCGACCTGAGTTTAGCTCCATGGAGTAGGAAATCGAGTCTTGTGTACATGCATAATCAACATTTTATATCTGCATGATATATTAATTGAGGATATTGGTTATGACAATTGTTTTGAATACTTGGATGATGATAATGATAATTAGAACATTATTGTAATTTGTTGTTTATGATAATTAAACTAATAAATGATTAGATGATGATAGTTGATTAATACTGATAGCATGATTATGGTATGATCTATTTGTATGATATGTTGTTTGTGTTATCTCTATACTGCCATGTTGGTATTGGCGTAGGTGATCTCACCTCTTTGTTATGTTATTTTGCTGTATCTGTACTGTTAAAAATCAAATAATAGAAGGATCGAGTTGTCTTAGACATAACGGGCGATGGATACTCTGAGGTTGGTGACAACAATAAGGAGTGGACATTCAGGACTCGAAAGTATGCAGTGTTGACAAAGAACAGATGTAGAACAAATGTCTGATGCAACAAGATGGATATACAAGAGGGAATGAGTATATTAAGTTTTATCGTTAGTGTTATACCGTGCTATTTAGTAGGACCCGTCATGGGGTTTGCTACTGTTAAAAAAAAAAGAGTCTGTTAATTTTATATTTCTCTTTAAATTGTGAAATATTAATTGGTGTCAATATTGTATATTAATCAGTTTAAATATATTTTCAGTAATACTTATGAATTTCAGTAAGTTTATGTTTCAGTAAAGAAAGAAATTTTAAAACCCATCTTTTTATAACTCAAACCTTGTGTGAACTTCTTTACAGATTTTGAGTCGGGAGTCAGACATGTGATACCATAGGGAGGGTGTTACAACCATCATTAGGTTCTCCAACATCACCATTCCCACCATTCAAAATCCACTATGAAAACTCCCTAATTTCTTCTGCATTAGACGAAGAAGAACATGATTGGAGTATCATATTTTTCGTTAAGAACATAACCTTACAAAATTTCCGCAATGGAGATGAGTTTATTGTAGCATGAACAATGTCTTTCCTAGATGTTTTTTGAACAACAGGAAAGATTTGTCTAAAATCTCCTCCAAGCACAACTACCTTACCCCTTGAAAGGTTTGTTTTTTCTTAGAATGTCTCGCATAGTCTTGTCCAATGCTTCAAAGAAATGCTTGTGCATCATTGGGGCCTCATCCCATATTATCAACTTTGCCTTCAACAACAACTCTGCTTGAGGGCTTCCTTGCCTTATGTTACAGGTGGAACATTCATTGATATTGATGGGAAGAGAGAACCTATAATGGGCAGTTCTACCTCCAGGAAGTAAAAGAGCAACAATTCCATTCGATGCAACATTGTTATCAATTTCTCCTTTTGAACGAATAGTTGCAAATAATGTTTTCCAAAGAAAAGTCTTTCTTGTGCCCCTGTGACCATAGAGAAAATACAATCCACCTTTGTTATTTGATACAACATTAATAATTGTATCAAATACGTTTTTTTGCTCAATTGTGATAGAGGAAAGATATTTTTCAAGCTCTGCAGCCATCTGGTATCTGTCATAAGCCAGTTCATCAAGAACTAACCTATTTATTTCTAATTCGCTTTGTGATGCAATAGGGATTGGCATTGATTGATTCAAAAATGCGCAGACTCTTACCATTAATTTGCAAGAACTTTTCAAATTCAAGCAACGCAACGTTTTTCAAACTATTGTCTGACTAACATAATTCTGCAAAGCAATAACAAAAAAGGCTGTTTATTTTATTTCATAAAAAAATATTTATTTATTTGCAATAAAATTAATTAATTACAAATTAATAAAAAGTATTATTTATTTGCAATAAAATTAATTAATTTGAAATTAATAAAATACATTATATATATAAGAATATAATAGCATAGTGTATTTTTAAACATGATTTGTCATTCATTTACAAAATAGTTTATGTCATCATATATTATTTATCAGCTAAAACAATTTATATGATCAATAGTTGTTATATAATTAAATATATTATCAAATTACACACACACACACACACACACACAAATATAACAAATATAAACATTGTTTTATATGTAAGATTTTGAAAATTTACGTATCTGAATTGTTATGATGTACTCGTTACTTATATTCAATGTCGTCAGCTAGTTCAGTCTAACAACTTTCCCAAACATTTTCTAGTATGCTCAAAGAATTAGAGATTAAGAGTACGACAAACAACCTTCTTACCATCGCTTGCCCATTGATTTGCTTCTTGGATGGCATCAATGTACTCCTTATCATCATCCAACAACCCTAGAGCATAACATGCATCGTGAAAAGTTTTTTAGACAAAACTATTAACTGTTCTGACGTCTTCATAACATGTACACCCTTTTTGGACATTTAACAATAGTCTGAGGTAATAATCTTTAGACTTTGTAGGAGGAACATGCATGATCCTACCTATTGAGAAACCTTGCTTTCGTGGTTCCCATTTTTGCAAATCTTCTTTATAGACAAAATATTGGGGGAACTCTGCATACCTGACATTCCTAGCTTGAGGATATTGCATGTTTGCCTCGAACCATGCCATGAACATTGTTTTCTTGGCAGAAGGTTTGTTTAGCACACCTAGTAATAGCTTAGAATCTTTAAACATAACTACTTGATTGTTGGGAAGATGAAAGTTTAATCTCATCACAGGAGCATCCCTATAATGAATATCAAATCCAAGAATCCTCCATGTGGCCTCACATGCTGAGAGATATCTGCAGTCATAATACATATTTATTTCGTCTCGCTCTTGATTGACATCATTAGCATTGTGGGATTGATAGAATGCTACAGTTACCCTATCATGGCCTTTGTTGACATATTTGGACAAATACTTGATTGATTTATTCTAGTTGCATAACTCAACATTGATGTGAGCTTTATATTTGAGCATTAATGTACAATTATAAGGGATGACAAAACCATTGCCCAACGTAATTTTTTCCTTAGACAAAGTCCTACCATCATTTCTCCTTCTATATAGAGGATATCCTTCTTCATCAGCTATTGTATGTTCAACGAACTTCTTTGGAAATCTCTTAGAACAAATTCCATTTTTCATACATGAGGACTTCAAATTGGCTCGACCGCAGTCTATTTCTTTATCTAAAATTTCTGCACATATAATGTTATCAATGTCCTCTGCAAACTTAGGTTTATCCTCATTATCCAACCAAAGCAAAACATGAGCACGGGGCAACCCACATTTCTGGAACTCAATTGTACACACATATGTCAAGTATTTAATTTAGAAAGTTAGAAAATATTTATATAGATAAATGAAAGATAATACATAACATTAAAGAGGAATATCTTGTTATTTTTTTAATATAACACTGACATGTCTGCACATACCAATGACATATATTCAAACTCTAAATCCCTATAAATTAGAATGTTGATATAAACTCCTTAAAAATTAATAATAATATTAAAATTACATAGGTAAAGAAAGATAAAAAAAATATACAAATGGAATGAAAAAAAAAAGAGAAAGATAAAAAAATAAACTAATAGAAAATGAAAGTTTACATGAACATTTTTCTTTTCAGTTTTATAAGATTTTGCTACACATTTTAGTTTTGAGACTATACTTGCTTAAGGTATAAGAACTTCCCTTTCCAATTACATTTTCGGTTGAGTTCTAAATTGTTTATCACTTGACTTACTCCTTTTAAGTTAAGTTACATGAATATAAATTAAATCAATTTATATGTAATTTTTAATAAAGTATATTATAAATATTTTTAGGCATATAGGTTGTTTTATAATATTTTATATTTAAATTCTTTAGTATTTATATTAAAATAAAATCCTTTCATGAAAATATTATGTGTTTTTAAACTAAACTTATAAATATTTTTTCTTTATGAATTATTACATATATTTCATTTAATAAAACTATTTTTATTTATTTATTTTTATCATTTAATTCTTAAATTTACATGTACATCGCACTGGGTGTAAAATCTAGTTATATAAATGACATAGATGAACGACTAATAAAACATGTAATTTGCAAGTACAAATACAAACAAAGCAAATTGCATGATAGAAAATGTAATTTAATACTTACGTGCTCTGAGCTTTTTGAAAAGGTTGCCTGTCTTGAAGTCTTTCATCATTGAGTCAAACTTCATCTTAAAGACTTAATTGAGAATGTCAGAACGATCCTCTGGTCTTAAATATTTTGGTTTAAGGACTCTTTATATTTCAGGTCACTGTGGATTGCAAGTGATTGTGATAAACAAACTTGGGAAGCCAATCCAGTTACAAATTTGCAGTGCATCAACAAAGTTATTGAACAAATATCTTGGGCCTCCAATGAAAGATCCTAGTAGAATAATACGCTTACCCGTAGATGTAGTGTCATTATCTCCTCTTAAGATTCTTTCTTGAATCCCTTTGTACATGTCCACCCTTAGTTGGTCTTGATTTTGTTTGATGAAATTCAATCTAAAAGACTCAATCATTGAATATCTATCTACTACTAACTCTTAAAACAACTTTTTCGAATTCAAGAGAATTGCATTATCGTAATTTCTTATTTGAATTTGGTATTGAAAGAATTCCTTCATAGTTAAACTTCTTCTTTTCCTAGAAGTAGATGCAACAATATCTTTCAAAGAAATATTTTTCCTAAACTCATCTTCTCCGTATGAAAACAACAACGGATATTGAAGAGGAAGGTAAAGTGGATGCAACTCACTAATACGTTGCAACTTCTTTGACTGGGTCTCCACTATAGTGTCCATCACACCTTCCTAATTGTCAAAGTCCCCAACAATCAATGTAGCTATTTCACTGGCATTGGGTAGATTATATGTTCTTCCATCAATACTTCGACTTTTGATCAATTTTAACTTAACACCTGCTAAGCCATCTATGCAAAAATGATCACGAGCAACTCTGTATGACTGTGCAAGAACATGGAATTGATCCACCATATCCTTTAACGAAGCAACATTACCAGCATCTAGGTCATCAGGATTATTTTGAGATCTGCAATGACAATTGATGTGAAGAATGAGGTTTTTTTTTTTGGCAATGATTACTATTTTGGTGCATCAATTAATTTTGAAACATGCAAAGATGACTCATAAATATACTTGACAGAATTTATTCGATTACGTACTTCATTTTCCGTATAAAAAATATACAATTGAGCAAATTTAGTCGACAATCTTTCTTCTGGCAATAAACTCTCTATAAGATGTTAATTTTGTCCATATAGAAAAAAAGTGTAAAGAGTTGGGCTGTTATTTATTCGAGACTATATCTTTCCACCAAGAAATGTAAAAACAAACATCATGTTGTAAGATCTGATATGTTGTTAGAAATATTTGCTACTTCTATAATTTCTGAACAACAAATTTTGCAACACATCAGGAGCTTCCTTTTAGTGAGATAATTAAATTTTTCCATTCATATAACACAATGAAAATTGTGGTCTTGACGTGTTTCAAGATTTAAACATCTTTTTATTATACCATATCATAGCATTACATTCTTCGCAAATGCAATAAAAATCTTCAATATCATCATATTCTTCATAAACATGAGTTTATGAATAAATAAATTGAAACAAATGTAAATTATAACATTCGTATAAATTAAAATATATAAATATTACTTATTTATCGTTAGTAACATATCATTACCATCATCTTGTTCTGAGTCTTTACTTGTATAGTCATTTGAAACAATTATCTCGTGCCTTTTGCTGTGATTATTATTTAGGATGACTTGCAACCATATCCTTTTTAAATATTATCTGCTTAGGACAAATTGATAATTAAATAATTCAACAAGAAACAAAACGTCAAACTAATTGCTCTTGACGTTAATCTCGAGAACACATCAATCTTTAAACTGTCAAACTACTAGTACCATCCAGTAGTGAAACGATCATCCATGGAAAAATTCTAATTTCACATCCTACAGATTTGTTCTAAATTTTATTATATAATATTTCAAATTAAATGTAATGCAACGGCATGTATCCACGTGTTCTAATTTTAGTCGAGTGAACGATTGCTTTCATAATATAACCTTGGAAAACCTTGTTATTCTTAGCCCTTTTTTTTTCCTTTTTCATATGCATTATATAAGAAAATTACCTTGCAATCCATCATAAGGAAAACTGCATTTAAATTCAAAATTAACATACATTCAAAAGGATATTGCCTTCCAATACGACATCATTATTCATCAAACTCAAATATTTTAACTTTTTTTTTTTAATTTTCTTACAAATTTATATTATATCTCACAAAAATACTATAATCATATATAATTTAATTTAATATTTCTTTCATACAAAAATATAATAAACAAAAATTATAAATATTTAATTGTACACCAAATATTTTTCCTTCCAATATACCATAATGCAATAAGAAACTCCACTTAAATTCAACAAAATCAACAAATCAACAAATGCTCAGACATTAAGAAGAAAAAATAAAAACATCGTACTTAATAATAGTAATTATAATTCTGATATTTTTATTATAAATAATATAAATTTTTTTATATCTCATTTAATATTATTTATTATATTTATTTTTTTTTTTTTTTTTCATTTAATTATACACTTTAAAATATATAAATATAATATCTACATCTCTAGTGTAAAAATATCTTTTTCTTTATAATCTTTACTCTGCTTCTCTGACAATTTGAATGTTTGACGAATAAGACACGCTGTTGTAATGTTTTTCTCTTTTTTCCTCGATGCAATTTCTCAGCCACCAAACAAAGCAAAGCAACTTAAGCGCGATTCGGCAACTGGGCGTTGTGTACGAAAGGATTAATACCTTGTTCAACAGATAGATGACTCTGATCTTTCTTGAAGGGGCACTACTAAAAAAATCATATTTAAAGATTGATAAATTTTATTTTTAAAATACTAAAATTTTATTTCTAAATATTTAGAGATAAAAATTAATTCATTAATAAAAATTACATCTTTAATTGTTAAAAATAAAAAAATTAATTCTATTCCTAATTGAAGACTTTTTGTCTCTAAATAAAAACATTTGTCTCATTAAATACGAAATTTGTCAATTCTTTTTACAAATATAATAATAATAAAGTTAAAATTCAATATCTAAACAATCCAAATCTAGTTACTAAATTTTTTTAAATAAGTAGACACGAACACATTGCGTTAGACGAAAAATAATCGTCTCTAATTTTTTTAGAATTATTTTTAATATATTTTTAATTTTATAACTAATACTTGATGTAATCAACCAATCACAATAAGTCATATAGCATCAAAAATTACAATTTCAGAACATCACAAAATTTAGTACCAAAATGTAACAAAATTAATTGTCATTATAAATATTTAAATTGTAACTAGAAATATTTAAATTATCAATAAAAATATAAAAATAAAATTAATCACAAATTTGAGTAATCATAATTGGTAACATCGTAATCCATCTACTTATCATTACGATCATCCTCTTCTCTATGTGCAAGATGGAAAGGCTCAGGCTATGAAGCTGCAAGTGATGGCGTTTCAAATTGACTACCTAGAAGAAGACCCCTAAACCTATCCTCCCACTGTTCCATCTTCTGCTTCTTCATATATTGTTCAAGATTCTTTTAATGAAATTCATCAGTTAATGCCTGAACTTGAAAACCAAAAGCACATTATGTTGAATTTTCCTGATCTTTTACTTCTACACTAAACTTCCCAACATTTAGTTGGAATTAACTAATACTTTCACAAAACCATACTTGATAGAACCTCTCATGTTAACGTAGGCCCAAATAGCCCAGCAACACAGCAACTGACCAAGCCCACAACTTGGAGAGTTTATGTCAAGAAAAATAAGAAGGGACAGGGAATGAATGCTAAGGTGGCAGAGAGAGAGAGAGGAGAGCAGGGCGTGTGATGTGGGAATTCGGTTATAGTAGGCACGTAGAGGAGGGGGTGAGGCATCATAAAGAATTTTAGTTAGTTATTGGGTAGAGAACTTGTTCTCTGAAGGAGCTTGGCTCTGGGCAAGGGAACCTTGATTCCTTTGTATTTTCTTCTTCCTCTAAATAATACAGTAACCTCTCCCAGTATTTTACTTGATTTATAGTTTGTTTTCCTACTATCTACTATTGGTTTCTATCAAACTGGTCCAACCTGCCGGATCCGTAGGGAAGACGAACTTTGTTTTTTTTTTAAGTAAGGGACCAGTGTGGAGGAGAATCGGATGCCACCGAAGAAGATGGAGGCAAAGGTTGCTGCTCTGGAAAATGAAGTCGCCAATCTCCGAAACGCTCTCGTAACAATGTAGTCCAAAGCAGATGAGAATCAGGAGAAGCTTATCGCCATGCTTGCTCAGAGTTTGGAGGCGAGTAGTATCGGAGGATCGGGAGTGAAGAAATTGCAGGGAGATTCTTTAGACGAGTTTCGTCAATCCGTGAAGAAGGTGGAGTTGCCTATGTTTAATGGCGATGACCCAGCGGGATGGATTGCGAGGGCGGAGATTTATTTTCAGATCCAGGAGACGAGCCCAGAGATACGAGTGAGCTTGGCCCAACTATGCATGGAGGGGTCAACGATCCACTTCTTCAAATCGTTACTCGACGACGAAGTGGAACTCACTTGGGAACAACTCAAAGCCGAGCTATTAGAGCGATACGGTGGAATCGGCGAAGGGAATATTTACAAGCAGCTGGCGATGCTCCACCAAGTAAGAGGTGTGGAGGAGTACATACGAGAGTTTGAGAAACTGATTGCCCAGATTCTGCGTCTTCCAGATGAGCAATATTGCAGGTATTTCATTCATGGGTTGAAGGAAGGTATAAAAGGGAGAGTACGAAGCATGAAGACATTGGGTCCTCTGTCGCGTTCACGACTACTGAACTTGACGAGAGCAGTGGAGCAAGAATTGTTGGAGAAGAACGGTGGAAACGTACAACGGGCTACCGGGTTTCGGGGCAGTTTCGGTTTGGGTTCCAATTATCGGCCCAACCAGAACGCTCTGCCTGGCCCAATGGGTTCGGGTCGTACACCTGGGAATGATTGGGTGTATGCGCATGGCAATAAAGAGGTGAGGGAGAATGGGCATAATGGACCAAGACCTCCTAAAGATCTAATACGGGACCAGAATCATACTCAGCAGAGGGATCGAGGCATCAAACATCTCCCCTATCACGAATTGATGGACCGAAAACAGAAGGGGTTGTGCTACTGATGTGGCGGAGCTTTCCACCCTCGCCATTAGTGCCCTAATCGTCAATTAAGACTCATGTGATAGACGATGAGGAGGAGGGGGACGGTGAAGCCCAAGTTTTGGCCGTAGAGGAGGAGGAGGAAGTAAATGTTGACGGAGAGTGTAGTGTGATGAATTTGGAGAGCCTACTTGCTGAAAAAGGAGGAATACTGCAAACTATGAAACTGAGGGGTGTAGTGAAGGGAGTGCCCATTCTTATCTTGATCGATAGTGGAGCTACCCATAATTTCATTTCTAAGAAGTTAGTGACAGCGATGGGGTTGCCCGTAAAAGAGACCAAACCGATGAGAATCAAGTTGGGAGACGGGTATAAGGCCATAGCACAAGGAGTGTGTAAGAACGTTGAGCTGGAATTAGGGACTAGCAAGATGACGGTTGATACTTTACTCTTTGATTTGGAGGGAATGGATGTCATTCTTGGAATGTCCTGGTTGGTTTCTCTTGGGGAAATGTGGATCGATTGGGGGAAACAGAACATGAAATTCCAGTTGAATGATCATTGGGTAGAGCTAAAGGGAGAGAGCAAGGGAGTCTCAGGTCAAATGGCACTGCAAAGTTTTTTTGGGAAGTCTTCACATTGGATAGAAGGGTTATTTTTTGCTAAAGAATTGCAGGTCAGGTCTGTTATGGGAAATGAAACAAGTACAGCAGAGGTTACGCCCCAACAGAAGCTTGAAATTGAAAATTTATTGTCCAGATTCCACGAGGTTTTTAAAGAGCCAAATGGACTGCCGCCTAAGAGAGGTAAGGAACATGCCATTAACCTTATAGAGGGTCAGAGACCTGTGAATGTGAGGCCCTACCGCTATTCGCATCATCATAAGAACGAGATTGAAAAACAAGTGAGGGAGCTACTCGATTCAGGTATGATACGCCACAGCCAAAGTGCTTTTTCTAGTCCAGTAATTTTGGTGAAAAAGAAGGATGAGACATAGCAAATGTGTGTCGATTACAGAGCTTTAAATAAGGTTACTGTACCGGATAAATTTTCAATACCTGTGATAGATGAATTATTGGATGAGTTGTATGAGGCTAAGTTCTTTTCGAAGTTAGGTTAAAGATGAAGATGTCCACAAAACAGCATTCAGAACTCACGAAGGGCATTATGAATACTTAGTAATGCCATTCGGGTTAATGAATGCGCCATCTACATTTCAAGCTTTAATGAATGAGGTTTTTAGAGCTATGTTGCGCAAGTATGTGCTGGTTTTCTTTGATGACATCTTAGTGTATAGTCCGGATTGGGAAATGCATTTGCAACACTTAACTATAGTTCTGGAAGTACTAAAAAAACAGCAACTGGTGGTCAACAAAAAAAAATGTTATTTTGCTCAGACTTCCGTGGAATATTTGGGACATATCATCTCCAAAGAAGGGGTGGCTATGGATCCAAATAAAATCTGCAGTATGCTTAAATGGCCACAACCTAAGAATGTGAAGGGAGTAAGGGGTTTTCTGGGCTTAACTGGCTACAATCGAAAGTTTATCAAAGACTATGACAAGATTGCTAAACCGTTAACAGAACTCACTAAGAAGGAAGGGTTCTAATAGGGACCTCGGGCACAGGAAGCTTTCGATCTTCTAAAAGAAAAAATGACTACTGCCCCAGTTTTAGCATTACCGGATTTCAGCCAAGAGTTCACCATTGAAAGTGATGCCTCCGGTCAAGGGTTGGGTGCTATTCTTATTCAACAAGGCAGACCTGTAGCTTACTATAGTAAGGCACTCGGAGAAAGGAATTTGACTAAATCAGCTTATGAAAAAGAACTCATGGTTGTAGCTTTGGCCATTCAGCATTGGAGACCATATTTAATTGGCCAAAAATTCACTGTGTGTACTGATCAAAAGAGTTTGATGTAGCTTTTGATGCAAAGAGTCACAATAATAGACCAACAAAACTGGGCGGCTAAACTCATCGGGTACAGATTGACATTGTTTACAAGCCGGGTTTGGAAAATAGGGGGGCCGATGCTCTATCACGGATGTATGGCGAGGGAGAGTTTGCTGCCCTCATTCATTGTCCCAATTGGTTAGAAGGTAAGAATGTGGTAGAGGAAGTGCATCAGGATAAAGAACTAAAGAGCATCATTGTTGATTTACAGCAGAACAGAGAGGCTAGGAAGGGTTTTTCTTACCATAACGAGGTCTTATTCTATGAGGGACGGAGAGTTTTACTGGTAATTTCAGCCAAGTCATCATGGATCCCGACCTTGCTCAAAGAGTTCCATTCCATTCCACAAGGAGGACATTCCGGGTTCTATCGTACATACAGACGTGTGACAGACTAACTTATACTGGATTAGCATGAAACACTCCATACAAAGCTTGTTAGAGAGTGTGATGTTTGTCAAAGCGAAAAATACTTGGCTGCAGCCCCTCCGGGAGGTTTGTTACAACCTCTAAACATTCCTAATCAGGTTTGAGAGGAAATTTCTATGGATTTCATCACAAGACTTCCAAAATCCAAGGGCTTTACAGCAATACTTGTGGTAGTGGACCGCCTCTCTAAGTACAACCACTTTATTCCATTGAAGCATCCTTACATGGCTAAGTTAGTGGCTGAAATTTTCGCCAAAGAGATCGTGCGGTTACATGGTGTTCCAGCATCTATCTTGAATGATAGGGATCCTATTTTTGTTAGTGGATTCTGGAGAGAATTGTTCAAGTTGCAAGGTACTTATTTGAAAATGAGCACCGCCTATCACCCACAAACAGATGGGCAAATGGAGGTTGTCAATCGGTGACTTGAGACTTTTCTCCGATGTTTCATAGCTGACCAGCCAAAGATTTGGGTGGTGTGGCTGCCGTGGGCTGAATATTGGTACAATACTACTTTCCATGTGTCTACGGGTACCACACCTTTCGAAGCCGTGTATAGGAGACCACCTCCTGTTGTGACTCGGTTCCTAGCAGGGGAAACCAAGGTTGAAGTTGTCCAAAGAGAATTGTTGGATCGTGATGAGGCCTTGCGCCAACTGAAACATCATTTGTTAAGAGCTCAGGGAAGAATGAAGGCTCAGGCTGATCTTCACAGGAAAGAGAGGTGCTTTGAGATAGGAGATTGGGTTTTTCTAAAGCTACGCCCTCATGGGCAGCAAACAATAGGAGCCAGAATCTGTCCCAAGCTATCTCCTAGGTACTATGGTCCGTTTCAAGTCTTTGGAAAAAATAGGAGCCGTAACCTACAAGATTCGGTTACTTAATCAATCCGGATTCACCCTGTGTTCCATGTTTCGCTATTAAAAAAAGGCTATTGGTGACTATAAGGTAGAAGAGGATCTTCCTCAGGACAGAGAATGACACAACAACTTCCCTTATACCTGCGGCAGTGCTGGCAACTCGTATAGTCACCATGGGAGGAGACTTGGTTCGGCGCTTCTGGTGCGGTGGAAAAGGAGAGAGCTGTCGAAGAGGCTACATGAGAGGATGAACTCAATATTCGTAGCCAATTCCCGGATCTCAGACTTGAGGACAAGTCTGTTCTTCAAGAGGAGGGCAATGATAGAACCTCTCATGTTAACGTAGGCCCAAATAGCCCAGCAACACAGCAGCTGACCAAGCCCACAACTTGGAGAGTTTATGTCAAGAAAAATAGGAAGGACAGGAAATGAATGCTGAGGTGGCAGAGAGAGAGAGGAGAGCAGGGCGTGTGATGTGGGAATTCGGTTATAGTAAGCACATAGAGGAGGGGGTGAGGCATCATAAAGAATTTTAGTTAGTTATTGGACAGAGAACTTGTTCTCTAAAGAAGCTTGGCTCTGGGCAAAGGAACCTTGATTCCTTTGTATTTTCTTCTTCCTCTAAATAATACAGTAACCTCTCCCAGTATTTTACTTGATTTCTAGTTTGTTTTCCTACTATCTGGTATTGGTTTCTATCAATACCTAGAATACTCTTAATTCTCAAGTTGTACACTAGAATGAGCACATTATGTTGGGACAAGATGATGGCCTTTTTCCTGACTGTTGATCCAAATTAAGGGAGTAGCCATTGCAAGAGGAACAAAAGAAAGGCCACAAACCAATTTACGTTTAGTCTTTTGAAGTCGCTTTTCAATGCAGACAGTTTCGGTATCATTTCTATTTTTAGGAACCACCTCAGGAGGCATATGCATATCAGCATCACCAGGAAGGTCGTCTGTTGATGAGACTGACTCTTGTCCACCTTAGAAATGCACATCAGCATATAAGCTTTCATTCTCTTTACAATCATAGTTTACATGATCTGTGAAACCATTCTGGTCATATTTAGAATTAGATGCTGGGTTCCACTCAATATTGCCTGACGATAGACTCCTGATCTTTCTATTCTGTTTCTCAGAGCAATCTGAACTCATATCATTTGGGTCTTAAAAAGAGTGAATGAGCTTCCTAGGGGTCTCGAAGATTTTAACACTGTCAACATTAACCTCTGTGCTTGATCTCTGAGTACAAGAGAGAAGGCACAATATATTAACTCTTTAGAACAAAACAAGAATTTGTGATTTTAAAATCACAAACATGGCAACTTAGGAAATCATTGAAGTTTGAATTAACATCAATAGCACAAGAATTGACTTCATAAACTGCCCTAAAATTGGCAGCTTTAGTAGTCCACCAAAGATAAGTTTGCGTAAAGCTTGAACTGATATATGCAAAAGGAAAGCTTATGCTAAGTAATGTTGCATTCAAGCTATGTGCATTCAAGCTTATGCACATAACACTTGCTATTTAACCATATCATTCAGAATGAAGCCTGTCATGAAAGGCACAACAACTCACTGCATAATAATCAGATTCTGAAGCTTAGAATAACGGAATCCATCTATTCATGTCATCACATGATTCACTTTTTGCAGCAGGAAATCAATAGAATGAGCATGCCCAATTCTTTCATCCAAAGGCATAAAAAAAAAGAAGAAATATTTGGCGTATTTAAATAAGAATAAATAGAACTTGAAATAACTTAACAAAAACAGACCATACCACTAAAAATCAAATCATGCAGAGCATTCAAAGAGATAAATCAAGATTGTCACTTCACAAACCACACGCCCAAAATCCATTTAGGCTCACTGCCTTTGCTGTCCAAGATTTTTAGCAAACTTCGGCAAAACACCATAAATCACAAGAATAAAGTTAGAGCTTCAAATTTTAGCTCAACATAACTGGATGATTTAAATTTTGAATGAGACAAGAATCACTAAAAGAAATTAGGTGCAGCTTTAGATCTGAATCAAACAGAGACAGCACCCTAAGAAGATGTTATGCAGCCAATGGCTTCACTTTGTGTGTGAACTGGTGTCAAACTACTAAACAAAAAAATTTGAAACTTCTACAGATGCAAGCCCTATATGTCAGCTTCACAAAGCAACAAGTTGTGTGCAAATTGAAGGTGTATGGCCCAAGTTATGAATGAAAGAGTAATTAATTCCCAAAATTGAGAACATACAGGACAAACTTGACTTTAAACAAAAACTAGTTTTGATTGGTAAAAAGTTTAAATCTGGTATTTTGACAATAAAAATCTTTATATCTTGGGTTTCTAACTAAAAAAATTGGCACCCAAATCCAATTTTTCTAGCTCAAGTTATGAATAAAAACATAGAGGCTGCCAAAGATCATGACAGCATGCCAAAATGAGCTCCACAATGTGACTTGATGCATAATACCTAGCTAAATAACTCAAACAAAAACCTAAAGTCAATATAGCAAACATGCTAACAACTCAAATGAAAGAATTTCAAAGTTTATGGTATGCAAACCTGACTACTTATAAATAAACATGCAGCAAACTCAATGGAAATTTAAAGAACCACATGAGTTCCAAAACTGATGCAACAAGTTGTGTGCAAATTGAAGGTGCATGGCCTAAGTTATGGATGAAAAAGTAACTGATGTCTAAAAATATACCAGTACCTTGAGAATTTGCACTCATATCAGGCTACATGATTTCTTGTTTTGCTATTGAGCAACTTGCACTTTGATTAATGTGTCAATATTCCATGGAGCCAAAGAAATTATTATTATTATTAGGTTAAAATACAATAAACCTCCTTCAATTCTTTCATTTGAGTTGTTGGCATGACTCCAAACACAAATGACTCCAATAAAAAAAGCCAGAAAGTTACAGTTTCAAAAAGTGAAACAACACCACAAAGTAACACAGATTTGTGATTAACTTGAGAGAAACTTCAAAAAACACATTTATTGTTACCTCAAATAGAGATGAGCCACATTGAGTGCCCAACTACCAAGCAAAGTTAGACTGAAATCCCATGTGTTCAACTACCAGTGTGCAACTACCAACCAAAGTTAGACTCAAATCCCATGTGTTTCTTTATCACTTTTACTGTAACATTCCGAAAGAAATACATATTTGATCATAAATCATCGTTTTATAATATTCTTGATTTTTAGGAATTTTTCTGGAATTTTTGGAAACGACGAATATTTTAATATATTTCTCGTTTTGCGTGCACACTGGGCTGAGAATTGCTGAGACCAGTGTAACACTCCGGAAATTGATTATTTCACCATGAATAGTCATTTTCTAATATTTGTGATTTATGTGAATTTTTCTGGAATTTTTCGGAAACGACGAATATTTTAATATATTCCTCGTTTTGCGTGAAACTCGAGCAGAGTCGTGAAAACGACTGTAGTGCTTCAAAAATTGGAAAATTATATGACGGATAGTCGTTTTATAATATTTGCAATTTTTGGAAATTTTCTGGAATCGTCGAATATTTTAATATATTCCTCGTTTTGCGTGCGCGCTGTGCAGAATCAGAGAAACACGATGTTTTCTCTGAGAACCTTGGACTATGGACATGTCAACGGGGGATCTTACTAAATCCGAGACTTGACACAGTTTACGAGGTTTCGCAATTTTCGAGAAATCTTAACAGATACATTTAAATCAATAAATGAAAAAATTCATCCTGCATCGATTAATTAAATACTTGACTTATTCAACCTGTAACTATTATCCATTGGATAATAGTGTGTAATAAAAATACTATCACATTATCCTAATATAATCTACCTTATGTCTAATCAAATCACTTTAATTCAAATTTAATAGTTAAATATTCAAGCTTCCTTAAGAAGCTTTGACCCCAAGCTTTGACCACATGTGTTAGCTTCCAAAGGAAGCCAATTTTTCTCACCCACTCTCCTCTCTCCTCTCTCTCACGTCTGCCAGCAGCCCACTCAAGGAGAAAGAATTGATTTTTACTATCCTAATATTACATCTAAATGCATTAACACCCAAAGGCACCATTTCTTTCTTCCTTTTACGTTTCTTCTTCTTCTTTCTCTCTTCAAACATTTCTTTCTTCCTCTTCCAGCACACCATACGTCCAGCCACCCTCAAGAACCCCAACCTTCATAAAAATTTACATCAACCATGTTTTCTTAATCTCCTACTCCTTCTCATCATCTTTTGTGCTTGGAGTTTTCAAGAAAGCTTCCATTTTTCAAGCTTTGAAGGTGAGCTTCCATGGCTGAAAAATTTCAGACCTTCCCTCCCATTTTCATTTTTGGTTTCCTCTTGATTTAATGGTCATTTTCTTCTTCTTTTTCACATCATTATATTGTTCTAACTTGGACCACATTTTCTAGGATTTTTGAGCTTCAAATCCGAAAATCAAGAGTGCTTCTTGGAATTTTCTTGGTTCTTCATCTTGGTAAGAGGAAGATTAATCCTCCTCAACCTCTTTAGCAACTAGGAATCTTGTGTTTGATTTTTGGAAGAAAAACCACATGGTGGTTGTTCTTGAAATTGCTTGAAATTGATTTCTTGAATGTTATCTTAATTTAGCTTTGAGTAGTTGATTGGGTGGTTAATTATTCATGTAATTTTGTGATTGAAATCCATGATTGCTTGCTGGAAAATTCTGGTTGTTGGACCCCTGGATGTGTCACGGTTTTGGGGCTGTTTTGGGCTGGAAAATGAAGGGAAAATGATGCTTAAATTTTGACCAATGCAAGGCTAATAAAATCAAGTATTTAAGGTTGATCCAAGTGGACAAAATTCTGGTTGTTGGACCTTGGTGAGTGCCACGGTTTTGGGCTGTTTTAAGAGCAGAATTTTGGTTGACATTGTGTCAAGAATAATGCTAGGCAAATTAAGTAAAGGAAGACTAAACTAGTGAGAAGAAAATTGTAACCTAGGACCCTCTTGAGTGCCACGGTTTTGAGGGCTTGAATGAGGGAAAAGATAACAAATTTGAGATACCAAGACTTGAATTAATCAAGTAATTAAACGTATATTAATAGCAGGAAACTTGCAACAATAATTTTTAGGATGGATTGTGGTTAAGACTTAGGAGATAAGCTAAATTTGGAAGGTAATTACAAGAATCAAATAACTTGAATCAAAATAACAAGTAAATGGACCTAATGATGTGAACATGACTTACCTGAAACCTTGGGAAGGCCACGACCTCTAGGTGAAAATTTGGGTTAAGATTCCATAACCCATTACTCGGATTACAAGTAATCAAAGAATACAAGAGATTAAGGATTTCATAAACCTTAATGAACCAACGAGATAATTTTCATAAGACTTGGAGATTTTAGAAATTCATAATGGACCTAAAATATGTTCCTTGAATTATAAATTGATATTATGTTGATATTGGGTTCTTTTGGATGCAAATTTGCTTATTGCACTCTCTTAATCAAATGTGGTATATTATGAATTTGTATGAGATTGTGGATCATACATGAGCATGCATAGTGTCTTATGTATTGTGATGTCCGTGTGGACTGTTGTAAGGCCAAGTTGCCTAGGAGATTGAACACACCTTAGTGCGGGTGCGAGTAGACAAGTGTGGGTCTTGTTATGACCTTGGGGGCGTCGGGGTGCGGGTCCTCCACAATGGGTAGTTGGTAGCTCCTTTGCCCGTGGGGCAAACCGATGCAAACGCACCGACGATCCGGACTTGACACTGTCCTATATCGTGATCTAGTGTAGAATGTCTGTGCAATGCCATGATTGTGCACGAGAAAATTTATTGATAGCACTGGCCTCGGCAGTTGAGTCACAGACATGTCTCCTGATCTTTCTCTCCGACTGTTTGAGTCTAGCTCCATGGAGTAGGAATTTGAATATTGTGTCCATGCATCGTGGAATATTCTCATCATCGAAAATTATTGTTTACACGATATTTGATCGTCTCGAATTTAACTGTCTGGATGTTATGAATTATTCATTACCTTTATTAATGATTGCTGACCGGTTATCTGTTTAAAAGCTTATTTATTGCCTTTACATGCTACGTGGGCGTTATGCGCCGTTCGGTTCTTGGTTGCTGTATTGGTATTGATGGTAGGATATCTTACCTCTTTCCCTGTGCTTCTATTATTTGCTGTTTATGTGCACCCTGTACTGATCGAAGATGACGGTGAAGAGACCGAAGATCCTTCCTTCCCCGGCTTCTGGCTTGCACAAGATTGACTTTTTCTGCGACGATGTCTGCACGTATGCGCGGATTCTTGGGAGATGTGCGTCTGACCTTCCTTGGAGGGCCGAAGTGCTGGCACATCAACCTGAACTCCGACCGCTGCGTGTATTTGGGAGACGTGTCGATAGCGCTTGCCTGGAGACGTCATGAGGCTCCTGTCCTCACTTGCTACCTCAGCTTGCGCACAGAGTTTTACCTTTATCGGGGAGATGTGGGGTTCCCGTTATTACACTCCGCGGGAGGATTCGTTTGATTCCACCGCTCGGGCTCCGTCCCGCGCCTCGTGGTTCCTATGGATGAGTCCTCGGATGAGGAAGATCCCGATGAGGGTCCTCCCGAGGATCTGAATCGGTCCCTTTTACACGAGGGGTCGATGATCATTGGTGGCTACTTGATGGTGCTAGTGTTTTTTTTTGGGGCCTTTGATGTATTTTCTTTTTGGTTGGGCCGTATATTTTGTATATGCATGTTTCCCTTGGGGTGGGTATAGTTTTGCTTTTTGATGATGGCCGGCTTGTATTTATAAAGCAGTTGTATTAAAATATATATATATATATATGTATGCCATTCGGGGCAAATTTCCGTGTATTGTTTTATTCGTTCCTTTTATTCACATTCCGCATTATCGTATAAAAAAAAAATATTGCCAAGTTTGCTCACATGGTTAAACATTAATTAATTATAATGAACCGGGTCTTAATCGTTGTTTATTTAATTTCCGCATTTTACTTTATTTGACAATGTGACGTTCCCTCCCAAAAAGGGCGTTACATTAAGTTGGTATCGAGCCCCTATTTATGTTTTCTTTGGGTCTTGAGTGTGAGTCTGTCTTGTTTGTGCTGTGTGAATCTCTGTGATGGGTGTCTTGAATGGATTCCTCTGACTTTTCTTATGTTTTCAGTAATCCAATTTGAGAGAAAAGTAAGATGGCAAGAGGTGGAGAAATGGCAGCTGCTATTGAAGCGATGCAGAGAATGGCTGAAGTCATCGCCCAACAAAATGAACGCGCTGCTCAACAACAAGAAAGAGCTGCTCAACAGCTTGAGGCGACTGCCGACGCGCAAAACTTAGCAGAGTTTCGTCGTCATAACCCTCCGCAATTCAAGGGGGAGTTTGATCCCGACAAGGCTAATCTATGGATCAAGGAGCTGGAAAAAGTCTTTCGTGGCATGAATTGTGCGGAAGACAAGAAGGTAAATTATGCGACTTTTATGCTTGTCGAAATGCCGAAGACTGGTGGAATGGAGCTCAAAGGGCATTAGAAGCCGAAGGAGCGAGAGGTCACTTGGGAATTGTTCAAGGAGAGATTCTTGGGCAAATACTTTCTCGCGAATGCGAGACACGCAAAGGAGATGGAGTTCCTCAACCCGAGACAGGGGAACATGACGGTCGGCGAATACACGCCAAGTTTGAAAACTTGGAGAAATTTTCAACACATTACCGGCATCAAACCGATGAAGCACTGGAAATGCTTTGGAAATTCACCACGAAGGACCGAGGTACGAGGTAAAGAAAGCATGTGATTACCTTGAAAATGAAGGTATTCTCGAGCTGTTAGACACTTGCTTGTGAAGTTGAAGCCTTGGAGCGAGGCTAGAGACGCGAGAAACAGGAACTTTGGGCTGTACGGTCCCAAAGAGGTGGAGGCGATGGTTCAAACCGCTTTCGGAAGAAACCCTATTCCCGACCAACGGGAGTCAACAACAAATCGGTGGAAGTTCGGTGGAGGTTCTTCTCGGGAACCGAACTGGTCGAATACGACCTACCCGTCCAAATGCCTCGAAGTGTGAGAAGGATCATCTCACAAGAGACTGCACGATAAAAGGAATCATTTGCTTCAGATGTGGCAAACCGGGCCATATGTCCAGAGACTGCAACCAAGCAAAGGCTGAACCTTCAGTCAATGCAACCCGAGCCAAGAAACCGCAAGCCGGAGGTCGAGTTTATACTATGAGTGGAGCTGAAGCTTCTGAATCCGAAGACTTGATTCAAGGAGAAGGCGCCATAGAAGGTAATCTTTTAAAAGTACTGTATGACTCTGGGGCAACCCATTCTTTCATATCATATGACTGTGTGCTACGACTTGGTTTACCTGTGTCTGAACTACCTTTTGAATTGACTGTTTCAACCCCCACTGATAAACCGGTAGTTACTACCAAAGTCTGTTTGAAGTGTCCTTTGATTGTTGAAGGTCGAATCTTTTCTGTCGATTTGATCTGTTTACCTCTTTCACAGTTAGATGTAATCCTAGGGATGGACTGGTTATCTTCCAACCATGTTCTGTTAGATTGTTCTAGTAAGACCATAGTCTTTCCTGTGGATGAGAATTCTAGATACTTGACGGCCAACCAAGCACGAGCTTTCTTGAAAGAAGGAGCTCAGGGGTACATGCTATTATCTTCTTTGAAAGTTGAGAGTGAGGCTGATTTGAGTACTATTCTGGTAGTGAAGGAATTTCCTGAGATCTTCCCTGAAGAAGTACCTGGTTTACCACCGGCACGTGAGATCGAGTTTGCTATTGATCTAGTACCGGGAGCTGGTCCCGTGTCTATAGCACCGTACCGAATGTCACCGACAGAATTAGCCGAACTTAAGAAGCAGCTGGAAGAGCTTTTGGAGAAGCAGTTCGTTAGACCAAGTGTGTCCCTGTGGAGAGCACCTGTGCTACTAGTTCGAAAGAAGGACGGTACCTCGAGATTGTGTGTGGACTACAGGCAATTGAACAAGTTGACAATCAAGAACAAATATCCTCTCCCGAGAATTGACGACTTGATGGACCAACTGAAGGGGGCAGCGGTATTCTCGAAGATTGACCTGAGATCTGGGTATCATCAGATAAGAGTGAAGACAGAGGATATACCCAAGACTGCTTTTCGTACGCGATACGGTCATTACGAGTATCTTGTGATGCCGTTTGGTGTGACGAATGCGCCTGCTATTTTCATGGACTATATGAACCGCATCTTTCGTCCGTACTTGGATAAGTTTGTTGTCGTCTTCATTGATGACATCCTGATATATTCCCAGAATCAGGAGGATCATGCTGAGCACCTCAGCATAGTTCTTCAGATTTTGAAGGAAAAGGAACTGTATGCCAAGCTGTCGAAGTGCGAGTTTTGGCTAGATGAGGTGAAGTTTTTGGGTCACGTAATCTCAAAAGAAGGAATTGCAGTGGATCCATGCAAAGTAGAAGCAGTACTGCAGTGGGAACAACCGAAGTCAGTGACAGAAGTCCGTAGTTTCGTTGGTTTGGCTGGATATTACTGGAGGTTCATAGAAGGGTTTTCCAAGATTGCCGGACCGCTCACTCAATTGACAAAGAAGAATCAAGCTTTCGAATGGGTGATAGATGTGAGCGAGTTTTCAAGAGTTGAAGAAACGGTGACTACCTCACTGTATTAGTGTTACCCGATCCGAATGAACCGTTCGAGGTGTATTGTGACGCTTCGTACCAAGGATTGGGATCTGTTCTTATGCAACACCGAAAGGTGGTAGCCTACGCTTCGCGACAGTTGCGAGTGCATGAAAAGAATTACCCGACTCATGATTTGGAGTTGGCAGCTGTGGTTTTTGCTCTGAAGATATGGAGACATTTCCTTTATGGAGCGACATTCAACATCTTCAGTGACCACAAGAGCTTGAAGTACTTGTACGATCAGAAAGAGCTGAATATGAGGCAGCGGAGATGGCTGGAGTTTTTAAAGGATTATGATTTCCAGTTGTTGTACCACCACCGGCAAGGCGAACGTTGTGGTGACGCCTTAAGTAGAAAGACTATAAGTGTTTACGCCTTGATGATTAAGGAAAGAGATCTCATCGAACAATTTAGAGATGTATGGTCATTTGTTAAGTTGGAACCCTAAGAATTTGCATGAATATGGTTACCATCTCAAGCGAGTTGATGGAAGACATACGGGAAAAACAGAAGACCGATGAATTCTTGCAAGGAATAAGAGAACAAATGAAACAAGGCGAGAAAACAGAGTTCGAAGAAGGAACAGATGGAATTCTGAGATTCCGAGGTAGAGTTTGTATTCCTCGTGACCAAGAGCTTAGACGATATATTGTGGATCATGCCCACACTAGCAAGCTAAGTATGCACCCTGGTATAACAAAGATGTACCAAGACTTGAAGAAGTTGTTCTGGTGGCATGGACTAAAAAGTGATGTCACTAGATGTGTATCGACTTGTCTGTCTGTCAAAAAGCCAAAGTGGAACATCAGCGACCTGCAGGGTTCTTTGCAACCATTGTCTATTCTGAATGGAAGTGGGACAAAGATCGCAATGGACTTTGTTGTGGGATTGCCAAGGACAAGGATGGGACATGACTCGATTTGGGTAATAGTTGATCGACTTACAAAATCGGCTCATTTCCTCCCGATTAACATAAGGTACAGTTTGGAAAAGCTGACCCGCCTGTATATTGGGGAAATTGTCAGATTACATGGTGTGCCTACGAGTATAATCTCGGATAGGGATCCGAGGTTTACCTCAAAGTTTTGGCAAAGTTTACAAGCTTCGTTGGGAACGAGATTGCGCCTGAGTTCGGCGTATCATCCGCAAACCGATGGTCAATCAGAAAGAACGATCCAATCTTTAGAGGACCTACTTAGAGCTTGTTCTATGGAACAGACTGGAAGTTGGGATGAAGTTCTACCACTGGTGGAGTTCACCTACAACAACAGTTATCATTCGAGTATAGGGATGACACCCTATGAAGCTCTGTATGGAAGACGGTGTCGAACACCATTATGTTGGTACCAAGACGGCGAGCGTCTTACGATTGGACCAGACATTATCCAGCAGACGACTGAGAAGGTTAAGATGATTCAAGAGAAGATGAGAACTGCTCAGAGCCGACAGAAGAGCTATGCGGATAAGAGAAGAAAGCCTCTTGAGTTTGAAGAAGGTGAGCATGTGTTCTTGAAAGTCACACCCACGACTGGGGTCGGCCGGGCCTTGAAATCTAGAAAACTCACTCCGAAATGCCTTGGACCTTACCAAATTCTTCGCCGGATAGGTCCAGTAGCTTACCAGATAGCCTTACCCCCTATCCTTTCAAACATACACAATGTCTTCCATGTGTCACAACTTCGTAAATATTTACCTGATCCAAGTCATGTCATAGCACCGGACACAGTACAGTTAAAAGAGAACCTGACCTATGAAACGTCTCCTGCGAGAATCGAGGATCGACGGATAAAGCAACTACGAGGCAAGGAGATCCCATTGGTAAAGGTGATTTGGAATGAAGCAACTGGTGATGCGACTTGGGAATTGGAAGACAAGATGAAGGAGCAACATCCAGAATTATTTTAAGGTATGTAAATTTCGAGGACGAAATTCCTTTTAGTAGGGGAGTGTTGTAACATTCCGAAAGAAATACATATTTGATCATAAATCATCGTTTTATAATATTCTTGATTTTTAGAAATTTTTCTGGAATTTTTGGAAACGACGAATATTTTAATATATTCTTCGTTTTGCGTGCACACTGGGCTGAGAATTGCTTGAGACCGAGTAACACTCCTAAATTGATTATTTCACCATGAATAGTCATTTTCTAATATTTGTGATTTATGTGAATTTTTCTGGAATTTTTCGGAAACGACGAATATTTTAATATATTCCTCGTTTTGCGTGAAACTCGAGCGAGTCGTGAAAACGATCTGTAGTGCTTCAAAAATTGGAAAATTATATGACGGATAGTCGTTTTATAATATTTGCAATTTTTGGGAATTTTCTGGGAATTTTCCTAACCGTCGAATATTTTAATATATTCCTCGTTTTGCGTGCTTGTACGCATGCGAATCGAGAAACGCGATGTTTTCTCGAGAACCTTGGACTATGGACATGTCGACGGGGATCTTACTAAACCCGAGACTTGACACGGTTTACGAGGTTTCACAATTTTCGAGAAATCTTAACGGATACATTTAAATCAATACAAATAAAAATTCATCCGTCGGATTAATTAAATACCGACTTACATCAATCTGTAACTATTATCCATTGGATAATAGTGTGTAATAAAAATACTATCACATTATCTTAATGTAATCTACCTTATGTCTAATCAAATCACTTTAATTCAAATTTAATAGTTAAATATTCAAGCTTCCTTAAGAAGCTTTGACCCCAACTTTGACCACATGTGTTAGCTTCCAAAGGAAGCCAATTTTTCTCACCCACTCTCCTCTCTCTCTCTCTCTCACGTGCTGCCAAAGAGCCCACTCAAGGAGAAAGAATTGATTTTACTATCCTAATATTACATCTAAATGCATTAACACCCAAAAGCACCATTTCTTTCTTCCTTTTACGTTTCTTCTTCTTCTTTCTCTCTTCAAACATTTCTTTCTTCCTCTTCCAGCACACCATACGTCCAGCCACCCTCAAGAACCCCAACCTTCATAAAAATTTACATCAACCATGTTTTCTTAATCTCCTACTCCTTCTCATCATCTTTTGTGCTTGGAGTTTTCAAGAAAGCTTCCATCTTCAACCATTTTTCAAGCTTTGAAGGTGAGCTTCCATGGCTGAAAAATTTCAGACCTTCACTCCCATTTTCGTTTCTGGTTTCCTCTTGATTTAATGGTCATTTTCTTCTTCTTTTTCACATCATTACATTGTTCTAACTTGGACCACATTTTCTAGGGTTTTTGAGCTTCAAATCCGAAAATCAAGAGTGCTTCTTGGAATTTTCTTGGTTCTTCATCTTGGTAAGAGGAAGATTAATCCTCCTCAACCTCTTTAGCAACTAGGAATCTTGTGTTTGATTTTTGGAAGAAAAACCACATGGTGGTTGTTCTTGAAATTGCTTGAAATTGATTTCTTGAATGTTATCTTAATTTAGCTTTGAGTAGTTGATTGAGTGGTTAATTATTCATGTAATTTTGTGATTGAAATCCATGATTGCTTGCTGGAAAATTCTGGTTGCTGGACCCCTGGATGTGTCATGGTTTTGGGGCTGTTTTGGGCTGGAAAATGAAGGGAAATGATGCTTAAATTTTGACCAATGCAAGGCTAATTAAATCAAGTAGTTAAGGTTGATCCAAGTGGACAAAATTCTGGTTGTTGGACCTTGGTGAGTGCCACGGTTTTGGGCTGTTTTAAGAGCAGAATTTTGGTTAACATTGTGTCAAGAATAATGCTAGGCAAATTAAGTAAAGGAAGACTAAACTAGTGAGAAGAAAATTGTAACCTAGGACCCTCTTGAGTGCCACGGTTTTGAGGGCTTGAATGAGGGAAAAGATAACAAATTTGAGATACCAAGACTTGAATTAATCAAGTAATTAAACGTAGATTAATAGCAGGAAACTTGCAACAATAATTTTTAGGATGGATTGTGGTTAAGACTTAGGAGATAAGCTAAATTTGGAAGGTAATTACAAGAATCAAATAACTTGGATCAAAATAACAAGTAAATGGACCTAATGATGTGAACATGACTTACTTGAAACCTTGGGAAGGCCACGACCTCTAGGTGAAAATTTGGGTTAAGATTCCATAACCCATTACTTGGATTACAAGTAATCAAAGAATACAAGAGATTAAGGATTTCATAAACCTTAATGAACCAATGAGATAATTTTCATAAGACTTGGAGATTTTAGAAATTCATAATGGACCTAAAATATGTTCCTTGAATTATAAATTGATATTATGTTGATATTGGGTTCTTTTGGATGCAAATTTGCTGATTGCACTCTCTTGATCAAATGTGGTATATTATGAATTTGTATGAGATTGTGGATCATACATGAGCATGCATAGTATCTTATGTATTGTGATGTCCGTGTGGACTGTTGTAAGGCCAAGTTGCCTAGGAGATTGAACACACCTTTGTGCGGGTGCGAGTAGACAAGTGTGGGTCTTGTTATGACCTTGGGGGCGTCGGGGTGCGGGTCCTCCACAATGGGTAGTTGGTAGCTCCTTTCCCCGTGGGGCAAACCGATGCAAACGCACCGACGATCCGGACTTGACACCGTCCTATATCGTGATCTAGTGTAGAATGTCTCGTGCAATGCCATGATTGTGCACGAGAAAATTTATTGATAGCACCGGCCTCTGGCGGTGAGTCACGTACATGTCTCCTGATCTTTCTCTCCGATTGTTTGAGTCTAGCTCCATGGAGTAGGAAATTGAATATTGTGTCCATGCATCGTGGAATATTCTGTCATCTGAAAATTATTGTTTACACGATATTTGACTGTCTGAATTTAACTGTCTGGATGTTATGAATTATTCATTACCTTTATTAATGATTGCCTGACTGGTTATCTGTTTAAAAGCTTATTTATTGCCTTTACATGCTACGTGGGCGTTATGCGCCGTTCGGTTCTTGGTTGCTGTATTGGTATTGATGGTAGGATATCTTACCTCTTTCCCTGTGCTTCTATTATTTGCTGTTTATGTGCACCCTGTACTGATCGAAGACGACGGTGAAGAGACCGAAGATCCTGCCTTCCCCGGCTTCTGGCCTGCACAAGATTGACTTTTTCTGCGACGATGTCTGCACGTATGCGCGGATTCTTGGGAGATGTGCGTCTGACCTTCCTTGGAGGGCCGGAGTGCTGGCACATCAACCTGAACTCCGACCGCTGCGTGTATTTGGGAGACGTGTCGATAGCACTTGCCTGGAGACGTCATGAGGCTCCTGTCCTCACTTGCTACCTCAGCTTGCGCCTGGAGTTTTACCTGCCTATCAGGGAGATGTGGGGTTCCCGTTATTACACTCCGCAGGAGGATTCGTTTGATTCCACCGCTCGGGCTCCTTCCCGCGCCTCTGTGGTTCCTATGGATGAGTCCTCGGATGAGGAAGATCCTGATGAGGGTCCTCCTGAGGATCCTGAATCGGTCCCTTTTTAGAGAGGGGTCGATGATCATTGGTGGCTACTGATGGTACCGCGTGTTTTTGTTTTGGGGGCCTGATGTATTTTCTTTTTGGTTGGGCTGTATATTTTGTATATGCATGTTTCCCTTGGGGTGGGTATAGTTTTGCTTTTTGATGATGACCAGGCTTGTATTTATAAAACAGTTGTATTAAATTATATATATATGTATGCCATTCAGGTGCAAATTTCTGTGTATTGTTTTATTCGTTCCTTTTATTCACATTCCGCATTATCGTATAAAAAAAAAATATTGCCAAGTTTGCTCACATGGTTAAACATTAATTAATTATAATGAACCGGGTCTTAATCGTTGTTTATTTAATTTCTGCATTTTACTTTATTTGACAATGTGACGTTCCCTCCCAAAAAGGGACGTTACATTTACAACCAGCAGAGTACAGTCTAAAATCCAGGACTCTTATGTTCTCTTTATGCTAAAATGTTCATCTAGATTTACAGCCTCCTTAGGTTGCCAGAGGCACATGATTTAATTACAAGCACTAAAGCAAGTAATTGTCAACAAGTTAACAAGTCTGCAATAAGATAAAACTGAAGTTTAAAGAAAAGCCAAATCTTTGTTTGCCAACAATTCACTATATGCAACTTTTGGCATGTATCCTTGAGATATTGCCCAAACATTACCACACCCATTACAAATGCAATGAAGATGTTGAGTTACAAATTACAGATGCTATGTAACCCAATACGAGAACTAATCAAAGTAAAAAACAATATCCATAATATCTAAAATCAAAAGGCCCTTGGTACTTGATCCACCAAGATCATGAATGCTATCAACTAAAACATATGTGTGAGCTTTCCACATTTGCTAAATGGGGTTAAATCAAATGAAAAAAATAGTTAATTAAGTTTCCTCTAAGATTAATAGTTGACCTGAGCTGTAGTTGTAAAATTGAGAGAGAGCTCTGAGATTGAGAGTTGAGAACGAACTGAGAGATTGAGCGACCTCAAAGATTGAGCGAGAATGATATGAGAGATTGAGATACATAAAACTTAAAATTAAAACAAATAACATAAAAGAGTAAATGACAAAGAAGGGTTGAAATCCTTCACCACTTGATAGTCACGAACAAGAGGCAGGTGACGAGAACATGGACAGGCTCTGCGGGTTTCTAGTGATGGTTTGCCTTTATGCGTTTAGCGTTTTATGCATTTTTTATTTTTCAATCGTCCTTATATGTTTGGAATTTTATACGTCTCTGATCTGTGTTTCGATTTACAGAGGACGGACAGGTGGAGCTGTAGGAGACAATGAGGCTAAGGGCTAAGAAGAGGAGAGGCTCTCATCACTCTCACAGTCACAACATAAAGAAGAGAGTGTGGGAAATGAACAGGTCTACTGTGACCTTCAAGATGATGTCGTTTCTCTGGTGGTAGGAAAAATGGTGGCCAGCGGCCGGGTGATGAGAAGGTGGTGTGCAACTGGGTGGTGAGAAGGTGGTGCATGACCGGGTGACTAAGGAGAGCTGAGAAGAGTTCAGAAGGATTCGGTTCTAATGTGGGAATTAGGGCTTTCTGAAAAGTAAGTAATTGATATTTTATTTTGAAGAAATTAGAGACGAAATCTGTCTCTACCTTCTATAAAAAAATAAAAATTTATTAATTAAATTATATAAATTATTTAGTGACAGAACATATTTCTAAATATATTTGACCTTTTAAAATATTTATTTGACTTACTAAAGATGTCAATAGAGACAAAAAATTCATAGGTTGATAAATTTTATCTCTAAATTCTGGTTCTAAACTTATTTGACTTTTTAAAACCTAAAATTAATTGTGTAAATACGAAATTAGAGAAGAAAAAAATCTAAGACGAATGAATTTTGTTTTTAAATGTCGTCTCTAAACATATTTGACTTTAAATTGACTAAGTAGAGATGAAATCAAAGATAAAAAAGTTTGAGATGGATAAATTCTGTCTCTAAATTGTAAAATTTATTTTTCTTCTCTAAATTATTAAATCGATCTCTTTTTCTGTCTCTATTAAAGACAAAATTGTGTCTATATCTAAATTTCATCTCTAAATAGGATTTTTCTAGTAGTGAGGTTAGGATTCTGAAGTGGGAGAGAAAAAGTTAAGGATAATGGTTATGGATTTGGTGCGGCTTTCCACGTCGTTAGGTGTTTGAAGAAAGTCCCAAAAGAAGACTCGAGAGTTAAAAACCATGTAGCGAATCTTACTAAGCACTAGTAAGTAGTAGCAGCATCTCTGACTCCCAGCGAGCGTTTTTCGTTGCCCATGCCTCCTTCACTATCTCAGTTCACAATCAACATGAGCGAGCACATACTAGTTCTTACGTTTAGGGGTGCTCACTGTGTGTGTTGGGTGGGTTTTGCAGTATTTTTAGACTTAATTCACTCATTAAATTAGTGAGTCGGATTGGGTTAAGTTGAGTCAAGCTCATGAATCAAACATACTTTTTTTAAAAAATAAATGTCAAAATACAAAACTGAAAATTTCTTCCACATAACATGTCTTAATTGAAAACAATATATGTCCTAAATAAACTAAAAAGTTATATAATTAATCTTAAACGTAGTAAGTCTCAAACAAACTAAATAAACATAACAAGTCTTACTAAATTAACTTAAGTTTGAAATAAACTAAAGTAAGTTAACATGTCCTAAAATGTATAAAAAAAAACCACATTAACTAATTAAAGTAATGTCATCACATATAACATATGGATTGACATAATCATTTATTTCATTATCAATTTTCTCAAGATACTCTTTGTCATCCAAGCTTTCCATTGGATTTTGATTGTAAGGTTCTGTTAGATGTTTCACGAGTTTTCCAACTCTAATCTTGGTCATATTCTTAATGTGGGTTACATTCTCAATGCGACAACTATAATTAGAATTGGCAATAGCAATGGTTTTGATGATAACAAACAAGAAAGGAATGACAATGCATTAATCAAGCTCCAAGAATATTCAAGATTAGCATATAGGGTTTAGATCTTGTGTAAAGGTAAAAAAGAATCAAACTAAGCTCAAATATGTTTTCAAATATTTACAAATGGTTTTTCACATACCAAAATGCCCAACAAACAAGTTTTGAAAAGCTAATCATGGTGGTAGTTCAAATATATGAAAAATAGCCAAGTTTGTGTTTTACAAAACTGACATTTGGTTACTCTTTTAATCATATCTTTCAAAATACTGTGAGTTTTATTATGAAATTATTTCATATGAAAATAGATTCAAAGATCTTTCCAATGAGTGGTCATTTATTTTAAACGGATAAGAAATAAAGAAGTTATGATCATTTAAACTCAGTTTTCAAAATCAAAGTGCAATAACCGATTATGGTTTTCCCATAACTGATTATTCACCACGTCAAGAGCGTTTTTCATGTTTTTCTAAGGCTCATAACCAATTAGGACAACTCCCTAATTGGTTATTTGACAAGTCTGGAATGTTGCCTCTTTATTTCTTGAAAGGCCTAATCGATTAGGATGTTTGCCGAATTGGTTATTTGATAACTCATAGGTTATTTCTAAAAGGCCTAACCAATTAGGGTGTTGGCCTGACCTAATCAGTTAGTGTGTGTTTTTAATGGTACATGAACTATTTTTATTATAGGCCTAACCGGTTAGAGGATTTGGCCAAATCAGTTAGCATTGTTTTTAAAGTCATGTGGAATGATTTTTGAAAAAGGCCTAACTGATTAGGCAGCTTGCCTAATAGGTTATTTGATTAGTCAGAGGCAAAAATTTTTTAAGCCAAACTGATTAGGCTTCATCCCAAACTGGTTATCTGGAAAACCAGTAAACACGTCCAACGACTCTATTTGGAACATTTAATGAACCCAACCACCTCTAACGACTTTAAAATGTTTTAGGCTATAAAATGAAAGTATTTGGGCATCAAAGAAAAGTTGGAAAGCTATCTGAACAAGTTTCTTGATCATCAAATACGAGTTTTCTCTCTTATCTTCTATCATACTCTGTTTTGAGCTTCAAAGTGTGAATCCTTGATACCATAAGTTTCAATTTGTATTATCTACTCTTTGAGAGAGTTTCTATCATTCAAACACTTTGTTTATTTTGTAAAGAGAGTGAGGTATCCCTCTAGTGAAAAAGGGTGAGGTATCCCTTGTTGAAAAGAAGGTGAGGTATCCTTCAAAGGTGTAAAAAGGGTGAGGTATCCATCAAAGGTTGTAAAGGGTGAAGTATCCCTGTTTAAAGGCTCAAAGGACAAGGGTAAGGTATCCCAAAGTGTTGTTGAGTGCTCCAACTTGTAAAGGTTTTTAAGCACCCATTCAAGCTTGAAGTTTAGTGAAAAATCTTGAGTGGTTTGCTTGAGGACTGGCCGTAGGTCACAAGGGGTGACTGAACCAGGATAAATTATTGTGTTTGATTCTCTCAACTCTATATCTTTACTTTATGCTTATATTTTATATGCTTACTTGAATACTTTCTATCTTGACTTATTTATTTGTGAGTAAAGTGATCAATTCCATCTATCTATTCACTTTAACTAATCAATAGTTTCAACAAAAATTAGTAATCAAACGTTTTACAAAAGCATTGCAAAATTATTTTACATACTCAATTTACCCCCTCTTGAGTATTGAAACCACTTGGTAACAACAACAATACCTACACCTAAACTTAATTCACATTGTAGAAAAGTCAAGGGAAAGCAACATGAAATGTTACCATGGCTAAACAACTTTTATGTTAAAAAAAAAATACTTGGGTATATTAGATTTGTGCGGATTGACACTTTCCAAACCCGCTACCTAACATGTACCTTGTGGATTGGAGTATTTTCCAACCTAGCCCAACCCACAGACTCAATCCAATATGCATTTTATGTGTTAGGTTAGGTCAAATTTGTGGGTTGACCCAATCTACCAGACACCCCTGACTACCTTAATTAACAAGTACGACTTTTTCTAGATTGAATATGTTTTTGTCCTTCTAAATATATCATTTTTGTTTTTGATTTTGGTCATTTAAATTTTTTTGTAATGGTTTGTATCCTTGTTCAAAAGTGAGTGAAATTGGTCTTGCTCCTTATTTCAAAAGTAAGTGAAATTGACTCAATTCAACACCTTCATATTAAATTTTTCTTATCCCTTGAAATTAGGGAAGGTTTAATATGATGAGTTGAATTGAGCCAATTTTATTCACTTTTGAAATGAGAGTAAAGACTAATTTCACTCACTTTTGAAATTACAAAGATACAAACTGTAACAAAAATTTTTGAGAGACCAAAACTAAAAATTGATATACTTAGAAGGAACAAAACATATTTAAGCTTTTCTTTTTGGAAAAGATATTTTCACATCATGTTTTTACATCCCTCTTATATCTATACCTATTTGGGAAAAGGAAAAAAAAAGAGAAATTATGTATTGGAAAGTTGTTTATCTTATTTTATTACTTAAAAAGAAAATAATGTATGAATGATATAATAGAAATAATGTGTAAATGTTAAAAAAAATGTTTAAATAACATTGCCCTTTTTTTTGTCCGAAACTAGTACATCTTATATTATGTTACTCTCCTTTGTGTCATAACAAAGTCAAGGGCCCAATGCAAGTGAGTACTACATCAATGCCTAATATCCTTATGGCCTAATAGTTAAGCAAAAATAATTTTGTGGCCCAAAAAAACTAACACTATTGCTCCCCAAACCATTGAATAAGGGATTCTTAAAGGAATTTTACAATTTTGAAGTTGTATATTAGGCCCAAATTATATGCAACAAAACACACTTGTTTCTATCTTATCCAAAAGTCCCCCCCCCAAAAAAAACCCTTGCCATGGCTAGTCCTATTGAGAGGATTTTTCATTCATTGTCCACCAGACAAAATTAGGCATGGCAATTTTATCTGCCTTCGCTGGCCAAACCTATAATAGGGAGGGTTTGGGGTACAAATCTTTCCCTACAAGGGTGGGAACAAATATTTTATCTAATACCCGTTATTAAACGGGGCAGTGGCTGGGGTTGTTCCCTTGGTACATACGGGTACCCATTATATAAAATTACTAAAAGAATAACACTTGGTTTTAATTATTGGCTTCAATCCTTGTCTCTAATTTCATTTAATTTCTCTCCATTTGTTACTTTCAACCTCATTTAATTAAATAATGGGCACATAAAAAAATTAAATACAATTAAAAACAAAAATTAAAGTCAAAGGTTGAAATCAAATTTTGTTCTTCCTAAAATACCTTTGATTATATATATGAAAGTTTGAGAATTGTGTTGAAGTGGATTTAGAGGTATACCTAGGATAGGCATGTCTTGGTGGTTTCCTCCTTGCGCAACAGTAGCAGAGTGTGTTGGTCTGGGGGGAGAGGGTTGGTATCTGCAAAGGGACTCCAATACTCAAGTCAGGCTAGTCACAAGTAAGGTTATGCTATGAGTGATAAGTTGCCTGAGAAGGTGAATAAGCCTGATATTTATAGAAGCTGGATGAGGAGATACACTCCTGTAATAGTTGTCGAGGATCCATATAATATTGGAATATAGATACTACAATTATAGGCAGTTAAGGTGATTATGGGTGCTATTATTATGCAAGATCATCATTGACAATTACAGATAATCTTAGGACTTATCTATTGCGCAAATCTCGCGGTCATAATGTTCTGACCCAATGTCATACTCTGAGTTATGTGATGTTGGGATCTCATCTATGCAATCCTACTGAAGGCGTCAACAACAAACTCCAGCATTATGCGAGACGGGTGGATCCATAAGATATGATCCCAGATCACAGTTTGGAATAGTTACCCCCATCTTGGTGCTTAGATGGAACATCTAAGTGTCAAGAGACCAAATTTAATGGGAGCACACAGTGCACAGTTGACAAAAAGATCTGAGTCACCAACATTAGATCTCTCGATGTTTTCCAAAAGAAAGAGGTCTGTTATATATTATAGTATGCCTCCAGGGTTGGCGTGTAAGATCAAGATTCGAGGGGAACCACTCTGCTTACGTTACTATTCCGCCATCCAAGGTATATCTTTTGTTGCCCCTATGCATGGTTCATGGGGCCTTTGTCTTTTCTTGCAGCTTTACTCTGCAGCTCATAGCAGTCTGAGCTAGCTTGAGAAATTGTTGCTTTGACTTTATTGAGAATTAAAGGTCCTTTAAAAGAGGATAGCAGTTTCATGTTGTTTTCTAACTGCCTGCTACTCCTGTGACTAATCAGAGTGAAGAAGCATTAAAACGTAGCTTCAAACATGCGATCGATTTATCTTTTCAGTAGGGGTGTCAAAACAGGCCGGCTCGGCCCATTCTGGCCAGCTCATTCAGGGTCGGGCCATTTTCGGACCAGCCCATTCGGGTCATGTAAATTTTGGGTTAACATTTTGCTAGCCCAGCCTAACCTATTTAGCCTTATGTAGTGTTAAAAGAGTGGGATAGCCCGGCCCATTCAGGCTCACCCATTTGGGCCATGTAAGTTTCGGGCTAGTATTTTGCTAGCTCAGCCCGTCTATTTTGTCGGATTATTCGGGCTGGCCCATCAGGCTTGGCCTATTTTGACACCCTTACTTTTCAAGGACCAATCAGGATGCTTCGTTCCCTTTATAAATAGGGAATGTTTGTATTAAGGCTGACATTCCTTTTGTCTGTGGCTTTGCTTGAGAATAGCTGACTGCGGGATTTAAGGATGCAAACCCAAGTGCAGGTTGTCTCAAGTAATAAATTTCTAGGAAGTCCGAGGTCGATCCACAGGGAATTGATGAAGAAAAATTAATTGAGGTAAGAAAAAAATTTATCACAACACCAAAAGTAATAAGAGAAGTTCATAAATGAATTTAAGAGCTTGCTTGGGTTAGGAGATCCACTCTTGGTAATAAATTAAAGGTAAGATTATTTCTCTTTATAACTCAATTGAAATCCACACACAACGGAGGTTCCAATCAGAAAATATAACATTCAAAGTTTAATTATATATGCAATCATATTATGATTCCTTTAATTATCTACCAACATTTGTAAATGAGTTCAAGTATTCACTGTGCCAATCCTATTGTCTACAATAAATCAAGATCTCCATTATACAAAGAAGGTTTCTAAATTGATTGGAAGCAAAATATAACACATATAATGTCCAATTGATAATATATCATTTAAGCACAAGAAATAGAATAATCTAACCTTATTTCATTACAAAGAACTTCACTCTTTCACCCAAGCAAGATGAAGATTTAGTTACTCATAGATAAGAAGAAAGAAAGAGAGAAGAAGAGAAAGATGAACATAACTTCAATTTAGAACAAGAGAAAATTATAACAAAGGAAAACAATAAACAAGCATAACCATAACTTGTAAAAAACTAAGCCTAACACCAAGTGCTGCAAATGATTAGCCAATGGTGCCTTTTATAGAGAATTAGGGATACAAAATGACAATGAAGCTGATTAAGACTAGGTGGATGAGTGGGTGGAGTGGTTGGATGATTGGAAGAGTAGTTGGGTTATTGAGATTCTTTGTCTCCGAAATCATTCATTACTGAACTCATGGATTCCATCAACAATTAGAAAAATGGTCTTCATCAAAGTTGTAGCATTTTGTCTTAGCTTTCCAATGCCACCGATTTCAGCTAAAATTCCACCTACAGCCCGAGATATGACCCAATTACTGAACAATGTTTAGGCCCAGTTTCAACAACCTGTTCTGACTTCAAAGCCCAATATCACCTTCAAGGAGTTTGATCTGAGTTTTGTGTTCTTCATGAAAGTTGTAGATATGGATATTAACTTTCAAGTGTCCAAATTTCAGCTAAGGAAGTTCCTACATCTCGAGTTATGCTTTGATTACTGCATACTGTTCAAGTTCCAGTCACAAAACTCATGTTCTGACTTCCAAGCCCATTTAGGTCCACTAGATGTCTGAATTTTACCTGGAGTACTCATGAAAGTTGTAGAGCTCTCTCTTATCTTTCCTACAAGGTAAGATACATAATTATTACATATCTAGAACTCAAGATATAGCTGAAATACAGAAATAGTATAAGACCCAAATAATGCTGAAAAAATCAATTAAGTACATAGAGAGTGTAAATGACTAAAAATGAGGGTTTATTAATATATAAAATATGTGATCATCAAATTCCCCCATACTTAGCTTTTTGCACTTCTGGGCAAAACACACAAGACCAAAGTTAGGAAATAAAGAAAAACGACATAGACTAAAAAGGTAAAAACTCTAAAAGACTCGATGAAGCAAGAAGAGCAACCAGAAAATTCAAGGGATCAAAGCATTAATGAGGTAACATTTCTTCACATCTCAAACCAACAAGCAAAGAAACTTCAGTTGAAAAGAATGAATCAAGAATGATAGATCCTTATAGAATTTACTCTCAATCTCTCAAGTGTTTAAAAGGTAAGTATTTCACTCTATTCATCCCATGAATAATTGTACTACCATAAGCTTGCTTATCTTCTACTTCTCCGCTACTCAAAACATATGCATACAAAAATCAAGAGGACTTTATTCAAGGTTGTAATGGGGTCATGGTAAATGAGAGGGGATAATATGGATATGGAAAGATAAATACCAAAGAGAATAAAAGAGCATTATGGTACAGTTAGAGTAGAGAAAATATTTGAGAACATTCATCATAAAGGACAATCACCAATATTTGACTAATGTTTTGTTGAAGATCAATCCCAAATTGGTGAATTGAATTCATTGTTAGACTTGAACATTCTCCTTTTCTTCTTGTTGTTTTCAAGCATCCACCTTTATTCTGTCTCTGATAATCCTTTGTTTGCAACGATGGTCAATTTTTTTTTATTTTGCACACACACCCCCATACTTGTTCAAGAACAAGGTCAATGCTCTCTTATTCCCTAAGGTTAGGTAAAAACATGTTTTTTTTAAGGTATGAAATGAGCTAAAAATAAGGAATGGTCAAATAAGTTCAAAGGAGTTACACAATGGAAAATATACAAGGATGGCTATTTAGTCAAAGTAGCTATTTCAAAATGCCTCAATCATATTTACGTATGCATGTGAAAATATAGCCTAAAAAAGAATCAAAGCAAGTTCTAGAGTAACAATTCTATGAGTGAAAATCACACAAGAAAAAAGAGAATGATACAAATATTTAATCCATTCATCAATAGGCTCAAAATCTCACAAGGCATATTTCTATCATTCTCAATCCACCAATTCAACATCCATAACCAAGCATGTGAAATTGAAGAAAGAAGATAATTTATTCAGTCATGCTATGATCCCAGAATTTTAATTGCTTCAAAGGATGTGAGAGTGCATTTACTTGAATCTTTCAAAGGAAATCAAACAGCAAAACTTTGTTACTTCCACAAATAAACACTAAATATTTACTACCCCAACTAAGATGCGTCTCAAGAGTAATAAATTGTTTCCAAAATCTACACTTTACTCTGCCATCACTATTTGGTTTACTATGAATAGGTTTCTGATAGTCATATCACTAAACATTCTTCTCAATTTAGATACGTCTCAGGAGTAAAATTACTTCTTACTTTGCCATCATTCATTGGTTTAGTAAGTCCATAACAATCATATCATACTTCTCAAAAAAAAATTTTTTTTTTGGTCAACTGTCCTTCCCCCCAACCAGATCACAACATTGTCCTTAATGTTAAAATATAGATAAGTAAAGGATAGAAGATATTACCTGTTGGAGAAATCTGACACAAATTTAAACAGAAATAAGTACGATAAATAAAATCAAAGGTAAAGAAAAGCTATAAACGAAGTGTCAAATCTGGCTTTCTTTTCATCCTGCATCCCTCACTGCTTCTTGCTGACCAATCTATCTGAGCTATTATTGGATCAAGATTAGAGATCAAAGGTAAATGAATTTTTTTTTGTTTTTTTTTTGTGACTTCAAGAAAACTATCAGGGTAAAGAAGTCTAGAAACCCCTGAAGGACCCTGCTCAAAGGATCGTCTGTCCAAAATCAAAATACAGCAAAATCATACAAAGATAAAAGAAATATAATAACAAATGATGACATACCTGTATGTATAACTTTCATGGCATATCTTTATACTGTGGGTCATGAGTGCAATAGTGGCATATATTTATACTGCATGTCACCAGTGCAGTAGACACTCACGTCCGTTTATTCGAAGAAAAGAGAAAGAAGAAACCATCGTCGGTTTCCATCCTGGGTATGGAACCTGGAGCGCTCACACTTGGGCTTGTAACATCAACAAAGATGCTAAAATCTGAAACCCGTAATGTCCAAGATCCAAAACATCCCATCCAAGGGCGCTGAGAGCCCCTTCTAATAAAAGAGAGGATCAAGCTCAGATGCCTCATACGCTTTGGCAGCTGTGGGTTACTTCTCACTAATAACTAGAGTGGGATGCTTCTGTCTGTCCATCAACTCCACAGTGCCTAGATGGTAAACATTGAGTTATGGAGTGTGACTTTCTACAGAGCATGGTACACGAACTTTTTTAAGAACCAGCGTGCAAAGGTCCACCTGAGTCAATGACGGGTCAGCCAAAGGCTGGGGCTCCACAACTAATTAAAGTCATGGTACTCCTTCCGGATTGCCCTTGTTCAAACATTTTTTTCTTTTTTTTTTTTTTTAAATTTTTTTCCTTCTTTTTTTTTTAAAGATGAACATAAAGGAGAAGAAGATGATATGTACAGATTGTTGTGGATATGGCTCACATCTGCCTCTAGTTTAACGTCCAGTAATGACTTAAACGCCTTTTATGAGTCGAGGATAAGCTTCTCATCCAATTTTCTTATAAATTAGCAAACAGGGTCTTTTAGAGCCAGATTCCCAAGACTGTAGCATTTTTCTTCATCCTTGATTGCAGGATTCAGAGGCATCATGTTTCTTTTTGAAATTGAGCCCATCTTTTGACAATTTTCACAACTTTTGCAAAAGGTATAGCAATAAAATCTGCACTGCAGGATTTTCGCAGCTGTCTTCTTTGAAGAAAAGTGACCTCCACATGCTTCTAAGTGACAAAATTTAATGACACTACCTACCTCACTGTCAGGCACACATCTCCGAAAGATTTGGCCAGGACAATATTTGAACAAGTATGGGTCATCCCAATAAAAGTTTTTCACCTCTGTTAAAAATTTATTCCTATCTTGGTGCGTCCATTGAGGCTGTATCTTTCTTTCTTGTTCTCCAGTAAGAGTTGAGGAAATTACTTCTGGAAAGCTTTGTTCTTCTTCTAAAAATGTGTACTTCAACCCAACAGGTAATGGTTTTAGTTTCGGTATGGGTACTTCTTCATGGGCATTATCATTCATGGGTTTTAGCTCTTTGAATCTCGGCTTCCATCCTTTGTATTCTATTTCCTCTATACAATCAAGCAAATTAAATGAATTAATTAAACAAACTTCTAATGGGTCAGAAGAACTCCTTTTTTGAAGATGATCATCTATAATGGCTTCAATTTCTTCAACTTCCTCATTTTCATCAAGGACTTCCTGTGGTTGCTTACACATGTTAAAAACATTGAGATCCAGTGTCATGTTTCCAAATGTTAGCTTCACCACTCCATTTCTGCAATTTAACAAAGCATTTGATGTTGCTAAAAATGGATGGCCTAAAATAACAGGAATTGACTTGCAATTATTAACCATAGGTTCAGTATCCAAGACAATAAAATCCACAGGATATATGAATTTATCAACTTGAACTAACACATCTTCCACTATTCCTCTTGGAATTTTAATTAATTTATCGACAAGTAGAAGAGTTACAGAAATTAGTTTTAACTCACCCAAGTTGAGTTGCTGATAAACTGAATATGGAAGCAAATTGACACTAGCACCAAGATCAAGTAAAGCTTTTTCAATTTTATGTTCTCCAATAATGCATGAAACTGTAGGACAACCAGGGTCTTTATATTTCAACGCATTATTATTTTAAAGAATGGAGCTTACCTGTTCAGCCAAAAATGCTTTCTTTTTCACATTTAATTTTCTTTTAATAGTGCACAAGTCCTTCAAATATTTGGCATAAGAAGGAATCTGTTTGATAGCATCTAACAGAGGAATATTGATCTTCACTTGTTTCAAAATTTCAAAATTTTTGTGTGGTGGTCCAATTTCTTTGGATTATTCAATGCTTGAGGAAATAAGGGTGAAGGCGAGAGTTTGGTCGCCTTTTGGTCAACTTCTTCATTTTCTTGGGGAATTGGTTCAACTTCTTTCTCACAAGATTTGGGGATTTGTTTTTCAACAACCTTTCCACTCCTAAGAGTTATCACTAACTTGACTTGGTCTATTTGTTGGTTTTCTAAATTCCCCTCATTTAGACTGTACTGACCCTTGGGATTTGGTTGAGGTTGAGAAAGAAATTTTCCTTTCTCGTGAATGGTGAGTGCAGAAGAAAGTTTAGCAAGAGTGTCTTTTATGTCATTCATAGTTTGATTGTTTTGTTTATTAATGGTATCTTGCTTTTCTATGAATGCATGCAGTGTTTCTTCAAGGTTTTTCCTATATGGTGAGACATAAGGTGCATATCCTTGAGAATTTTGAAAGTCCTGTTGTGCCTGAGGAGGTGGTGGTTGCACGAATTGTGACTGATTATTATTCCTCTAGCTGAAGTTCGGGTGATTTCTCCATCCTAGATTATATGTATCTAAAAAAGAAGAAGTAAATGGCTTGTTAAAATTATTCATTGCATTTACTTGCTCATGTACAACTTCTTTAAAAATAGGAATGTTAGGACATTCGTGTGTTGAGTGTCCTAAGTCATTACAAATGCCACAAATTTCTTCATTTTGCACAGATTTGATTTCTTTTGCTTTTCTTAATTCCATGGCTTCAACCTTTCTAGCCAAACTAGCAAACCTAGCATTTAGATCTTCCTCTTGACTAAGGTGATATTTTCCTTTATCAACACTTGCAAGGTTAGATCTAATTGAATTTTTAGAAGGGTTAGTACTATGCCAAGATTGAGAATTTTCAGCCAACTGGTTTAAATAGTCTAAAGCTTTATCAGGTTCTTTATCAAGAAACTCACCATTGCACATTGTTTCCACAAATTATTTTGTTTCAAGTATTAAACCTTCATAAAAGAAGCTTATAGTGCTCCATTTTTCAAAATCATTTTGTGGGCAAGAATTTAACAAATCTTTAAACCGTTCCCAACATTGAAAATATGCTTCATTTGAATTTTGGGAAAAATTTTGGATTTGTCTTTTCATAGCATTGGTTTTATGTGTTGGAAAAAAATTCTTCAAGAACTCACCTTGCATTTCTTACCATGTGCCAATTGATCTTGGTTTCAAAGTGTTAAGCCAAGATTTTGCTTTATCTTTTAACAAAAAAGGAAACAATTTAAGCTTAACAATCTCTTCAGTGCAATTTTGATCATTGAAGGCAATACATACTTCCTCAAATTCTTTCAGATGTAAATATGGACTTTTAGATTCTAAACCATGAAAATTAGGAAGTAAAGAAATCATACCTGACTTAAATCTAAAATTGTTGGCATTGAGTGGAAAGATAAAACATGATGGACTAGAATTTTGAGGTGGTTGCAAATATTCACGCATGGTTCGCAACGGTTGATTTTCATGTTCATAAGCCATTGTGTCAATTGTGTGTGATTGTAATTCAAACAAATCAATATATAATGTACCAGGATTAATTTTGACTAAACGACCAGAATTTAAATCATGATACCAATTAAGCATAAATACATAAATAACTAAAAATAAATAAACAAAAAATAATGTACAAGCTGGCGGTGTCACCCACCATTAAATATTAACAAGGATGTGGTATAAACCAACCACCTAATAAATATTAACAAGTAAAAAGTTAGATAACTAATAAAGTAAAAAGTTAGATAATTAGAGAGTTAATAATTAGTAAGTTAGAAAGTGCAAAAAATAAAGAGCGTAAAATAAATGACGTAAATTAAAAGTTAGAGTGCAGAAAATAAAAAGTTAGTAAGCAAAAAATAAATAACATAAATTAAAAGTTAGTAAACAGAAAATAAATGACATAAATATAAAAGTTAGAAAGTTAGTATGTTAGCAAGTTAGTAGGTTAGTAAGTTAGATAGTTAGTAAGTCAGAGAGTTAGTAAAGAAATCGAAGGATCGGCAAGCCGATCTTTTGCTCCGGTGAGGGAGAAGAGAGAATAGATTTTATTAAAGAAAACAAACCTTAATAAATCAAAACTTCAAATCAAGTCCCCGACAACAGCGCCAAAAACTTGACTGCGGAAAGGATGCAAACCCAAGTGCAGGTTATCTCAAGTAATAAATTTCTCCAAAGTCCGAGGTCGATCCACAGGAAATTGATGAAGAAAAATTAATTGAGGTAAGAAAATAATTTGTCACAACTCCAAAAGTAATAAAAGATGTTCACAAATGAATTTAAGAGCTTGCTTGGGTTAGGAGATCCACTCTTGGTAATAAATTAAAGGTAAGATTATTTCTCTTTATAACTCAATTGAAATCCACACACAACGGAGGTTCCAATCAAAAAATATAACATTCAAAGTTCAATTATATATGCAATCATATTATGATTCCTTTTATCAACCAACATTTGTAAATGAGTTCAAGCATTCACTGTGTCAATCCTATTGTCTACAATAAATCAAGATCTCCATTATACAAAGAAGGTTTCTAAATTGATTGAAACAAAATATAACACATATAATGTCCAATTAATAATATATCATTTAAGCACAAGAAATAGAATAATCTAACTTTATTTCATTACCAAGAGCTTCACTCTTTCACCCAAGCAAGATGAAGATTTAGTTACTCATAGATAAGAAGAAAGAAAGAGAGAAGAAGAGAAAGATGAACATAACTTCAATTTAGAACAAGAGAAAATTACAACAAAAGAAAACAATAAACAAGCATAACCATAACTTGTAAAAAACTAAGCCTAACACCAAGTGCTGCAAATAATCAGCCAATGGTGCCTTTTATAGAGGATTAGGGATGCAAAATGACAATGAGTATGATTAAGAGTAGGTGAATGAGTGGGTGGAGTGGTTGGATGATTGGATGAGTAGTTGGATTATTGAGATTCTTTGTCTCCGAAATCATTCATTACTGAACTCATGGATTCTGTCAGCAATTGGAAAAATAGTCTTCATCAAAGTTGTAGAATTTTGTCTTAGCTTTCCAATGCCACTGATTTCAGCTCAAAATTCCACCTACAGCCCGAGATATGGCCCAATTACTGAACAATGTTTAGGCCCAGTTTCAGCACCCCTGTTCTGACTTCAAAGCCTAATATCACCTTCAAGGAGTTTGGTATGAGTTTTGTGTTCTTCATAAAAGTTGTAGATACGGATCTTAACTTTCAAATGTCCAAATTTCAGCCCAAGGAAGTTCCTACATCCCGAGTTATACTTTGATTACTGCATACTATTCAAGTTCCAGTCACAAAACTCATGTTCTGATTTCCAAGCCCATTTAGGTCCACTAGATGTCCGAATTTTACCTGGAGTTCTTCATGAAAGTTGTAGAGCTCTCTCTTATCTTTCCTAAAAGGTAAGATACATAATTATTACACATCTAGAACTCAAGATATAGCTGAAATACAGAAATAGTATAAGACCCAAATAATACTGAAAAAATCAATTAAGTCCAATTTGAGTCCAAGCTTACAAAACATAATCAAACTCAATCAATTAAGTACATAGAGAGTGTAAATGACTAAAAATGAGGGTTTATTAATATATAAAATAAGTGATCATCAATAGCCTATTTTGAGAGAATGATTTCTCTCTTATTTTTGGTATGCACGTGGAGGGTTTTGCCCCAATCTGAAACCATCTTCATATTCTTCCCAAAATCTTTAAAGGTGTTTGCTTTTTTTACAACTAGTCCCTCCAGTAGGGGGCTTTCTTTCTCAGCTTAATGGCTTAGTGAGGACCAAGTAAATGCCCTACATGGGTTGATTAACATGCATCTGGGTCACAGAAGCCTTTCTCTCCTGGTGTACGCAGGAGTGTGCAACTTTTCTGTGTGTGTCAGAGGGATCCACTACTCTGTGTAATTCTTGTGATGCATAGAGGTGCTCCGCACTCTGTCCTCATTCTTTCCTAACTTTTATGGAGGTACTTAGCCATAGTTTCTCTTCCTAAGTATAGTTGGATATGTAGGGGGCTCAAAGATGGAACAATCTCTTGGAATAACTTGGGGTGATGTGAAGCAACTTAGAGTGCTTGTGAAGCATTTTGTGGAACAATCTTTTGATGCGGAGCACCCTCCCGTTGGCTAGCAAGGAAGAGATAAGTGTTGGTTTCTGGAAGAACCTTGGAGGTAGCAGTGACCAGTGGCCGTCATCGTCAACACTATCCTAGCTTTCTTCCTGGCTTTTGCCTGTGGACATTCTTGACTTTTTTTTGTCTTGGAAGAACTTTTATGTATTCCTTTTTTGTTAGAGTTGATGATGTATGTAATGTGAATAATAAAGTCTAATTAGAGTATAAGACCCAAATAATGTTAAAAAAATCAATTAAGTCCATTTTAAGTCCAAGCTTACAAAACATAATCAAACTCAATCAATTAAGTACATAGAGAGTGTAAATGACTAAAAATGAAGGTTTATTAATATATAAAATATGTGATCATCAACAGCCTATTTTGAGAGAATGATTTCTCTCTTATTTTTGGTATGCACGTGGAGGATTTTGCCCCAATCTGAAACCATCTTCACATTCTTCCCAAAATCTTTAAAGGTGTTTGCTTTTTTTACAACTAGTCCCTCCAGTAGGGGGCTTTCTTTCTCATCTTAATGGCTTGGTGAGGACCAAGCAAATGCCCTACATGGGTTGATTAACATGCATCTGGGTCGCAGAAGCCTTTCTCTTCTGGTGTATGCAGGAGTGTGCAACCTTTCTATGTGTGTCAGAGGGATCCACTACTTCTGTGTAATTCTTGTGATGCATAGAGGTGCTCCACACTCTGTCCTTATTCTTTCCTAACTTCTATGGAGGTACTTAGCCATAGTTTCTCTTCCTAAGTATAGTTGGATATGTAGGAGGGCTCTAAGGTGGAATAATCTCTTGGAATAACTTGTGGTGATTTGAAGCAACTTGGAGTGCTTGTGAAGCATTTTGTGGAACAATCTTTTGATGCGGAGCACCCTCCCGTTGGCTAGCAAGGAAGAGATAAGTGTTGGTTTCTGGAAGAACCTTGGAGGTAGCAGTGACCAGTGGCCGTCATCGTCAACACTATCCTAGCTTTCTTCCTGGCTCTTGCCTGTGGACATTCTTGACTTTTTTTTTGTCTTGGAAGAACTTTTATGTATTCCTTTTTTGTTAGAGTTGATGATGTATGTAATGTGAATAATAAAGTCCAATTTGAGTATAAGACCCAAATAATGTTGAAAAAATCAATTAAGTCCAATTTGAGTCCAAGCTTACAAAACATAATCAAACTCAATTAATTAAGTACATAGAGAGTGTAAATGACTAAAAATGAAGGTTTATTAATATATAAAATATGTGATCATCAATAGCCTACTTTGAGAGAATGATTTCTCTTATTTTTGGTACGCACGTGGAGGGTTTTGCCCCAATCTGAAACCATCTTCATATTCTTCCCAAAATCTTTAAAGGTGTTTGCTTTTTTTACAACTAGTCCCTCCAGTAGGGGGCTTTCTTTCTCAGCTTAATGGCTTGGTGAGGACCAAGTAAATGCCCTACATGGGTTGATTAACATGCATCTGGGTCGTAGAAGCCTTTCTCTCCTGGTGTACGCAGGAGTGTGCAACCTTTCTGTGTGTGTCAGAGGGATCCACTACTTCTGTGTAATTCTTGTGATGCATAGAGGTGCTCCGCACTCTGTCCTCATTCTTTCCTAACTTTTATGGAGGTACTTAGCCATAGTTTCTCTTCCTAAGTATAGTTGGATATGTAGGAGGGCTCTAAGGTGGAACAATCTCTTGGAATAACTTGGGGTGATTTGAAGCAACTTGGAGTGCTTGTGAAGCATTTTGTGGAACAATCTTTTGATGCGGAGCACCCTCCCGTTGGCTAGCAAGGAAGAGATAAGTGTTGGTTTCTGGAAGAACCTTGGAGGTAGCAGTGACCAGTGGCCGTCATCGTCAACACTATCCTAGCTTTCTTCCTGGCTCTTGCCTGTGGACATTCTTGACTTTTTTTGTCTTGGAAGAACTTTTATGTATTCCTTTTTTGTTAGAGTTGATGATGTATGTAATGTGAATAATAAAGTCCAATTTGAGTATAAGACCCAAATAATGTTAAAAAAATTAATTAAGTCCAATTTGAGTCCAAGCTTACAAAACATAATCAAACTCAATAAATTAAGTACATAGAGAGTGTAAATGATTAAAAATGAAAGTTTATTAATATATAAAATATGTGATCATCAACAGCCTATTTTGAGAGAATAATTTCTTTCTTATTTTTGGTATGCACGTGGAGGGTTTTGCCCCAATCTGAAACCATCTTCATATTCTTCCCAAAATCTTTAAAGGTGTTTGCTTTTTTTACAACTAGTCCCTCCAGTAGGGGGCTTTCTTTCTCAGCTTAACGGCTTGGTGAGGACAAAGCAAATGCCCTACATGGGTTGATTAACATGCATCTGGGTCGCAGAAACCTTTCTCTCCTGGTGTATGCAGGAGTGTGCAACCTTTCTGTGTGTGTCAGAGGGATCCACTACTTCTGTGTAATTCTTGTGATGCATAGAGGTGCTCCGCACTTTGTCCTCATTCTTTCCTAACTTTTATGGAGGTACTTAGCCATAGTTTCTCTTCCTAAGTATAGTTGGATATGTAGGAGGGTTCTAAGGTGGAATAATCTCTTGGAATAACATGGGGTGATTTGAAGCAACTTGGAGTGCTTGTGAAGCATTTTGTGGAACAATCTTTTGATGCGGAGCACCTTCCCGTTGGCTAGCAAGGAAGAGATAAGTGTTGGTTTCTGGAAGAACCTTGGAGGTAGCAGTGACCAGTGGCAGTCATCGTCAACACTATCCTAGCTTTCTTCCTGGCTCTTGCTTGTGGACATTCTTGACTTTTTTTTTTGTCTTGGAAGAACGTTTATGTATTCCTTTTTTGTTAGAGTTGATGATGTATGTAATGTGAATAATAAAGTCCAATTTGAGTATAAGACCCAAATATTGTTGAAAAAATCAATTAAGTCTAATTTGAGTCCAAGCTTACAAAACATAATCAAACTCAATCAATTAAGTACATAGAGAGTGTAAATGACTAAAAATGAAGGTTTATTAATATATAAAATATGTGATCATCAATAGCCTATTTTGAGAGAATGATTTCCCTCTTATTTTTGGTACGCACGTGGAGGGTTTTGCCCCAATCTGAAACCATCTTCATATTCTTCCCAAAATCTTTAAAGGTGTGTGCTTTTTTTACAACTAGTGCCTCCTGTAGGAGGCTTTCTTTCTCAGCTTAATGGCTTGGTGAGGACCAAGTAAATGCCCTACATGGGTTGATTAACATGCATCTGGGTCGCAGAAGCCTTTCTCTCCCGGTGTACGCAGGAGTGTGCAACCTTTCTGTTTGTGTCAGAGGGATCCACTACTTCTGTGTAATTCTTGTGATGCATAGAGGTGCTCCGCACTCTGTCCTAATTCTTTCCTAACTTTTATGGAGGTACTTAGCCATAGTTTCTCTTCCTAAGTATAGTTGGATATGTAGGAGGGCTCTAAGGTGGAACAATCTCTTGGAATAACTTGTGGTGATTTGAAGCAACTTGGAGTGCTTGTGAAGCATTTTGTGGAACAATCTTTTGATGCGGAGCACCCTCCTGTTGGCAAGCAAGGAAGAGATAAGTGTTGGTTTCTGGAAGAACCTTGGAGGTAGCAGTGACTAGTGGCCGTCATCGTCAACACTATCCTAGCTTTCTTCCTGGCTCTTGCCTGTGGATATTCTTGACTTTTTTTTTGTCTTGGAAGAACTTTTATGTATTCCTTTTTTATTAGACTTGATGATATATGTAATGTGAATAATAAAGTCCAATTTGAGTATAAGACCCAAATAATGTTGAAAAAATCAATTAAGTCCAATTTGAGTCCAAGCTTACAAAACATAATCAAACTCAATCAATTAAGTACATAGAGAGTGTAAATGACTAAAAATGAAGGCTTATTAATGTATAAAATATGTGATCATCAATAGCCTATTTTGAGGGAATGATTTCTCTCTTATTTTTGGTACACACGTAGAGGGTTTTGCCCCAATCTGAAACCATCTTCATATTCTTCCCAAAATCTTTAAAGGTGTTTGCTTTTTTTTACAACTAGTCCCTCCTGTAAGGGGCTTTCTTTCTCAGCTTAATGGCCTGGTGAGGACTAAGTAAATGCCCTACATGTGTTGATTAACATGTATTTGGGTCGCAGAAGCCTCTCTCTCCTGGTGTACGCAAGAGTGTGCAACCTTTTTGTGTGTGTCAGAGGGATCTACTACTTCTGTGTAATTCTTGTGATGCATAGAGGTGCTCCGCACTCTGTCCTCATTCTTTCCTAACTTTTATGGAGGTACTTAGCCATAGTTTCTCTTCCTAAGTATAGTTGGATATGTAGGAGGGCTCTAAGGTGGAACAATCTCTTGGAATAACTTGGGGTGATTTGAAGCAACTTGGAGTGCTTGTGAAGCATTTTGTGGAACAATCTTTTGATGCGGAGCACCCTCCCGTTGGCTAGCAAGGAAGAGATAATTGTTGGTTTCTGGAAGAACCTTGGAGGTAGCAGTGACTAGTGGCCGTCATCGTCAACACTATCCTAGCTTTCTTCCTGGCTCTTGCCTGTGGATATTCTTGACTTTTTTTTGTCTTGGAAGAACTTTTATGTATTCCTTTTTTGTTAGAGTTGATGATGTATGTAATGTGAATAATAAAGTCCAATTTGAGTATAAGACCCAAATAATGTTGAAAAAATCAATTAAGTCCAATTTGAGTCCAAGCTTACAAAACATAATCAAACTCAATCAATTAAGTACATAGAGAGTGTAAATGACTAAAAATGAAGGTTTATTAATATATAAAATATGTGATCATCAATAGCCTATTTTGACAGAATGATTTCTCTCTTATTTTTGGTATGCACGTGGAGGGTTTTGCCCCAATCTGAAACCATCTTCATATTCTTCCCAAAATCTTTAATGGTGTTTGCTTTTTTACAACTAGTCCCTCTAGTAGGGTGCTTTCTTTCTCAGCTTAATGGCTTAGTGAGGACCAAGTAAATGTCCTACATGTGTTGATTAACATGCATTTGGGTCGCAGAAGCCTCTCTCTCCTGGTGTACGCAGGAGTGTGCAACCTTTCTGTGTGTGTCAGAGGGATCCACTACTTCTGTGTAATTCTTGTGATGCATAGAGGTGCTCCGCACTTTGTCCTCATTCTTTCCTAACTTTTATGGAGGTACTTAGCCATAGTTTCTCTTCCTAAGTATAGTTGGATATGTAGGAGGGCTCTAAGGTGGAACAATCTCTTGGAATAACTTAGGGTGATTTGAAGCAACTTGGAGTGCTTGTGAAGCATTTTGTGGAACAATCTTTTGATGTGGAGCACCCTGCCGTTGGCTAGCAAGGAAGAGATGAGTGTTGGTTTCTGGAAGAACCTTGGAGGTGGCAGTGACCAGTGGCCGTCATCGTCAATACTGTCCTAGCTTTCTTCCTGGCTCTTGCCTGTGGACATTCTTGCCTTTTTTTTTGTCTTGGAAGAACTTTTATGTATTCCTTTTTTGTTAGAGTTGATGATGTATGTAATGTGAATAAGAAAGTTCTTTTTCTCAATCTTGTGACTTCTATTTTTCATTCTCTATTTTTTCTTTTTCCTCCGGGATGAGTCCAACGTTCATCATATAATAATATTGTCTTTTTGCCTCCAGCTTGGTGCTTGGCTAGTATAGCAAAATGGCAAGGTAGTCTCAATGCTCCCGAGTGACAGTATCCAAGTTTTACTTGAAACTATAATTCGTGTTATCCCATGGGGTTAAGAGCTATACTTGGGGCGTTTACAACCAAGTCTGGAAGCGTCATGGTCCAGAAAGAGTCCACACGCCAACTGGACATTCCGGGTGTAGTCGGAGTCCGTACAAAAAATTAGGGGTCCATAGAAAAAATTAGGACTCAATTGCAGGGGTTGCTGACATTTGATTTTCTAAGCAACTGTCTTTTCAACTGCTGTGAAAGCTGTGATGTCCACATGGCACGTTCTAACTAGATAGTCATGCTTAGTGTTTTATGTGCCATGATGGGTTTTTTTTTTGAAAATCGAAGGAGTTTTGACAAAACTATCCCGTAACTGCCTCATCCCTATAAATAGGGGTCGAGGATGCGTCATTCATACTTCCACTATTTCTGATCATTTTCTGGTGACTCGAGATTTTCTGGTGACCTTGCACGATGGAGAGGCATGGTGGTTCACATTAGTTTTACTTAGTTTTCAACCCTTTCTTTTACCTAATCTCATTTCTTTTTCAATGTACGCCTTTTTCTATCCCTTTGTCTCTATTATTCATATTGTTGTACATTGATTTTGCTTTGTTTGTTCTAGGGATTGTTTCTTTCTTTTAGCAAAATAAGTTGGGAAACCACTATTTGCTAGGTCCCTTAAAAGGCGTCGTTCAATGGAGCACCTCTTCTGCCGCGCCATGAGTGGCAGAGGTGTCCATTTGAGGCTTAAGCCTTGGTGGGCGTGAAGGCCAGTATCCATAGTGGTTGCGGGTACGAACTTCTAATTTTTTTTCTCGATCCACCCATTTTCGTGTTTGAATTTGTAGTATGAATGATTCTGACAATTACTCATCGACTTCTATGGGTGTTTCCAGGGACTTAAATAGCAAGGAGACGAGCAGCTAGATCCTGGGTGCCAGTTGTAGAAGACCCCACGGTGATTGTTTGTGGCGCAATGCATATGTATCCATATGTCAAAGATGACATCTATGATCAAGTGTCTATCTTCCAACCTGGGGAGGAGCTTGAAAGGCTTAGGGGCTACTTGATGCTGACCGAAAAAGGTTCGGGGGATCACGACTTCTAGGTTTTATCACTAGAGAATGAGAGAGTGTGCTCATCCTGGGAGGCGGGTGCGCATTACACGTTCTTGTACGAGGATCTCTTCATCCAGCTTGGACTTCAGATTCCTTTTAATAACTTCCAACTTGCTTTTCTCTACACTCTTAACGTGGCACCATCCTAGTTTCATCTAAATAGTAGAGGAAATATACTTGCCTTCGAAAGAGTTTGTCAGGTGGTCAGATTGCGGCATTCGAAAAGGCATTCTTCTATCTGTTTACCCAATAGTGTCTTCAAGGCGAGGGGCCACTCAAAAGAATTGGCTTATAATTCAGTCAAGGTCTGGTCAAAAGGTCTTCCAAATTTCCCAGAATAGTTACAAAGGTTTCAAGGATAAGTATATCAAGTTAATGGCAACACCGGGGACTTATCCTTTCTTCCTGGATGTTGATAGGAAGCCAAAGTTTGACTTGTACTAGGCTCAAAGGGAATGGAGTACTCCCATTGGGTTGATTGAACGAGAGAAAGACGACCTCGACCGGAATGACATTGAGTGCGTTGACTTCCTAACTATGTGGGCTCATGATTTGGGCCTCGTTTCTTGTAAGGATATGCTGGATGCCCCTGACAATGAAACTCCCTGGGTCATTATAGGTAGCGTAGGCCACAATCTGTATTTAATTTTTGGTATATAGTAATTCTTTTATATATTTTACTACTGTCTGACTCTTGCTCTGTTTTGTAGAAAGTTTAGGTACTATGGCACCTGCTAGAAATGCTATCGCCGCCCTTAAGGCCCTAAAAGCTAGGAATGCGACTAGTCCTTCCAATGCTTCCATGGTAGTGGCTTTGACCACTTCAACCCTTCCAATCGAAAGATCCAGTGATCTAGGTAGGCCCGGTCCAACTAGAGGAGTCTCACAGCCACTCCAAAGGCGGAAGAGGAGGGTTGTTGAAGGTGGCAGGGCGAATGATTGAAGAAAGAAGGTTGTTGTTGATGTAGAAAACGAGGGCTCAGTTTCCTTGTACGGGGACAACTCAGAGCCTGGTCATTTAATCTTTTTCAATCTCTTAGACAACAAAGTTATGGATCATATCGCACTAAACAACATGTTGGAGCTCCTATTAGCATTCCAGACCTATGGCCTCCTTCTTACTACTAAGGCTTGTTTTATGGAGAGGTGCTTTAGGGAGTATAACTAGCAATCAGCTAACAAGGTGAGGGCCGCTCAAGAAGAGGGTAACCGGGCCCTCAAGGCCAAAGAGGAGGTTGAGAAGGCCAAGGATAATGTCGAAGCAAGGGCTAGGGAGCTAGAGAGGAAGCTGGTGGCCTTAGAGGATGACTTGAAAAAGGAGAAGGTTGGTTTGGTGGAGGCAAGGAGGGAAGTTTCCAACCTCCTCTAATAGTGAGAACCTTCGTACTGAGAACCAGGGTCTCCGATCTGAGGTGGTGTGTCTGTAAAATGATACCTAACTGCTGATTACGGTCTGCATGAATATCAGCGGGGAACAATTCCAAAATACAATTGACTAAGTCCAGCTTTTTAACCCTGGGGTGACACTAGTATTGGATTCACTTGACTCTAGAAAGATTATCCGAGATGGTCATCTTATGCCTCCAAATTTTCCTCAGGATGACCAAGGTGCGTCTGATACCTTGATTGTTTCCATACAGGATTTGACCACTATAGAGGGCGGCAATAGTGTGGCTTAGCTTGCTTAGTTTTGCCCCATGCGAGAGGCATGTTATTGAGATAGTTATCCCAATTGCCAAGGTGTTTAATTTATTTCATTATCTTTATCTGCTTATCTTCATATGCGTTTTTTATCCATGGTCCGTATTGGGTCCAATGCCTATTAATAATATGCACTTGGTAACTGCTTCAAGGACTTAGGAGAATTTTAGTTGAATCAAAACCTTAGTCCAAGGTCCAACACCCAAAATATTTGAGCACTCAGAATTCCACTTGACTAGGCAGAATTTTAATTAAATCAAAACCTTAGTCCGGGGTCCAATGCCCAAAATATTGAGCCTTAAAATTCCACTTAGACTCCAGGCAAAATTTTAAGGTGATCCGTAACCGAGGCCTTTAATGTTTACGGTTTAGCCCATAAAATCATCTAAATAACTTTCGACTTTAGAACCTGTTTAACAAAAGACATTCTGGTTAGTACCTGATGCACAGATGTCGTAACCCATGTTACCCCTTAATTTCACAACCACAAAATGGTCATGACCAAGTGTTGAGGATTAGGTATGGACCCATAACTCACAACCAAAATGCTCAAATAGGTCTTGTGGGTTACTCCTCTTAACTTGGACTCTTAAAAGACCTCAGATCTCATAAGGAATAGGCTCAAGACATTCTCAAGGCGTTTTCTGGCTTGAGGGTTGTTTTGGTAAAATCCAGATCCTACAAAGAACGAGCTCATTGGACATTCTCAAGGCGAAGTCCGGCTTGAGGGTCCTCTAAGGCTTCAGATACTGCAAGATGATGTTTGAATAACTCCATTTTATTGATAGATTGAAGGACTAAAGTTCGTACAAGGTACACCCACAAGGACTGAGGCAGATCAAACACGAAGTAAACTAAGAGACTAGGCCTCATAGGGCACTTAGCTATAATACTTTCTAAGTTTGTCCGCATTCCAATAGTTTTTAATTGGCTTGCTTGTTAGTGTCTCTAGAGTGTAAGCTCCTTTGCAAGTGCTAATCACAATACAATATGTGCTTTCCTGATTAGGGGCTAACTTCCCTTGGGAGGTGTTCCTACCTCTGATGTCCTCTCTCCGAAGTACTAAGTCCCCTGGCTAGAATTTCCTTGGGACAACTTTCAAATTGTAACAAACTGCTATCTTCTGTTTGGTGGCAGCATCATATATATAAGCGACGTGCCTTATTTCTTCCAGAAGATCAAAGTCATCTCTGATCAGTTCAAGATTACTGTCAGGTAAAAACTGTTGGAGCTACCAGCTTGGTTCCCTTATCTCTACCAGAATCATAGCCTCGCACCCATAGATGAGTTTAATGGGGTTTCGCTCGTTTTTGTGTGAAGCTTAGTCTAATAAGCCCAGAGGACATGGTCTAGTTGTTTAGCCCAGTTTCCATTGGCTTTATCCAGCCTTCTTTTGATTCCACAGACAATAACCCAGTTGGCGGCTTTGGCTTGTCCATTTGTCCTAGGGTTCTCAATGGAACTGCAATGATGTTTGATTTTCAGCTCAGTAAGCAGCCCTTCGAAGCCTTTATCTTTAAACTGAGTCTGTTGTCCATCATAATGAACTCTAGAACCCTGAACCTAGTGATGATGTGACTCCAAGTGAATTTTTAGATCCTAGCGGAGGTGATCATGATAAAGGGCTCTACTTCGATTCACTTAGTAAAATAATCCACTGCCACCACCAAGTATTTCAGTTGTCTAGGTGCTTGAGGGAATGAATATAGAATATCCATACCCTAGTGGCACCGATATTTGTCACAAACCCTGGCATATGCGAATGAGTCGGTTTCCATTGTTGACTAATAGTATCCGACCCTGAGTGCCTTTAGAGCTAAGATTTTACCTCCTAAGTGGTGCCTGCAACTTCCCTCATGAACCTCAGCCAGCACATATTCTGCTTCTTTTGGCATGGGGCATTTTAGGAGAAGTAATGAAAACCCACGTCAATATAATTGCCCATCGTAGATGGTGTACTTGGCCATGGTCTTAACTAGTTTGGAGGTTTTCTTTGGATCAGAGTGCCTAGTTCTATACTATAGATACTCTATGATCGGAGGTGATCTAAGTATGCTCTCATTCTTCTACCTGGAAAATGACTATATCCGTGATGGATGGTTACGAGAGGGTCTCTTGGATCACAAAATGGTTATTGCCTGGGCTTTTAGTGCTGGCTAGTTTGGACAATAGGTCAGCTCTGGAGTTTTTCTTCTTGGGTATGTGCTTTATCTCGACGTCCTGGAAGCTTTTAAGGAGCTCTTGTACCTTAGCTAAGTATCTTTGAAGGAGGAGTTCCTTGGCCTGATCGTCACCTCAGATTTGGGAGGTCACAAGTTTGGAGTCACTGTAAAGTATGATCTTATCTACTCCTATGTCCTTGGCTATTACTAGTCTGGTAATACATGCTTCATACTCCAACTAATTGATTGATGTTGGGAACTCAAAATTTAGGGAGTTTTCCACTGTCACTCATTTAGAATTTTTCAAAATCACCCCGGTTCCACTTCCCTTGGGGTTCGAGGAACCATCAGCAAATATGATTCAAGAATTTCCTTTGGTGTCGTCGAGGTCTGATGTAAGTTCTGCCAGAAAATTAGAGAACGCCTGAGCCTTTATTGCAAGTTAAGGCTCATATGTGATTTCAAACTCAAAAAGCTCAATAGACCAAGCAATCATTCTTCTTGCCAGATCCAGCTTGTGCAGCACTTGGCAGATGGGCTGGTTCGTCCTCACCACCATGGGATGGCGCTGAAAGTTTTGCCTGAATCTCATGGTCGTGGTGATAAGTGCAAAAAGGATCTTTTCAATCTTTTGGTATCTTAGTTCTGACCCTTACAAAACTTTTTTTATGAAGTAGAGTGACTTCTATCTCTTTGTCGTCTCCCAGATTAACACTGAGCTTATAGCTTCTTGTGAAACAAAAGGTACAAATATAATGTTTCACTGGGTTTCGATCTTGTCAGTATAGGGACAGAGGACAAAAGATTTTTTTAATGAGGAAAAGACATCTTCACACTCTTAGGTCCACTCAAAACCTTTCCCTTTTTTTGAGCAGTTTGAATAAAGGGAGAGATTTGTGAGCAGTTTTGGAAAGGAAACGTGTAAAAGCGGCAATCTGATCAGTCAACTGCTGCACTTCTTTGATACTCTGAGGTTTACGCATGTTGAGTACCGCTTAGCATTTATCTAGATTAGCCTCAATTCTGTAATGAGTTAGCATGAAACCCAAAAACTTGTATGCCTAAACCCCGAAGGCACACTTCTTCGGGTTAAGTATCATGTTATACTTCCAGAGTTATGCAAATACTTCTTCGACGTCTGTAGTATGAGATCTATCTTGTGGAGTCTTCACTATCATGTCATCAATGTAAACCTCTAACATCTTCCCCACTTGGTCTTCAAAGACCATGTTCATTATTCTCTAGTAGGTGGCTCCTGCGTTTTTTAAACCAAAGGGCATAATCCTGTAGCAGTAGCTTGCCCTGTTAGTGATGAAGGCGATATTGTCTTTATCTCCGGGGTACATTGGGATCTAGTTGTACTCGGAGTATGCATCAATGAATGATAACAAACAGAATCCTGAGGAGCTCTCCACCAGCTTATCTACATTGGGAAGTAGGTATGGATCCTTAGGGCAGACTTTATTTAAGTCTATATAGTCTATACACATTCTACATTTCCCATTTGACTTCTTCACCAGGACCACGTTGGATAGCCATATGGTATAAGGTACTTCCCTGATGAAGTCGGCACTGAGCAACTCCTTTACTTGTACTTCAATAACCTGCTGTCTTTTTGTACTAACTTTTCTTTTCTTCGAGGAGACTGACCTCATATCTTCCCTGATAGACAGGTGATGGCAGATAAAGATGGGGTCAAGCCCAAGTATATCTGATGATGTCCAGGCGAAGAGGTCCTTGTTTTTATGCAAGAGCTCAATCAGTCAGTGCCTTTCCTCTTCTTCTAAGTTCACTTCAATCTTAGTAACCTGATCTGGCTTGGCACCAAGTTAGAGGGGTTGTAGTTCACCCTCCGGATGAGGTCTAGTACCCTGAATCTCTTCTCGTACATCTAGCTCGGTCATAAGGATGTTGCCTTGATCCAGAATTGGGCCAGATTTGTCAGCTTTTGCTTTCTTGGGGATCCTGCAAATTCTAAGGCTCTCGTTAAAGCATTTTCAGGCCATAATTTGGTCTCCATTTACTGGATAACCTTTTCATTTTACTGTGAAACTTCATGACTAGGTGGGCAATGGATACCACGACACCAAGGCCATTTAAGACAAGGCAGCCCAAGATGATGTTGTAGTCGAGGGGAAGTGCACAACTAGAAACCTGACTTTGATGATTCTGAAAAGTTTAGGGGACCCTAAATTCAAGTGGGTCTCAAAGTATCCTGTCAGGGGTGATTTTCTCACCAGTGAACACTGTAAGCTCCCCATCATAGGGAGTTAGCTCCATACGTGAAAGTTCTAGCTTTTGGTAAAGGTCCATGAACATGATGTCTGCCGAACTTTCATGGTCAATGAAGATGCATTGGACTTCGACTTTGGAAATTATTCCTGAGATAATAAGTGGGTGATCATGATCCTAGATAATTCCGTCGTAATCCTCATCTAAAAAAGTGATGGGGGGCTTTTTTTGTTCTCCGATCCGTAGTTTAGGCTCGGAGTGGGAGACACTCAACACTGTCATCTTGAGGGCTTTGTTTCGAGCATTATTGGACGAGCCACCACTAACGAATCCACCTATAATAGCGTCGATGGTTCTATTGGATTGGGCATGGTGGTTGTCATTATCATTAGATTGAGCATCCCTATTCTTGTTATGCCAGTCATTTGTATCATAGCGAGGTGGACTCCAAGATCTTCTCCTAGGGCTCCGAGTCCTCTTTCTCTGGCTTGAAGATGGGCTTTATTGAGGGTTGTGCCTCTTTTCTCTCTGCCTTTCGCAACATCATCATTTTGAGCACAACTGACATATTGTTCTAGTCATCCTGCCCTAATCAAGAACTCAATGACATCGCAAAGTTGGTAGCAGTCTTCATGTTCATGGTTATAGCTTTTGTGCCATGTATAGTGCTTCGAACGATCCTTTTGCTTATGCTTCTTCAAAGGGGGTGGCCTCTTGATATCTTGGAATTCTATCTGTAACATTTCCCTTAGGATTGATTCTCGTGGGGTGTTTAGAGGGGTACAATTGGAGTATTTACCTTGGGGTAGACTATCTTTTGAGGGGTTTTGGGACCGAGAGGAGTTATGATTGGCTTTTTGGTGAAAGGACTCACCCTTCTCCAAACTCTTATGGGCCTCAGTTGTCTCCTCGAGATTTATATACTTTTGGGACCGTTGTCGAAATTCCTCTATACTTTCTAACTTTTTCTTTACCAAAGATACAAAGAATTCAGAACCAGTCTAGAGGCCACTCCTAGCATAATGGAGAGCAATTCTATCATTGAAGTTTTCCACATTAATATAAGTCGTATTGAATATTTTAACATTTTCGCGAAGGAGCCCGTCACGTGATGTGTGTGAAACAACATTATATTTTGTTCTTATTTTGCATGCAGTTTTATGCATTTTAGGCACTTTAGTTTTCCTTTTTATTTATTTTTCCCCTTAGTTCGGATAACTGCGGTATTTTTAGTGTTGTTGTGCAGGATTAGTGTTGAATTGGTCTTGAAATGGATGAAAATCTTGCACAATTAAAGTTAGAGTTTTACGGATAGCAAATTGGGACAAAAAGCTCACTCTAGAGAGTTCCACGGCCTGCCTGTGGAATTCCCCATGACCATGGATCGAGCAGCTGCTTGAAGAAGCAAAAGAAAAATTCCAGGGGCTGTGGAACTCAAACAGCAAGATCCACGACCTGCCTGTGGAATGACCCATGGCCGTGGATCGCAGTACGAGATAGAATTTAAGTTTTATTTTTATTTTTTTTATTGGGTGAGACGAAAGGAAACCCCTAGGGTATTTATAAATGTTCTGAATATAATATTAGGGTTCTAATTTGGTTTTGAATGAGGCACATTGGGAGGCTCTTAATCTTCATCTTCCTCTCTTCTCTCTTGGATTACGGGTTTGGATATGTTTTTGAATTTGATTTCTTGTTTCTTCTTCTCCATGTCTGAGTAATTTCTTTTATTTCTATGATTGGGTAATGTCCGGTGATACATTGATGATGATTAATCGACTTTGTTTATCCCTTTTATTAATCTTGAATATTCTTTGATTCAATCCTTATTGCGTTTATTCTTGTGAATTTGCTGGCCACATATTTGTATCTCATAGACATTTAGGGACGTACTGAGAGGTGAACCTAAGTGTTGGAACCATAAGAATTGAACTTAAGGTCTAAATCACGAGAGTAGGTTTAGCCTTTCGAGGATTTAATGAATTACCATAAAGCGTAATGAGTTTAATTTAAATTCAACTACCACGAGAGTAGGAATTAGTTTAATTAGGCACAGTTCTTGTCTCTTGAGAAAGAACATTAACTAATTTAGGGTAATTCACCTTCAATTGAATTTTAATTTAAATAAAAGGGTTGTCAATTAGGAATTATCTTGTGTCATTGTGGTTACCCCCAATCCTGGAAGCTTTCTTGAATTTGAAAACCTTTCCTAACAACTTGCTATTTTTGTTCTCAAATTTTGCACTTTGACATTTAGTTATTTAATTGCTTTGTTACTACGTTCTAGTTAATCGACAATTATATCCCCTTTGTTTAATTTAACTGAATTAATTAATTAATTAGTATTCATAGATACAGTCCCTATGTATTCGATCTTTTTATTACTTGACAACGAAACCGTACACTTGCGAATTTCACCCACCAAGTTTTTGGCGCCGTTGCCGGGGACTGTGTTTTTCTTGAATATTAGTTTAATTTTTAATTTGATTATTTTAAACCTTTTTACTACTTTCTTGTTTTCTCTTTGACTCTCTGCAGGTAATTTCTCTTGTTTATGCGAAGTACTAGACGTTCCAGGACTCCTATTAAAGTAGATCCTGAAATTGAAAGAACTTTTCATAGAAGGAGAAGACAACAAGGGCAAAGAGCGAGAGAAATACTTGAGCCAACGCTTGTCATGGCCGCACCTGCTGATAATAGACCGCTTAAAGAGCATGCAACCCCTAATGCTCGGGGTTTGCGTTCTGGAATTACTCGACCAGACATTGAAACTAGACACTTCACTATACCTCCTGCCTTACTTTCTCTGATAAGGCAGAACCAGTTTGGAGGATTGCCATCAGAGGACCCAAATGATCATATGGATATGTTCTTGGAATTTTGTGAGACCCTCAAGATTGAAGGCGCTTCTGTTGATGCTATTCGTCTCCGCCTGTTTCCATTATCATTGAGAGATAGAGCTAGAGCTTGGTTGAAGTAAGTTCCCGCTAAGACAATTACTACTTGTGGCTAATTGGAGCAAGCTTTCTTAGACAAATTCTTTCCACCTTCCAAGATTGCTCATCTTAGGACCCAGATCACAAGCTTCGCTCAGAAAGATGGAGAGTCATTATCGGAAGCTTGGGGACAGATATAAGGCTTTGCTAGAAGCTTGCCCACACCATGGTTTAGAAAAATGGTTGATCGTCCACACCTTCTGTAATGGTCTAGAATATTCTTCGAAGGTGTCTCTTGACTCCACAACTGGTGGAGCTTTGATATACAGAAGGCTAACAGAAGCTTATGAGATCATTGAGAGTGTTGCTACAAATCATCACTAATGAACAAATAAAAGAGGTAGTAACCCGAGAAAACTCTCGGGAGGTAAGTTTGAGGTCGACGATGTTGATTTGATTATGTCAAAATTTGATTCTTTGAATAAAAGTTTTGACATGCTTGAAAAAGCTCATGTTAATGCCATAGGTGCTTCTAACAATTTTTTTGAGATTTGTGGAGCATAGGGACACATGGGTGCCAATTGCCAAGTTGGAATTAGATCCTCACAAGGTGCATTGGTGGAGCAAGTGGAATTATGCCATAATTTTCATGACTTCAACCAAAAGGGGATGAATGATCCATATTCTCAAACTTACAACCCCAGTTAGAAGTCACATCCTAACTCCTCCTACCGGAATAGTTAATGTAACACCCCAATTTTTAGAAAAATGTCCCGAATGTTCTGTTTGCTGTTTTTCAAGCTTTTGTGTAAATGACTGTTGTGTCCCTATTTTATTGTTTCTTGTTTTTCTGTATGAAATACAAATATGTTTTACAGGCTAAAATTTTATTTGGTCGTTTTACGTAATTTGCTTCGAGACGGTAAAATAAAAATTTTCTCAAGCTACTGTTTTAATTTTTTCTCAGGGAGATATACTGAGACAATTAATACTTGCTGTAATTTTATTTGAACATTTTGGATAATTTGCTTGTAGTGGGGAAAAATGAAAAAATGACCGTTACGTCCCGATTATACAGCTTTTTAATTTTTCTATATGTTACTGATTAGCTTAATATTACTCATCTATGATTTTAATTGGACATTTTGTGTGATTTGCTCCTAGACGGAAAATAATATTTTTCTAATTGGGGGAAAATCTTGTTTTAATTATTCGTAACTCCAGGGATCTTACTAAACCCGATTGAATGATATCTTGTTGTTAATCTTTTAATTTTTAGGATTTAACTCAAATAAAATAATTTTGTATTATTATAATATTATTTTATTAGTCAGTATAATAAAATGACAGTGAACCTGGAAATGTTTTGCGGGACCCACGTTTAGTTAAAACAGTTAACTTAGTAGCTTAATTAAACTTCATTAGTGATAGAACTTTCAAGAACATGATGACTAAGTGTGGTGACTAGGCTAATTAGTGACTAAGCATGTGACTAGGTTAGATGACTATGCTAAACTCAACCAATGGGAGACAAGCTTGCTAACCAAGTTTTAATCTTGACCTTTGATTCATTCTAAGGCTTGGATGAAGCCAAACCCATGACACCTTGCATGGCTTTGAAGTCTACGACCATATGGCTTTTGGAAGGCCATAATCACTTTGTCTTCATGCCATTTTCTCTCTTCTCTCTCTTCCAAAAACCCTAAACTCCATTGAAGCTTTCTTGAAGCTAGTTTCGGCCAAACACCATCCAAGACCATCCAACCACCCAAAATTTTATCCAACCAAGTTTTCTAAACCTAAACACAATCCTAAGAACATCTCTAGTTGAGAGTTCTTGCAAAATCTTCCATTTGAAGCTTGGAAACCTACTTAGAAAATTTTACCTAGAAGGTGAAATTTCTTGTTTTCCATTTCTAAACTCTTTTTCAAAGTTCTAAGCCATGATTTCTCCATGGTTTAAGCTCTCTTTTATGGTTAGTAACTTGTAGTTTTGTTTAAGTTTGTTAGGTGATTTGAAGGAGAAAACTGAAACCTAGAAGAGGTGTGAAAGAGTATTTTTGTCTTCATTTAAGGTAAGAGGAAGACAAATCTTATCATCCATGGGTGGTGGTAAGAAGATGGAGATTAATTGTTGATTGTAGAATCCATAAGGATTCCTTTGTTTGTGTTTGTTAGTAGCTTTCCTATTTGATGTTTGTAATAATTTGTATGATGTTGCATGTCTACAAGCTTTGATAATTTGTATGTGTTAGAAATGCATGATAATGTATAGGATGTGAATAACATGATAAGGATTGCATGAGTGTTCCAAAGAACACCACACCAAGGCTCACGGCCATTGACCCAAAAGGAGAACCAAAATGTTCTCATTATTTTCCTAAAGTGTAATTTAATTAACCTAGGAAAATTAACAAGAGATAGAATTGTTTAGATCAAGGAAAATGAATTTGGAAATCAATTGACACAAGTATATATTTCGGCCAACATGCCAAACTAAGAATTCATGATTTCTAAAATCAATTCCAAACCATTTTCAAGTATAAAGATGCAATATATGTTAAAAAGAATTTTTCTAAAATGAGTTTTGAAGAAATAAATTGAATTGAATTAAGTTTAAGCAACTAAAACTATTGATTTTATTGTTAGAAAAGAAATACGAACTTTCAAAAATTTCTAACATATAGCTCATAATCATATTTTTGAAGCATGTTAGTGGTTTTCAAAAGGATTAAATTATACGGTTAAAAATTAAGTAAAATGAAATTTTTACGAAAAAATTAGAAAATCATTATTATAATTTTCTAAACAAAATATTGTCAATTTTTAGTAAAAATGGACAATTAAGATAGAAAAGATGTCCAAAAGACAGTATACGGTATGAAAAATATTTTACGTAGTTTAAACGTATTATTTATTATTTTTGTTTATTTAAACAGTAAATTTTAATGGATTTGGACAAGAAAATGATTTAAAAACCTTACGCGATTGAGAAAACGTATTAAAAATTCTACGCGATTTTAAAAACAGAAAAATAAATTTATGCGATTTAAAAACGTTTGTAAAAGTGACAAGATTGTGAAAACGCGATAAAATTTTTACGCGATTGATCAAAACGGTATTTTCTGTATTTTTCTGCTGTCGGGCTATGAGGTGAACCCGTACAGGCTTTGGAACAATATTTGTCCAGTGAGACTTACTGTATCTTTTTATCTTTGAGGATATATTTTTATTGAGGGTATTCTGGTAATTTCTCATATTTTGAGTTTATGCCAATTTTTGGTGGATTGGTTGACGAGGTGAATCACATCGTGTTGTCGATGCGATAAACGTAGTGTGGTTCATTGTCTTTATGAACTTGGAGACGTTAGTGTACGGGATCCCATATATGGACAGTCGGTCGCTCCGCTTGGCTGTGGTAACCAATAGCACACTAATGGACTCGACACGCACTATTTTTAATCGAGATTTCGTAAAGTCTAATAGTACATTGCCTGTAGTGCCACAACATAAGACCGTGAACTACACCACGCCTTGGATGATGGATTCCATGTGACGTGGGGCTATAGACGCAACGTGAGACCGCGGAATAGTTTGGTTGGGCAGCTGTGGTACTAATAGATTTTGCGGGTCATTCTCTCTCTGATATCTGTATGTGTTTAGCTCCATGGAGTAGGATCGTGTCATATTGTATATGGTCATATCTTGGATATTATTTTATTTTTATCTGTTTTATTTTTTCTATTTATTGTTTAATTCTTATTTTGTTTTATCTCGTGATATTATTTTATCGTGATATTGTTTTATCTGTGATATTATGTGTTGATACTATACTGTTACAAATTATTGTTATAGCTTTTCATATTGTATGAACTGTATATCTGTTGTTTGTCATTTTCTTATTTGCCATGTTTGTGATAATTTTAGTTTGTCTTACCTCTTTATTGTATGTGTTTTCTGTATATTTATTTACGTGGTAAAGAGTTTGAGGAAGAGGAACAGCCTCTTGAGATTTTGTATCCTGAGGAGGAAGAGGAGCGTAAGGTCGAAGATCGGACGACGACCAAGAACCATCTGATCATCCATATCCATTGGACTGATTAGTTTGGGTATGGCGATACCAGGATTTTTGGGTTTTGTGACACTCGAGTTTCACGGTGGATCGTTAGCTTGGCATCTGCGGGGAGACAGAGACTCTGTGACTTACGTGGGATGGTTGACTGTGTCCATACGACATATGTTTGATGGAGAGCCAGTGATGACGACTACTGTGTTTCTGCACTTAGAGTTGCCTTTATCTCTTAGGCGTCATTGGGGTGGTGTGTCCACTGAGCCTAGTGAGATGACTATCGTATCGACTGCGCGGTCTCGTTTCCGCCGAGTGTCGAGGCATCCTGGATATTTATCTTCTGATGAGTTTCCTGAGAGTGATCCATCAGAGGATTAAATGTTTATGATGTGTATTTTGGGCGCGTCTGCGTATGTATATATTGACTCTTTACTGTTTCTGTTTACTGTTTTTGTTTAAATATTTGTAGTTGTAGTTGTGAATTATTTGTATAACTTATAACTTGGACCATATGTATATTATGAGTGATGTTGTTCTGTTTATTTTATGTTTCCGCGTTATTTTATTTAATAATATTCTGTTTAACAGGAATTATTTTACAACCCGTATTAGTACGTAACAAATGTTTTACAACTTGGGTAGATTTTATTTATTTTTCTTTATATATGTGACATCCCCACAAGGGTGTTACATTAGTTGGTATCAGAGCCAAAGTTAGAGTCTTTTGGGGGTTATGGTTGGGTCTGTTTTTGTTTGTGCTGTGTGATTCTCTGTGATTTACTTCCGAAATGATGTATCTAATTTTGTTTTGTTCTGTTTGAAGAAAGAAGATGTCTGGACGAGGTAGAGGACGTGTGAACGTGAATCGTGATGTGGATCCTATGATTGCGGCTGCTGAAGCTATGCAGCGGATGGCTGAAGTAATGACGCAGCAGAATTTGAGAGCAGCTCAACAGCAAGATGCTACTACTGATGCCCTAAATTTATCTGAATTTAGGCGCCACAATCCGCCACAGTTTAGAGGCGAGGTTGATCCGGAGAAGGCAAGTCAATTGATACAAGACTTGGAGAGAATTTTTGAGGGAATGAGATGCACAGATGATAAGAAGGTGACTTATGTTGTTTTTATGCTAAGAGGAGATGGAGAACATTGGTGGAGAGGAACCCACCGAGTTTTACAAGCTGAAGGAATAGAAATCACATGGGAAGTATTTTCTGATGCTTTTCTGGGAAAGTATTTTCCTGCGAGTGCTAGGCATGCCAAGGAAATGGAATTTCTTGCTTTGCGACAGGGAAATATGACGGTGAATGAGTATGCTACAAAATTTGAGAATTTGTCTCAATTCTCGGATTATGCTCAAACCCGGCAAGATGATGTGTGGAGGTGTCAGAAGTTTGAATCAGGCTTGAGAGTGGAATTGAAGCGAGGAGTGATATCCTTGAGGATTAATCAGTTTCATGCTTTGGTTGATGCTTGTGCGCGACTTGAGGAACTAGAGCCGTCGCGAGATCAGAGGAATCGTAACTTTGGGCCGACAAGGTTTCAAAGAGGTGGAGGTAGTACTACGAATCGGTTTCAGCGCAAACTGTATTCCAAACCATCAGGGAGTCAATCTCAACGACCACCAGTTGGGGGAAGTGCAAGTGGTAGTGGAGCTGGACAGAAAGTAGCATTTACGCCGACATGTTTTAAGTGCGGAAAGAAAGGCCATATCTCTCCAGAGTGCACTATTAGAGGGACAGTTTGTTTTAACTGTAAACAGCCTGGGCACATGTTGAAGGATTGTACTCAGCCAGAAAGGAAACGTGCTGTTCGTTATGTTCGTGCTAATCAACAAAAGTCAGGGAATACTCAACTGAGATATGGAGGGCGAGTATATACTATGACGGGAACAGAAATTTCTCAATCTGATGATCTTATACAAGGAGAAGGTGACATTGGAGGTAACCATCTGACTGTGTTATATGATTCTGGTGCTACACACTCGTTTATTGCATATGATTGTGTGGAAAGATTGAAGTTGCCTGTGTCTTCTTTGAATGTTAAATTGAGTGTATCTACGCCAACTGCTAAACCTGTAATTGCATCAAAGATATGTTTGGATTGTCCTATTGTTGTGAAGGACCGTAAGTTTTTGGTCAACTTGATTTGTTTACCTCTTGTTGAGATAGATGTAATCTTAGGGATGGACTGGTTATCTTCTAACCATATCCTTATAGATTGTGCAAGTAAAACCATAGTTTTTCCTAAGGAAGAAAAGTCTGGATTCTTGACTCGCCATAAGGTCAAGTCTTTGTTAAGAGAGGGAGCACGGGGATATGTGGTATTGTCTTCTCTAGAGGTTAAGAATGAGAAGGATGTAAATACTATTCCCGTTGTCAACGAGTTTCCGAGGGTTTTTCCCGATGACGTGCACTGGTTTGCCACCTGAGAGGGAGATCGAGTTTTCAATTGATTTAGTACCGGGAGCGTGTCCTATCTCAATTGCACCATACCGTATGTCGCCAGCAGAGTTGGAGGAGCTAAAGAAGCAATTGGTGGAATTGTTGGAGAAACAGTTTGTGCGACCAAGTGTTTTGCCATGGGGTACTCCAGTGCTTTTGGTCAAAAAGAAAGACGGAACTTCTCGGCTTTGTGTGGATTATCGTCAGCTGAACAAGGTGACTATCAAGAATAAATATCCGCTTCCAAGAATTGACGATTTGATGGATCAGTTAAGAGGAGCTGTGGTATTTTCCAAGATAGATCTGAGATCGGGTTATCACCAGATTCGTGTTAAGGGGGAAGATGTACCGAAAACCGCTTTTCGAACTCGATATGGACATTATGAGTATCAGGTAATGCCATTCGGGGTGACGAACGCTCCTACCATATTTATGGATTATATGAACAGGATTTTTCGTCCGTATCTAGACAGATTTATCGTTGTCTTCATCGATGACATTCTGATCTATTCTCAATCTAAGGAAGAGCATGCTGAACATCTTGGTATTGTTCTTCAGATTTTGAGAGAAAAGCAGTTGTATGCGAAGTTGGCTAAATGTGAATTCTAGTTGGAAAAAGTTCAGTTACTAGGTCATGTAATTTCGAAAGAAGGTATTGCAGTAGACCCATCAAAAGTGGAGACTGTTTTACAGTGGGAAAGGCCTAAGATGGTAACAGAAGTTCAAAGTTTCGTTGGACTTACTGGTTATTACCGGAGGTTTATCGAAGTTTTTTCGAAGATTGCTGGACCGCTTACACAGCTTACGAGGAAAAGTCAAGCTTTTGAGTGGACGGAAAAAGGTGAAGCCAGTTTCCAAGAGTTGAAGAAAAGGTTGACAACTGCGCCGGTGTTGATTTTGCCAGATTCTAAAGAAACTTTTGACGTGTATTGCGATGCTTCTTACCAAGGGTTAGGATGCATATTGATGCAAAATCGGAATGTTGTGGCGTATGCTTCTCATCAGTTGAAGGTTCATGAGAGGAATTATCCAACGCACGATTTGGAATTGGCCGCGGTGGTTTTTGCTCTGAAAGTGTGGAGGCATTTTCTGTATGGAGCGCTGTTCAATGTCTTTAGTGATCACAAGAGTCTAAAGTACTTGTTTGATCAGAAAGAATTGAATATGAGGCAAAGGCGATGGTTGGAATTCTTAAAGGATTATGATTTTCAACTTCAATACCAGTCGGGAAAAGCTAATGTGGTAGCTGATGCCTTGAGTAGAAAGGTGCTTAGTGTTTCGGCAATGATGATCAAGGAGGAAGAGTTGATCAATAAGTTCCGAGATCTATGGTTGTCTGTGGAGTTTCTACCTGAAAGAGTTCGTTTATTTAAGGTCGTGATCATAAACGAATTTCTTGATGTTGTCCGAGATAAACAAAAGGAAGACGTGTTTTTGCAAAATGAGAGGGAATTATTAAAGCAAGGTCATAAGGCGACGGTAGAGGAAAGAGCATATGGAATCTTAAGGTTTAAGGGAAGAATTTGTATGCCGGATGATTCTGAATTGAAGAAGTCAATCCTAGATGAAGCTCATACTAGTGACCTGAGTTTACATCCGAGGATGACCTAGATGTACCAAGACTTGAAAAGGTTGTTTTGGTGGCCAAGGATGAAAAAAGACGTAGCAGAATATGTGGAGTCTTGTTTGGTTTGTCAGAAAGCGAAAGTGGAACATCAGAGACCAGCTGGAATGTTACAACCGTTATCTATCCCAGAGTGGAAGTGGGATAGTATCTCGATGCATTTCATTACTGGTTTGCCGAAGACGAGGAAAGGTCATGATTCAATATGGGTTATAGTCGATAGGCTTACTAAATCGGCTCATTTCTTACCAATTAATATTAAATATTCATTGGAAAGATTAACCCAGTTGTACATCAGTGAGATTGTCAGATTACATGGTGTACCTACATGTATAGTTTCTGACAGAGATCCGAGGTTTATGTCAAGGTTTTGGCGAAGTCTGCAAGAAGCTATGGGAACTAAGTTGCGACTGAGTTCGGCGTATCATCCGCAGACTGATGGTCAAACAAAGAGAACTATACAGTCTTTGGAGGATTTGTTACGTACTTGTGTTTTGGAGCAACGAGGAAGTTGGGATGAATTTTTATCTTTGATAGAATTCACCAACAACAATAGTTTTCACTCGAGCATAGGGATGGCACCCTATGAGGCATTGTATGGAAGGCGATGTTGAACACCGTTATATTGGTATCAGGATGGGGAAAGCATGACTGTTGGACCAGATCTTGTACAACAGACTACGGAGAAGGTAAAGATGATACAAGAAAAGATGAGGACGACGCAAAGCAGACAGAAAAGTTATGCGGATAAACGAAGACGACCTTTTGAGTTTGAGGAGGGTGAGCATGTGTTTCTAAGAGTTACTCCTACAACCGGTGTCGGAAGAGTTATTAAGTCTAAGAAGCTTACTCCTAAGTTTATTGGACCATATTAGATTATCCGACGTATAGGTCCTGTAGCGTATCAGATTGCTTTGCCGCCTTTTCTATCCAATCTACATGATGTATTTCATGTATCTCAGCTCAGGAAGTATATACCGGATCCAACGCATGTTATACAACCGTGAGTGCAAAAGTGAAGTACGGTTGAAGGAGAATTTGACTTACGAGACTTTACCTGTTAGAATTGAGGACAGAAAGGTAAAGCAGCTTCGAGGAAAAATGATCGAGCTAGTGAAGGTCATATGGAACGATGTGACAGGTGATGCTACCTGGGAGCTGGAAGATAAAATGAGGGATCAGTATCCTCATTTGTTTTGATGTGCAGCGAATTTCGAGGACGAAATTTTTATTTGTTGGGTAGAGTTGTAACACCCAAATTTTAAGAAAAATGTCCCGAATGTTCTGTTTGCTGTTTTTCAAGCTTTTGTGTAAATGACTGTTATGTCCCTATTTTACTGTTTCTTGTTTTTATGTATGAAATACAAATATGTTTTACAGGCTAAAATTTTATTTGGTCGTTTTACGTAATTTGCTTCGAGACGGTAAAATAAAATTTTTTTCAAGCTACCGTTTTAATTTTTCTGGGAGATATACAGACAATTAATACTGTCTGTAATTTTATTTGAACGTTTTGAATAATTTGCTTCGTCGTGGGGAAAAATAAAAAAATGACCGTTACGTCCCGATTGTACTGTTTTTAATTTTTCTATATGTTACGATCTTAATATTAATTGTCTGTGATTTTATTTGGACTTTTTGTCTTAGGGCCAGGAAAATCTTGTTCTAATTATTCAAACTGGGATCTTACTAAACCCGATTCTCCAATGATAATCTTGTTGTTAATCTTTTAATTTTTAGGATTTAATCAAATAAAATAATTTTGTATTATTATAATATTATTTTATTAGTCAGTATAATAAAATGACAGTGGACCCGAAAATATTTTGCGGGACCCATGTTTAGTTAAAACAGTTAACTTAGTAGCTTAATTAAACCTCATTAGTGATAGAACTTTCAAGAACATGATGACTAAGTGTGGTGACTAGGCTAATTAGTGACTAAGCATGTGACTAGGTTAGATGACTATGCTAAACTCAACCAATGGGAGACAAGCTTGTTAACCAAGTTTTAATCTTGACCTTTGATTCATTCTAAGGCTTGGATGAAGCCAAACCCATGACACCTTGCATGGCTTTGAAGTCTACAGCCATATGGCTTTTGGAAGGCCATAATCACTTTGTCTTCATGCCATTTTCTCTCTTCTCTCTCTTCCAAAAACCCTAAACTCCATTGAAGCTTTCTTGAAGCTAGTTTCGGCCAAACACCATCCAAGACCATCCAACCACCCAAAATTTTATCCAACCAAGTTTTCTAAACCTAAACACAATCCTAAGAACATCTCTAGTTGAGAGTTCTTGCAAAATCTTCCATTTGAAGCTTGGAAACCCACTTGGAAAATTTTACCTAGAAGGTGAAATTTCTTGTTTTCCATTTCTAAACTCTTTTTCAAAGTTCTAAGCCATGATTTCTCCATGGTTTAAGCTCTCTTTTATGGTTAGTAACTTGTAGTTTTGTTTAAGTTTGTTAGGTGATTTGAAGGAGAAAACCGAAACCTAGAAGAGGTGTGAAAGAGTATTTTTGTCTTCATTTAAGGTAAGAGGAAGACAAATCTTATCATCCATGGGTGGTGGTAAGAAGATGGAGATTAATTGTTGATTGTAGAATCCATAAGGATTCCTTTGTTTGTGTTTGTTAGTAGCTTTGTTTGTGTTTGTTAGTAGCTTTCCTATTTGATGTTTGTAATAATTTGTATGATGTTGCATGTCTATAAGCTTTGATTTGCATGTCTACAAGCTTTGATAATTTGTATGTGTTAGAAATGCATGATAATGTATAGGATGTGAATAACATGATAAGGATTGGATGAGTGTTCCAAAGAACACCACACCAAGGCTCACGACCATTGACCCAAAAGGAGAACCAAAATGTTCTCATTATTTTACTAAAGTGTGATTTAATTAACCTAGAAAAATTAATAAGAGATAGAATTGTTTAGATCAAGGAAAATGAATTTGGAAATCAATTGACACAAGTATATATTTTAGCCAACATGCCAAACCAAGAATTCATGATTTCTAAAATCAATTCCAAACCATTTTCAAGTATAAAGATGCAATATATGTTAAAAAGAATTTTTCTAAAATGAGTTTTGAAGAAATAAATTGAATTGAATTAAGTTTAATCAACTAAAACTATTGATTTTATTGTTAGAAAAGAAATACAGTAACTTTCAAAAATTTCTAACATATAGCTCATACGGTATTTTGAAGCATGTTAGTAGTTTTCAAAAGGATTAAATTATACGGTTAAAAATTAAGTAAACAAAATTTTTATTGAAAAAATTAGAAAATCATTATTATAATTTTCTAAACAAAATACTGTCAATTTTTAGTAAAAATGGGCAATTAAGATAGAAAAGATGTCCAAAAGACAGTATACGGTATGAAAAATATTTTACGTAGTTTAAACGTATTATTTATTATTTTTGTTTATTTAAACAGTAAATTTTAATGGATTTGGACAAGAAAATGATTTAAAAACCTTACGCGATTGAGTAAACGTATTAAAAACTCTACGCAATTTTAAAAACAGAAAAATAAATTTACACGATTTAAAAACGTTTGTAAAAGTGACGAGATTGTGAAAACGCGATAAAATTTCTACGCGATTGATCAAAATGGTATTTTCTGTATTTTTCTGCTGTCGGGCTATGAGGTGAACCCGTACAGGCTTTGGAACAGTATTTGTCCGGTGGGACTTACTGTATCTTTTTATCTTTGAGGATATATTTTTATTGAAGGTATTCTGGTAATTTCTCATATTTTGAGTTTATGCCAATTTTTGGTGGATTGGTTGACGAGGTGAATCACATCGTGTTGTTAATGCGATAAACGTAGTGTGGTTCATTGTCTTTATGAACTTGGAGACGTTAGTGTACGGGATCCCATATATGGACAGTCGGTCGCTCCGCTAGGCCGTGGTAACCGATAGCACACTAATGGACTCGACACGCACTATTTTTAATCGAGATTTCGTAAAGTCTAATAGTACATTGCCTGTAGTGCCACAACGTGAGACCGTGAACTACACCACGCCTTGGATGATGGATTCCATGTGACGTGGGGCTATAGACGCAACGTGAGACCGCAGAATAGTTTGGTTGGGCAGCCGTGGTACTAATCGATTTTGCGGGTCATTCTCTCTCTGATATCTGTATGTGTTTAGCTCCATGGAGTAGGATCGTGTCATATTGTATATGGTCATATCTTGGATATTATTTTATTTTTATCTATTTTATTTTATCTATTTATTGTTTAATTCTTATTTTGTTTTATCTGTGATATTATTTTATCGTGATATTGTTTTATCTCGTGATATTATGTGTTGATACTATACTGTTTACAAATTATTGTTATAGCTTTTCATATTGTATGAACTGTATATCTGTTGTTTGTCATTTTCTTATTTGCCATGTTTGTGATGATTTTAGTTTGTCTTACCTCTTTATTGTATGTGTTTTCTGTATATTTATTTACGTGGTAAAGAGTTTGAGGAAGAGGAACAACCTCTTGAGATTTTGTATCCTGAGGAGGAAGAGGAGCAGCAAGCTGAAGATTAGTACAACGACCAAGAACCATCTGATCATCCATATCCATTGGACTGATTAGTTTGGATATGGCGATACCAGGATTTTTGGGTTTTGTGACACTCGAGTTTCACGGTGGATCGTTAGCTTGGCATCTGCGGGGAGACAGAGACTCTGTGACTTACGTGGGACGGTTGACTGTGTCCATACGACATATGTTTGATGGAGAGCCAGTGATGACGACTACTGTGTTTCTGCACTTAGAGTTGCCTTTATCTCTTAGGCGTCATTGGGGTGGTATGTCCACTGAGCCTAGTGAGATGACTATCATATCGACTGAGCGGTCTCGTTTCCGCCGAGTGTCGAGGCATCCTGGATATTTATCTTCTGATGAGTTTCCTGAGAGTGATCCATCAGAGGATTAAATGCTTATGATGTGTATTTTGGGCGCGTCTACGTATGTATATATTGACTCTTTACTGTTTCTGTTTACTGTTTTTGTTTAAATATTTGTAGTTGTAGTTGTAAATTATTTGTATAACTTATAACTTGGACCATATGTATATTATGAGTGATGTTGTTCTGTTTATTTTATGTTTCCGCGTTATTTTATTTAATAATATTCTGTTTAACAGGAATTATTTTACAACCCGTATTAGTACGTAACAAACGTTTTACAACTTGGGTAGATTTTATTTATTTTTCTTTATATATGTGACATCCCCACAAGGGTGTTACAGTTAATACCAAGCCGGGCAAGGTAATGCTAAACCCTCTTATAGATTCCAATAAGTACAAAAATCTAGACTTGAGTCTCTACTTGAGAATTTTGTTGAGAGTCAATCTAAGCAAAATGAGGAGTTTAGGCAACATGGGCAAGTTGTGAGTGAGGCCATTAGGGAGTTGTCAGCTAAGGTTGACAATTTGGCTATTCATAATAAGATGTTGGAAACTCAGATTGCCCAACAAGCAGCCACTTCACATAGGCAACAGGGTAAGTTCCCTGGTCAACCTGAAATAAATCTAGGTAATGAACATTGTAATGTTGTGAGTTTGAGAAGTGGTAAGAAATTAGAGGATCCCAAGGGTAAGGGGGAGAGTGACAAAGATAAGGGGAATGAGGAAAAAGACACTAAGACACAACCCTTAGAGGAAGAAGAAACTAATGAGAATGTGTCTAAGTATGTACCCCTTGAACCATACCAACCCCCAGTGCCCTTCCCTCAAAGATTGGCGAAGGCAAAGCTAGATAGACAATTTGAGAAGTTTCTAGAGGTCCTTAAGAAATTGTACATTAATGTACCCTTCACTGAGGCATTGAAACAAATACCTACCTATACTAAGTTTCTTAAGGACATTTTGTCTAATAAGAGAAAGCTTGAGGAATATAAGACAATAGCTTTAACAGAGGAGTGTAGTGCTTTAATTCAAAATAAATTACCTCATAAGCTTATAGATCCAGGTAGCTTTTCTATTCCTTGTTTGATTGGTAACACTAGTTTTGATAAAGCTTTGTGTGATTTGGGGGCTAGTATTAGTCTTATGCCCCTTTCTGTGTGCAAGAAATTGGAGGTGGGTGAACTAAAACCCACAACTATCTCCCTTCAATTGGTGGATCGATCTGTCAAATACCCCGTAGGCATCTTGGAGGATGTTCCTATTAGAGTGGGTAAGTTTTTTATACCTGTTGATTTTGTTATGCTTGACATGGAAGCAGATGCTAAAATGCTGATCATACTTGGCCGACCATTCCTCGCCACTGGAAGGGCAATTATTGATGTCCACTAAGGGAAATTGACTTTGCGATTGAACAATGTGGAAGTAGTTTTTAATGTTTTCAATTTTGAAAAAAACCCTAATTCCTTTAATTCATGTAATCGCATAGATGTTACTGATGTTGTGGACAATATTGTGCTTTCAGATATACAGGAATCTGTGACTGATGCTATGTTAGAGGAGACCTTGCCCAAGGCTGCTACGAAGTTCGAGAAGGCTAAGCCCTACAAAAAGGGACCAAAGAGTAGAATGATGAGTGTATCACGCAGCGTGCATTTAATCTTGGGGATAAAGTTCTTGTTGAAAACTCGCTTCTATGTTTTTGTCCTAGTAAGTTATGGTTAAAATGGTCAGGACCATATGAGATTGTTCGAGTTTTATCCTATGGTGTGCTTGAGGTGAAGACAGAAGGCCATAAGACATTCATGATAAATGGCCAGATAGTGTAACACTATGAAGAAGGAGTAGGGACTGAGTACTACTCCATTGACATCACCTGAGCATAGAACCAGCTCATAGTTAAGCTAATGACTATAACTTAGCGCTTCTTGGGAGGTAACCCAAAATTTTCTCTCTTTTTCTTTATTTTCTTATTTTTATTGATTAACATTTTTCTATTTTTGTTTTATAGTTAGCTAATGTTGAGGCACGGCTTAGGTGCCTCCCGAGTTTGGAGCCTTTGTAGGGGGATGTATATAGTTGTCGGCCACCAAAAAGATTTTTATTCTATTTCCTTTAGTTTTTTTTATTTTCGCATTTCATTCTTTTATTTTGTTTTTCAGTTTTTGATTTATTTTTCTAGTGCAATTTTAGACCAGATGTTCGAGTTCATGGCTACACGCCTCCCTTTCCCACCACTGCAGTGAGTTCTTTTCTTTTATTCCTTCTCCAGTTATAGATTTTTACATTGGGGACAATGTAGGTTCTAAGCTTGGGGGGGTACTTTGCATTTTTCATTTTCATTTTCATTTTCATTATAGATATCATTAGTCTCATGAATTCTCATATATCATATTGCATTGCATCTTCTTGTTGCATTTTCACACCATCATATTTCTCGGCTTTTTGGTTGAACTTTGTGCCCCTTTCTTTTGAGGATTTTGAGATGGTATTGATTTGGAACCTAATTTGTTGACTCTTGTGGTAGGCAACAAGCATTGTTTTAATTGATAGTGGATGTGATTTCTTGATAGTTGATAATTAGCATATATTCTCTGAATTTGTGCTTTTCATTGACTTTCGAACCTCTAAATGTTGAGCTTGTATGGGATTTATGCACTATATGATTTTTGCTCCTATTCTTCATGTTGAGTGATATTTCCTCATTGATTTTGTGCTCTAGAACTTGATTTGAAACCATTTTAAGGCGAAATTTTTGTTTGTATGCTTGAATGTGATTAAGGTATCTTAGGTATTTTTTTGGCCTTCTAAAGTTGTTACACTTTCATCCACTAGTTGCCCATTTTGAGTCTATTGCATAATTATTTTTCTTGATGCCTGTGATGATACATTATCGGTGATCATTTAAAATATTGAATGGAGCAAATTGAGTTTGAGTGTTGTATTGTGAATCATATGTTTTTAAAAATGAAGTCTCTCCCCTATGTTAAATAAAAAAGAAATATTAAGGGAAAAAGGGAAAAGAAAATGAAAAAAAAGCATGAGATGAAAGCTTGAAAAGAAGGAAAAGAAAGGAAAAAAATGCGGAGTTATGCTCTTGATTGAAAAATGCCTTTGCTCCATTTATGTTCATTTGGATTTCTTGTACTTATTGAAAATTTGTTAGCCCTTTATGGATACCTTCCTTTCTTTACCCCACCTGACATCATTCCTATGACCCCATTACAACCCTTGAAAGACCTTTTGATTCTTGCATGCATGCTGATTATTAGTGAAAATTTGGTTTCTTATCAAGCTTATAGAAGTGCTATTTCTTTGAGGAATCTTGAGCGCATTGTATTCACCTTTTAACACTTTTAGTGTGGTTAGTAGAGTGAACCTAATTTAGTGAGCAGCATGATTTTTGAGAACTTTAGCCTCTAATTGGACTTGATTTTGATTACCTCTCTAATTCTTGGTTTGCCTTTGCATATTGCTTGGTTGGATGTTTTCTCGGGTTCCTCATTCATTATTGTCTCTTGATCCAATTTCTTGGTTTGGTCTTAGTTATTGCTTGGGGACAAGTAAAATCTTAAGCTTGGGGGGATTTGATGTGTGTGAAACAATATCATATTTTGTTCTTGTTTTACATACATTTTTATTCATTTTAGACATTTTAGTTTTCTTTTTTATTTGTTTTTCCCCTTAGTTCGGATAACTACGGTGTTTTTGGTGTTGTTGTGCAGGATTGGTGCTGAATTGGTCTTGAAATGGATGGAAAGCTTGCATGATTGAAGTTGGAGTTTTATAGATAGCAAATTGGGGCAAAAAGCTTACTCCAGGGAGTTCCACGGCCTGCTTGTGGAATTCTCCACAGCCATGGATCGAGCAGCTGCGTGAAGAAGCAAAAGAAAAATTCCAGGGAGTTCCATGGCCGTGGAACTCAAATAGCAAGATTCACGGCCAGCCCGTGGAATGACCCACGGCCGAGGATCGAAGTACGAGATAGAATTTTAAGTTTTATTTTTATTTCTTTTTATGGGCTGAGACCAAAGGAAACCCCTAGGGTATTTATAGATGTTCTGAATACAATATTAGCGTTCTAATTTGGTTTTGAAGGAGGCACATTGGGAGGCGTTTGATCTTCATCTTCCTCTCTTCTCTCTTGGATTACGGGTTTGGATATATTTTGAATTTGATTTCTTGTTTCTTCTTCTCCATATCTGAGTAGTTTCTTTTTTCTAGGATTGGGTAATGCCCTGTGATACATTGATGATGATTAATTGACCTTGTTTACCCCTTTTATTAATCTTGAATATTCTTTGATTCAATCCTTATTGTGCTTATTCATATGAATTTGTTGGCCACATATTTGCATCTCATAGACATTTAGGGACATACTGAGAGGTGAACCTAAGTGTTGGAACCATAAGAATTGAACTTAAGGTCTAAATCACGAGAATAGGTTTAGCATTTCGAGAATTTAATGAATTACCATCAAGCGTAATAGATTTAATTTAAATTCAATTACCACGAAAGTAGAAATTAGTTTAATTGGGCACAATTTTGTCTCTTGAGAAAGAACATTAACTAATTTAGGGTAATTCACCTTTAATTGAATTTCAATTTTAATAAAAGGGTTGTCAGTTAGGAATTATCTTGTGTCAATATGGTTACCCCTAATCCTGGAAGCTTTCTTGAATCTGAAAACCTTTCCTAACAACTTGCTGTTTTTGTTCTCAAATTTTGCACATTGATATTTAGTTATTTGGATGTAAACAATGTAGAATTGTATTTGCCCTAATGGTTTAATGTGTTAAGTTTTGGTGATGACAAATGCATTACAAAAGGATATTGATCATGTTACATAGATGTATGTAACGAGATATATTGTATGATGCATGATTATGTACTTTATCTGGTTATATTTCACTTAATAATCATGTAATGAGATATGTGTAGCATTCTTTATATAATATATCCAATAATGCTTTATATAAGTTATAATGAATTAATATTGGATTTGATTATATTTAAATGAAAATATGCAAAATGTTCTTTATTGTATCTTATATAGAGCATATCTATTAGTAATTGATAAATGTCTTATTTGGATGTGCCTATAAAAGTCTTATATGCATGTTAGACTAACTAGAGTTATACATTTATGAATCATGCATATGAAGATATTGAATTATGAATTTGGACTAACTATGTTTGTTTAAGTGAGTAATACTTTGTAGGATAGTCTGAGTACCAAGAGTGAGCATTGCAACAAGAAAACAAAAGATCACAATCATGCTTAACTCAAGAAGAATAAGAATGATGATATGTTCTAAGCATTTACAAGATTTAAAGAGAAGAAATTTTTAGAAGCTTGAATTACATCAAGAAGCCTAAGGATTAGAATTAGTATATTTTCCTTTTAGGCTTTCTTCTATGTAAAGATAGAGGTTTTACAAGAAAAGAGCTTAAATATGTTTTTAAATCTTTACAAATGGTTCTTACGTGTTAAAATGTCCAAGAAACATGTTTTGAAAAGCCAGCCATGGTGGTAGTTCAAAACTATGAAAAATAGTCAAGTTTGAGTTTTAAAAAGTTGACCTTTGATTACTATTTTGATCATAACTTTCAAAATACTTTGAGTTTTATTATGAAACTTATTTCACTTGAAAATAGACTCAACGATCTTTCCAATAAGTCATTTGCTTTAAATGAATGAGAAATGAAGAAGTTATAAGCATTTAAAGTCAGTTTTTGAAGAGTGCAATAATCATTTATCCACTTAGCTTATTCGAATAAGGGATTTGTTATTCGAATAAAACATGCCAAAAATGCTCCTAATGGCTATAAACGGTTAATTTTCATAAGAAGTCATTTTGAAATACTACCAATGACTATTTTATCACTTGGGCTTTATATATAAGTGATATTTGATGTTTTTACAACTCTAGAACATTTGATTTGATCCTTGAATCATCAAAATCATATTATGACCTCTTTTTTTGCAAAATCTTTCTATTCCTTTGTTCTTCAAGTTATACATCTACTCTTATGAGAGTTTCTAATCTTTCTCTTCATCTTAAAATCATTGTAAAAGGGTGAGGTATCCCTCAAGAGAGAAAATGGTGAAGTATCCTTTGTAGTAAGGCTTAAACACAAAATGTGAGGTATCCCAAAGGTGTTGTGAGTAGGGTTTTTCAAGAACCCATGAAGCTTGAAGAGTTAGAGGCTTTAGCACAAGGGTGAGGTATCCTAAGGTATAAGAAGTGCTTTTTCTTGTACAAAAGTTTTCTTAGCACCCGTGAAGTCTAAGAGATAGTGAAGAAAATCTCAAGTTAAGCTTAGGGACTGGATGTAGGCCACAAGTGGTTGGTGGTTGAATCAGGATAAATTCTTAAATTTGATTTTCTCTTTCCTACGCTCTTTATATTCTATATTAACTTAATTTATGCATGTTCCGCTGCATTTATTAACTGAGTGATTCAAAATGCTTAATTTTGTAATGTTATTTTAAAAGTTCTTGATTACCTAATTCACCCCCTTCTTAGGCAATGGTTGTCATCACGAACAAACTTCTATGTGTTTCTGGGGGTCTGTAGTCCCGTCATAGAGTTCCATATTGGCTGGAAATTTAAATTTTCTTGGGACTTTATACTTCATGAGTCGGGCAGAGAATGATTGTTTCTGATCGCTGAGGTCTGGGTTGATATCGACAACATTGGACATCCTGGTGTCAACATGTGGTCTCCTCTGGTTGTTTCCCGCACTCCACCCTATGTCAGTACGGTGAGATCCAAACTAGTTATCGTGCATTGACCGCTCTAGATCTTTCAGTCTGTAACATTATTCGTCGAGTTGTCATTGCAATAAGTTTAGGTAGTGATTTCTAGACATATGAGACATATTTGTGCCCAGCAGATGGGACACGTGATCCTCTGCATTGTCATTCATGAGTCCCAGGCATTGATGGACTGAGATTCTAAATCCATTTACGCTAGGATTGACTTCTTACATGTGATTACCAAGTCTAACCCTCACAGAAACCCTACACGATGGGTGTGGGCTTTCTTCTGAAAGTGAAGTTTTGTGCTTATCGCGTAGAGGTTCAGGCTCAAGTGCATGGTTCCTCGCGACGGGGCTCTTAGTAGCTGGCGGTGGGACAGGGTGAGGAGGAGGCTGTGCCATTGATCCTAACTTTTGGGCCACAGAGGTTTGTATAGCCTCTCCCTTCTTCGAGTTTTGTCTCATGTTTACCATGGTTGGGTAGGAATAGAAGTTTATCATTTTTCCATATACAGCGCCAATGTTCTGAAGTGGATTCAGAGGTGTACCTGGGATAGGCACGTCTTGGTGGTTTCCTTCTTCCACTACAGTAGCAGAGCGTGTTGGTTTGGAGGGATTGGTACCTGTAAAAGGACCCCAATTCTCAAGGTTGTGTACAAGGTTATGCTATAAGTGATAAGTTACTTAAGAAGGTGAATAAACGTGATATTTATATAGGTTGGATGAGAAGATATGCTCCCATAATAGTTATTGAGGATCCCTATAATATCAGAATATAGATTCTACAATTATGGGCAGTTAAGGTGGTTATAGGTGCTATTATTATGCAAGATCATGATTGACAATTACTGATAATCTTAGGACTTATCTATCATGTAGATCTTGCGGTCATAATGTTCTGACCTAATGTCGTACTCCGAGTTGTGTGGTGTCAGAATCTTATATGTGCTATCCTATTGAAGGCGTCAATGACAGACTCCGGCATTATGCAGGCCGGGTGGATCCATAGGATATGATCCTGGATCACGGTCTAGAATAAGAACCCTCATCCTTACCTTCTCTTCACTTTTGACTTCATTCACTCAACACCCCTCCATTTCTCTTCTAGCTCTCGAGAGAAGCAACTTCGTTGGCGTCCTTGCTTTACTGGTATCGCTGTTCTGCTGGCATCCCTGCTTTACTGGAATCTCTATTCGTTGCTCTCTGATAATCACATATTTTATTCATTAAGAAACCCTTATGTTTAGTCATTTACACTCTCCATATTCTTAATTGATTGAGTTTGGTATGATTTTGTGAGTTTAAGCTCAAATTGGTCCTAATTGAATATTTTCAGCATTATTGAGACTTGACACTGTTTCTGTATTTTGGCCATAACTTGAGTTCTTGATATCTGATAATCATATATTTTACCTTGTAGGAAATCTAGGAGGAAGTTCTACAACTTTGATGAAGAGCTCGAAGTCCGAAACAGATGTCTAAGGGACCTAAGTTTACATGGAAGTCAGAATATGGGTTCTGTCACTAGAATCCGAACGGTGTGCACTCATAAAATCATATCTCAAGCTGTCATAATGGAGATGGGCTGAAATTTGGATAGTTGATAGTTAAGATCCAAATAAACAACTTTTATGAAGAACACATTTTGAAAAAATGAAGTCTAATGGGTCAGTTTGAGCTTGCAAGTCGGAACAGAGGTGCTGAAGTTGGGTTTGAGCAACCTACGGTATTTGGGCCATATCTTGGGCTGTAGGAAGCCAAATTGGACGATCCAGATATGCATGTTATAGCGTAGACAAAGATCTACAACTTTCATGAAGAGTACTTTTCATGGATCTGAAGTATAGTTGGTCGTTTTTGGCTTCCAAGTCAGACAAGAAATTTTCATCCTCAACCACTCACTCATCCATCCACTAATCCACTCATCCACTCATCCACTAATCCACCCACTCATCCACTAATCCACTCACTCATCCACTCAACCAACCTACTCAACCACCCCACTCAACCACTTCACTCAACCACCCCACTCATCCACCCATTCCCCTTTGTCATATAGTTACCCTAGACTTCTATAAAAGGCACCATTGGTTATCATGAATAACAAGTTATATTCTCCTTCATTTCTCTCATAGTTTCTTCTTGTTTCTTCATAATTTCTCATAGCTTTTGTATATTTTGATGCTCCCCTTCATGGTAATGGAGGGCTAAGCTACTTTCGGTCAATTTGGGACTCTTGAAGAGATTGTGGTTTGGATTCTTGAGACCTTGGTTATGTAATGTATTTGATTTATATTTGAATTCCTCTTCTCTTCTTCTTCTTTTTCTTCTTATTAATCTTGAATGCATGAATGGTGATTCTGTTCATATTTGATCTGATTTGATTTTGATTTAAGATTAAGATTTGTGATGAAACTTAGAACTGATTGATCTAAACTAATCACATGACTGAAGATTGAGATTTGTGATGAAGCTTGAACCGATTGATCTAAACTAATCACGTAATTGAAGAGGTTAGGTTACTTGATTGGTGCCTAGGTTAATTGAATTCGGTGCTTAAATTGACATATATCTACATGAATGGTGCGATTGCAGATTTGTGTTTATCACTTGTCAATTGAATTACTGACGATTGTCTAGTGTGAATTCTGGATCTAATGCTGAGATCTTGGTTAGATCCAAGTTAACCATTCAAATGTGCTTCAAGTGTTTGTTGAAAGGTTTATGATTGAATCCACCCAATCTCTGATAGATTTCTGAATTGACTGTTCTTCTAATTGTTATTTCTCTTTAAATCTTGTCACTGTGATCCATGAACCATCAAAACCCCCCTTTTCTAACTTAACTTAATTTGATCAAATTGCATTTATGATCCTTGAGGAGACGATCCGGTGTTGTTCACTATGCTATAAGCTTAGGTAATAACTTCGGTTATAATTTTGACTGAGTTCGACGCTCGTCACTCTCCCTTAGTGTTCGTCGCTGCTCGTCACTTTTCAAGTTTTTGTCATTGTTCTTGTTCTACATTACTGTTCCTAGCCTCCGTCACTCTTCCTCAAGCGCTGTTTCTCCTCATTGGCATCCCTGTTCACGTTGCATCGTTGTTGAGTCACGAGTTTAGGTGGGTTTGTCATTGTTCCTTGCTTTTCAACACTGGACTCCCTATTATGTGTTACTGTTCCTCAAGTGCCTCTGCTCCTTACCGATGCTGCTGTTCGTGCTGCACCACTGCTGACTTGCGAGTTTTTGTAAGTTCATTCCTTCATTAGTTCATCACTTCATTAATTCATTCCCTATAATATTTGATTTAAGTATTTGATTCTCTTCACATCAGTTCATTCCTATGATACTATTAACTACATTTTGATCAAGGAACTTAATTCTTGAAAATCAAAATTTAGTGTAAAGTTTTTAGTAATTTTCATGTGAGTGATGATATGTTTTGGTTATTTTACTAGATTGTGGGTGTTTTGTTGAGAATTTGGTGTTTTGTTGAGATGTTGTTTTGGGTGTTTCGGAGAATTTGGGTGTTTTGGTGAAATGTTGTTTTGGGTGCTTTGCTAGATTGTGCATGTATTGCTTAGAATTTGGGTGTTTTGCTGAGAATTTGTTTCGAGTGTTTTGCTGGACTCCAAAATGCGCTTGATCTCTCTATTTGAAATATCTACTTGACCATTAGTTTGAGGATGATGTTGGTGTATGCCCTAGAGGCTAATACATTTTGTCTGTATTTACATACATTATATTATGCTATTTTTTGATATATGAGGCATTTCATTTATTGTGTTATTTTTAGTAGACATAATAAAGTCCTTAGAATAGTAAGTTTGATACCATAGGACATCAAGTGGATGACTTGATCATGAGATCCTATTGGATAGAGCACTATTCTTAAAATGTCCCTAGTCAAGTATTATTGTCAAATAGGACAACGATAATGCATTGAGACTAGTACGTGCGTAGACTGATGACCACATCTCACAGGTCATGGATATGAGATATCAAGTCTACACATGGATACATATTAGAGTAATGATGTATTGGATAGACTCGCCATGAGAACGCTACATGGATCGTTACGTGAGTGTCATAAGCGATTCTCATAGTGATAATGGTGTATGTGATCCTTTGACCTGAAATAACTACGATTCCTACATGAGGAGTTGTGTGTTTTAATGCCATCAAATGTCATCTGTAGCAAGATGATTATAAAGTTGGTTATTAGACATACCGTGATACATGTGGAGGGATGTGAGTGACTTAGATGGGATTTGTCCCTCCTATATAACAGGAGTGATATCTTTGGGCCCCCTGATTGAGTGAGATTATGAATTGCATGGCCATACTCAAATGAGTCAGTATGAGATATTGATCTCATTTGTTATTACTATGTCTACTCGGGAATCAGGAAACTGAAGATTGAACTAAACAAGGGTGACACGTTCCATGCCTTGTGTTCAATCTGGATATCTAGACAAAGGGACTAAACTACACGGAAACATTAGTCATGGATAGGTTATGTCAAATCACTGACATTCTCATTACTTGGGTAGCAGTGATGTGTTGCTAGATACCGCTCACTGTTTGTAATATTAAAATGAGATTTTAATATTACTACCAACATCATGAGAACCTGCAGGGTCGCACACTTAGAACAGACTAGATTGGAGCAATAAGGATCCAAGTTGGACTCGGATTCAATTGTGGGCCTAACTCATGACAGATGGGTTTAGGGTTGCACAGCTTACCTTGCTACTACTCACACTCACTTAAGGCAGCCACTATTATAAATAGTACTGCTAAGGGGGCTGCTACTAGGTTACAACACAACCCTAGCCGCACCTATAGAAAATAAGTGAGAGATAGTGAGGTCTTCTTCTCCTCTCTTCGCAGCTAGCACTACGAAAACAGAGACGTGACTCCCTTTTGCAAGTTTGTTCGTGTGAATACCGCAGAGACATTGTCACTATTACGGTGTTGGTGATTCACCTCGCTTGTGATTATCACACTTCAAGAGGTAATTTAAAAAAAGAAACTCAGATTATGGACCTTTTCGCATGGATCCTGAGAGGGAATTCTATTATTCCGCTGCGAGACTTTTGATCCGCAATTCCCAACAGATGATAGGAGTACCTACACAATGAGTCACACCATACTTAGTCAATAGATAATCCAAAAATGATTACCAAAGTGCTTACCTCCATTAGTTACAAAAACTCTGAGGATGCCAAAATGAGTGAAAATATTCTCTCGCAAAAAATTGATAACATTTTAGCATCATTAGATGGAAGTGCAACTACTTCTACCCATTTAAAGACATAATCCATAACAACAAGTATATATTAATTTGAGTAAGAATGAGGAAAAGGTCTCATAAAATCTAATCCCCACATATCAAATAGCTTAACTTCCAAAATATTATTTAAAGGCATCTCATTTCTTCGAGATATGCTACCAGCCCTTTGACACCGATCACATGAAGCAACAAAATTATGAGTATCTCAAAATAATGTAGGCTAATAAAATCCATATTAAAGTACCTTAGAAGCTGTTTTAGTAGGTCCAAAGTGACCTCCACACTCTGAAGAATAGCAATGAGTTAACATATTAATAACTTCATCTTTAGGAACACATCTCCTAATAAGCTAATTAGAACAATATTTGTACAAATACAGATCCTCCCAAAAATAATATTTCACATTAGAAAAGAATTTCTTCTTTTGTTAGTAAGACAAGTCAGGAGGAACAATACCACATACCAAATAATTCATAATATCAGCATACCAAGGAGTATTAGAGGTTAGAAGTGCAAACAATTGCTCATCAGGAAAAAAATCACTAGTTTTCGAGGTTGCTCCCGCTTTTTCACCTTGATCCAATCTAGACAAGTGGTCTACTACCAAATTTCCAGCTCCTTGTTTATCTCTAATCTGAAGATCAAATTCTTGCAACAAAAGCACCCAACTAATTATTCTATATTTAACATCTTTCTTTGCAAGGAGATATTTAATGGCTGAATGGTCAGTATACACTATTCTTTTAGCTCCAATAAGATATGATATAAATTTATCAAAAGCAAAAACAATAGCCAAAAGCTCCTTTTCAGTGGTGGCATAATTCAGTTGCATTTCATTTAATATTTAACTAGCATAGTAAATAACATGCAACTTTTTCTACTTTCTTTGTCTGAGCATTGCTCCCATTGCAAAGCCACTAGCATCACACAAAACTTCAAATGGTTGGTTCCAATCTAGGGCCACCATAATAGGTGTTGAAATCAACTCTTGTTTCAACATGTTAAAAGCACACATGCACTCATCAATAAATTCAAAAGGTGTAACTTTAAGCAAAAAATTACATAGAGGCTTAGTGACTTTTGAGAAGTCTCTTATAAATCTTTTGTAAAATCCAACATGTGCTAAGAAACTTCTTACACCTTTTACCGAAGTGGGAGGTATCATTGTTTCAATAACTTCAATTTTTGCTCTATCCACCTCTATTCCTTAGGCTGAAATTTTATACCCTAACACAATTCCTCCTTGCATCATAAAATGACATTTTTTCCAATTTAACATTAAATTTGTTTCTTTGCATAACTACTAAACTTAGGAAAGATTAGTCGAACAAGTCTCAAAGGAAGAACTAAAGACAGGAAAATCATCCATAAACACTTCAATAAATTTCTCTATCATATCAGAAAAAAAAATCCATCATACACCTTTGAAAAGTTGCAGGTGCATTACACAAACCAAATAACATTATTCTAAAAGCAAAAACGCCATATGAAAAAGTAAATGTTGTCTTTTATTGGTATTTAAGTGCAATTGGGATTTGATTGTAACCCGACTATCCATCTAAGAAGCAATAGTAATTATAACTTGCAAGTCTCCCAAGTATTTGATCAATAAAGGGTAAAAGATAGTGATCCTTATGGGTAGCATTGTTAAGTTTCCTATAATCAATATACACACGCTAACTCGTTACTGTCCTAGTCGGAATAAGCTCATTATTATCATTAGTAACCACAATCATCCCTGCCTTCTTAGGAACTACTTGAATTGGGCTAACCCAATTGCTATCTAAGATAGAATATATTATTCTAGCATCTAACTGATAGCTATCGAGACTATCAAATTAAATCAATTTATAATTTGATTCACCAAAATACTTGCAGTATAAAGCACAACCAAGTCGAGTCCTTTGATCACTTTAACCAAGCAATTAAATTAAGAGCTTAACGAGGGGAAAGATGGCTGCAAAATTAATTAACATAATGTAAATAAAAAATGTAAATAGAATTAAGTAAACAACCAATCCAAGGAAATCAACTAATCTTGAATTTAATACATTATTGATCACTAGGAATCTATTCAATTGCTAACCGAATTCTTGGTCTTAGATTACATCAAGAAGCCTTAAGATGATCCATGAATTCTCTACTAGATAAGCATCTAGAATTTAATTAATTAAGGTTAAACAAATTAAGCACACATCTAATCCTAAATTAATCTAAAACCCAAAATTCAACCAAGCTTAACAAACAACATCCAAGAAGTCTTTGATACATTATTTAGTCTCTATAATCCTTATTAAAAACGTGATAATTATGCAATTATCACTCAAAATCAAATTAAGCAATTTAATTTAGATTTAACAAAATCAAAGAGGAACTTGATTAACAAGTAAAAGAGAAACTTGACTTGCAATTAAATGTAAAACAATCAAAACAAGATCTCAGATTTAAACATTAAGATTGTCGATCCCTAGGATTTATTTAAAAGGGTCTAGCCCTCCATGGATGGAAGGGAAAAACATAAAAGAATGAAAACTAGAGAGAAAGGAGAAGAAGAAAGATGAAGAGAGGAAGTGTAAGCAAGAGCGGCTAGGAGAAAATTAAGATTCTCTTTCATGGTTGCAGTCGTTGCTTAAATAACTATATCTAAAATAAAAAATCCAAGTTTGCCCTTAGCTTACGATTAATCTTATTCCTCTTAACTTTAATTGGACATTTAATTCTCATAATTTAGGTTTAGGATGAGAAAATTATCCCTAAAACATTCTTAACAGCTCTCTGAACCCATCAGCCGACTTCAAAGGATGAAAATACCATCTAAATGTTACCTTTTGGATAAGTGATCTCATAAGAATTTAAGATATATGTCTTAGCTTTTAAATGTCACTAGTTTTAGGTCTATATCACACCTATAGCCCAAATTATGGCACAATATTTGTACATAGTCTAGGTTCTAGTGACAGTATCTCTGTTTTGAATTTGTAACCCAATCTGGCCCGCTAGACATCCGATTTAGCCTTTAAGCTCTTTATTAAAGTTGTAGAGCTTTATCTCAGTCTTTCTACAAGGTAAAATACATAATTTTTAAATGTTTAGAACTTAAGTTATGCCAAAAATACAGAAATAATATAAAATTCCCAATAATGTTAAAAAATACAATAAAGCCTAATTTGAGTCCAAACTCATAAAATGCGGCCAAAACTAATCAATTAAGCATATAAGAGGTCTAAGAGATTAAATATGGGGGTTAACTAATATATAAAAATTGTGTTTATCACTAACCACTTAATTATTTCAGCCCTAACAACTTCTTTTATATGAGGATTTAACCTATGCTAATGCTCAATAGAAGGCTTATAATTTTCTTCTATCAAAATTTTGTGCATGCATAGAGAAGGACTAATACCTTTAATATCAGCTATAAACCATCCTAAAGCTCTAATATGCTTTCTCAAGACTTGCAAAAGCTTATCTTCTTCCTCTAAACTCAAATTTGCATAAATAATGACAGGAAGAATGGATGATTCCCCTAAAAATGTATACCTTAAATGAGATAGTAACTGTTTGAGCTAAAGCTTAGAGGGCTCAATTATGGAAGGCAATGGTGGTGTGGATAGTCCTCCTAATTTCTCAAAGACTCTTCTTGCCTCAGGTTGATTGGACTTATCCTCAGGATTGAGTACAACCAAATCAAGGGGCTGAACTAAACTTTCCTCACAACACACCTCATTATTCAACACATGATTAGGTTCATTGAATACATCACTTATATATTCATCCACTATATCAACCTGATAGTAGTTATCTCCATCCATAGGATATTTAGAGGAAGTAAGGACATTGGAAGTTACCTCCTCTAGCCCAACTTGTAAGGTTAACTTACCTTGTTGCACATCTATCAAAGCTCTTCCAATAGAAAAGAATGGTCAACCAAGAATAAGAGGTACTTCTCTATCTTCTTCCATGTCAAGCGCAACAAAATGAACCGGGAAGATAAACTTCTCCACCTTCACTAGTTCATCCTCAATGATCCCAAGTGGATATTTCACTGATGTATCAGCTAATTGCAATGAAACAGTGGTGAGTTTCATTTCACCTAATCCTAATTTCTTGAAAATAGAGAAAGGCATTGAGTTAATACTTGCACCAAAATCACAAAGGGCTTTATTAAAATTAGAATTTCCATTGTTATAAGGAATAGTAAAACTCCCTGGATCTTTTAACTTCAGAGGCAATTTGTTTTAGATGATGGCTATGCACTCTTTAGTTAACATGATTGTCTCATAATCTTCTAGTCTTCTCTTCTTTAGATAGAAAATCCTTAAAAAATATGGCATAACTTGGCATTTGTGCTAAACTTTCTACAAAAAGAATGTTAATGTGAAGCTTTTTAAATACATCAAGAAATTTAAGGAAATTCTTATCTTCTTTATGTTGCCGCAGACACTGTGGAAAAGGCACTAGGGGCATATAAGGCTTGACTGGCTGAGTTTGGAAACACTGAGGCACAAGAGGTGAATTTGGAGGCTTCTTCCATACTCTCCTTTTGTTTCTGTGGTGGCTCTTCCAATTATTTGCCGCTCCTTAAGGTAATTTCCTTGATGTGCTCTTTTAGATTTGTCTCTGTGTTGCTAGGTAGTGCACCGTGTGATTTGTTAGCCACTATATTGGCTAGCTGCCCCATTTGAACTTCCAATTTTTTTATAGAAGCCTGCTAGTTTTGCAACATCAATTGCTGACTCTAAAAGTTGGTCCTTGTATCCATCATGAAATTTGTAGTGGCCTTGGTGAGATTTGCAACCAAGTCTTCCAATGAGGTCTTCTTTTCTTGATATTAAAATCTAGTTGGAGTCATCACCACATTTTGTTGTTTGATCCAATAAAAATTTAGGTGATTACGCCAACCTGAGTTATATGTATTTGAGTACGAATTTTGTTGTCTCCCTTGGATAGAAATAAAATTAGCTTGCTCTATACTTTGAGATATGAAAGAATTTTCTGTTTGGCACTCCAAGAAAGTATGTGATCCAGCGCATATCTCACAAACTTGACCATGTGATGAAACATTGCTAATATTCAACTGATCAAACTTTTTAAAGAGGGTGTCTACCTTTGCATTCAATGCAGCAATAGAATCTATCTCATGAATTCCAACAATTTTTCTTAGCATTGATCTTTCATATGGTCGTTCATAATTATTTGTAGCTACCTTTCTAGTATATCATAAGCCTCATCAGTTGATTTTGCCATTAAAGGTCCTTTGGCTATTGCATTAATGGTATTTCTGGTAAAGTGATTTAGGCCATTATAAAATGTGTGAACAACTACCCATTTAGGAAACCTATGATGTGGACACTTTCTCAATAGCAATAGATCTTTGAATCTCTCCCAGGTCTCATACAAGGTCTCAATATCCATTTACTTGAAAGTATTGATCTCATTCCTTATCCTTGCAACTTTTGCTGGTGGAAAGAATTTAGCAAGAAATCTTTGAGTTAAGTCATCCCAAGTAGTGAAAGTACCTATAGGAAAAGAATTTACCCAAATTTTAGCTTTCTCTTAGTGAAAAAGGAAATAGTCTTAACCTAATAGCATCATTGGACATGTCATTCTGTTTGAAAGTGTCATAAATTTTCAAGTTTATTATATGAGTATTAGGATCATCATCAGATGTCGCTGCAAATTGAAGTGAAGTTGTAATCATTTGAATGACCACTGTTTTGATTTCGAAGTTATTTGCTTGAATAGAAAGTCTGATGATGCGTGAAGATGCGCCATTAAGTGATGGGATAGCATAGTCATGCAAAGTTCTTGTATTTTCATTGGTCATGACTACTTGCTGATTTTGTTCTTGCTCCTATCTTCTTTATTTCCTTAATATTATACAAGTATGCTCAATTTCAAGATCAAACACAATAAGATCAAGATTTTTTTAGTGTTTCATACTCCCACAAGAAAAAGGATTAGTAGAACAAAAAAAAATTAAAAAAAAACAAAAGACAAAAGAAAAATACTAATAAACAAAATTTAACAACTAAAATACTCAAAGACACAAAATTAAATTAAAACTAGAATAAACAAGGTGTGTAACTTAAATAAAATAAAATAAAATGAAAAAAACAAGTGTCTAAATTGATAATAGAGTTAATTGGTTTTAATATTAATAAAATCATTCCTCGACAATGACGCAAAAAACTTAATAGGAAAAATTCGCAAGTGTATAAAATCAATCAAATACTAAAGTAATGAAAAAGATATCGCTCTCACAAAGAATGTTTGCTAATTACTAAAATTATGTTAACTCTACTATTATTTAAACTATTGAAATAAATTTTAGCTAAATTAAAATTAAAGAAAATTAAAACTAATTAATTAAATTCAAATGAGTTAAGAAATAACATAAGACAAAATAATATCAATTAAAATTAGAGTATTTTGATTCCACTTGAAGTAATCCTATTTAACTTGATTAATAATCCAATTTTAATCATTTCATATAAGGGATGATAATATTAAATTATTTAATATTCTTTCTCGATTCATACTAAACATATTGAAAAATACTTATTACCTATTTACCAGTAGCAATAACAAGTATTAATCAACTCATTAAGAACTATGATTAAACAACAAAATTCCCTACAAGGCAAATCTCTACTCCTGTTCCGATTATATACTTATGAAGTTTATTACCTATGTCAATTCAAGAAAATTTCTTTCCGGTGTGTTTTTAAGATACAAATCAAAACAAATTAAGAACAATAATAAATTCTTGTATAGATGAAGAGAATCAATTCAACAAGTGTAAATATTCATAAATTTAAGCTATATCAAAATACCAAAAAAGAAATTTAATTCATGATAAAATTAAATATTGCCATGAAAAATTTAATCATGCTCAACATAGGCAATAGGAGAAGAAAATAGAATGAAAACTAAACCCATATTGCATTCTTGTCTCTGCTCTTGTCTATGCTCTCTTGCTTCGTTCTGCCCCTTGATTGCTGCGCTGCTTCCTCAATTTATTCCTAGGTTTTTCTATTTTTTGACTTGCGCCTCACTGCTTCCTTTTGTTGTATCGCCCAGCCTTGCATTAATTCACAATTGAATTCGATCATGCACTTTGCTGCACCCTTTCAATTAAAGGAGTCCGAATGCTACACACTTGAGAACATGGGTTCATTAACATTGCAATTATCCTTGGCCCTAGCTTCCATTGATTATGGGCCACTTGCTTTAGTTTTGCTTTTGCATTATGACTTTTATAATGCCCGACATCTCCTTAAAGCACCCACCACCATAAAATTTGCTTATTTCTCCTCTAATGACGGTGGGTCCTAGCAAGCATTTGGCTTTCATGTAATTTCATTCCATGCTATTGTTCTTCTCTCTAGCTTCACGTTCAAACCATAAGGCATGGTGACTTTCATCTCTTAAAAAAAATTTCTGATCATTTTTATCAAACTTAATCTATAAAATAAAATTATTAAATAATGAGACTAAATTAATAAAATTAAGTACAAGAATAACAAAATTATTAAGATTAGAGATATAAAATTATATATACAAATTAAACACGTCAGTGGGTGTTTTGCTTCATTAGAATTTGGTAAAGTTAATGGATGGTGCCATCTAATTGTTTGAGAATTTGAAAATCATAGGTTGATTTGGGAGATGGTAGTCTCGGCTGAACCCAAATTAATGGTCAAATTCTTGAAAGTATGATTTGTTGTTGCAAGTTATGTAAGGACTATGGACACTACATATCTCAACAATAGTATGATATTGTCCACTTTGGGCCAAAGCCCTCATGGATTTGCTCTTGGGCTTTTACCCCAAAAGGCCTCATACTAATGAAGATATATGTCCATACTTATATATCCATGATCTTCCCCACTTCTAGCCAATGTGGGACTTTGATTGCACACTCAACAATCCTCCCCTCGAACAAAGGACCATCGAGCCTCCCCTCAAATGATCATTCATCCGTCCACTATTATCGACCAGGATTCTCCACTCCACTGTGATTCTGCACACGCCTTACCATGAAGTACTGTCTGTCTCGATAGAGCTCATCCACAGATCCCATCGTGAGCTAACCGGGGCCTACCACCTTCGTTCGACATTATGAGAATTCATCCACCATGGCTAACTTCGGGGCATGGCTCTGATACCACTTGTAAGGACTATGGACACCACATATCTCCATAATAGTATGATATTGTCCACTTTGGGCCAAAGTCCTCATGGATTTGCTCTTGGGCTTTTACCCCAAAAGGCCTCATACTAATGAAGATATATGTCCATACTTATATATCTATGATCTTCCCCACTTCTAGCCAATGTGGGACTTTGATTGCACACCCAACAAGTTAGAACTTAGTGAAAATTAATGGAAACTGAAAATTGAAAATTTATGATATTGAAACTTGGATGAATTTCGGTCATGGAAATGGCTTAGGGGCCGAGAGCAATCCATAGTTAAATTTAGGAATTTAGTTGTTTTAACTTCAATTTTAATGTCAATTTTGTGATTATATGCTATTTAAAGTGTGATATGAATAATTGTGATTGATCAATTTTTCTTGATATTGATTTGAGCTAATTTTATAAATTGCATGTTATACACCATATATTTTGACATTTGTATTTTATATTTGTGGAATGTCTATCCAGCAAACTTCTACTTTTATGGACAATGAGCAAGTTCCATCACCTATCATAGGTGAAAGTGAAACACCAATACTAGGTGAATCCTATACTATTAGTGAATCACAAAAGGCTCCTTTCAATTTAGAAAGTATAACAACTCCAACTTAAACTCAATTTGATGTTCCAATTGGAGGTGAGTTTGTTAGAAGAAGACAAACTTCAGTTGTTTGGAATCACTTCAAGAGGAAGTTGGTAGATGGAAAGTGGAAAACCATTTGTAATTATTGTAAGGCAAAGCTCTTGGGTGATTCAAGGCAAGGAACGTCACACTTGCATGAGCATTTCAAGAGTTGTAAACTTTGAACAACTCAAGATATAAGGCAAGCATTCATCAAAACTGAAAAAAGAGGGAGTGAAACAATTGTTGTTGGTGCTTATTCATTTAATCAAGATATAGCAAGGAGTAAGCTTGCCAACAAGATTATTCTTGATGAGTATCTGTTGTTCATTGTTGATCATTTGGGTTTTAAAGATTTTTGTGGATCTCTCCAACCTCTATTTAAAGTGGTTTCTCGTAGCACTATAAAAAATGACATTGTGAAACTTTATGATAGTGAAAAAGAAAGGACAACAAAGTTGTTGGCAAATAATCCAAATCGAATTGCAATCACCATCGATATGTGGACTTCTGGCATCCAAAATAGAGGCTATATGGCTATCACAACTCATTATATTGATGATTCTTAGAAATTGCAAAATCGAATTATTAGGTAATAACTCCAAACTTCGGCTATTAACACTATAATAGTTCTTATTATTTTTGTTTTGTTGTTGATACTTAATGTGATTTATTAAAATTTTCATTCATGTGTTAGGTTCATTTATGTTTCTGCTCCCCATACTGCCAAAGTTCTTTCTGATGCCTTGGTTCAATGCTTGATGGATTCAAATCTAGATAGAAAGTTGTCCACTTTGACTATTGATAATTGTACTATAAATGATGCTATGATTGTGCTCATTTTAGATAAGATTTTACCTAAGTCATTCATTATTGAATCTAATTGTGAAGGATGGGTTGTCTATAATCTCTAATGCTATTGAAAAGGATAGAGAAAGTATTAGTTGTAACATCCCAATATTGCTATTTCGATATATCCGACATATATAAAAACAACCAATACTAGCCATACTACTTCAAACTAAACCCATAACATTTATACAAATAATTATGGAGAGTCACGATAACAAAAGTTATATATATACATCATTGCCTCAATTGGCCACATTGTAATACATAAACTTCCGTATCAACTAGATCTAGTACAATATACAAACTTTAATCATATAAAACATATAAACTATACTAGTCTTCATACATCTTCTGCTTCCCTTTTGCAGAACTCGTACTTGGATTCACATGACAACACAATCAGAGTGAGAAATCACAATTCTCAGTAGCAAAACTAGCATTTTATACATTCATAAAAAATACACAATTATTAAATTAACATTTCAATCACAGAAGTACATAATATCCCCATCTCAGAGATACTAAAATGACATCTCCATCTCCAAGATACGCAATCGTCTATGCAATTACAATGTCACGAGTTTATATGTCATAGTGACAACTACCCGTACAATTGTCATGCTATGCCAAATTATATCTAATATTTATGTCTGTGCAGAAACCTTAGGATGTAATGAATAATGTTATGATACCAAGTTCATGGTAATGTCATGATATGTATAAGCCTTAAACAAAACAAAGGAAATCTATCACAAGTCTTGAACAAGCATTGGAACCTTGTTCCAACAGTATTCACTCCATGTAGTAAAGATATAACCCACCTCAACTATGCAGTCTTCATTAATCATAGAGAGGATATTACTCACCTCAACTATTCACGAAGAGGCATCTGACCTTAACAGGATCATCTTCATTAGAGAGGCATCTCACCTTAACTAAAACAACCAAAAGAGGCATCTCACCTTGACAGGTCAAACCAGGATCACCTCCTATAAATAAGGATATAACCCACTTTAAATACCTTCCATCTAGGATAACATTTAGTAAAGAGGGAAGATATGACTCATCTCAGCTCAACTACTAGAATAATGAGGGAGGATATGACTCATGTAACACCCTAATACAGATATCCAGATATATCCTAGATAGACAGAGATATATAAAGATAACCAGTACTAGAGATGTCACTTCTATACTACATACTAACATATATCTATAATCACAACTGAGTAATTATAGAAAGCCTTGAGAGATTGCGGAAAAACTTAAACTTATACATATACATATACAAACTTAGCCACCTGAGGGCTTATTGTAATACATATAAAATAAAACTTACAGAACAAACATAAACTCATTACATAAGTTCTGTCTACATAAAGCAATAAAACTTCTTCTAGTCTTCATGCTTTATCTTCTCATCCTTAGCAGGGTTTGTACCTACGTACTGTGCACTGCTGCCTCGCTTTGCATCGTGCTGCGCATCCGAACCTGCATCTGGATTTACATGGAATAGCAACAGGGGTGAGAATTAACATTCTCAGCAAAAGCAATTCCAATACCAGTTCTCTATAACATTGTATATAACAAATATATAACAAATGCTATAATTCTAACTTAGGAGCTTTGTCCCTTTTCTCTTAACTTAGGAGTTTCCTCCTCTTTTCTCATAACTTAGGAGTTTCCTCCTCTATTCTCATAACTTAGGAGTTTCCTCCTCTAATCTCATAACTTATACACTTTCTAATAGTGTGATAACAATTAAAAGTCAACACACTGTTAATATATACAGCGCCCATACATCCGTATAGCAACGGTGACGGACATAATGCCCATACAACCGTCAGTAAATGCAATGATAATGATATGTAATGAATATGCCTAAGGAATCCTAAGAGCATGTGAATGAAATGCAAATGCAGAGTTTTGTTTTGAAGCGAAGGAGTTTGTTAGGAACTAGTCAGTATATCATCCAGTGGTAAATAGAGGAAAACCTCATCCTCACCTTACACGTATCCTGGCACATTGAGAAGGTCGGGCTTCATCCTTGCTCAAAGAGCGTCTCTGGATTTCCCACTTATCTCCTTTGGCCTTGGCACATCGAGACATCAGGGTTATGTCCTTCTCAAAAGTCCTTCGGACACCCATCTATCCCCTTTTGCCTTCATGATTAACATCAAAGGATACTCACCAGATCGATCCTACTTGACTAATTCATAGACTTTCGTACATACTTATATACTTAGTTCCTCTAAGAGCTAAGCATATTCTACTCTTCTTATGTTTACCCTTTGTAATAAGGAGAATCTGTAACCTCATACTACATGTAACCTTAGCACTTGGTTAGGAATACTTGTTCCTTTAGGAATTTCTCTGATTCCTTACCTTCTGGCTAAATGACTTCACATCATATAACGTTACATTCTCAGGTAAACATCACTAAACTATGTCTCTTACTTGTACCTAAACTCCACCTCATCACTCCTTTCTCTTAAGTGATTTCTAATGCAACCTTAGGTTGCCCTAAGGTCCTTTCTCTTCATCTTCACACTAGCTTAACTCTCTAGTGTGTGAAAAGCTTAGTGTTATATTTATCTCTTACATAAACACCATCTTACTCTTTTCTATAGACTCAACTCCTCCTAGTGAAAGAGTCTATCTTAACTAATGCCTCATCTAACCTTGCTTAAGGAACTGAGGGCATTTCTCTAAAACTTTGCATAATTAACTCAACTTTATCTAAAGAGAGTAATTCATGCATCTAACTTTCCTTTTCTATCACACTTCCGTAGTAGTAGCGTATACTACACTTGTGTGCTAACATGCTTATTCTAAACTCAACTTCCATGCTTTGCTCGTATCTAAGGAAGTAACTTCTCTTTATCTTGTACTTTTAACTCATCTTAGCTTATACTTGAGTTATTGTACATTTCTGTTCTACTTTCTGCTTATGACATCTTCTTAGTCACAATTCCTCTTATTGTGTATTTAGCAATGTACTAAGTCTCACTTAACTTGAGACTAAGTACCTAAACGTTCTCTCTGTGGAACTAATACACAATCTTGTCTCCACTCATGTAATCTAACTCAAGAGTGGTTCTTACTTGCAACTCTTTGTTGCCTAAGCTTCTAGGTACCTTCCTAAGGTAATCCACTATTCTTGGATTTCCTAAGGTTCATACCTTTCTCATTATTCTCTACTAGAGTGAATACTATTATTCATCTCTATTGCACTATCTCATCATATCTTAAGTGATATCAATTGCAACATTAAGTTGCCTAAAGTGCAATGTCATTACTTAAAGCAAACCTTTCCTTTAGGATGCTTAAAAGCCTATGCTTTCTCATACTTGATGGATAGATATTTTCCACTTGAAAATATCCCAACTTGTGCCTTAACACACTTAGGAAACATGTCTCAATGATTCCATTAACTATAGCACCTCAGAACATCCAAAAACATCATTTTGGAGCTTCAGGGTCTCACGCCGCGGCACAGCATTTGCACGTCGCGGCGCCCTTCTCTCGAGGGCTACTACTGGGCTAATTTTTTGCCTCACGCAGCGGCATGCATCCTCTACGCCGCGGCATTCCTAGCGAAAAACTCTCACGCTGCGGCGTGACTATCTCCACGTCGCGGCGCCATCAGCAGAACCCTGGTTCTGCAGAATTCTGCAGCTATGGGTTTACTATTCTATTGGTCATTTCTGCTGATTCCAAGCCATTTCAATCCAAATTCTAAGTAATTCTAAGTCCCTAATCAGTTCTTTAACATTTAGGAACATCAATTATTCTCTTAAATCTCTTAATTTGGATTATGGCTAAAATTCTTCATTCTTTAACTTAAGGCTCACTTTGTGATTCAAGGGTCTTCTTACTTAAACTGATGCTATAGACAAGTCATAAATGACCCAAGAAACACTTCTATGCAAGCCAAACTCATCTAACATCTCTAAAACTCAAATTAGCATATTATGTATCTATATGCATACATAGAGAAAAGAGATGAATAAAAGCTCTAAACCCCTACCTCTTGAAGACTCAAAGGCTTGAACCTTGAAACTTGATCTTCCTCTTCCTTCTCCCTTCTTCCTTCTTCCCCTTTCTCCCTTCTCCCCTTTCTCTCTTTCTGTTTTCGGTTTCTCCTTCTCTGCCGAGAGAAGATAGAAATAGGGGGGCTGGGACGTGAAGGGAATTACGGGAAAAGATTAACTTAAGTTTCTACACCGAAACTTATATCTGCTATGGACACCCGAATTATGCTAATTCGAGTTTCCCTGCTTCTAACAACTTTAGAATAAATCATAAGATTCATCTAAATTGTTATTTCACAATTCTCATCATTTTCTATATCTACTAGGGATCAATCTGGCATTAAAAGCACAACCTGTATGCCTAAAAATACCAAACTGACTCCGATTCTCTTGAAACTTTTACCACATCTTACTTGGCTTATTTGTGACCTAGAAATAAACTCTCTATGTTTATTTCTCTTAACTTAGCAACTTATGCTATTATCTGAGTCATTTTAAGCCACTTTACAACTTCTATGTTGCAACTAAGTGCCTAAATGAACTCAGATTGTCACAAAACTTTACTGACATGCTAAACAAGTCAAATGCTACCTTCGGTAACCATTTACCAGTCTAACATGTACTTAAGGGTATTACAACTCACCTCAGCTCATCACTATAATATGGAGGGCATTGTCCTATCTCACACTATTACAAATTATCCCTAAATGTGAGGATCAAATCCTTCAACAATCACAAATATAACACACACACACACACACACACACACACACACACACACACACACACACACACATATATATATATATATATATATATTTCTATGTCTAATTACTTCCCATAATTAACATTACAAAATCCTTCTTGATTTATCAGACCTCTCTTCATTAAAATCTCTTATCAGAGTCTCAACACTTACTAAGAAGTATAAAAGAAGAAACTACACCTTTTAAAGGCTCCATTGCATCACATAGCAAAAATTTAAGAGAAACAGGGTCTCACGCCGCGACACCCCAAGTGCCACACCACGAAACCCTAAGTGCCACGCCACGACACACAGCCCTAAAATCACCCCACGCCGTGGTACACCATGTGCCACGCCATGGCGTGCATAGCAGAACTCAAATTCAACAGAATTTTTTAGATACGGGTTATTATTCCATTGGATTTAAACCCTCTTCCAATCACTCAAAACTCCATTCCAAGTGATTTCCAACCTCAAACAATGTCTATTTCCACATTGCAACTATTGTACAACTTCAATTTTACTTAAATATGAACTAATGCATCATTCATTAACTCAAAACCTAACACCCATTTTTTAGCTCAAATGAGGTTATAAGTGTTCAAGAGATGATTAATGCATCACCAAGCATCCAACAACTCATCCTCAAGTCCTCCAACAAGATTCAAGCCAGAAACACCAAAACATACACTCAACACCTGATTCTCATATCAAGCCAAGTCTCATGGACAAGATTAAAAGAATGAAAGGATGAGCAAAACAAGGTTTCCCCTACCTCAAGGTCTTGAAGATGAAGCTAACATCCATTTGATTTCTCTTCCTTTGGTGGTTGATCCTCCTCTTGGTCTTCTTCCCCTTTCCTTTCTCTTCTTCCCCTTTCCTTTCTCTTTTCTCTTTTCTTTCTTATATTTTCTACTTCTTCTTTCTCTCAGCCATAGGATACTTAACAAGGGAACTCAAATTTGGCTTCTCTTAGATAGGTACTAAAAACCTCTATCTGCTAAGAACACTTTGATTTATCTAAATCAAGTTTCCTAGCCTCCAACAAGATTCAAATAAATCCTCTGATTCATAAAAAATCTTGTTTCACCATTTTGACATTTTTTCATATCTGTTGGCAGTCAATCCAACATTAAAACACACAACCTGTATGCTTAAAAATACTAAACTAACTCTGATTAATATCAAATTTTAATTATAGCACAGTTCACACATTTGTGTCCTAGAAATAAAGTCTCCACATTTATTTCCATTAACTGAGCAATTTAAGCCAATTTTAAGGCTAAAAATAGTTATATTTCACACATAACATTTCAACAAAATGCCTAAGCGTGCTCAGACAGTCACAAAACTTATCAGACATAATAAATAGGTATTAGGCTACCTCCGTAACCATATACAAGTCTATCATATTTTCATGGGTGTTACATTAGTTTTTGGACAATAACACCTAAGAGAGAGGACAAATTCAAAGAGACATGTGATCAACTAAACATTTCATATGCCAAAAAACTTACTATTGATTGCAAAACTAGGTTGAATTCTACCTTTCTGATGCTTCATGTTTCTATACGATACAAATATGTTTTTGGTCGCTTGTCACAACGTGGGAATCAATATAAATCTTTACCTAGTGAAGATGATTAGGAGATGACAAATGAAATTTGTAAAAAGTTACAATTATTTTATAGCATGTTTGAATTATTTTCTATTCCTAAGTATCCAACTTCAAATGTTTATTTTCCAAAAATATGTCAAATTAGATTGGCTTTGGGAGAGTGACTTGGCTGTCTTAATTTTACTATTCATCAAATGGCTTCAACAATGATTGCCAAATTTGACAAGTATTGGAGTGTCATTAATGAAGTGATAGTTGTAGGCACAATTTTAGATCCTAGGTATAAAATGATACTATTAGTTTACTTTTTTTCTTAAATTTACTGAGAGTAATCAAGTTATGAAATTGCAAAGGTGATAGCTATTTTCCAAGATTTGGTAAAAGAGTATCATAAAAAGATCAAGGGCAAGGAAACTAGTTCTTCATCTTCAAGGCCAAATGTGGTAGAAGATGTGAGTGTAGCAGATGTTGAAATAATAGAAAGTTAGACATTGAACTTTAGTTTTAATGTTAGTCAACAATCATCTGTTAATATGAATGCAAGGACAGAGTTAGACCACTATTTAGAGGAGCTAGTATAGCTTAGATCAAGTGGAGAGTTTGAAATCTTAAATTGGTGGAAGACAAATGGGTTAAAATACCCAACCCTACACATGATTGCTAGAGATTTTGTAGCAATTCCTATCTCCACACTTGCTTCAGAATATACATTTAGTATTAGTGGTCGATTTCTTACTCCACATCTTAGTAGATTATGCCCAAATACATTGGAGGCTTTGATGTGTGTTAAAGATTGGTTATGTTCTGAAATGAAAGGTAATAGAGTATTGTTAGTCTTAATTGAACATCTATATCAATTCATAACTACAAATTTATAATTAATTGATTTCTCTTCTTTTTGGCTCTTCAAACTCAAAAGTTGACGTGGATCGTCAGAGTAGTATATTTCTAGAAGATGTCAATGATGATGTTGTTAGTGAATTTTTTATATGCTTTCATTTTTAAGTTTCCTAATAATGTTGATTTTTAAGCTTTCTTTTATATGATTTTGTTTTGTAGGAACCAAGTGGACCTAGCCCAAATGACAGTGTGTTATGAATTTTTTGCAAGTGCACAGATTGTACAAGTAGTAAAATAAAGATCATTTCCACGAGGATCAGTTAATTACTAACTCTTATGACGACTTTGATTATTTAAGTAAGTAAATCGACAGTAAAAGCTCAATTAAAATTAAAACAAAAAGCAAAGTAATAAACTAAACAAATAAAACTAGAAAAGATGAGGTTCAACAAAGATTTAAAGGCCTAGGATTAAGAATCCACTACACTACCCCCTAAGATAAATTGTAATCCTATCGTTGCTAATGTTCAATTATGTTCTTGAAGGCGATTTATCCTAAATTATTTAAAGTCTAATTTCTTGGCACTAAAAACGTGTTAAAACTTCATCAATCTCATTCTCATGGCAATTAATCTAAGCTCCAACCCATTAAGTTTTATGACAATCATTTACCCTTCAAAGGATTTAAGCCTATGTCTAGGTCTCAATTCCTAAGTTCAATTCTTGCATTATTAAACAATTAAATTTCATCTTTCAATCCTTCACCTAAAGCCTAAGATCATGTAAATATGACGCGCAACATACCACAAGCATTAAGCATACCAAGAATGAATCAAGAATAATAATTTCACATTAACAAAGAATCAAATTAACAATTCAATATAGAGAGTTAGAGAGTTTCATCCAAATCCTAGAAAAGGGGGTTTAGTCGCTCAAAGAAATTGAAGCACAATTAAGAACAAAGATTAAAGAAACAACCATGATTTTTAAACAAAAAGAAAAGATGGAGAAGAAGATGATGGATAAAAGAACTTCAATGGTTGAACTTCAATGACTCTTGCTCTTACCTTCTAAGCCTTCACCTCTAATCCTTGCCTCTGTCTCTGAAAACCTACCGTCACACAAGTCTCTAGCAAAAATCATGTATTTGCACTTTACGTGAGACACGATCATGTGACCAAGAGACACAGTCGTGTCTCCAAGTCAGAAGCTTTAATTGAGTTAGACAGGGTCGTGTCTCATGAAAGAACAACGAAACTTCAATGTTGGATGAGACACGGTCATGTGACCAAGAGACACAACCGTGTCTCTTAGTCAGAAATCATCTTCAAGTTAGACAGGGTCGTGTCTAACTCCTAAATCGCTTCTGAGTTGACATATTGTCTAAGCTGAAATAGTCTTCTTTTGCTTTGAAAATGAGATATCTTCATCTGTTTTCACTCTAAATGTGTTAAATTTCTCTTAATCTGCAAAAATGAAGATAATTGATAAGGATCCATCCAAAATTCATCAATAATCATAAGCAAATCATCGCAATTTATCTATTTTATAGCTATAAAATACAGACTTATCAAATTCCCCCACACTTGAACATTGCTTGTCCTCAAACAAAAAATATGAATCAAAATCAAGATTAAACTGAACATCAAGAAACATGAATTAAGGAAAATTCCACAGTTTAAAAAAATTTAATGAAGCTCAGCAATCAAATCCAATCAAACAAGATAGTCTAACATTTAATACAATTAGAAGCTTGAGTCTAGCTTGTACCTCTTCTCTTTACCAACCAATTGAGGTCACTTATCTTTCCATCTCTAAAGTGTTTAAGGACAAAGAGATCACTCAAATTTCTCTTAACAAATGCATGACCATAAGTTTGATTATCAATCTCAATACATAACAAGAATCAAAAGGACTTCCTTTGGTTGTAACAGGGTCAAGGGTATAATGAAGTGTAGGAAATAGATAAATAAAGGTAAAGAATGCTTATGAAAAAATCGATACACAATAGAATTAGGTTGTAAAGATGACAAATAGAACTTAATGCATAAGGGTATAACCAATTATCACTTTCAACCTAAAGATTCTTATTATTTTTCACTAACAACTTCTTCTTTTTTTCTTTTTTATTTATTTAACCCTTGAAGACATAAACAACCTTTTTATGACTTCTCAATTTACACATCAGCTGCTCCAAAGAATTCAACCTGATTATTCAATAAGGTATCCAAAGAAATTAATTTTAAGCTCAAATGGGACAACTAAGGGATTATTTTATCAATGTAATTCTAGAAGTCAAGAAAGAATTAAGCCCAATTGCCTTAATCATATTCAAACATGTATGTGAATCAATAAAATCTTAACAAGATATCAAATCAAATTTTAGCACACATAAATCAAAGAAAACTCACTCCAGAAGAAAAATAGGATTTTGTTTATGAAAAATCCAATCATTTAAGGCTCAAAACTCACTTTCTGGCTAAGCTAATAAAAAGAATAAATTGCAACCAGACATGACTAATTTCTCAAATAAAATGCTAAATGTTTCAACACTCAATTGAAAAAGATTTCCTTGCACAAAAATTAGTTCATTAGCAATGGACTTCCCTCTCAAACATATTTAAATCAACTCAGAAATAATCAAGAAAATAACACAAAAATCAAGCTTGATTTGGTGCAATACTCAAGTGTCATTTAATATGCAAAATTAATAATTAAGTATATAAGAATTTAAATGCACTCCACCACACTTGAGATTTACATTGTCATCAATGTAAAAAGTAAAGTAATAAGAAAAGAAGTATGAGACGACAATGAAAGAAACAAAATAGCAGATAATGAAACTTCCCTAGAAATAACCTATGAATGACATCAAACAGGGGGTGGTGGATCCTGAGGGAATCGAGAAGTCATGAATGCCAAAAGCTGGTCGAACTGAGCATTCACATGATCTCGAAAACTAGCCTGCTCAGCTGCCATGCTACTAAAATCAGTGAGGATGCTCTAGTGGAAGCTAGCCTAACTAGCCTCTATGTGAGCGAGTCGGTCACTCAGGTCAGTTAATGTATGTGGGGGCAACTGTTGAGCATCAACTTTAGTAGCAATAGCAGCGTCATCCTCTGGTGGTGGTGAAAGTGGATTTGAAATAGGTCTATCACGGAGTTCCCAATGGCCTAGTGCAACCTCGTAACCAAGGCTCAGGAAAATCAACATAGCCCTATCAATCGGCTCCATCGGCTTGGCGAGATGGGCGCTGGGATGAAGTGTATCAAGGTTCCAGGCTAGGTTAGAAATGTAGGAGCCTACGAGGATGTAGATATGTTTGGCCCTACCTTTGGAGCTATTGATCTTCAAGACATGCTAAAGGAACTAGTAACCAATGTTGCAATTATGGCTATACACCAAACACCACAAATAGAAAAGGTCATTTTTTCTGACAACCTCAGTGTTGTGATACCGCCTCGAGATCTTATGGGAGATGAAGCAGTGGATCTATCTCAAAGCAGGGTCACGAATAGAAGAAGATTTGGAAATGCTAGGGTTATAGTGGTTGGGTACCTGTCAAATCTCGCCCCAGAATTCACTATCAACGAATGAGCACGGAAAGTGCAGATATGCATTATGGTAGGTGGGGGACTAAATGGAAACAATGGTCTCAAAGCCCATAGCGACATTAAACTCGTTCAAGGACATGGAGAAATGATGCCAGTTAAGTCTGAACTAAATAGTGTCCAACTGGTTAATGGTCTAAGACTTACAAGACACTATGAGTGTAGAGAGGAACTCAAGGGTCGGCTCCAGATAAGCATCACAATGGATGGAGGCAAACAATTCTCACCCAGCTCGAGCCAAATGAGTGTGGATGGTCTCCAGAACACCAAACTCCACCATCATATCATTGTCTAGATATTAGTTGGCAATGATAAAGTATTGGCGAAATAGCTTGTGTTTCTGGCGGTGAGCTCTAGAGTTAAACTGGAGAAGGCGATCAACCCTTGCCGCTGAATAGGATAGAATAGAGCTACCACTGGTCTTTTGGCATTTTGGGGCCATGGTACCTGAAAATAACATAGGAATATATCAGCAAGGACATCAAACTAGAAGCTTAGAAAAAGAGCGATCAAGAACCAAAAACATGCAACCAGGGTGGGATTTTGGGTGAGTATAGTGGAGATGGGGTTGAAGGAGATAAAGGTTGAGTGAGGGAGAGTGGGATTTTGTATGAGGAAGAAGAAGAGAGAAATGGGGATACGACCATGTGAATGAAAACCTGAAGGCCCTCCCCCTATTTTGTATCTAGAGTTTTTTTTTCTAGAAATTAAAGGGACATGATCGTGTTGAAGAGAGACACGACCGTGTGTCTTGCTTCCTTCCAAATAGAAGTGTTGGGATTGTTAGACACAGTCATGTTGAACTCGCCCATCGTTTCTGTGATGGACACACGGTAGTGTGATATGAGACACGACTGTGTCTCTTGCCATAATTCACAAAAGAGCGTTTTGGAAGTTAGACACGGTTGTGTCTAACTCCTTAATTGTTTCTACAAAGGGGAAAATAAAGCAATAAGTAGAAAAACTAAATGCAATGACTAAACATGCAAAAGAAATCAAAAGGAAAGCATGAGAAGGGATAGAAACACAGGTTGCCTCTTGTGAAGCGCTAATTTAAGGTCCTTAGCTTGACCCCTCATAATAGTTAAACCGAAGGTGGAGGATCAGAAAAGGGTTGAGTAACTCCCCTCTCAATGGGGTTCTCGACGAAGTAAGGCTTCAGTTGTTGACTATTTACTTTGAAAGCTCCACTGTCTTCACTCCAAACCTCAATGGTTCCATGAGGAAACACCTTAAGCACTTAGAAAGGGCTTGACCATCGAGATTTCAACTTCCCATGAAAAAGGCTTCAAGCACAAGTTAAATAAGAAGACTAACTCTTCTTCTTGGAACTCTCAGTACAAGATATGCTTGTCATGCCAACGGTTGGTCCTATCCTTATAAATCTATGCACTCTCATAAGCATCAAGGCGTAATTCATCCAACTCATTAATTTGTAGAAGACGTTGAGCTCCAGCGTCCTTCATATCAAAATTTAGCATCTGAATTGCCCAAAAGGCCTTGTGTTCAAGCTCAACTGGTAAGTGAAAAGATTTACCATAGACTAATCGGAATGGTGTGGTTCTAACTGGAGTCTTGAAAGCTGTTCGGTAAGCCCATAAAGCATCATCAAGCTTCAAAGACCAATCTTTACGAGACTTGCTTACCATCTTTTCAAGAACCTACTTGATTTCCCAATTGGATATCTCTACTTGGCCACTTGTTTGGGGATGGTAAAGTGTAGCAATACGATGAGCCACCCTATTCTTCTTCAATAAACCCTTAAATTAACAGTTGCGAAAATGTAAACTGTTGTCACTAATGATGGCTTGTGGTGTACCAAACCTTGAAAAGATATTATGTTTAAGGAACTTCACCATAACTTTTGCGTCATTTGTTGGAGAGGTAATAACTTCAACCCACTTGGACACATAATCTACTCCAACCAAGATAAATTTGTAACCAAATGAAACGGGAAAAGGTCCTATGAAGTCAATGCCCCAAACATCGAAAAGCTCAACCTCTAAAATGTTGTTCAAGGGCATTTCATTACTTCTCTAGATATTCCCAGTTCTTTGGCATCGATCACATGCAAGCACAAAGTTTTTGGCATCATGAAACAGAGTAGCCAATAAAAACCACATTGAAGCACCTTACTCGCTGACTTGGAAGAACAAAAATGGCCTCCATATAGAGAGGAATGGCAATAGGAAAGGATGGTTTCAACTTCATCTTGGGGAAGGCAACACCGAATAAGACCACATGCACATCTTTTATAAAGCAAAGGTTCCTCCCAAAAATAGTATTTCACATCAGAGAGAAACTTTTTCTTCTTGTTATATGAAAAGTCAGGCGGTGTGATCCCACAAACTAAGTAATTGACAAAGTCAGCATACTATGGCGTCTCCATCATGGAAAAGAGCTGCTCATCTGGAAAATTGTCATCAATAGGAGGCTCAATACCCTTGGCTTCCTTTTCTTGTGGAATTCGTGAGAGATGATCGGCAATGAAATTCTCAGCCCTTTTCTTGTCCCGAATTTCTAAGTCAAATTCTTGCAGCAACAAAACCCATCGGATCAACCTAAGTTTCGCATCCTTCTTGCTCAAAAGATATTTGAGAGTAACATAGTCAGTGTAGACTATCAATTTTGAGCCAACTAGGTTAAACTGGAACTTATCAAAGGTAAACACTGCTGCCAAGAGCTCCTTCTCAGTTGTAGCATAATTTAGTTGTGCATCATCCAGGGTCATACTAGCATAGTAGATGGCATGGAGCTTATTATCTTTACTTTGTCTCAACACAACTCTAATTACATATTCACTTGTGTCGCACATCAACTCGAACAATAATTCCTAACCCGGTGATTACATAATGGGAGCATAGATTAGTGCCTCCTTCAACCTACAAAAAGAATCCATGCAAGATTAGTCAAATACAAAAGGCACATCTTTATTAAGCATATTAGACAAAGGCTTTGCAAGTTTAGAAAAATCATTTATAAACCGTCGGTAGAAACCGACATGACCCAAAAAGCTCCGATAGCTTTGACCGAATTTGGTGGTGATAGCCTCTCAATCACCTCGATCTTTGCTTTATCCACCTCAATGCCCCTCTCTGACACCAAGTGTCCTAAGACAATGCCTTCACGCACCATAAAATGACATTTCTCCCAATTCAAAACAAGGTTAGATTCCTTATATCTTTGCAAAACATGAGATAAGTTAGTCAAAAAATTATCAAAAGTAGTGCCATAAACGGAGAAATCATCCATGAATACTTCCATAATATTTTTAATAAAATAAAAAAAAATAGCCATTATGCATCGTTGAAAAGTAGTTGGTGCATTACAAAGTCCAAAAGGTATACCTCTATAAGTATAAGTACCATAGGGACAAGTAAAGGTATATTTATCCACATAGCAAAATAAAGAGTGTTTAACTAACCTCTCAAGCATTTGATCAATAAAGAGAAGAGGGAAGTGGTCTTTCCAAGTTGTACTATTTAACTTTCTATAATCAATACACATCCTCTAACTTGTGATTGTCTTAGTTGGAATTAACTCATTCTTTTCATTCTTAATCACAATTATACCACCTTTTTTAGGCACAATATGGACTGGACTCACCCATTGACTATCCGAGATCGGGTAAATAATCCCAACATCTAAGAGTTTGAAAACCTTTTTTTTAACAACTTAAATATTTGGGTTAAGTCTTCTTTGATGCTCTATAGAAGGCTTATAACCATCTTCCATTAAAATTTAATACATGCAAATAGAAGAACTAATTCCTTTGATATCATCAATGGTATACCCTATGACCCTTCTATGCACCCTAAGTTCATTCAACAATTTATCAACCTCATTATCACTAAGAATTGCATTTATAATGACATGATATGTAGAATTAGGACCAAAAAATGCGTATCTTAGCATGGGCAGAAGATGTTTAAGCTCTACCTGTAGGGCCTCCTTGTTTTTAAGGGAAGGATCTTCGGTTGAGAAGACCTTGAGCTTTTTGAACTTACTATTTTGAAAAGGGGAAACATTTGGGTAAGCATTCAAAATTTGAGCATAGGTCGCCACTTCCTCATCTTCATCGTTTGTGTCACCATTGTGCACTAAACACTTTTCTAAAGGGTCTTGTGGATGACTTTTAATGTGCACCTCTCTAGTCAGCTTTTCTTCCACATCAACTCTCAAGGAAGAATCAATAACGGATGGTTACTTTGAAACGTGAAACAAATTAAATTCAGCAACTTCTTCACCAACCTTGAGGGTAATTTTCTCGTGCTTCACATCAAACCCGACTCCAACAGTGGCTGGGAATGGCCTCCCTAAAATAATGGGGATTTGGGTATCTACTTCCATCTTAAGCATAACAAAGTTGAACGGTATGTAGAACTTCCCCACCTTTAAAGGTAGATTCTCTAATATGCCAACGTGATGCTTGATTGACCTATCTGCCAATTGAAGAGAGATGGTGGTTAGTTTGAGCTCCCTAATGTCAAGTTTCTTGAAAAGAGAAAGGGGCATCAAACACACACTTGCCCCAAGATCACCCAACCCTTTGTTAATATGCATGTTTCCAATTGAATACGGAATTGAAAAGCTACCCAGATCCTTAAGCTTAAGAGGAAGCTTGTTTTGAATGATTGCACTATATTCTTCTGTCAAAGCAATAATTTCATAGTCTTTAAGCTTCCTCTTATTGGAGAAAATCTCTTTCAAGAACTTAGCATAAGAGGGCATTTGAGAGAAAGCTTCCATAAAAGGAACATTAATTTAAAGCTTGTTAAGCACCTCAAAAATCTTTCAAATTGATAATCAAGCTTTACCTTTTGATATCTTTGAGGGAATGATAAAGGGAGAACATATGCTTTCGAAGGAACATACCTTTTAGTGGTTCCTTCATCTCCTTCCTTGTCAATGCTCTTCTCTTGTTTCTCTTCCTTCTCATGGGTGTCCTTAGCTTCAAGCTTTCCTTCTCTTGTGGGGCCTTTAAGTTGCTTACCACTGCTCAATAAAATTGCTTGAATTTGCTCCTTTGGGTTAGTATCTAGTTGACTTGGTATTCGCCCTTGAACCATGTTTAACAAGCTTGCTAATTGGGCTATTTGAGTTTCAAGCATCTTGGAGTGAGTAGCCATTTGGTCTAGACGAGTACTGAGTTGCTTGATGGATTCCCGATGTTGTTGCACTTGTGCTTGAATGACTTGATTTTGCTCCTTTTGTGTAACTATAAAATTCTCTATAAGAGCTTCTAAATTGGACTTCGTACATAGAGAAGATTATTGAGGTTGTTGGAATTCGGGTGGAGGTCGAATGTTGGATGGAGTCCCTCTATTTTGCTGGTTACCATAGGAGAAATTAGGATAATTTCTCCATCCTGGATTATATGTGTTAGAGAAGGGTTACCTTGAGCCTTGAAATTTCCATTTTGCACATAACTTATTTGCTCCAAAGACGGGTCTTGAGAATAGGTATCCACTGAATTGCATTCTAAAGTCAAATGTCCTCTTCCATATGTTTCACAAGCTATGTTAGGGGTAGTAACAATATTGACATTTAGTTTCTCAAGTGACTTGGTCAAAGCATCGAACTTGACATTTAGCATTGTAATAGCATCAAGCTCTATCATTCCAACTTGCTTCTTTAAAGTTAATCTCTCACTTGGCCACTAGTAAATATTTGAAGCGACTTCGTTGATCAAAGCCTTTGCCTCTGTTGGAGTCTTTACCATCAAAGCACTGCCAACTGCGACATCAAGAGCTACCTTTGTAGAGAAAGTCAACCCAGTATAGAATATCTGTATAACAAAAAAAAAATTGTAGGTCATGATATGGGCACTGACGAATGAGATCATTGTACCTCTCCCATACTTCATAAAGTGATTCATCTTCCTTTTAAGAGAAGGCAGTTATGTCTTAATGGAGCTTGATTGTTTTTCCAATCAGATAGTACTTGTCCAAGAAAGCTTGCTCCATCAAATTTCAGGTAGTAAGTGAATTTGAAGCTTCTAAGTGAATCCACTTCTTTGCCTCCCCCTAAGAGAAAAGGGGAAACGTCTGATTCGAATAACACCTACTGAAACCCCATTTATCTTGATTGTGTCACAGAGCTCCAAGAATTCATCCAAATATTGATTTGGGTCCTTAGTTGGTGACCCGTTGAATTGCACTTGTTGGACCATCTGGATTAGTGATGTCTTTATCTCAAATTGTTGGTCTCTACCCGTGGCCGTACAATAGAAAACTGACGAGTGTTAGCGTTGGGAGTTCCATAATTCCTCAGCCTTCTGTAACGCTCCAATTTTTAGAAAATATTCTGAATGTACTGTTTTCTGTTTTTCATGCTTTTGTATGAATGACCGCTGTGTCCCTATTTTTCTGTTCTCGATTTCTGTATGAAAACAATTACGATAATACAGGCTCAAATTTTATTTGATCGTTTTACGTAGTTTGTTTCGAGACGGTAAAATAAAAATTTTTCTAACTCAATTTTCGTTGTATTAATTTTTCTCGAAAGATATACAGCTATATAATACTTCTTGGATATTTTATTTGAACGTTTTGGACGATTACCTACGTTGTGAATGAGAAAATGACCGTTACGTCCCGAACGTCTTGTTTTTGATTTTTTTGCTTTTTTTAATTGTTTTCTTCTTGATTTAATGCCCGAAAATACATAAAGTCGTGATTTTATATGGACTTTTTGTGTGATTTGCTCAGGCAGAAAATAATATTTTCCGGCCGGGAAAATCTTATTTTATTATTTAGAATTGGGGGATCTTACTTAACCCGATTCTGAATGAGACTAAAATAATCTTTTAATTTTTAGGATTTAATCACAAATAAAATAATTTTATATTAGTATAATATTATTTTATTAGTCAAGATATAATTTAGTGAAAATGATGGACCCTCGAAATATTTTGCGGGACCCACAATTAGCAAACGGTTAGATCGGTAGCTTAATTAATCACCGTAGCGTAGAGCTTTCAGTAAATATGACTCGACTAGTGACTCACAGAAAAATTAAATACAACGTGTGACTCAAAGCATGTGAGTCACCATGAGCCAACCAATGGAAATCAAGCTTGCTCACCAAGACTTAATCCTAGCCTTTCATGCATCCAATGGCTTGGATGAAGCCAAGCAAGGTGCCCACCTTGCACACCACTTGAGTGCTACGGCCAAGAGGCCTTTGAAGACCAAAATTTCATTTCTCCTTCATCACTTTTCTCTCTTCTCTCTCATCAAGAACCCTAGCCACCATTGTTGTTCCTTTTTCTCCTTCCATTCGGCCAAGCTTGTTTCTTAACCATCCAACCATCAAAAAATTTTTCTAACCAAGTTTCCTTAACCTAAACACTATTCTAAGAACCTTTCTAGTTGGAAGTTTCTTCAAAATCTTCCATTAAGGGCTTGGAAATCAACCTTGTAGATTTGACCTAAAAGGTGAAATATCATATTTTTCTTTTCTCTCTTCTTTTTCAAAGTTCTAAACCATGATTTCTCCATGGTTTAGCTTCTTTTTCATGGTTAATAACATGTAGATTTTATTTGAGATTTTTAGGTATTTGGTGGAGTGAAAACCGAACCATAGGAGGTGTGAAAGCAAGCTTTTTTGTCTTCATTTAAGGTAAGAGGAAGACAATTCTTATCATCCCTTGATGGTGGTAAGAAGATGGATTATTTGTAGAATCCATAAGGATTCGGTTGTGGTGTGTTTATTGATGTGTATTTGTTAATTTTTGTGGTTGCTAGTAGCTTAAGTGTTGTATGTTAGTAGCTTTCTTGTTTGGTGATTGTAATAATTTTGCATGTCTATTAGCTTTTGATTGTATGTCTATAAGCTTTAATTTAGGTTTTATATGTTAGAAATATTTTGCATGTGTTAGAAATATAAATGCATGTGTTAGAATTGTATGATAAGGTATAAGATGTGAATAACATGTGTAAATTTGCATGAGTGTTCCAAAGAACACATTCCCTAGCTCACTGCAATGACAAAGTGTGAGGACCAAAATGTTCTCTTCATTTTTCCTAAAGTGCAACTTAATTAATTAGGAGAAATAAGAAGGTTTCAAATTGTTTTGATCAAAGAAAAGGAATTTAGAAATCAAATGGTAAAGATTTAGTAAATTTGGGCCAACATGCCTAAAGGGTTTATTTGATTCAAAATCTTTACTTTATAACATGATTTAATGAACTTAGATAAGATAATACCTTTGACATGATTTAGAAATCAAATGAAAAAGTTTTACAAAATTCGGCCAACATGCCACTATAGGTAATTATGATTTCTAAAACTTGATTCCAAACCTTTTTCAATTAAAAAGAGACAATACAAGTTAAGAAGAAATTTTCTATAATGATTTTTGAAGAAACAAATTGAGTAGAATTAAGTTTAAAGGATTAAAACTAGTGATTTTATCATTAGGAAGTAAAATACAGAGATTTTGAGAAATTTTCTAACATATAGCTCACTTTAGGTTTTGAAGCATGTTAGAGATTTCAAAAAGAATTAAATGATATGGTTAAAAATTAGGTAAATAGAAATTTTTTTGGAAAATTTAGAAAACCATTATTATAAGTTTATAAACAAAATGCTGTCAATTTTTAGTAAAAATGAACCTATAAGATAGTAAAAATATCCTAATGACAGTATGCGGTATGAAAAATTATTCTACGTAGTTTAAATGTACTAAGTACTATTTCTATCTGTTTAAACAGTAATTTTAAGGGCATTCGAATAAGAAAATGATTTAAAAATCTTACGCGATTGAGAAAACGTATTAAAAATGCTACGCGATTTTAAAAACAGAAAAATATCTTTACCCGATTTTTAAACGTTTGTAAAAACGACGGAATTATGAAAATGCGATAAAATTTCTACGCGATTGACCGTTACTATATTTATTTTATCTTGTCGGGAAAAAGTGAACTCGTATGAGTGCTTTTTGAAAATCTATATCTTTGTCGGAAAATGTGAACCGTCTGATGGCTTTTGAAAATCTATTTACTTGTCGGGAAAATGTGAACCCGTATGGGTTTTTGAGAATTATTTCTTTGTCGGGAAAGTGAACCCGTATGTGCTTTCCATCTATCTCATTATGTGTGCCATGTATTTGGTGGATTTGTTGACGAGACGAATCACATCGTGTTGTCGATGCGATAAACATAGTGTGGTTCATTGTTCTAATGAACTTGGAGGCTTTAGTGTACGGGATCCCACATGTGGACTTTGGTCGCTTATGTTTGAATAAAGGCCGTGGTAAACCGATAGCACACTATGGTACTCGACGTACACTATATTTAATCGAGATTTGTGAAATCTAGTAGTACATTTGCTGTAGTGCCACAACGTGAGACCGTGAACTACACCACGCCCGGATTGATGGATTCTGTGTCGTGGGGCTATGACGCAACGTGTGACAATTATGCAATAGTTGGTGGGGCAGCCGTGGTACTATTAGGTTTTGCGAATCATTCCTCTCTCGATACTTGTGTTTTCTTTAGCTCCATGGAGTAGGATTTTGTCATATTATTTATCTCTATGTATATTTGTTTCTATCTTATCTATTTATTGTTTATCTCGTATTTTATTTGTTTATTTTATTTGGTTCTTGTCACTATATTTGGTTATTATATCTTATCTGTTTATTCTTATATTTCTTATTTTATCTGTGAGGTTTTATCTCGAGTGATGTGACATATTGTGATGATGTCTGAATTTTACTTCAATTTATTATTATAATTGTTAAAGCTTTATGTATTACATGAACTATATATATATTGTTTGTCGTCTTTTTATTGGCCATGTTGTGATGATTTTATGTTGTCTTACCTCTTTGTTATATGTATTTTCTGTTTATTTATTTTACGCGGTAAAGACTTCGAGGAAGAGGAACAATGCCCCTTGAGATCGTGTACCCTCGAAGAGGAGGAAGACCGTCAAACAATAGACGATCGCTTTGACGATCAAGAACCATCCGATCATCCATATCCTCCGGATTGATTGTGAGGGATGGCGACGCCTTGAGATTTTGGGATTCATAGAGTTGGTATTTCATGGAGTTGCTCGGCTTGGCATTTACGAGGAGATCGTGATTACACATATGCGGGACGTGTGGCCGTGATTCTACGTCATCGCTTTGATGGAGATCCGATTATGACTACGACGTTATTTCGCACTTAGAATTACCCTTGTCCATTAGGCATTATTGGGGTGCTTGAAAACCCCGAGCCTAGTGAGATAAGCATCGTATCGATTGCGCGCGATCCCGTTATCGCCGTGTGTCGAGACATCCAGGATATCTATCTCCCGATGATCATTTTCATGCGAGAGTGATCCATCGAGGATTAGATAATCATGATGTTTTTTTTTAGGGCGCGTCGTCTCGTATATATATTAACTCTTTTATTGCTTTCTTTACTTCTTTTTGTTTAAATATTTGTAGTCTTAGTTGTAAATTATTTGTACGCTTATAACTTAATCCTATGTATATTATTAATGATGATGTTTTTTTTTTTATTTCGTATTTTCCGCATTATCTTTTATTACATATTTCGTCTATCGTCCAAGTCCTTGATCCTGCTCATCATTATTTTACAACCCGTAATAATATTTAACAAATGTTTCACAACTTGGGTAGATTTTATTTCTATTTCTTTTATTTTCTTTTATGTGTGACATCCTCCAAAGGGTGTTACACCTTCGCTCTGGATTAACGACTTAGTTAATGTTGTCCGCCATGTCGTCTTCCTCAATTATTTGTGTTCTTCTTTTCTTTCTAATATCACGAAATATCCTCTCAATCTCAATATCAATGGGGATAATAAGATATCCTTGACTCTTCGTTCTATGCATAAGAAAGAAACAACACTTGAAAATTCAAAGAAAAATAAAGTTTAAATAAAATAAGATTAAAATAAAATAAAATAAAATAAAAATTACTTAAATTAACCAAATTTCTGTTCATGTTAATATCAACATGAATCCAGCAATGGCACCAAAAACTTACTGTGAATTTTTTTGCAAGCGCACGAATCGTACAAGTAGTAAAATAAAGATCGTTCCCACAAGGATCAGTTGATTACTAACTCTTACAATGACTTTGATTATTTAAGCGAATAAATCAATAGTAAAAACTCAATTAAAATTAAAACAAAAATCAAAGCAATAAAGTAAACAAATAAAACTAGAAACAATGAGGTTTAATAAAGATTTAAAGGCCTAGGATTAAGAATCCACTACACTACCCCCTATGATAAATTGTAATCCTATCTTTGCTAATGTTCAATTATGTTCTTGAAGGTGATTTGTCCTAAATTATTTAAAGCCCAATTTCTTGGCACTAAAAACGTGCTAAAACTTTATCAATCTCATTCTCATGACAATTAATTGAAGCTCCAACCCATTAAGTTTTATGAAAATCATTTACCCCTCGAAGGATTTAATAAGCCTATGTCTAGGTCTCAATTCTTAAGTTCAATTTTAGGATTATCAAGCAATTAGATTTCATTTTTTAATCATTCACCTAAAGCCTAAGATTATGTAAATATAGCGCGCAACATATCACAAACATTGAGCATACCAAGAATGAATCAAGAACAATAATTTCACATTAACAAAGAATCAAATTAACAATTCAACATAGAGAAAAATAGAGTTTCATCCAAATCCTAGAAAAAGGGGTTTAGTCACTCATGACAATTATAGCACAATCAAGAATAAAGATTAAAGAAACAATTATTGTAACACCTCGAAAATTGCTTATTTTATCATAAATATTCATTTTCTAATATTTGTGACTTTTGTGAATTTTTCTAGATTTTTTTGAGAACACGAAATATTTTAATATTATTCCTCATTTTGCATGCGTACTGAGTGGAGCCGAGAAAATGAGATATTTTTCCTGAGAACCTTGAACTATGAAAACGTCGATGGGGGATCTTACTAAACCCGATGCCAGACATGATTTACGAGATTTTATGTTTTTTAAGATTTTTATTTGATAAATAAAAATCGTTGTGTATTTTGTTATCTGTGGGACAATTAACATTGACTTCTGACAACTATAACAATTGTCCATTGGATAAGAGCTTGTAGTAGAAATCTTATCTTATCCAAAGGAAATCCACTCTATGAAAAATTAAATCACTTTTAATTCAAAAAGAATGATATTTTAATCAAAGCTTCTCAAGGAAGCTTTGACCAAAAATGACCAAATTGCCTAAAACTTGCATGAGAATCCAATCTCTCCCTCTCTTTCTCTCTTATGTGCCGTGGCTTAGGACCTTTAGGGGAGCCAAAAATTTAGCTTTTTGCCTTATCATTCTTACTCCAAAATTCTGAATCACAAAAAACTATAACCTTTTTCTCTTCATTTCCTCTTCATATTTTTATTTTCTTCTTCCTCTCTTCCTCTCCACACTCCATGGTTATAGCCCCATCCATGTGGCCATCTCCATTTGCTTGTTTCACTACTACCATTTCTACACTGCTCTTCTCATTCTAAACATTTCCTCTTTAGTGATCATCTTTTAAATCCATCATTTTCATCACTTTTCTTCAAGAACAAAGCTTGAAGCTTTTGAGGTAGACTTTTGATTCCTTACTTTCTCTTCTTTTTCATTTCTATGGTCATTTTCATAGCCATGGATCCTTTCTTTTTCAAGCCATTAGTGTTGATTCTTTGAGTTATGATTCTTAGGGTTTGGTGGAGCTTTGGACGAAAATCACAAGGACCAACAAAGGGTCATCTTTTCTTGTTTTCCCTTAAGTAAGAGGGAGATTTACTCACTTCAACCTTTATTGGTGGTGAGGGAACTTTTGAGTGGTTGTTGATGGAGGAATCTATAATGGATTGCTCACTTTGTATGCTTATTTTTCATGTTTTTGTGTATACTTGATTTATATGAAAGTGTTGGTTGTTTTGAATGCCTTGATGATGTTGGATTGCTTGGATTGGATGAATGGAAAAATGTAGGGTTTCCAACCCTTTAGGGAGGTCATGGCCTTGGGCTATATTTTGGGGGTTTGAGTTTGATTTTGTGGGAATTAAAACTTAGGTAATCATGTGTTAAAGGTTTGACGCATACAATGGAAAAAAAATGGGTTTTCATACTCTTGGGAGGCTTACGACCTCTAGAGAGTTTTTGCGGTCCAAGTTGTGCTTTTATGCAACCTTGTGATTTAAGCAATTTACTATTATGAAATTAATAACGTGATGAAAGAAAAATGCACGGATTTTGTTTATGAGAGGCCACGGTCTCAAAGGTCTATTTGACCTAGACTTGTGTAATTAATCAAGACTTAGGTAATTAGGGATTATGGATTCAAAAAAATAAAATTGTGTTTTGTGTTGAACCTTATAAATGTATGTTACTATTGAGAATTGATTTATGCTATTGTGAGTCCATGTGTGGGACCAAAGACTTATTGATGTTTAATTTGACAAAATTATGGTATGTTTCATGAGAAGTATATTATTGATGAATATACATGATATGCATTGAGTCATCATGCATTGGTGAAAGTCTGTTGGACTCTGTTGTTAAGGTTGTGTATGCCTAAGAGATTGAATTACACCTTAGTACGGGTGCGAGTAGACTAAGTGTAAGTCATGTTATTGACCTTGGGGGCGTCGGGATGCGGGTGTCTCACAATAGACAGTGGTAGCTCTATTGGGGCCGCGGGATAGACCGATGCAAACACACCGACGATCCGGACCGAGACATTGTCCTATATCGTGATCTTGTTGAGAGTGCCATGTATAAGCCATATTGTGCAAAAGATTATTTTTTGATAAGCACTTTATTTTTAGGCTGACAAGATACTGGCATGACTCCTTGATCATTCTCTCCGAATGTTTATGTCTAGCTCCATGAAGTAGGATTTTGGTACCTCATGCATTATGCATTATCTATCTTATATTTTCTTTTGGCATAGTGTCTATAACTATTAAATTATCTCTTTTAATGTTGTAATAATTACCTGACTGATGAACTGCTTACTGCCTGAGACATTATTATTATTTCCCTTTTATTGCTTATTTTTATTATTACTGCTGATATATATATGTTGTGATGTTATGTGGACGTCCTGCGTTGTTTTGTTTTTTTTACTACCGTATTGGTATTGAATGCTGAGTGTTTCACCTCTTTATTGTATTACTTTGTCTTATGCTTATGTTTGAATAAAGACCGCGGAAAGGGCGAGTTGAATTAACTTAGTTTAGTTTGGGATCGACTTTTGTCTCTTTGCGATGGCATCTGGACAAGCTTTCTTCATTTGCATGTGGATATAATTCCATGGAGGCATGGAAGACTAGCATTCCGACTTTGATGCAGAGCGTTTTATGCACATAGGGGATGTGACCTTAATTTGGAGTGGTAATTATCCTGGAACTGCTACGAGCATCCTTCATACTTTTATGCATGTGGAGTTCCCTATACCCATTGGGGAGTTGTGGGATGACCGCCACCTCTTTCCTAGAGAGGTTTCGGTTGTGTCACCTATTCAGGTTCCTATGCATCATGACGTGTCTCAAGGGGGAAGTTCATCTGTTAGAGATCTGAAAAAGGATCAAGTGCAGGACTCTTCTCTCCAGGTGTTTGACTTTGGGAGAGGTTAAACTTTTATATAGTAGTTGTTCGCTCTTTTGCTTACCGCAAGTGCACGGATTGCACTTGTAGTAAAGCTAGGAGTTTGATATCGTTCCCTCGAGGACTATTGCTAATTCAGAACTAATTATTAACTAATAGTTTAATAACTTCTATTTAAGAATATTCAAATTAAAGGAGTTGTGCGTAAACTAATGGAAAGATTTAAATGCTAACTAATCAAAATTACTGTTGTTGATTAAAGAATAGGGAATCCTTCTTCACCTTCTACTTCAATTGATGATATGCAAACCTCTTTATTATATACATGATATGGAATTTGTTGGCTTGAGAATCTTTTCTAATTAAAAGCCTATGTCTAGGTCATTTAATCATGCTTCATTTACCTAGTCTCAATGTGTCCATGAGATCTAGATTAATTTCCACTCATTAAGAGCAAGTCTCAATAATAGCCATGCATGACTAATAGGTATATTTCTATCCTATTAGCTAATCAATTTATTCAATCCAATTGAATGAAATTAAACATGCATTAACCATATTTATGATCTTAAATCCAATCTTCTAAGTCTGGAATCATTAGATTTAATCAAAACATATTAAACATTGGCCAAATATTCAAAAGCATTAGAGGCAATATGATTGAACAATTCCTAACCATATATATTAACTTAAAGGTTTACAAAATCATCAATATTCATAGAAGGATCCAAAGAAATCCCTATACACAGACTAGCCACTCATGACAAACGAAAATAAAGCATAAATACTCATTGCCATGATCTGAATAGAGAGGAAGTGGAAGGAGAGGAAGTTGCAAGCTCAACAATGATGGTCCTTTGTGCTTGAATCCTCCTTGTGGAAGGATTTGGCCTCCAACTTTGATCCTTTTAGCTTCCCTTTCGTCTCAGAAATGAACCCTAGCAGCTGTGCTTTTAAAACAAAAACGTTCTCTATTCAAAATCTGATAGAACAGTATATATAGTGCTTCAGAAAACTATCTCACGCCACGATGCTCCATATGCCACGCCATGGCGCGTGGTAAAATTAGGTCAAGCATGCCGCAACGCTCCAAAATGCGTAGCTTCTGCCTGAGCAGTTGAATGTAATACGCCGCGGCACTAACTTGCCCACGCCTCGACGCTGGATGCTGAACAACTTCTGATGCTTTCTCTTCATTTGCAGCTCCAAGTCCTTGATCATTGGTCTCCTTTTGAGCCCTTCCTGTAATTAAGAAGTCACCAGATTAATGACAATAGTGAGTTCACATAATCAATGGAAGAATTATACCAATTTGCTTAGAAAACATATAGGAAGATATCACAGTTGAAATCAATGAATTTAGCTTAAAATCTTCCAAATATGCCTGATAACAAAGACTAAGCAATCAATACAGCATAGATATAGGGTCATAATAATACCATTTTATGGAGTTATCACACCCCCAAACCTAGGATTTAGCTAGTCCTCGAGCAAAACAAAGTCTGATTAAGCAAACCGACTAAACAACACATGCACCACATTCACTCAACATTTATTAGAAATTCCCAGTATTACTGAAATCACAACTAGTGTATCAAAATTAATTAAATCCTCAGAGATTGCTAATGCCATACCGTCAAATTCACACATATGTATTCATTAGCATGCAAACATCCAAAATCTTTTCTCAAGCAGAACACATATCCCACTAGCATGCTCGCTAAACTTATCCTAATCAAATCACAATTATCCAGATAAGTTTATGAACACACATACATCAGAATCTCATAATCCACAAAATTGTATGCAAACTTTCTCTCCACTAATGTAAACTGCACATAAATGAGGATCAAAAGGGACTTCAACAACTTGTAATGATAGGCCAATGGAAATGGCATAAAGAATAACATGGAATGGATATAATACAAACATTAAGACACATAAACATGTTATTTCAAGACTTGAGTCTCCAAGTGACAATATCTGGGTGATCACAAAATTGAAAGATTTAGAACTTTTGAGAACCATTCAATGCCTTTAGGATTTAACTTTTCTTTTTCTTTTCTTTTTGCTTTGCTTGTCTCTTTTCTTTTCTTTTATAGCTATACAAAGCTTTTCTTTTTCTTTCACAACAGATAGTTCTTTCAAGCTCAAATGACATTGAACATTCACCCAGATCCTTTAAACACAAGACTCAAGTCAAGAAATAACCTTTTATACACTTAACAACTATGATGGTAGAATGGAATTGTAATGTTTTCATATGCATTTTGGTTAGTTACATGGGTAGGGAATATATAAGTGATGAAAAACATGTGAGGCCAATCATACATCAAGTTTCAAGGGGGACCTATGGATATACTCATATCAGGGTAAGCTTTTTAAGGCTCAATCGATCCAAATAATGCTCTAATCATTTCCTCAATCATGCACAGTCTAGGATTCCGCCTCAAGAGAGTTTAAACACAATTTCAAGATAATCAAAACTTTAACATGCACTTATTCATAAACCGTTTCTAGACAACACTCATATCATGATCAAAGTTGCACAAGTATACAAGTGGGATCTAAATCATGCATTTAAAAAGCGACTGGACTGTTAACATGCTTTTTTATTACAAATGGGTTCGTTAAACAGATGACACTTCGCAAGCAATAATATCATAGGATAATCAACTCGACACTAGCAACTGGCACATGATGTACATCAAAGTATTTCAACATTTCCAACATACATGTAAACATCATGCACCATAGTGACATACATCAGATCCATACTGTTAAAGGGAACGACAATTGTATCTTGAATGAGATTTTTACATTTACATTCTCCTTCAGATAATATCATACTAACTAGTATTTAGCTGGCCCAGAATGATGCATTTCAACAGATTCACATTCATATATTCAAAACATGCACTCATTTGGGCATTCAAACATAAAACTAAATATTCACAATTTATGTGCTCAGAATACTAAATATAAACACAATAATAACATAATATTCTAGCTAAAAGTCAAACATTATAACATGCTCTTGAACATTAAAAACATACACCCATACATGTTATAATGCCTACCCCCAAACCTATGGGAAACAGTGTCCCACTATACAAAAAGAAAATGAATGACAACGAAAGAAAGTGCCCTGTATGCTAGTCATCTGTGTCCTCGTCGTCATGAGCATCAGTATCAGGGGCATCAGGCTGGGGCTGGGGCGGGTCAACTACCGCCTGGGGTGGGAACGGTGCCACTGGATAGTCATCCATGGGAAGCTGGAGATGCTCGGCCATCCAACGCTACGTCTGGAGACTGTAGGAGACCATGGCTGAAAGCTGTGCAATCTGAGTGCGCAGGTCTCCATCATCAGCTGGGGCAGCAACTCTCAGCTGTCGGTGGGCCTGCTGCTGTTTGGCTGGGGCTGGGGTTGCAGCTTCTCCCACATGCTCCATGAATGAGTCGTTGAGAGGCTGTTTACTGTCTGTTAGCTCCTCATGCGGCCCCTACTGCACCCGTTGCCGGCTGCACAAGGTGTGGATCAGATATGGAAAGAAGAGACTAATCGACTCTCAAATGCACCGGCGAATCTGATCATGGATGATCTGTGCTAGATCAATGCGGTGGCGCTCCAGGATGCAGTAAATCAGGATGGCCTGATCACGTGTAACCTCAGATAGGTTAGTAGACGGAAGGATACGGGTGGTAATAAAATGATACCAAACCCACGCCTCCGACATCAAGCATGATCAGGGAAAGTACCACGGCCGGTTGGTCTGAATGCTCATGACCCACTGCACCAGCTGGGAATCTGGCCAACAGATCCGGGCTGTGACGATCGTTAGATCGATGCCCTCAACTGGCTCCCATTAGCAAAAGGTTGTATAGTCACATAAGAGCGGGGGCTCAGGCAATCCTAAAGCAACTCTAACAGCAACGGTGGAGTAGGGTACATCGCGCCCCCGAACGCGCACAATAGTAGTTTCCTTGGCAGCATGGAGGGTGTTCGCATAGAATTCGCGAATGATAGGTAGTATAGCTGAATCCTCAGGATGCTGTGCAAACGAGCTCTAGTTGAGTGCGTTGAGGAGACCCTCAACCTCGGGGTGGATCACCCTGGAGAAGGAGAATCCCCTCTTGGCAATAATGGTCCTGGTGACCGTGACCCTATAGGTCTGAGCTACAGCAGCTGAGATAAAAATTCGCCTGTCAAAATCAGGAGGCGGGGGAGAAAGCTCCCTGCGCTGACGACTACTCTCACCCCTCGGACGTTTAGGACCCATGGTACCTGTCAAAGAAAAGCAATCTGTTAGAATTGAATAAATAAGATAGGAGAAACTGAAAAAAGAAACAATTCTGCAGAAATTGGGATCACGCGCCGCGGAGTTCAACACAACGCCGCAGCACTCAAAAGAAATTCATGCATACGTCGCGGCGTTAACATACCATGCCGCGGCATTCAAAACATTATTCACTCAACGCCATGACATTTCATTCATACGCCGCGGCATTCAAACTAAATCACACACACGCCACGGCGTTCAATGACCACACCGCGACATTCTTCAAAAATGACAATAATGCCGCGGTATTACATGGTTACGCCACAACGTTGATACAAATATCAATAGAAACACTAAAAACAACGAAAAATACTTATAATTAATCAAAATAACAACAATAAGTTTATACATACATAGTAAAGATTGCAGAAAAGAGGAATATCGGAAGGGGAGGCAAGAAAACAGGAAGAAGAAGACAGAGAATCACAAAGAACAGAGAAATGTAAAAACATAAAATAGCAACCCAACTGCCTCGGTACAAAACCCCACAGGCCACAACGCGCCGTAGTGTACGTTTTGTAATGCTGCGGCGTTCATTAATTGCACATAATTATTTATTTATTTATTTCTTTCTTTCTTTCTTTTTTCTTTTTTTTTTTCAAAAGTGCGCTGCAGCGGTGAACATATTTGCGCCGTGGCACTCTAGGCTCTGGAATTTGGCTGATACGCATTGGGCACTGCGGCGTTACACGAACCACGCCACGGCGTGAGAGGCCAGCCTGTAGAATTCTGCAGTTTTTTACATTCTGCTGCTGTTTTTGCACATTTCCAGCCTACAACACCTGCAAAACTTGCTGAAAAGGTTAAAACACAGTTTGTACAACAAAAACTTAATCAAACAACAAAATCAACATATTAACATATTAAAGACTTAAAACACCAAAAAAAAATTTGGGTTCCCTTCCAAAAAGGGCTTTATTTATAGTCCCAGCAGGACTTTCTAGACCTCATGTTAGAGCTGTCAAAGCGAGGGAGGTCTTCCCCCTTTGAATCTCTCCTCCATAGTAAGGTTTTAGGCACTGGCCATTAACCTTAAAACTTGATGAACCATCCAAGGGAGCTATCTCCACTGCTCCATGAGGGAACACTCTCCTTACCTCAAAGGGTCCCGACCACCTAGATTTCAGCTTTCCGAGAAATAATTTAAGCCTAGATTTGTAAAGGAGAACTTGTTGGCCTTCTTCAAATTTCTTTTGCATGATCTTCTTATCGTGCCAGAATTTCACCTTCTCCTTATACAACTTTGCATTCTCATATGCTTGATGCCTAAATTCATCAAGCTCCTTGAGTTGCAATAATCTCTTCTCCCCAGCAGCTTGTAAGTTGAAGTTTAGTTGCTTAATTGCCCAGTATGCATTATGTTCAAGCTCAACCGGCAGATGGCATGCCTTCCTAAATATCAGCTTATATGGGGACATACCAATGGGACTCTTATAAGCAGTCCTATAAGCCCACTGTGCGTCATCTAGTCTTTTCGACCAATCCTTTCCAGAAGGACACACTGTTTTTTCTAAAATTCGCTTAATCTCGCGATTGGACACCTCTGCCTGCCCACTTGTCTGTGGGTGATAGGCAGTGGCAATCCTATGGGTTACCCCATACTTAGCGAGAAGAGCTTCAAAGGACTTGTTGCAGAAGTGGGACCCTCTATCACTTATAATGGCTCTAGGTGTTCCAAATCGGGTGAAGATGTGTTTTTTTAGGAAGCCTACCACTACCTTTGCATCATTGGTAGGAAAAGCACATGCCTCCACCTATTTGGACACGTAGTCCACAGCCACGAGAATATATAGGTTTCCATAGGAGGGAATGAAGGGACCGATGAAATCAATGCCCCAAACATCAATGACCTCAACTTCTAAGATGAAATTTAGGGGCATCTCATTCCTTCTTGAGATATTACCTGAATTTTGACACCGCTCACATATCTGCACAAAGAAATATGCATCCTTAAAAAGAGATGGCCAATAAAAGCCAGATTGGAGCACTTTAGTAGTTGTCCTCTCACCACTATAGTGTCTACCATATGGAGAAGTATGACATTGATCCAGGATCTGCTCCATTTCTTTCGTAGGTACACACCTCCTAAGCATTTGTTCAGAGCACTGTTTGAATAAAAATGGCTTGTCCCAGATGTAGTGCCTGACATCATGCAAGAATTTTTTTCTTCTAGTGAGAAGTTAAATCATGAGGCAACACACCACACATAATGTAGTTAACCATGTCAGCATACCATGGACATGATTGAGCGGTGGTTGTAAAAAGCTGCTCATCCAGAAATGTTTCCCTAATTATGAGTGGCTCAACTTGATGGTCTTCATTCTCAAGCCTTGAAAGGTGATCTGCAACTTGATTCTCTACACCTTTCTTGTCACGGATCTCCAGATCAAATTCTTGTAATAGCATAACCCACATGATCAAACGTGGTTTTGCATCTTTCTTGTTAACCAAATACTTAATGGTGGAGTGATCAGTATAAACAATCACCTTAGTCCCCACCAATAAGCTCGAAATTTATCGAATGCAAAGACCACAACCAGCAGCTCTTTTTCTGTGTGGTGTAGTTTAGTTGGGCATCGTTTAGTGTTTTGCTCGCATAATAAATGGAGCGAAACACCTTATCCTTTCTTTGACCCAGCACTGCACCCACAGTATAGTCGCTGGCATCGTACATGAGTTCAAACGATAATTCCCAATCTGGAGTAATAATTACTAGTGACCAGTTTCTTTTTCAGCTCCTCAAATGCAACTTGACATAATTCATCAAAGATAAACTGGATGTCTTTCTCCAGCAGGTTGCAGAGAGGCTTAGCCATCCTCGAAAAGTCTTTTATAAACCTCCTATAGAAACCCGCATGGCCAAGAAAACTACGGATTCCTTTGACAGAGTTAGGTGGAGGAAGCCTCTCAATCACATCTATCTTTACTTTATCCACTTCCATCCCCTTGATAGAAACCTTATGGCCAAGAATTATACCTTCTTGGACCATAAAGTGGCATTTCTCCCAATTGAGGACAAGGTTGGTTTCTTCACATCTTTTCAGCACGGAAGATAAAGTTTACAAACAACTCTCATATGTATCTCCGAATACTGAAAAGTCATCCATAAATACTTCCAAGCCATGCTCAAGCATATCTGCGAAGATGGACATCATACAACGTTGAAACGTCGCGGGAGCATTGCACAACCCAAATGACATCCTTCTAAACGCAAATGTACCATGGGGACAAGTAAATGTTATCTTTTCTTAATCCTCAGGCGCTATGGCAATTTGGTTATATCCAGAATAACCATCCAGGAAGCAGTAATAGGCCTTCCCTGCTAGACGATCCAACATCTGGTCAATGAAAGGAAGTGGGAAGTGGTCTTTTCGTGTGGCCTTATTCAGTTTGCGGTAGTCTATGCATACCCTCTATCCTGTAACCTTGCGAGAGGGTATAAGCTCATTATTTTCATTTGTGACTACTGTTATGCCACATTTCTTAGGCACACACTGAATTGGGGATACCTAGGGGCTGTCAGAAATACGGTAAATTATTCCTGCATCCAACCACTTGATTATCTCCTTCCTCACCACTTCTTTCATTATTGGATTCAACCTCCTCTAGTGTTCCACAACACCTCTCTGATTGTCCTCTAGCAAGATCTTGTGCATACATATGGAAGGACTAATGCCTTGAATATCGGTAATAGTCCATCTAATAACATGTTTGTATTTTCTAAGCACTTAGAGAAGTTTCTCTGTTTGATCTTCTGATAGGGCAGACGATATGATTATTGGCAAGATGGAGGTTGCTCCCAGATAAGCATAATACAGATGGTTAGGCAATGGCTTTAGCTCCAGCCTTGGAAGTTGCTCAATGGAAGGCTTAGATGCTTCCTTTGTTGGATCAGACTCTAAGGTTTCAAACTTGGGCAACCGATATTGTATAGGGACTGCATCAAGGTGCTTGATGTAATCCAACACATCATCCCTAGCATCTTCATCATTATTAGTTGATGAAGACAAAGCCATGGTAAGAGAATCCTCAAGAATATTAGCTTGGAATACGTCATTAATGATGTTATCCAATACTCCAACATAAGAACACTCTTCCTGATCTTGAGGAAACTTAATTGCTTTAAAAATGTTGAAAGTTACCTCTTGATCTTGAACCCTCATAGTCAATTCTCCTTTTTGCACATCTATGAGAGTTCTTCCTGTGGCTAAGAATGGTCTACCTAGGATCAAAGGCACACTTTGATCCTCTTCTATATCCAGAATTACGGAGTCCGCAGGGAATATGAATTTGTCCACTTTTACTAAGACATCCTCCACAATTCCCTTAGGATACGTATACGAACGGTCGGCTAGCTGGAGGGTTACATATGTGAGCTTGCATTCCCCTAAATCTAGCCTCTGGAATATGGATAGGGGTTTAATACTTGCCCCTATATCGCACAATGCTTGGCCTAGGAAGCTCTCTCCTATAGCACATGGAATAGTAAAGCTCCCCGGGTCCTTCAACTTAAGGGGAAGCTTCTGTTACAAAACGACACTGCATTCTTCAGATAATACAATCGTTTCGAACTCACCCAGCTTACATTTCCTTGAAAGAATATCCTTCATGAACTTGATGTAACTAGGCATCTGCTCTAAAGCTTCAACAAAAGGGATGTTTATGTGAAGTTTCTTGAAAACTTCTAAAAACTTCTTGAACTACTCATCCATCTTATGCTTAATTTGCCGGCTTGGAAAAGGTAAGGGATGAACATAAGGCCTGTTCTCTACCTTATTGTTATCGGCCTTCTCCTCACCTTTCTTTTCTTCCACTTTTCTTTGGACAACTTCTCCTTCTTTTGGGCTTTCGCCACCCACCTTCTCTTGATCTTTACCATCTACCTCTTCTTCCAACAGCTTTGTCTTCGGATTACCTTTAATATCCCTCCCACTTCTTAGTGAGATCGCCTTACAATGATCAGTTGAGGAGCCTTTGGGATTATTGACTGTATCACTTAGAAATGTGCCAGGGGGTCTATTATTAATTGCATTTGCTAATTGCCCCACCTATGTTTTCAAGGCCCTCATAGAAGTCGATTGGCTCTGTATCACTGAATCATTCTTTGCTAAGTGAGCTTCAGTCCTTGTCATGAAAGTATCAGTTTTCACTATCAACTGAATGAACATATCTTCAAGAGATGGTTTCTTGTCTTGAAATGCTACGTTTTATGGGTTGTGAGGGGAATCCAGGAGGATTATAAGGTCATTTAGCTCCAGACGCTGAAGAAAAGGCTCCTTGATTATCCCTCCAAGAGAAATTTGGATAGTTTCTCCATCCAGGGTTATATTGGTTGGAGTATGGATTATTCGGCTAGGAGCGATAGTTGCCAACATAATGTGCACTTTCAGACATACTAGGGCACCTATCATTCGCGTGATTATCTCCACAATTATCGCAAAGGACAAATGGGCTTTGATGAGATCTTTGTTGTCCCATATTGTCTATCTTGCTTGCCAATGCCACAACTTTTGCTGTGAGTGAGGTTAAGGCATCCACTTCATGCACTCCAGCTACCCTCCGTGGAGTATTTCTTGCGGCAGGCCACTGATAGTTGTTAGCAGCTAATTCCTCTAAGAGCTAAAAGGCATCATCGAAGGATTTGCTTAACAAGGAGCCTCCGGCTGCAACATCAACTATTGGTTGGTGGTGGTGGAGCAAGCCCTTATGAAATGAATAAATCTGGTGCTAAGGTGGTATCTCATGATGTGGGCACCTTCTTAACAGATCCTTATACTTTTCCCAAGCTTCATATAAGGATTTTGAGTCATACTGGGTGAATGCTGTAATATCATTCACCATCTCTGCAGTCTTGGCCAGAGGGAAATATTTATTGAAAAACTTAGTACATACCTCCGCCCAAGTTGTGATTGATCCTGCTGGAAGAGAGTGCAATAAGCTTTTGGCGCGATCTCTTAAAGAGAAAGGGAAGAGTCTTAAACGAATAGCATCATCAGACACTCTATTATACTTAAACGTGTCGCAAATCTCCTGGAAGTTTGAGAGAAGTGCGTCGGGATCTTCATTAGATAAGCCACCAAACTTTACTGAAGCTTGGATCATTTGGATTATGGTCGGCTTAATCTCGAAGTTGTTTGCCCGGATGGCAGGACGTCTAATACTAGATTGCAAATTATCCATCTGCGGAGTAGCAAACTCCCTTAGTGGCCTTGTACGACTATTGTCCTCCACCTCGTGCGTAGCAACTTCTTCCACGATCTTAAGAACTTATCTAAAACAAATAAAGAATTAAAACTTAAAGTAATATGCACAAAAGACTTAGACTAGAACTAATTAAACTTGTTATTAATATTAGTTCTATCAAAATTATGTCGTAGTCTCTGGCAATGGCGCCAAAAATTTGTTCACTCTTTTGCTTATCGCAAGTGTTCTGGTCACACTTGTAGTAAAGCTAGGAGTCTGATATCGTTCCCTCGAGGACTATTGCTAATTCAGAACTAATTATTAACCAATAGTTTAATAACTTCTATCTAAGAACATTCAAATTAAAGGAGTTGTGCGTAAACTAATGGAAAGATTTAAATGCTAACTAATCAGAATTACTATTGTTGATTAAAGAATAGGGAATCCTTCTTCACTTTCTACTTCAATTGATGATATGCAAACCTCTTTATTATATACATGATATGGAATTTGTTGGCTTGAGAATCTTTTCTAATTAAAAGCCTATGTCTAGGTCATTTAATCATGCTTCGTTTACCTAGTCTCAATGTGTCCATGAGATCTAGATTAATTTCCACTCAATAAGAGCAAGTCTCAATAATAGCCATGCATGACTAATAGGTATATTTCTATCTTATTAGCTAATCAATTTATTCAATCCAATTGAATGAAATTAAACATGCATCAACCATATTTATGATCTTAAATCCAATCTTCTATGTCTGGAATCATTAGATTTAATCAAAACATATTAAACAATGGTCAAATATTCAAAAGCATTAGAGGCAATATGATTGAAAAATTCCTAACCATATATATTAACTTAAAGGTTTACAAAATCATCAATATTCATAGAAGGATCCAAAGAAATCCCTATACACAGACTAGCCACTCATGATAAACAAAAATAGAGCATAAATACTCATTGCTATGATCTGAATAGAGAGGAAGTGGAAGGAGAGGAAGTTGCAAGCTCAACAATGATGGTCTTTTGTGCTTGAATCCTCCTTGTGGAAGGATTTGGCCTCCAACTTTGATCCTTTTACCTTCCCTTTCATCTCAGAAATGAACCTTAGTAGTTGTGCTTTTGAAACAAAAATGTTCTCTATTCAAAATCTGATAGAACAGTATATATAGTGCTTCAAAAAACTGTCTCACGCCATGGCGCTCCATATGCCACGCTGCGACGCGTGGTAAAATTAGGTCAAGTATGTCGCAGCGCAAATTCTTCATGTTGTGACACTCCAAAATGCGTAGCTTCTGCCTGAACAGTGGAATGCAATACGCTGCGGTGCTAACTTGCCCACGCCGTGGAGCTGGATGTTGAACAACTTCTAATGCTTTCTCTTCATTTGCAGCTCCAAGTCCTTGATCATTGGTCTCCTTTTGAGCCCTTCCTGCAATTAAGAAGTCACCAAATTAATGACTATAGTGAGTTCACATAATCAATGGAAGAATTATACTAATTTGCTCAGAAAATATATAGGAAGATATCACAGTTGAAATCAATGAATTTAGCTTAAAATCTTCCAAATATGCCCGATAACAAAGACTAAGCAATCAATACAACACAGTTATAAGGTCATAATAACACCATTTTATGGAGTTATCAATAGTTACTCTATGTAAACTTATGTTTAACATTGTTATATGCTACTTTTATGCATGGATTGTGGAAATATATTTGTATTTAAGTTGATGTTATGTTTTGGATTCGAGTAAATATAAATATATTTCATATCTAGGCTCGTATTTTCTATATATGCACAATAATCAAATTTTAAAAACGTTGTGGATCGAGTTGTAGCACGTCTAGATTTAGTGATGGTGGCATAATGACGATTGTGCCGTGGTTATTAAATGAAGGGGTGTTACAACCATGATTTCTAAACAAAAAGAAAAGATAGAGAAGAAGATGATGGAGAAAAGTACTTCAATGGTTGAACTTCAATGACTCTTGCTCTTGCCTTCCAAGCCTTCGCCTTTAATCCTTGCCTCTGCCTCAAAAAACCTGTCGTCACACAAGTCTCTAGCAAAAACATTCCTTAGGTTTTGTGATTTACCTAACTTAAAATGATTTGAGGGTAAAACAACTTCTTTTTCACATTAGGAAGGCTCACACGACCGAATCTCCCTTCGACACAACTGTGTCCTTTGAAAATCTCGTATATGCACTTTAAGTGAGATATGACCGTGTGACTAACAAACGACTGTCTCCAAGTCAAAAGCTTCAATTGAGTTAGATAAGGTCGTGTCTCATGAAAGAATAACGTAACTTCAACGTTGGAGGAGACACGACTGTGTGACTAAGAAACACGGGCATGTCTCCTAGTCTGAAGCTATCTTCAAGTTAGACAGGGTCGTGTTTAACTTCTAAATCGCTTTTGAGTTGACACAAGGCTCTGTCTAAGCCAAAATGATCCTTTTTGCTTTGAAAACGAGATATCTTCGCCTACTTTCACTCTAAATGTATTAAATCTCTCTTAATATGCAAAAATGAAGATAATTGATAAGTATTTATCCAAAATTCATCAATAATAATAAGCAAATCATCATAATTTATCCATTTTATGGCTATAAAATACAAACTTATCACGGTGTAAGTTCCATCATTGATTAAGAAAGTTGTGATGCTCAATATGATTAAGCCTTCAAGCATGCTTTGGGGATGTGCTGAATACACTTTTTTTTTCTTTAAGTTTGTATGTTTTGATTTTTGAGGTTGAATATATTAAAATTATGTGTACTGATTTTGGGGCTAAATGTAATGAATTTATTAGCTTTTTGGGATTTAGGTGCTCATTATGCTAGATTGTTGGCTAATTTAGTGTTTACAAATTTGGTGTTTTAAGTGTTTTGATGGTGTTGAATTGTATTGATATTACTATTGCCAGTTTGGATTTAGGAATTTGGACTTTGGAATGGTAGTTTACTAGTGAGTGCACAATTTAAATATTAGAATGTGCTTCAAGTAAAATTTGTGTTGTTATTTTGATTTTAAATGTGACTATGTTATTTTTGTATTGGACAAATTATGAGAAGTTATGATACTAGAAGCTATTTTATTTTTTTTGGGATTTTTTTTCACTTTAAAGAGACTTAAACAGATATTCATAGATAATCTGTGGGTACTCATCTACCTACGGGGGAATTAGAGGTGGGGTACTAGTGCGGATATAGGGCGGGGTTGGATATTCATCTACGAGGCCAAGGGACGGGGAACTATCTCCTTGGCAATATGAATACAATTTAGTCAATTACTTATGTAAACTTGATTTTGGTAAATTACTGATAGAAATTTTATCTTCACCATATAATGAATAGTGATATTAGAGAAAATTACATGTTAAATTATGATTAAAACCAAAGATGTTTAGAGTGTTAGATTTGAAAAGTTGTTAACGAATCTTTTTACTCTAAAATGTAAAAAGAAAAAAAATTATTTTTTTAAAAGCTTTATTTTCAACATCTTAGTGGCTAATTTTTTTTATTTGACAGCTTGGATACAAAAATACTTTATTTGTCCATTCAATACATCAAATAATATAACCTTTTATGTCATTCTATACCATATTTGGTTATTTGCTACATAAAAGTAATTTTTTTAACAATCTAAACAAATTAAAGTGTCCTAAAATAGGTATAAGCACATAGCGATATGTAACACCCTAATATAATTATTGTAAAATAAATGAAAATATTTCAAGATAAATCGCATTATCATGCCACTTCTAATAATGCATAAAACAAATACCCATAATAACATGTACAATCATTATAGAGAGCCACGAAAGATAAAAAGATCATATATACATACATTACTGGCTAACAAGTCATACTGTATACATAAACTTTTATAAACAACCAAAAGAGTACAAAAATACACTCTAATTCAAAAAGAAATAGAGCTGCTAAACTAAACCTTCTGCTTTTTCTTTTTTTTTTTTGCCCTTTCCTTTTGGAGAGTCTTCACCTAGATTTACTTGGAACACACAGGGGTGAGAAATCACAATTTCTCAGTATTCGCATACAAAGACCAGTAGTTAATCATCTATAACAAATAAATCAACTAAACACCTAATTACACTCTATGTAATAGAATAACCAATAATCAACAATATCGAAGAATCGCTCATATAATCCTAGGATACTATCGAACAAGTAACCAAATCAATCAACCGATCAAGCAATGACGACTGCCTATACAATTGTCAACCATGTTTTTTCTTCACTAATAACACAGGTGCTCTCCATAGAGAAACACTCGGCCTAATGAATTACTTATCCAACAAATCCTCAATTTATTTCTTGAGTTCTGCTAACTCTAGTGGTGCCATTCTATAGAGTGCTATAGAGATAGGTCCCGTCCCAGGCACTAAGTCAATAGTAAACTCTATTTCTCGCTTAGGTGACAATTCCACTATGCCATGCAGGAAAACTTCAAGATATTCACGCACCACAGGTATTTCACCTAAGCTTGGCTCAATCTCAGCACTTAGTGAAAACAAGAGAACATATCCTAGAGATCCCTCCTCTAAACAGAGATTAACCTGATTCTTGTTTGTAACACCCTAAATTAGCTATTTTACAGTAATGACAGAATTGTACTGTTTTGTGATTTTTGTATGCTGTAAAATTACTTTCACTGTTCCGTGACTGTATTTGAACTTTTTGTGTGATTTGTTCTGAGTCAGGAAAATAATAATTTTCAGGCCAGGGAAAATCTTTACGTATTTATTCGAAGCGGGGGGATCTTACTAAGCCCAATTTCGAGAGATACGTGACACAATCTTTTAATTTTTAAAAATTATTTGTGAAATAAAAATATTATTGTATTTTTATTTTACAGCGGATAAATATTTACTGACTTGTGGGTAGTAATGAACTGTCCATTATGTAATAATTTTTGTAACTATTATCCATTGGATAATAGTCTGTAGAAAAGTTGTAATGACTTATTTTGTGAACCAATTAGAATATTAGAAACTTGATAAGAACCAATAGAAAATAGTCAACAAAGATGGTTAGACTAGTTAACTATTTAACTAAATGAAATTAGAAAACTTAAACTAAGTTAGCATAATGCCTATGTAGTAACTAAATGGAACAAACCTAGTTTGCATCTCATTAGCCTTTATGGTTTTGGAAGGATGTAGGAGCTTCTAGAAATTGTGATGTTACATTCAAGTAACTAAGTAGTTAGCAAAGAAACTAGAAAACCTAACTAAGTTAGTTTAATTTAGTTAGGACACAATTGGATTAGAAACTTAGTTAGTTTTCTATTGATTCCATAGTTAGGAAACTTCAATAACTAGATGACTCAAGTTGTCTAAGCCTATAGAAAACAAGCTTGGAGGCAAAGGCTTTGAAGATTAACCATTGATTCAATCTATGAATATTGAAGCCTCAAAAAGTGGCTAGATGAATTTAGACACTCCCTTGGTGTCCAAGGGGGGGCTCATGGTTTTAGGCCTTAGGAAAACTATAGGAAGATTCTTGCTTCATTTGACTACATCTTCATCATTTTCTAAAGCCAAGTTTCACAAAATTCTCTCCATTCTCTCTAAGAACACCCCACAGACCAAACTCCCCAAACCACCTTCCATCACTCTATAATTCTAAACAACCACATATCTAGCATCCTTACACCAAATCAAGACACCTTGTAGTTGAGAGCTAAGACTAGATCATCCATTTTCACCTTGTTCTTCAAAGATCAAAGTTTGAAGCTTTTGAGGTGAAGTTCATAGAAACTTCACTAGTGGTTTCTTTTTCTTATTCTAAGACCATATATTGATCCATGGTCTTTCTTATTCAAGCTTTATATGCTAATATGCTTGTGTTTGATTTTGTTTGTAAGAATCTTGTGGTGGTGGTGAAGGACTAGTACAAAAAGAAAAGCAAGGAGCTTTGGAGGTTTCACTAAGAGGTAAAAGGGAGATCTATCTCACCAACCAAGTATGGTGGTGAGAGATGAATTTGTATGTGATGGGTGGTGAATCCATGTGAGGATTCATATCCATGGTTGTGTAAATTATTTATGTGTGTTTATGTGCTTTGAATTTATTTATTTATGCTTTATATGATTTTATTGCTTTAAAGGTATGCTTGATATATAGTATGATGATTATATGCCATGATAGATGTTGAAAAGGAAAAATAATTTTGGTTCCAAAGACCAAAAGGCTTACGACCTCAACAGCTCAAAATAGGTGTTTCCAAGTTAAAATTTTCATGAATGATAAAATTGGATATGTAGAAGAGCAAGGAAATGGATCAATATTTTGGTTCCAATGACCATGTACCTCACGACCATGAAGACTAAAATGGATTTGTTTGTGTAAAAATATGACTTATAAATGGTAACTTAGTTGATTAGATGCAAGGAAATTAATACAAGGATTTAAGAAATAAAAATAGAAACAAAACAATTACTATTTGAAAAAGGGAGATTTCGTTTTTTGAAAAGAAAAGTGAGGTTGAAAGTGTTTGAACCTCAAAATATTTATACAGTAAACAAATCTTTTAGAATTAATATAGTTGATGAGAAATAAATTGGTGACTTAAAGTTTACTGACGTATAGCTCACCCTCTGGGTTTTTGGAGCACGTTAGGAAATTTTAAGCTAGAACCATGATTTAAATCAATGAAAAGGTGATTTTGTGGAATATATTGTGGAAAGGATTTCTTAAGTAAGAAAATGTGGAGAAATGAAGTTAGAAGTCATATTAATTTTTAGAAAGGCCAAAATGATGTTTAGAATTTTTAGAAATATTTTACGTTGTTGAAAAATGATGAAAAATGTGTTACGCTACTTAAAAATGTGATTTTTAAGCTACGCGATTTCAAAAATGTTGAAAAATCACTACATGATTTGGAAAACGTTTAAATATTTTTACGCGATTGAGAAAATGTTAAAAAATCAATACGCAATTTGAAAACGCGACAGAAATGTTGCGCATTTGTGAAAACACAATAAAATAATTACGCAATTGTAAATACAATAGAATTGTTGTTGGGCCAAAGTGTGGACCCATATATGTGAAATATGACTTTAGCTTGTGATTGGCTTGTATGCATTGAACATGCATTGAACATGCATTGAAAAAGTCTGATGGACTATGTTAAGGCCAATGGCCTATGAGAGAATTACACCTTTGTGTGGTGTGATATGCGTAGTGTAGGTCACTTGTTGACCTTGGGGGCGTCGGGGTGCGGGTTTTCCACAATAGGTTGTTGGTAGCTCTACTGTACTGTGGATCAGACTGATGTAACGCACCGATGATCCGAACCGAGACACTATTTTTAATCAAGATCTAGCGTAGACTGTCGTGTATAATGCTAGATGTGCAAAACTGATGAAAGTTGTGGCACTTAGTCTGAGGCAATTATGGTACCGACAGATCTTTTAGATCAATCTCTCCGACTTAAGTTAGCTCCATGGAGTAGGAAATTGGGTCTATGTGCATATGCATAGTCTGTACATCTATATCTGTGTGATATTTTATTTGTCAAAAAAAATTAATTAATGTTTAATGCCATGATTATAATTATTGTTTGTTATATCTGTATGACATTATTGTCATTTATATCTCTTTACTGCCATGTTGGTACTGGTATTGGTAATCTCACCTTTTTGTATGCTATTCTTATATTGTAATTGTAATTGGTAAAGACGGTGAGCAAGAGTTTGAGCAAGAAGGTGAGGAGCAGATTCCTGCTGAGGAAGCTGATTTCTGAGTCGATGGTGACGCCAAGTTTTCTTGTGTATATGACGGTACAATTCTAAGGTGGTTCGGAGGCTTGGCATTTCACTTAGATAGACAGTGCATTGTCTACATGGGAGATCTTACTGTGTCCCTAAGTAGGGTGTATCATGGAAACCCTTACTTTACTGTCAATATTTACATACATTTGGAGTTTCCATTATCTATTAGATAGTATTGGGGTGCTTACTACCATACTCCTAGCAAGATTAGCATTGTCTCGTCAGCTCGGACACCTATCCGTAAGACCACACGTCATCCGATATTCCTATCTTCTAAGGAGTCTGAGGAGGATCCGTCTGAGAGTTTTACTCCATAGACGTGTACATGAGCCAGTGTGATAGTATAGTAATATTTATCGGCTTTTGAGAACTCTGTCTGTATATATTTATGTATATCAGTATCGAGGATATGTATATGATGAATATTATTCGTGATACTGTTTAGTATTTTTATATTTTGCTAAGTTTATCTTATCAATATCAAGAAATTTACAACTCATATTTATATTATACAATATCATTTTATAACTTGGGGTAATTCGATAATAATTCATATAAAATGGAATACCTTACGGAGGGTGTTACAGTAGTTGGTATCAGAGCCCAGGTTAGAGTTTTTTGGGGTTGTGGTTAGGTCTGTCTTGTTTGTGTTGTGTGATTCTCTGTGTTTGGTTTTCGAAAGGGAACACTATTGTTTGAAGTGATTGTCCTTGACTCTTATCTTGTATTGTTTAGTATAATTTCTAAGAATTACGATGGCTGGACGAGGAAGAGAACGTATGAATACTAGAGACTAGACGTATGAATGTTGAAGATGACAATCAAGGCATGACTGCAACTATAGCAACAATGCAAAGGATGGAAGATGTCATCGTACAACAAAATCAAAGGGCAAACGAAGAAACTCAGAATTTGTCAGAGTTTCAAAGAAATAATCTGCCACAGTTCAATGGAGAATTTGACCTAGAGAAAGCCAATTTTTAGATCAAAGAGCTAGAAAAAATATTCGATGGTATGGGTTGTATTGATGAGAGGAAGGTCACTTATGCGACCTTTGTGCTGATTGGTGATGGTGGAGATTAGTGAGTAGGAGCTCAAAGGTTAATACAAGCTGAAGGGAGAGTTGTAACTTGGGAACTCTTCAAGCAAAGATTTCTAGGAAAGTATTTCCCAACTAGTGTTAGACATGCTAAAGAGATAGAATTCCTTGGTCTACGACAAGGGGTAATGTCAGTAAGTGAATATGCTGCGAAGTTCGAAAGCTTGTCTAAGTTTTCGAGATATTTTCATATACAACCAGATGAAGAATGGAAGTGTAGGAAGTTTGAAGAGGGGTTGAGACACGACATAAAACGGGCAGTGGTAACCTTGGGAATCGATCAGTTCCCAGTGCTGTTAGATAAATGTCGTAAAGTTGAGGAGATAGATCATCATCGTGATATGAGGGACTAGAACTTTGGACCTACTCAGTTCCAAAGAGGAAAAGGTAGCGGTGGCAACTGTTATCAACAGAAACCATATGCTAGACCTTCAGGAGGTTAGACTCGACAACAATCCTTTGGAGGAGTTTCTGGTGGAAACAAGTTTGGTCAAGCTGGAACTTCTACATCCAAATGTTTTAAGTGTGGAAAGGACCACTTGACTAAGGACTGCCCACACAAAGGAATCATATGCTTCAGATGTGGGAAGCCTGGACATTTCTCAAAGGACTGTAATCAACTGAAGGCAAAACCCTCTGTGGGGAACGTTCGTACTACTAGACCACAGACCGGTAGTCGGGTGTATACTATGAGTGGGAAGTAAGCCGCGAAGTCAGAGGATCTAATTATGGAGGAGTGTCCCATTGAAGGTAATCCTTTAACTGTATTATATGATTCGGGAGCAACCCACTCTTTCATTGCCTGTGATTGTGTGGAACATTTGGGATTATCTGTGACCACATTACCTTATGACTTGAGTGTTGCTACTCCTACTGATAAACATGTGATTACTGCAAAAGTATGCTTGAATTGCCCTATTTGTGTTAGGGATAGAATCTTTCATGTAGACTTGATATGTTTGCCTTTTTCCAAGATTAATGTAATCATAGGAATGAATTGGTTATCTTCTAACCATATCCTGATAGACTGTTCCAATAAGACATTAGTTTTTCCAAAGGCTAAGGATTCTAGATTCCTAATAGCCAATCAAGTATAAGCTTGTTTGAAGGAAGGAGCTTAAGGATACTTATTGTTGTCTTTATTGGAAGTACAAAGCGAAGATGCTATGAAAGGTATTTCCGTAGTCAACGAATTTCCTGAAGTCTTTCCTGACGATATACCTTGTTTACCACCGGCAAAAGAGGTAGAGTTTGCTATTGACCTGGTACCGGGAGCTAGACCTATATCTATGGCGCCCTATAGGATGTCACCATCGGAATTGGCAGAGCTTAAGAAACTGCTAGAGGAATTGTTAGAGAAACAATTTGTGAGACTTAGTGTGTCACCATGGGGAGCTCCAATATTGTTAGTCAAAAAGAAAGATGGGACTTCTTGTCTATGTGCAGACTACTGGCAGTTGAACAAGATTACGATTAAGAATAAACATCCACTTTTAAGGATAGATGATCTGATGGATCAACTGCAGGGAGTCGCGATATTTTCCAAAATTGATTTACGTTCTGGTTATCACCAGATTCATGTGAAGGTGGAAGATATCCATAAGACAGCATTTCAGACGCATTGTGGGCATTACGAGTATCAAGTGATGTCGTTCGGTGTAACGAATGCACCTGCCATATTCATGGACTTCATGAATAGAATTTTCCGTTCTTACTTGGACAAGTTTGTCGTTGTCTTTATAGATGACATTCTAATCTACTCTCGAAGTCAAGAGGAACATGCTGAACATCTTAGATTGGTTCTTCAGATTTTGAAGGAGAATAAGCTATACGCAAAGTTGTCCAAATGTGAATTTTGGTTAAGCAAAGTTCAGTTTTTGGGACATGTGATATCGGAGGAAGGAATTGAAGTTGATGCGTCAAAGGAGGAGACAATTCTTGAATGGGAAAAACTGAAGACTATATCAGAGATCTGTAGTTTTATCGGATTAACTGGTTACTATCGACGGTTTATTGAGGGATTTTCCAAGATAGCGAGACCTCTTACTCAACTTACACGGAAGAATTAACCGTTTGCATGGACTGATGCATGTGAAGAAAGTTTTCAAGAGTTGAAAATGTAATTGACTACTTCACCGGTATTGATTTTACCAGATCCGAATGAACCTTTTGAAGTATATTGCGATGCTTCATATCAAGGATTGGGTTGTGTACTTATGCAAAATCAGAAGGTTGTGGCATATGCTTCAAGGCAGTTAAAGGTACATGAGAGGAATTATCCCACTTATGATTTAGAGTTGGCAGGTGTGGTGTTTACATTGAAAGCTTGAAGACATTTTCTCTATGGAGCAACGTTCATTATTTTTAGTGATCATAAGAGTTTGAAGTATCTGTTTGACTAAAAAGAGTTAAACATAAGGCAGAGGCGTTGGTTAGAATTTTTGAAGGACTACGATTTTCAGTTACAGTATCATCTAGAGAAGGCGAATGTTGTAGCAGACGCTTTATGTAGAAAAATGTTTAGTGCTTCTGTTATGATGATCAAGGAGAAGGAATTGATAGAAGAATTTTGCGATATGCAGTTATCTGTGAAGTTGACATTGGGAAATATGTGTTTGAACATGATCATTATCTCAAATAGTTTAATAGATAAAATCTGAGAGGGACAGAACGATGACCAATACTTGCAAGAAGCGAAGGAAGCAAGGAACCAAGGTGCGGTGTTGGAATTCAAAGAAGGAACTGGTGGAATTTCAAAATTCAAAGGAAGGATTTGTGTGTCCAACGATCAAGGACTTAGGAGATTAATTTTGGATGAAGCTCATAGGAGTAAGCTGAGTATGCATACAGGAGCCACAAAAATGTATCAAGATTTGAAGCAGTTGTATTGGTGGCAAGGAATGAAGAAAGACGTCGCTGAATATGTATCGTCCTGCTTAGTCTATCAAAAGGCTAAGGTTGAACATCAAAAATCTTCTGGAATGTTGCAACCTTTGTCTATTCCTAAATTGAAATGGGATGATATAGCAATGGACTTTGTGACTGGACTACCAAAGACTAGAATGGGTCATCATTCTATTTGGGTAGTTATTGATCGGCTTACAAAGTCTGCACACTTCTTGCTAATTAATATTAAGTACTCAATGGAGAGGTTGACCCAAGTGTACATTGGAGAAATTGTTACACTTCATGGTGTACCTTCCAGTATTATTTCGGATCGAGATCCAAGATTCACGTCGAGATTTTGGCACAGTCTGCAAGGAGTGATGGGAACGAAGCTACGTTTAAGTTCTACTTACCATCCATAAACAAGTGGTCAGTCAGAAAGGATGATTCTGTCATTAGAGGATTTATTGAGTGCATGCGTTTTGGAACAAACTAGATGTTGGGATGAATTCTTACCATTGATAGAGTTCACCTACAATAACAGTTTTTATTCAAGCATAGGAATGGCACCCAAAGAGGCATTGTATGGGAGACGATGTAGAACATCGTTGTGTTGGTATTAGGATGGTGAAAGTGCTATTTTAGGATCAGAGCTTGTACAACAGACTACAGAAAAAGTGAAGATGATTCAAGACAAGATGAGGATAAGTTAGACTTGGCAAAAGAGTTATTCCAATAAAATGAGGAGACTGTTAGAGTTTGAAGAAGGTGACCATGTATTTTTGCGAGTAACACCTATGAACAAAGTCAGACATGTGATTAAGTCTAGAAAGCTCACTCCAAAGTTTATCGTGTAGTATCAGATTCTTCGTCGGATAGGTTTAGTAGCTTATCAAATTGTGTTACTGTCTTTTCTATTGAATATTCACAATGTATTTCATGTATCGCAATTATGGAAGTACATTCCTAATCCCACTCATGTTATCAAACCAGACTCAGTACAACTGAAGGAGAATTTAACCTATGAAACATTGTCAAGATCGAGGATCGGAGGATAAAGCAACTCCGAGGTAAAGAGATTTCGTTGGTTAAAGTAGTCTGGAGTGACGTAAGTGGAGAAGCAACATGGGAGTTGGAGGATAAAATAAAAAAATAATATCTATATTTGTTTTAATAAGTGTTTAAGTTTCGAGGACGAAACTTCTCTTTAGAGGGAGAGAGTTGTAACACCCCAAAATTAGCTATTTTATAGTAATGACAAAATTGTACTGTTTTGTGATTTATGTATGCAGTAAAATTATTTTGATTATTCCATGACTGTATTTGATCATTTTGTATGATTTGCTCCGAGTCAGGAAAATAATAATTTTTAGGCCGGGGAAAATCTTTACGTATTTATTCAGAGCCGGGAAATCTTACTAAACCCAATTTTAAGAGATACGTGACACAATCTTTTAATTTTTAAAAATTATCTGTGAAATAAAAATATAACCGTATTTTTATTTTATAGTGAACAAATATTTACTAACTTGTGGGTAGTAATGTATTGTCCATTATGTAATAATTTCTGTAACTATTATCCATTAGATAATAGTCTGTAGAAAAGTTGTAATGACTTATTTTGTGAACCAATTAGAATATTAGAAACTTGATAAGAACCAATAGAAAATAGTCAACAAAGATGGTTAGACTAGTTAACTATGTAACTAAATGAGATTAGAAACTTAAACTAAGTTAGCATAATGTCAATGTAGTAACTAAATGGAACAAACCTAGTTTGCATCTCATTAGGCTTCACGGTTTTGGAAGGATATAGGAGCTTCTAGAAATTGTGATGTTACATTCAAGTAACTAAGTAGTTAGCAAAGAAACTAGAAAACCTAACTAAGTTAGTTTAATTTAATTAGGACACAATTAGATTAGAAACTTAGTTAGTTTTCTATTGATTCCATAGTTAGAAAACTTCAATAATTAGATGACTCAAGTTGTCTAAGCCTATAGAAAACAAGCTTGGAGGCAAAGGCTTTGAAGATTAACCATTGATTCAATCTATGGCTATTGAAGCCTCACAAAGTGACTAGATGAATTTAGACACTCCCTTGGTGTCCAAGGGGGGGCTCATGGTTTTAGGCCTTAGGAAAACTATAGGAAGATTCTTGCTTCATTTGACTACATCTTCATCATTGCCTGAAGCCAAGCTTCACAAAATTCTCTCCATTCTCTCTAAGAACACCCCACAGACAAAACTCCCCAAACCACCTTCCATCACTCTATAATTCTAAACAACCATATATCTAGCATCCTTACACCAAATCAAGACACCTTGTAGTTGAGAGCTAAGACTAGATCATCCATTTTCACCTAGTTCTTCAAAGATCAAAGTTTGAAGCTTTTGAGGTGAAGTTCATAGAAACTTCACTAGTGGTTTCTTTTTCTTATTCTAAGACCATATATTGATCCATGGTCTTTCTTATTCAAGCTTTAGATGCTAATATGCTTGTGTTTGATTTTGTTTGTAAGAATCTTGTGGTGGTGGTGGTGAAGGACTGGTACAAAAAGAAAAGCAAGGAACTTTGGAGGTTTCACTAAGAGGTAAAAGGGAGATCTATCTCACTAACCAAGTATGGTGGTGAGAGATGAATTTGTATATGATGGGTGATGAATCCATGTGAGGATTCATATCCATGGTTGTGTAAATTATTTATGTGTGTTTATGTGTTTTGAATTTATTTATTTATGCTTTATATGATTTTATTGCTTTAAAGGTATGCTTGATATATAGTATGATGATTATATGCCATGATAGATGTTGAAAAGGAAAAATAATTTTGGTTCCAAAGACCAAGAGGCTTACAGCCTTAACACCTCAAAATAGGTGTTTCCAAGTTAATATTTTCATGAATGGTAAAATTGGATGTTTAGAAGAGCAAGGAAATGGATCAATATTTTGGTTCCAATGACCATGTACCTCACGAACATGAAGGCTAAAATGAATTTGTTTGTTTAAAAATATGATTTATAAATGGTAACTTAGTTGATTAGATGCAAGGAAATTAATACAAGGATTTAAGAAATAAAAATAGAAAAAACACAATTACTATTTGAAAAAGGGGGATTTCGTTTTATGAAAAGAAAAGTGAGGCTGAAAGTGTTTGAACCGCAAAATATTTATACAGTAAACAAAACTTTTAGAATTAATATAGTTGATGAGAAATAAATTGGTGACTTAAAGTTTACTGACGTGTAGCTTACCCTCTGGGTTTTTGGAGCGTGTTAGGAAATTTTAAGCTAGAACCATTGATTTAAATCAATGAAAAGGTGATTTTGTAGAATATGCTGTGGAAAGGATTTCTTAAGTAAGAAAATGTGGAGAAATGAAGTTAGAAGTCATATTAATTTTTAGAAAGGCCAAAATGATGTTTAGAATTTTGAGAAATATTTTACGCAGTTGAAAAATGATGAAAAATGTGTTACGCTACTTAAAAATGTGATTTTTAAGCTACGCGATTTCAAAAATGTTGAAAAATTGCTACACGATTTGGAAAACGTTTAAATATTTTTACGCGATTGAGAAAACGTTGAAAAATCAATACGCGATTTGAAAATGTGACAAAAATGTTGCGCATTTGTGAAAATGCAGTAAAATAATTACGCAATTGAAAATACAATAGAATTGTTGTTGGGCCAAAGTGTGGACCTATATATGTGATATATGACTTTAGCCTGTGATTGGCTTGTATGCATTGAACATACATTGAAAAAGTCCGATGGACTATGTTAAGGCCAATGGCCTAGGAGAGAATTACACCTTTGTGTGGTGTGATATGCGTAGTGTAGGTCACTTGTTGACCTTGGGGGCGTCGGGGTGCGGATTTTCCACAATAGGTTGTTGGTAGCTCTACTGTACCGTGGATCGGACTGATGTAACGCACCGATGATCCGGACCGAGACACTATTCTTAATCAAGATCTGGCGTAGACTGTCGTGTATAATGCTAGTGATAATCACATATTTTATACATTAATAAACTTTCATTTTTAGTCATTTACACTCTCAATGTACTTAATTAATTAAGTCTGGTTATGTTTTGTAAATTTGGACTCAAATTGAACTTAATTGATTTTTCTAGCATTATTTAGGTCTTACACTGTTTCTGTATTTCTGCCATATCTGGAGTTCTAGAAGTGTAAAAATTATGTATCTTATCTTGTAGGAAAGATAAGAGAGAGCTCTACAACTTTGATGAGAGCTCAAAGTCTCATTCAAACATCTAGTGGAGCTAATTGGGCTTGGAATTTAGAACACGAGTTTTGTGTCTGGAACCTGAATAGTGTATAGTAATCAGAGCATAACTCGGCCTGTAGGAACTTTCTTGGTCTAAAATTTGGATACTTGAAATTTAAGACCCATATCTACAACTTTCATGAAGAACACAAAACTCAATTCGTAGAGCTTGGAAGTGATATTGGGTCTGGAAGTCAAAACAGAGGTGCTGAAACTGGGCCTGAACAGTCAGCAGGAATTAGGCCATATCTTGGGCTGTAGATGGTGAAATGAGCTGAAATTTGGACATCTGAAAGTTAAGACCCAGATCTACAACTTTCATGAATATGACTTTTCCATTTAATGACAGAATCCATGAGTTAAGCAATGAATGATTTCGGAGACAAAGAATCTCAATAATCCAACCACTCATCCAACCACTCCACCTATTTCTCACTTACTCTTAATCAGCCCCCTTGTCATTTTGTATCCCTAATCCTCTATAAAAGGCACCATTGGCTGATCATTTGGTGCTCTGGGTGTTAGGCTTAGTTTTTAGATGTTATGGTTATGTTTGTTTATTGTTTTCCTTTGTTGTAATTTTCTCTTACTCTAAATTAAAGTTATGTTCATCTTTCTCTTCTTCTCTCTTTCTTTCTTCTTATCTATGAGTAACTAAATCTTCATCTTGCTTGGGTGAAAGAGTGAAACTCTTAGTAATGAAATAAGGTTAGATTATTCTATTTCTTGTGCTTAAATAATATATTATCAAATGGACATTATATGTGTTGTATTTTGTTTCCAATCAATTTAGAAACCTTCTTTGTATAATGGAGATCTTGATTTATTGTAGACAATAGGATTGGCACAGTGAATGCTTGAACTCATTTACAAATGGTGGTAGATAATTAAAGGAATCATAAGATGATTGCTTATATAATTGAACTTTGAATGTTATATTTTTCGATTTGAACCTCCATTGTGTGTGGATTTCAATTGAGTTATAAAGAGAAACAATCTTGCCTTTAATTTATTACGAAGAATGGATCTCCTAACCCAAGCAAGTTCTTAAATTCATTTGTGAATATCTTTTATTACTTTTGGTGTAGTGACAAATCCTTTTCTTACCTCAATTAATTTTTCTTCATCCATTCCCTGTGGATCGACCTCGGACTCACGAGAAATTTATTACTTGAGGCAACATGCACTTGGGTTTGCATCCTTTAAATCCCGTAGTCCAGTTTTTGGCGCCGTTGTTGGGGACTTGACGTAAAGTTTTAATTTATTGAGGTTCTCATACTTTAATAAAATCTATTCTCTCTTATCCCTCACAGGAGCAAAAGATCGGCTTACCCATCCTTCGATTTCTTTACTAACCCTCTAACTTTCTAACTATCTAACTTACTAACCTACTAACTTGCTAACATACTAACTTTTTAACTTTTAATTTATGTCATTTATTTTTGCTTACTAACTTTTATTTTCTACACTCTAACATTTTAATTCACGTATTTTATTTTCTGCACTCTAACATTTTAATTTCTGTTATTTGTTATTACTTTCCAATATAACAAAATAATCTTTCTTCTTCTCTTCTCTTTCGCCGGCTTTGGTGGGGCTCTGCCTCTCTTTAGTTTTCATATTTTAAATTTATTTTTTGTAATTTACTTTTTGCACTTTATTTTTTGCAATTTATTTTCTATACTTTATTTTTGTATTTTACTTTCTCTGCACTTTCTAACTTACTAATTATTAACTCTCTAATTATCTAACTTTTTAATTTATCAATTATCTAACTTTTTACTTATTAATATTTATTAGGTAGTTAGTTTATACCACATCCTTGTTAATATTTAATAGCTGGTGTAAACTACCAGCCTGTACATTATTTTTGTTTATTTATTTTAAGTTATTTATATATTTATGCTTAATTGGTATCGTGATTTAAATTCTAGTCGTTTAGTTAAAATTAATCCTGGTACTTTAAATATTGATTTGTTTGGATCACAATCACACACAATTGACACAATGGCTGAAAATAAAAGTGTACATGATGAACATAAAAATCAACCGTTGCCAACCATGCGTGAATATTTGCAACCACCTCGAAATTCTAATCCATCATGTTTTATCTTTCCACTCAACGCCAACAATTTTAGATTTAAGTCAGGTATGATTTTTTTACTTCCTCATTTTCATGGTTTAGAATCTGAAAGTCCATATTTACATCTGAAAGAATTTGAGGAAGTATGTATTGCTTTCAATGACCAAAATTGTACTGAAGAGATTGTTAAGCTTAAATTATTTATTTTTTCTTTAAAAGATAAAGCAAAAGCTTGGCTTAACACTTTGAAACCAAGATCAATTGGCACATGGCAAGAAATGCAAGGTGAGTTCTTGAAGAAATTTTTTCTAACACATAAAACCAATGCTATGAAAAGACAAATCTAAAATTTTTCCCAAAATTCAAATGAAGCATATTTTCAATGTTGGGAGCGGTTTAAAGATTTGTAAAATTCTTGCCCACATCATGGTTTTGAAAAATGGTGCACTATAAGCTTCTTTTATGAAGGTTTAACACCTGAAACTAAACAATTTGTAGAAACAATATGCAATGGTGAGTTTCTTGATAAAGAACCTGATGAAGCTTTAGACTATTTAAACCAGTTGGCTAAAAATTCTCAATCTTGGCATGGTACTAACCCTTCTAAAAATTCAATTAGTTCTAACCTTGCAAGTGCTAATAAAGAAAAATATCACCTTAGTCAAGAGGAAGATCTAAATGCTAGGTTTTCCAGTTTGGCTAGAAAGGTTGAAGCTATGGAATTAAGAAAAACAAAAGAAATCAAATCTGTGCAAAATGAAGAAATTTGTGGCATTTGTGATGACTTAGGACACTTAACACATGAATGTCCTAATATTCCCATTTTTAAAGAAGTTGTACATGAGCAAATAAATGCAATGAATAATTTTAAAAAGTCATTTACTTCTTCTTTTTCAGATACATTCAATCTAGGATGGAGAAATCACCCAAACTTCAACTGGAGGAATAATAATCAGTCTCAATTTGTGCAACTACCACCTCCTCAGGCACAACAGGACTCTCAAAATTCTCAAGGATATGCACCTTATGTCCCATCATATAGGAAAAACCTTGAAGAAACACTGCATGCATTCATAGAAAAGCAAGAGGCCATTAATAAACAAAACAATCAAATCATGAGTAACATAAAAGACACTCTTACTAAACTTTTTTTTGCACTCACCATTCACAAGAAAGGAAAATTTCCTTCTCAACCTCAACCAAATCCCAAGGGTCAGTATAGTCTAAATGAGGGGAGTTCAGAAAACCAACAAATGGACTAAGTCAAGTTAGTGATAACTCTTAGGAGTGGAAAGGTTGTTGAAAAACAAATTCCCGAACCTTGTGACAAAGAAGATGAACCAATTGCCCAACAAAATGAAGAAGCTGACAAAAAGAAGACTAAACTCTCGCCTTCACCCCCATTTCCTCAAGCATTGAATAATCTAAAGAAATTGGACCACCACACTAAAATTTTTGAAATTTTGAAACAAGTAAAAATCAATATTCCTCTGTTAGATGCTATCAAACAGATTCCTTCTTATGCTAAATATTTGAAGGACTTGTGCACTGTTAAAAGGAAACTAAATGTGAAAAAGAAAGCATTTTTGGTGAATGTAAGCTCCATTCTTCACAATAATAATGCTTTGAAATATAAAGACCCTAGTTGTCCTACAATTTCATGCATTATTGGAGAACATAAAATTGAAAAAGCTTTACTTGATCTTGGTGCTAGTGTCAATTTGCTTCCATATTCAATTTATCAGCAACTCAACTTAGGTGAGTTAAAACCAACTTCTGTAACTCTTCTACTTGCCGATGGATCAATTAAAATTCTAAAAGGAATAGTGGAAGATGTGTTGGTTCAAGTTGATGAATTCATATATCCTGTGGATTTTATTGTCTTAGATACTGAACCTATGGTTGATAGTTGCAAGTCAATTCCTGTTATTTTAGGCCGTCTATTTTTTGCAACATCAAATGCTTTGATAAATTGCATAAATGGAGTGATGAAGCTAACATTTGGAAATATGACACTGGAGCTCAATGTTTTTAACATGTGCAAGTAACCACAGGAAGTCCTTAATGAAAAGGAGGAAGTTGAAGGAATTGAAGTCATTATAGATGATCATCTTCAAACAAGGAGTTCTTCTGACCCATTAGAAATTTGTTTAGTCAATTCATTTGAGTCAGGCATGCAACTAGAAGATGATATCTCTGAAATATGCTCTTTGCTTGATTGTACACAGGTAATGGAGTACAAGAGATGGAAGTCAAGATTTAAAGAGCTAAAACCCATGAATGATAATGCCCATGAAGAAGTACCCACACCGGAACTAAAGCCATTACTTGCTGGGTTGAAGTACACATTTTTGGGAGAAGAGCAAAACTTTCCAATGGTAATTTCCTCATCTCTTACTGAAGAACAAGAAGGTATGTTAACAAAAGTACTTAAAAGGCATAAAAGTGCAATTAGATGGACATTAAATGACATAAAAGGTATTAGTCCATTAATTTGTACAAATAGAATACATTTAGAGGATAATGCTAAAACTTCTCAACAACCTCAAAGAAGATTAAATCCACACATGAAAGAGGTAGTTAGAGCTGAAGTTCTTAAATTGCTTGATGTTGGAATTATCTATCCTATCTTTGATAGTCAATGGGTAAGCCCTGCACAAGTTGTGCTTAAGAAATCTGGAATAACAGTGATTGAAAATGATAAAGGTGAATTAATACCTACGCGAGTCTCATCTAGTTAGCGTATGTGTATTGATTTTAGAAAATTAAATGCTGCTACTAGGAAAGATCATTTCCTCTTGTCATTTCTTGATCAAATTCTGGAAAGGGTAGCAGGACATCCATACTACTATTTTCTTGATGGTTTTTTAGGTTATAATCAAATGCCAATTGTATTGGAAGATCAAGAAAAGACCACTTTTACATGTCCCTTTGGTACTTTTGCATCTAGAAGAATGTCTTTTGGCCTTTGTAATGCTCCGACAACATTTCAAAGATGCATGTTAAGCATTTTTAGTGACACGAATGAGTATTATTTAGAGGTTTTCATGGATGATCTGACAGTTTTTAGAAATTCTTTTGAAAATTGTCTTGATAATTTGGAAAAAGTTCTTAAAAGATGCGAAGAAAAAGGATTTATGTTAAATTGAGAAAAATGTCATTACATGGTTACCTCAGGAATAGTATTAGGTTATGTGATATGTTCTAAAGGAATTGAAGTTGATAAGGCAAAAGTTGATTAATTGCTCATTTGCCTTCCCCAGAAATAGTCAGAGAAGTTCGTTCCTTTTTAGGACATGAAGGATTTTACAGAAGATTCATAAAGGACTTTAGTGCCATATCTAGACTATTATGTAATCTTCTGTTGAAAGATGCACCATTTGATTAAACTCAAGAATGTCAAAAATCTTTTGAAAAATTAATTGGTCTTCTGACATTTACCCCTATCATGCAATCTCCTGACTGATCTTTACCTTTTGAGTTAATGTGTGATGCTAGTGATTATGCTGTGGGCGCTGTTTTAGGCCAAAGAAAGGAATGTAAGCCTCATGTGATTTGTTACGTAAGTAGAACTTTAAATAGTGAACAAATGAATCACACTACTATTGAAAAAGAACTACTTGTTGTAATTTTTGCACTGGACAAATTTTGATCTTACTTAATTGGTTCTTCTATTGTGATTTTCACCGATCATGCTATTGTTAGATATTTGATGTCTAAGCAGGATGCCAAACTAAGATTGATACGATGGATCTTGTTGCTTCAAGAATTCAACATCACAATAAAAGATAAGAAAGGAGCCAAAAATGTTGTCGTTGATCATTTGTCCAGACTTACAATAGGCTCACCTTTTGATAGCACACCCATCAATGATTCTTTTCCTAATAAATTTTTATTTTCTGTCAATTCCATGCCTTGGTTTGCTAACATAGTCAACTTTCTTGTAACAGGAAAGATGCCGCCTCAATGGACGCACCAAGATAAAAAAAAATTTGACAGAGGTGAAAAATTTTTATTGGGATGACCCATACTTGTTCAAATATTGTCTTGACCAAATCTTTCGGAGATGTGTGCCCGATAGTAAGGTAGGTAGTGTCATTAAATTTTTTCATTCAGAAGCATGTGGAAGTCACTTTTCTTCAAAGAAAACAACTGCAAAAATCTTGCAGTATGGATTTTATTGGCCCACTTTATTTAAGGATTGCTATATTTTTTGCAAAAGTTGTGGCTCAATTTCAAAAAGAAACATGATGCCTCTGAATCCCATCCTTCTCATTGAAATTTTTGAGTTGGGGAATTGATTTCATGGGTCCATTTCCATCCTCATTTGGATTTGTGTATATTTTAGTTGCAGTTGATTATGTCTCAAAATGGATTGAGACGATTCATGCAGACACAATGATCATAAAACTATTCTCAAATTTTTAAAAGAAAATATCTTGTGTCGATTTGGAATCCCTCGAGCTATCATCAGTGATGGGGGAACACATTTTTGCAATAAACCATTTGAATCTTTAATGAAAAAATATGGTATTACACACAAAATTGCTACCCCTTATCACCCTCAGACAAGTAGACAAGTTGAATTGGCAAATAGGGAGATTAAATAAATTTTAAAAAAAATGATTAACCCAAATCGTAAAGATTGGTCTTTAAGACTAAACGATGCACTTTGAGCTTACCATACTACTTTCAAAATATCTTTGGGCATGTCACCCTATTGGTTAGTCTATGGAAAACCTTGTCACTTGCCTGTATAATTGGAACATAAAGTATTTTGGGCTATTAAAGCTTTCAATCTAAATCTTGATGATGCTTGCAAGATACGCAAATTATAATTAAATGAACTTGAGGAATTGAGAAATGATGCATATGAGAACTCAAAGATTTATAAAGCCGTAACAAAAGCTTTTCATGATAAGATAATTTTGAGAAAATCTTTTGAAATTAGTCAAAAAGTTCTGCATTATAATTCTTGCCTGCACCTATTCCCTGGAAAATTAAGATCTAGGTGGAGTGGTCCTTTTGTTGTCAAACATGTGTATCCTCATAGAGCCGTAGATATTGAGAATCTTAGGAATGGTAATGTGTTTAAAGTCAATGGACAAATGCTCAAACCATTTCTGGAAAACCAAGTTTATGAGGTAGAATTCATCTCTCTTTTTTATCGTTGTTATGAATAGAATTCACTCTTATTTTATTGTCTTGTTTTTGTAGTTCTTTGTGTTGCCGGTTAAGTGGCGGATAACGGTACTCCGTGAATCTTAAGTCGGTTTGTTTTTTAGTTTTCCAAAATAACTGAATCATTCTTTTCCTTTAAAATGGATGTCATTCTTTCAAACCTGAGAAAACATTTTCCTTCTCTCCCTCAAAATGCTCCAAAAAAAATTCTACAAAGTTAGATGTGAAAGATTGAGATTGTTAATGCACAAGGGTATACCAGAAGATGTACGCTGGATAATTGAAGTAAAGGTCTGACTAGCAGGTGAGTCTTCAATTTCATTTGACCCATACATGCCAGGTCTTGGAAGAAGTTCGTATTCTAAAAAGAGAAGAGCAAAAAGGTTACAAGTCTGTCACAAATGTGGACGATGGAATTGTAATAAGCAATGTCGTTCTTTGGGGATGGTTTCCACAAACAGAGAAGATAAAATTTTTTTCATTAATAATGGACTGAGTAAAGAGTCATTAGATGATATCTTATTGACTCTTGAGACGCATTCTTATGGTTTGGTGCATCGTGAACTTCTTAATTTGTGGAATCTCTTCAAAGATGAAGAAAAACGCTATAGTCTTGGAAATCTGACTCTAAAAGACTATATTTGCCAATTTATAAGAAAATTGGATGGGAAGCTTATCCTCAACTCATAGAAGGCATTTAAGCCGTTACTGGACATGAAACCAGAGGCAGACGTGAGTCATATCCACAACAATCTGTTCATATTATCTTCTTTTTCTTCATGTTTTCTAAAAAAAAAGCAAAAAAAAATAGAAAAAAAATGTGTTTGAACAAGGGCGATCCGAAAGGAGTACCATGGCTTTAATTAGTTGTGGAGCCCTAGCCTTTGGCTGACCTGTCATTGACTCAGGTGGACCTTTACACGCTGGTCCTTAAAAACGTTCATGTACCATGCTCTGTAGAGAGCCGTACTTCATAACCCAATGTTTACCATCTAGGCACTGTGGAGTTGATGGATAAGCAGAAGCGTCCCACTCTGGTTATTAGTGAGAAGTAACCCGTAGCTGCCAAAGCGTATGAGGTATCTGAGCTTGATCCTCTCTTTTATTAGAAGGGGCTCTCAGTGCCCTGGGATGGGACGTTCTGGATCTTGGACATTATGGGTTTCAGATTTTAGCATCTTTATTGATGTTACGAGCCCAAGTGTGAGCTCTCCAGGTTCCAGACCCAGGATGGAAACCCACGATGGTTTCTTCTTTCTCTTTTCTTCGAATAAACGGACGTGAGTGTCTACTGCACTGGTGACACGCAGTATAAAGATATGCCACTACTGCACTCATGATGCGTAGTATAAAGATACGCCATGAAAACTGTACATAAAGGTATGTCATCATTTGCTATTATATTTCTTTTATCTTTGTATGATTTTGCTGTATTTTAGTTTTGGACAGACGATCCTTTGAGCAAGGTCCTTCAGGGGTTTCTAGACTTCTTTACCCTGATGGTTTTCTTGAAGTAAAAAAAAATAAAAAACAAAAAAAAATTAAAAAAAAAGGATTTTATGTTTCTTAATTTCAAACTTTTCTGACAACTACTAACCTATCCTTATAGGTGCAATTATTACCCTTTCCATTCTTTTTCCTATTTAAACACTTTATTTTCTCTATTTTCTTCTAACTCAGAATTATTCAAGGGGAATGTGAGTATAGAAATGGAAGGTGTTTCTGTTCGTCAACTTAAAAATATCTGTGTATTTTGTGGGTCTAAGTATGGGAAGGGTTTAGAGTTTGTAAATGCAGCTACCACTCTCGGTCGATCACTTGCTGCAAGGAATATTCATTTGTATATGGGAGAGGTTGTCGTGGGTTAATGGGGGTTGTGTCACTTGTTGCATATATAGGAGGTAGTCAGGTTTTAGGTGTCATTCCTGAACCTTTAGCTCAACAAAACATCACTGAAAAGACAATTGAAGAGGAACTTAAGGTATCATCAATGCATGAACGAATGAAAATAATGCTTGAAAACTCTGATGCATTCATTGCCTTACCAGGTGATTTTGGTACCATGGAAGAAGTTTTTCAAATTATCTCTTAGGCCCAACTGAACATCCACCATAAACCCATAGGTTTGTTGAATGTAAATAATTTCTTTGATATTTTGTTACTCTTTCTTGACCATGCTGTGGAACAGAAATTTATCACACCTTTGGCAAGACAACTTCTTATCTCTGTTTCCACTATTGATGAGTTGATTGATAAATTAGAAGCTTTTGTTCATAAACCTGACCCAGCAATAGCTCAGATAGATAGGTCAGCAGAAAGTAGTGAGGGAAGCAGTATGTATTGCAAGCCCGATCAGGCACTCTAATTATTTAAATAATATTAAGCTTTGATTTTATTTATTGTACTTTGTTTCTATTTAAATTTGTGTCAAGTTTCTCTTTTCAATAATTTATTCAATAGGTAATATCTTCTATCCTTTACTCATCTATATTTTAACATTGAGGACAATGTTGTGATCTGGTTAGGGGAAAGGATAGTTGAACATTGAACAAAAAAAAATCTTTTTTTGGGAAGTATGATATAAATGTCATGGACTTACTAAACTAATGAATAATTACAGAGTAAGGAGTAATTTCACTCCTGAGACGCATTTAAATTGGGAAGTATATTTAATGATATGACTGTCAGAAACCTATTCGTAGTAAAACCAATTAAGGATGGCAGAGTAAGGAGTAAATTTTGGAAATAATTTATTACTCTTGAGGCACATCTTAGTTGGGGTAGTAACTATTTAGTGTTTATTTGTGGAAGTAACAAAGTTTTGCTGTTTAATTTCCTTTGAAAGATTCAAGCGAATGCACTCTCACATCCTTTGAAGCAATTGAAATTCAGGGATTATAGCATGATTGAATAAATTATCTTCTTTCTTAAATTTCACAAGCTTGAATATGAATGTTGATATGGTGGATTGAGAATGATAGAAATATGCCTTGTGAGATTTGGAGCCTATTAATGAATGGATTGAATATATGTACCATTCTCTTCTTTCTTGTGTGATTTTCACTCATGGAATTGTTACTCTAGAACTTGCTTTGATTCTTTTTTAGGCTACATTTTCACATGCATACATTAATATGATTGAGGCATTTTGAAATAGCTACTTTGAACAAATAGCCATCCTTGTATATTTTTCCTTGTGTAACCCCTTTGAACTTATTTGACCATTTCTTGTTTTTAGCTCATTTCGTGCCTTAAAAAAAAATATGTTTTTACCCAACCTTAGGGAATAAGAGAGCATTGTCCTTGTTCTTGAACAAGTATGGGGGTGTGTGTGCAAAATGATAAAAAAAAACTAACCACCGTTGCAATCAAAAGATTATCAGAGTCTAGAATAAAGGTGGATGCTTGAAAACAACAGGAAGAAAAGGAGAATGTTCAGATCTAACAATGAATTCAATTCACCAATTTGGGATTGATTTTTAACAAAACATTAGTCAAATATTGGTGATTATCCTTTATGATGAATGTTCTCAAACATTTTCTCCACTCTAACTGTACTATAATGCTCTTTTATTCTTTTTGGTATTTATCTTCTCATATCCATATTATCCCCTCTCCTTTACCATGACCCCATTACAACCTTGAATAAAGTCCTCTTGATTTTTGTATGCATATGGTTTGAGTAGCGGAGAAGTAGAAGATAAGCAAGCTTATAGTAGTACAATTGTTCATGGCTTGAATAGAGTGAAATACTTACCTTTTAAACACTTGAGAGATTGATAGTGAATTCTGTGAGGATCTATCATTCTTGATTCATTCTTTTCAACTGAAATTTCCTTGCTTGTTAGTTTGAGATGTGAAGAAATGTTACCTCATTAATGCTTTGATCCCTTGAATTTCTGGTTGCTCTTCTTGCTTCATCGAGTCTTTTAGAGTTTTTAGCTTTTGAGTCTATGTCGTTTTTCTTTGTTTCCTAGCTTTGGTCTTATGTGTTTTGTCCCGGAGTGCAAAAAGTTAAGTGTGGGAGAATTTGATAATCACATATTTTATACATTAATAAACCCTCATTTTTAGTCATTTACACTCTCCATGTACTTAATTGATTATGTCTGGTTATGTTTTGTAAGTTTGGACTCAAATTGGACTTAATTAATTTTTTCAGCATTATTTGGGTCTTACACTGTTTCTGTATTTTTGCCATATCTTGAGTTCTAGATATGTAAAAATTATGTATCTTACCTTCTAGGAAAGATAAGAGAGATCTCTACAACTTTGATGAGAGCTCAAAGTCTCATTCAAACATCTAGTGGAGCTAATTGGGCTTGGAAGTCAGAACACGAGTTTTGTGTCTGGAACCTGAATAGTGTACAGTAATCAGAGCATAACTCGGGCTGTAGGAACTTTCTTGGTCTGAAATTTGGACATTTGAAATTTAAGACCCATATCTACAACTTTCATGAAGAACACAACTCAATTCGGACAGATTGGAGGTGATGTTGGGTCTGGAAGTCAAAACAGAGGTGTTGAAACTGGACCTGAATAGTCTGCAGTAATTAGGCCATATCTCAGGCTGTAGATGGTGAAATGAGCTAACATTTGGATATCTGAAAGTTAAGACCCAGATCTACAACTTTTATGAAGATAACTTTTCCATTTGATGACGGAATCCATGAGTTAAGCAATGAATGATTTCGGAGACAAAGAATCTTAATAATCCAACCACTCCACCTACTCCTCACCTACTCTTAATTAGCTCCCTTGTCATTTTGTATCTCTAATCCTCTATAAAAGGCACCATTGGCTGATCATTTAGTGCTCTGGGTGTTAGGCTTAGTTTTTAGAAGTTATGGTTATGTTTGTTTATTGTTTTCCTTTGTTGTAATTTTCTCTTGCTCTAAATTGAAGTTATGTTCATCTTTCTCTTCTTCTCTCTTCCTTTCTTCTTATCTATGAGTAACTAAATCTTCATCTTGCTTGGGTGAAAGAGTGAAGCTCTTGGTAATGAAATAAAGTTAGATTATTTTATTTCTTGTGCTTAAATGATATACTATCAAATGGACATTATATGTGTTATATTTTGTTTCTAATCAATTTAGAAACCTTCTTTGTATAATGGAGATCTTGATTTATTATAGATAATAGGATTGGCACAGTGAATGCTTGAACTCATTTACAAATGTTGGTTGATAATTAAAGAAATCATAATATGATTGCATATATAATTGAACTATGAATGTTATATTTTCCGATTGGAACCTCTGTTGTGTGTGGATTTCAATCGAGTTATAAAGAGAAATAATCTTGCCTTTAATTTATTACGAAGAGTGGATCTCCTAACCCAAGCAAGTTCTTAAATTCATTTGTGAATATCTTTTATTACTTTTGCTGTAGTGACAAATCCTTTTCTTACCTCAATTAATTTTTCTTCATCAATTCCTTGTGGATCGACCTCGAACTCCCGAGAAATTTATTACTTGAGATAACCTACACTTGGGTTTACATCCTTTAAATCCCATAGTCAACTAGATGTTCAAAACTGATGAAAGTTGTGGCACTTAGTCTGAGGCAATTGTGGTATCGATAGATCTTTCAGATCAATCTCTCCGACTTAAGTTAGCTCCATGGAGTAGGAAATTGGGTCTGTGTGCATATGCATAGTTTGTACATCTATATTTGTGTGACATTATTATCATTTATATCTCTTTACTGCCATGTTGGTACTGGTGTTGGTAATCTCACCTCTTTGTATGTTGTTCTTGTATTGTAATTGTAATTGGTAAAGACGGTGAGCAAGAGTTTGAGCAAGAAGGTGAGGAGCAGATTCCTACTAAGGAAACTGATTTCTGAGTCGATGACAATGCCAAGTTTTCTTGGGTACATGAGGCTACAATTCCGAGGTGGTTCGAAGGCTTGACGTGTTCACTTAGACAGATAGTGTATTGTCTACATGGGAGATCTTACTATTTTCCTAGGTGTGGTGTGTCATGGGAACCCTTACTTTACTATCAATATTTACGTACATTTGGAGTTTCCATTATCTATTAGATAGTATTGGGGTGTTTACTATCATACTCCAAGTAAGATTAGCATTGTGTCATCTGTTCGGACATCTGTCCGTAGGACCACGCGTCATCTAGGATTCTTGTCTTCTAAGGAGTCTGAGGAGGATCCGTCTGAGGGTTCTGCTCCATAGACGTGTACTTGGGCCAGTGTAATAGTATAGTAATGTTTATCGGCTTTTGAGAACTCTGTCTGTATATATTAAGTATGTCAGTAATGAGGATATGTATATGATATATATTTTTTGTGATACTGTTTAGTATTTTTATATTTTGCTAAGTTTATCTTATCAATATCAAGAAATTTTATAACTCATATTTATATTATACAATATCACTTTATAACTTAGGGTAATTTGGTAATAATTCGTATAAAATGTGATACCCTACGGAGGGTGTTATAGTATTGAGATCCACAGACTCAGATAGAACGACTCTAGTTGGTATATTTAACAAGAAAACTAGGGATTTATTTGAATAGTTCAACACTACATAGTTGGCGGACAACCAATTCATACCAAGGATGACATCTACAAGAGGCAAACATAAAAGGTTTACACTGAAAATCCTATCTTCTACCTTTACATAACAATCAAGACACACTCTAGATGTTGTAACTAGTTTACCAGTGGTCATAGATATAGATAAGTCATATGAAAGTTCAAACACAGGTAAATCCAGCTCATTCACATAATCATTCAAAATAAAGGAGAGAGATGCTCCTGAATCATACAACACAGTTAAAAGATGATTGTGGATCATGCATTTACCTTCAATAAGATCGGAAGACTGAGTCACCGCTTCACCACCTAGAGTGTAGCTCTCCCTCTGGCTTGTGGTTTCTGGGTAGGCGCAGTTTCCTTCCTTGATGGACACTCCCTAGCAAAACGCCTAGGTTGTCCACAAACAAAGCACACCGAGCAAGGTCAGTCTCTGTGCTGTTTCCCACACTTGGAACACTTAGGTCCGACAAGCTCCTTCTGAATCTGCTTACCCTTGTCCTAAGGAAAGCTAGATTTAGAAGCTCCTTTCTTGAACTTATCGTCACTCTGCTTCTTCTTTTGAAAGACTTGTGACTTAGGCTCCATTGAAAGCTTTTTGGCATGCCCTTTAATTATTCGACATTTGTTAACCAAGGTTTCAAAGTCTCGTATCTCAAACAATTGGATGGCAATTTCAATGCCTTCCCTTAATCCTTCCTCAAACTTATCACACTTCCATAATTCATCTGAGTTAAGCCTGATGCAAGACGAGAACTTAGACAATTCGTTGAATTTGGCCACGTACTGGCCAACAAACATATCCCTATGTTCCAACTTAAGAAATTCTATCTCCTTTGCATTCTGAAGATTTTGTGTAAAGAACTTTCTCAGAAATGATTTCTTAAAGATCTCTCATGTAACAAGAGTCCTTGCCACCTCAAGAGCTCTCTTGGTGTCCACCCACTAATCCTCAGTTTCACCTTCCAGCATGTACGCAGCAAACACCACCTTTTGCTCGTCTGAGCAATCCATGACAGTAAAAATCTTCTCCATCTCTTTGAACTAATCCTCAGCTCTGACTAGGTTGTACTTCCCCTTAAAGGAAGACATATTAGATTTCCTAAACTCCAAAAGGTCTTTGAAAGTCTGATTCCTCCTAAGTACCTCTTGGTTTAGTTTCCCCTGGTGGTGGTGTAGGTGGTTGATGTTGAGTCGTACTCATTCTCTCAAACATCCTTGTTGTCGCAGTTGCTTGCTCTCTGATAGCTTTAGATGTTGTGGTTGTTTGCTCTCGCATAGCATTGGCAGTAGCAGTTGTTTGGTCATTCATTGCCTCAGCCATTGCCATAAAGGCTCCAACCATGTTGAGGCCTTCATTTTCAGAGTTCCTACTCCCACGGAATCGCCCTCGTGCTACCATAGTTTCTTGTAAACACATAACAATACATATTGAGGTAGCTAATGCCAATATCATGTAACTGGGCAACAGTAGCTAAAACAGTCATACTAAAGGCAGGTCATACAATTCAATCAAACATCTCACACAAGAGACAAAGAAATGCACAACACAAAAAGGAACTCCTAAACATGCCTAAGCATAGCCAGTTTATATACTAGCTCAATAGGATGAACTGCTCCGATACTATAATGTAACACCCTAATACAATTATCATAAAATAAATGAAAATATTTTAAGACAAATCGCATTAGCATGCCACTTCTAATAATGAATAAAATAAAAACCCATAATAACTTGTACAGTCATTATAGAGAGTCATGAATGATAAAAAGATTATATATACATACATCACTAGCTAATAAGTCATATTATATACATAAACTTTTACAAACAATCAAATGAGTACAAAAATATATTATGATTTAAAAAGAAATAAAGTTGCTAAACTAAGCCTTTTGCTTCTTCTTTTTCTTACCCTTTTTCTTTTGGAGGGTCTTCACCTTGATTTATATGGAACACGTAGGGGTGAGAAATCACAATTTCTTAGTATTCACATACCAAGACCAACAGTTAATCATTTGCGACAAATAAATCAACTGAGCACATGATTACACTTTATGTAATAGAATAACTGATAATCAACAATCTCAAAGAATCGCCTATACAATCCTAGGATACTATTAAAAAAGCAACCAAATCAATCAACCTGTCAAGCAATGACAACTGCCCATACAATTGTTAACCATGCAATGCTTTATGATATGAGGTATGATTATGCTCAAACAATGTCCTAATATTATGAATATGCAATGTCAATGCAGGTTTTAAAATTTGAAAACACAAGTTACTCACATATTTCCCACGAACCTTCGTTCCCTTGTATATACTGGGTAGGATAGGCAATTAAGCCCTGACACTACCTGGTGATGTGTAGACTCATTCCCCTCATAAAAGTAAGAGTACTAATACCAACCCCATACACTGGTAACCCTGACCTCTTGAGCCTTCGCTTTGATAATTTGGATTCAACACCTCATTTTCCAGTCATATGATTGTACATTCCATAAAAGGTTACAATATATAGGAAATTAGCAAATAGCAAGTTTGAAAACCAAATATCCAAGCCACATTTAAACACTAGAATGTAGGAATCTTAGCCTCACTTATCCAACAAAGTAGTAAGATTCATATTTCTAACTAAATAATATCTAGAACATCACACAATCACTCACAAGTGATTTAGAAATCAACCTCATGTTGACCAAAGTTCTAAACACTAACCTAGGCATTCTATCACACTTTGAATGTCTAAGTATTTCTCAACTTTTTCATATATGCAAGTTGATAATTCTTTCCAAGAAATATCCCCAAAAGTGCCTCAATACACCCTAAAAGAATGGCCGAACCAATATCATTGGAATTTCTCTATCCTTTTCCATGTCTAGAACAACAAAATCCACCGGGAAGATGAATTTGTCCACTTTCACCAAAACATCTTCAATTACTCCATATGGATGCTTCACTGACCTATCTGCAAATTGGAGAGTTACCATGGTAGGCTTTATTTGTCCAATCCCCAACTGCTTGAAAATGGACAAAGGCGTGAGACTTATGCTTGCTCAATGATCGCATAGGGTTTTACCAAATATTCTATCACCAATGGTGTAAGGAATTGAAAAATTCTTGGGATCTTTAAGCTTTGGAGGGAGTTTCTTTTGTAAAATTACACTGCACTCCTTCGTAAGCATAATAGTTTCCTCATTCCCAATCCTTCTCTTCGTAGACAACAACTTTTTCATAAATTTCACATAGGAAGACATTTGTTTTAGAGCTTCGGTAAACAGAATATTAGTTTGCAACTTGTTAAACACCCCTAGAAACTTCCCAAACTGTTTTTATCTTGCTCCTTTTTTAGTCGTTGAGGTAATGGCAACTTGATATTTAGTGATGGCATCTCCACTTCTTGCCCCTTTTGTGACTCCTTTTCAGTAGAGTCATTGGGCGAGTCATCTTGAGATATTTTAACTTCCTCATGAGGCACTTCTTCACTAGGCTCCTCAACTTTATCTTCACCATTTTTCTCCTTCCTTGGTTGAGGCTCAATTACTTTCCCACTCTTAATTGTTATGGCTTTCACATGTTCATTTCCTCTAGGATTTAGGACTGTGTAACTTGGCAATGAACCTGGAAGTCTCTCCGAAATCTATTTTGCAAGCTGGTCCACTTGAGTTTCTAGATTGCGGATTGAAACATCTTGATTTCTAAACCCTGTTATTGTTTCCTCCATAAAATCAGTAGTTTTTTTAACAAAAGATGAGGTTTGTGTAGCCAATTTCTCTAAGGCTAACTCCTGAGAAGTCTTCTTTTCATAGACTTCTCATTAACTGACGTTGAGAAGATGAAGGAACTTGATATGATAAATTTTAAGGGTGTCCTTAATATCCCATCTGTTGTCTTGACTGAGCTTGAGTGCCTTGGTTACTCCACAAAAAATTCAGGTGGTTCCTCCACCCCGGGTTGTAAATGTTGGAGTAGGGGTTGTTCTGTTGCCTTGGAGGGTTGTTCATGAAGTTAACTTACTCTTGAATCAGAGTTCCAAACATATTTCCTAGATAATCTACACTCCTATGTTCACCTCTACAGAAATCATAAACCAAAGGAGTATTGCTCACCGCATTTACACTAAGAGTGTCAACCTTTTTCATGAGATTCTCAAGTTATTGAGTCAAAATTTTGTTTTGAGCCAACAATGCATTCATTGAATCAATCTCTAAGTACCATTTCTTTGCCACAGCTCTTTCCCCATTTCTCTTGTAATCATTGTTGGCCATTATTTCAAACAAATTCCAAGCTTCCTCTAGGGTTTTATAATTCAAAGCCCCACCTGCTGCAGCATCAACCATGGCTCTTGTAACACCCTAATTTTAAATACTGTAGTATACCCTACGTATACTAAGTAAATAGAATCAGTATGTCACTTCCTAACTTTAGCATAATAAACAACCTGTTCAATATCTATTTAATGAATAAATATATAGAGCCTTTAAGAAAGCAAGAGAACAAGACATTTTACACCTCGAGAAACTTGCTCTTTACCAGAAATCTTCTGATATGTCTAAGATTACAAACATTTACAAAACTAATTGCATCAATTTATTTACAAAGCCATAAATATAATTACATAACCAAAACTATTAGACTAACAGCTAACAAATCTTCATCTCCTTGCCTTGCGCTTACTTGAATCCTCCTCCGGATTTATCATGGAAAACATAAAGAGTTTGGGGTGAGAATTAACGATTCTCAGTAGTAAGTTTGAAATCGTAACATCATAGTAAATCTAACTGCTTTGGGATAAATTGTAAATTGTACTTAATCATTTGGAAAGGTGGCGTAAGCCAAAACTCAGTCATTTCCCTTCCCAAAGTAGACAGTTCATTCAATTACAAAATAATTCATTTATATCATAACAAATCAATTCAACATCACAACTTAAACAACATGTATCGTAAACAATTATCATCATACTATAAACAACACTTAATTCACTTTAAATACTACTATCAACCTTTTATAATAAGCTTTTAACCTTAATCTTCATATTGAATCAAAACAAGATGATTGCCCATACAATCGTCAATTTTTATGCAATGCATGGTAATGTATGAATATGCCTAATGAGAATCTTAAAATATGCTCATATAATGATTCTTTGGAAAAATTTTATTTTAGAAAACACATGTTATTTGATTATTTCCAGGAAGCCCTTTTGTTTCAGGAAGTCATTTTGGTCCTTGTATTATTTTCTAGGTAGGAAGGATGCCTTTTTGTTTCTTGCACTACCAAACATTCATAACTTTGGCATTTGGAGCCCTTTTGTCCAAGCTACTTGGAGCTCTTTGGTCCAAGCATAAATTTACAATACATGGAAATATCAAATAACAAGTTTGAAAACAAAATATGCAAGAGTATTAAAACCTTTCCTTCCTTCACTTTTTACATAATCATACTTTTCTTTACATAATAGGGAAGCAATTATCATAATCATTAAATTTTTCATTGTACATTACTATACAAGTTTGTAGAGAGGGACTCATTCAACCTCATCTACCTTTACCCTTTCTTTTATATTGCTTCCCAATATCATGTTCATCAACCTTATCCATACAAGGTAATTCAATGTATTATAACATCAACATCATTCACATATGTCATTCATTCCATACTAAGTGCATATAATGATTTACTTCATAAATCATTCAATATGTTACATTTATACATCAATATCATGCATACATTTCATTCTAAGCTCAATAAAGGAGCATTTAATTCAAGTTTAACCCATAAAGGAGAAAACACATTTCTATTACACTTTCATAATTCAACTTTACCTATTAAAGAAGCTACTAAAGTTTCTAGGGTCCAAACTTTCTCAAAACCCCCTTAATTTTCACCTAAAAAGGCTATTTTTGATAAGTACACCAAATGCACATACTAACTTCAATAGTTCTGAGATTTTACAGTCATATAGCCTTCCTTCATATATTTCAAATGCCATAAACCTCACATCATTTAGATAAATGTAGCCAAAGTTATGCGACATTATGCATATAAGCTAAAACAGAGTATTCTTTGTTTTACCTGAAAATGACCTGACTTTGAAATAAAACTGGGAGCAAACTAAGATCTCAATAATTCTGAAATTTAACAGTCATATAACCTTATATGTTAGCTTTCAAATGGCACTAGTTTCATGTAAATACAACATCGGGTAAGAAATTATGCAATCTGGTTTAACAGGTGCCAAATTGCTTTTTCTGCCGAATTTGACTCGGTTTCAAATCAAAACTAGGACCAATTGGGTTGCTCAATAATTCTGAAATTTTTACTACATGAAGCATTATGTCTTAGCTTTCAAATGGATCTGGAATCAATTCAATATGATGTCTGTATCTCAATATATGCAACAAAAATCACAGACTACTCGATGTTGTCCTGTTTTCTGCATAATTCAGGTTATGCATGATTTTGGTTTCTAACCAAGTTCTAATCCTCAAATCATGGATTCTAAGTGTTTCTCAACCCTAGTCATAGTCCCTAATCATATTAGGATCATCAAACACTAAATTCAACTCATCAATCATAGATTTAGGCTCAACCAAGCAAGGAAATATCCTTTTTCTCACTTTGTGCATCAAAGGTCCAAATGAAGAGTTCTAAGTTTCTAACTCAAATTCCTACCATAAACTAGTCATAAATAACCATTGAAAATACATTCAAGCAAGAGAATACTCAAAATACCTCAAAGTCATATTTTGACCTATTATACCTCAAGTAAACATGATTTTTGGAATAAAATGCATCACAGGTCCAAATGAAGAATCTCAAGTTTAATAACCTTAAAATTTACATGATATGCAGCAGGTTTTTGGCTGCAAAATCGTGACCTCATGCATACAATAACTCAAGTTTAATAACCTTAAAATTTACATGAGATGCAGTAAGTTTTTGGCTGCAAAACCTTGACCTCATAGAAACACATTCTGAAGGATTACCTTGGTTAATTAAATCTTTCACAGGACAGCCACGGTTTGTGTTGTACCGTGTCCTCTATGAACAACAAGCTATTTCATTTTATGCACATTTTAGATGTACATGACAACCAATGACAATAATGTACCAAGAGTTGCATAAAAAAGCATTTATACATATTGTATATATATAAATATATATAGAACAACACAATACGTTGAGACACTCAATATTAATTTTGCAACTACACGTTCCACACTACACTTCATTTCTCCCAATAATTGTCTATGTTATACCGTGAGATAGCATAAACTAACTCTATTTTTTTTATACAAGCCGTAACCAGCATGTAAATGAGCTTTTAAAGAATTCAATGCCTATTTAAGTGTTTTCTCATATTTGGTACTATACTGTACCGAATCAACCAGAAAAATGCATACTTTGTATGAACAAAACAGCAAACTACCTTGTGTACCATAAACAACATACAAATGTATACATATATATTTTTCATGCACAGGACAACAAGTTACTCTGCTATATGAGACCAGCTATCTCTTTATTTTTTCAATTCCCTATCTCACTTTACATACATAATATTATAGTCAAGAGAGGTCTGCCATGGTATTCCTCAAAGATAAAACTTTTAAATACAAAGTTGCAGCAACTAATTCATAATTAAACCCAAGACCAACTCTTTTTCTATTATAGTGTGAGATTTTATTTCCTAACCTTGATTTCCATCAACATCATACACAATTAAAAATCAAAGTAAGAAAGAGAGTGAGGATGGAAAAATCAGAATTTTCCCCTACCTCAAGCTTCAATTTTCCTTCTTGGTTCCCTTGATTTCTTCCTCTCCTTCCCCTTCATTTTTCCTCTTCATTTCTGCCCTTATTTTCTATTTCTTCAGCTCCAGAATACGTGAGAGAGATGAGGGAATAAAGTGGGAAATCTCACTTTAAAAGACATGACACTAAGGGCATTTTTGTCCTTTCACAAAACTCATATCATATAGGAATACTTTGATCTTATTATTTCAAGTTTTCTAACTTCCATAAGTATTAAAATAAATTTTAAGATTTACCTTAATACTTATTTCACAATTTCCTTAATTTTTCATATCTACGTTGAGTCTATTCGGGATCAAAACACGTACTCGATGTGCTTAAAAAAACCAAATGAACTTAGTTTACCTTCAAATTTTAGCTTCAACTTTTTTAACTCAATTATGACTTAAAAATAACTTATTCATAATTATTTCTCTTATCTAGGCAATTTATGCCATTTTCTGGGTCATTTTAGGTCATTTTTCACATTCTGTGTTAAAGCAAAGTGCCTAAACTAGTTCAATTTATCATGAAACTTTACAAGCATATTAAACTAGCATTAGGCTACCTCGGTAACCCTTTACAAGCCTAACATGTTATTGAGGATGTTACATTTCTCCTCTCCTTTTAAAAATTTTGTCTCCAACATTTAGCTGCTCATACTAATGGTTAAGAGAATCATAGCAATTGCCTCTTCATTGTATCCATCTTATCCCTTTCAATATTTAACCCAGACTTAGATGTTCACATTCTTTTATCAGGTCTAAAGATTGAGCTTACTTTTGTCTTCTTAGAGTATATACCCTTCTTGGAGCTTAAAGTCTAGGATCTTCTATAACTTTCTACTTTTACTGACATATTGTTCTAGTTGATCACATACATAGCATTCCAAATAGGGTTTGTCGCCAAGTTGTCTTCTTCCACACTTAAAGCATATAAATTCCATACTAATTTCTTAATTTTACAAGCATCTAACAACACTACATCTCTTGTATAAAAGAATTGGAAACTCAACAACGAATTCTGATGAATATTTCTGAAACTTGCAATAGTTCCACCTTATTCCATAAGAGAGTAACTAGCTCAACTTTGTCACATAAGTGAGCTAACACCTTTGTATCACCATTCCACGACTCAAATCTAACCAACAAAGGAATTATTGATGTTTCTAGGATTCATAGCATCGCTAATTACCTCAACTGGTCCTTAGGTATCCATTACACAATTTAAACAAGGTTTGAATTAAACTCAACAACCTGGAAATTCTATTTCCTCAAGTGCATAACCAGTTATTGTAACGCACCTAGATATAGTAACTACAATATAATCGTCATTACACCACAGTCACTAAACCCAGGCATGTCACAGCCACATAGACAGTAATTATCAAAAATAATTATTTCGCATTATGCATAAATAGAAAATAGGAGCCCCGAATTATGCATATATATTATTCAACCATTTATTACACAACCACTAAAAGAAGAAACATATTCCATATATAATATATTCGTTCTTAACCCAAGGTACTGATAATACAAAATATAGTATTTACACATTTAAAATGAAAGATAATGGTTACAAAAACATTAAAGGGGAAAAGTAGTAACCCAGGGATGGGTACTACCAGCAGACAAAGCCGCAACCCCATATGTACATGACGCTCGATGTCCCGGTTGACACGATAGGTATCAATGCCTCCATGAAGTTACACTCGTACGTAACCGAAGAAATCTTGTCCAGACACCTAATCCAATCAACAAAGGTGTGGTCCCTCTTCATCTTCCTCACAAACTTTTATCAATTATAAGTATAAAACAGAAATATAGGAACATAGGAAAGAGCTGAGACACCCATTTTTCATTACCATTACGGCAGTAAGAAAACAATGCGGCGCAGAGCGCCCACATAGAAACACAGTTCATATATTCATTAACAGAAACATTAAAATTCATAGTAAAAGCAGAACGGCAGTAAGCAATAGTAAGAATCAATTATAACGGGTAGATTACAACAATATCCACAGTAATCAGCACAACAATCAGATAATCATTACAAAAATAAAACAGTTATTTTCACATACACAAGTGTTCATGCTCAACAAATTATGAGACCGACAATGAACAGTGCACAATGCATCATGGTACCAAAAATCCTACTCCATGGAGCTAGACATCAACGTTTCAGAGTGAATGATCAAGGAGTAATGCCAGTATATCATTAGCCTTTAAAAATAGTGTGCTTCATCTCATAAAAATATTTGCGCAATAATGGCTTATACATGGTACCTCAACAGTTGATCGCGATATAGGACAGCGTCTCAGTCCGGATCGTCGGTGTGTTTGAATCAGTCTATCCCACGGCACAGAAGAGCTATTAACTGTCCATGATGAGACACCCGCACCCCGACGCCCCCAGGGCTAACCACTATGACCCTACGCTTAGTCTATTCGCACCCGCACATAGGTGTTATTCAAACTCCTAGGCATACACCACCTTTCTCAAATATGTCCAACGGACAACACATATGCATGACGACTCAATGTCCAATCATGTATGTTTATCAATGATACATTTATCATATATAATACCACAACGGTATATAGTCATTCTCAATGTCAATACATCATATCAATGATACATTTATCATATGCATTGCCTCAATGGCACATGAGCATTCCTCAATATCAACATATCATATCAATAATACATTTATCAAAAACATTGCCTCAATGGCATATCATCATTTCTTATCACCAATATATCATATCTCATCAAGTACTAAATCAACAAGTACATAACCCCACATAGGGACTCTCAACAACATAGAATAAATTCTTAATATTAATATGTATTCACATATAGCTCATCAATTTTCACAAGTTCATATCTTGGATTCATATTTTTGAAGTCTTAAACTTTTGGTCAATTATAAAAATTTTAGGGTAAGTTACCCTTCAAAACCGTGGCCTTCTCAAGTGTCATCATTCAATTAAATTCTTGCACTTCATTATGGATTATGCATGTCTCTAAATCCCTAATCTCCAAAGATGCACCAAGGCATCACTTGTATCAAATTTTTACTCTAAAACCGTGGCCTCTCAAGGCCTTCAAGGCTTCAATTTCCTTCCATTTTATGTATCAATCATTTAATACCAATTCAAATTTGCATGCCAAAGTTCTTATCAAAACCGTGACTTTCATGGTATTTAGAAAAACCTAAATTTTCTTTCATAATTAATTCCATTATGATCATCAATTCTTTAATGTCTAATTACATGAGTCTTATTACTCACTAGTTTAGTCCAAACTTTTATTATTTTGGGTCAAAACCGTGGCCCTTCAAGTCTTCAAAGTTCCAATTTAATTCCTTTTTATGCAATAGTCTCTTGATATCAATTCACTCAAATTTTAATTCACCAAAATCAATTCAATCCCTCATGTTTCCAAGCCAAAACCGTAGCCTTCCTTTAGGGTATTAAACCCTTTAAAATTTTCCATTCATTACTTTCAATATAATCATTCAACATTAAATCACATAAGCTTTATTTCTTTGTGTACAAAAACTAATTTTTATCCCAAAATTCTACTCAAAACCATGGCACCATGTTAGGGTAGGAAACTCCAAAATTTCCATTTAGCAACCCTAACATGATCAAGCATTTTCAACACATCTAACACATTCAAGATCACCATTCAAGCATTAATCACATTCAAGAACATATAAACATGCAAAATCACTAAATAAAGTGAGCATACAAAGATGAATTTTCCATCAACAAGCACACAAAGTATCCTCACCACCAATAATGGTTGAAGTGAGTAATCTCCCTCTTACCTAAAGAAAGAACACGAAAATGGACTCCTACTTCCTCCATGGTGATTTCGGTTTTGGGGTCTCCAAGAACCCTAAAATCTCAATCATCAAGAACCAACATTAAACATGATAAAGAATGGATATTTAGTCTCCAATGAGACCCTAGAGCACGAAAATGAAGAGAAAGAGGAAGAAAAATGAGAACTTTACCTTAAAGCTTGAAGTTTTGTCTTGGATGACAATGGAGGAAAAGTTAGTTTTTGAAGAAAACCCTTCAAATAGAAGTTGTAGAGGAGGTTGAGAGGAGTGTAGAAATGGTGTTTATGAAGAGAAAAGTGAAGAGAAATGGTCAGTAATGGTGGCTGAATTTTCGTAGTGAAGAAGGGAGAAGAAGAGAGAAGGTGGAGAGAAAATGGAGGAGAAAAGCTAGAGAAAGAAAGTGATGGTAGGAAATGAGATATTTTGGGTGATGATACATTAAGTGTGGAGGCAATTTTTGCCTCCCTTGAGCTAGCTTAGCTGCAACATTGAGAGGGCAAAAAGGGAAGATTTTTGGCTTCCCCAACAAGCCAATGGTAGCTTAGTCATTTGTGGTCAAAGCTTCTCAAAGAAGCTTTGAAGAAAGTACACCAAATTTGAATTAAAGTGGATTTAATTGGACATAAAGTGGATTCCATTAGGATAAGGTGATAGGATTTTTAATACATACTATTATCCAGTGGACAATTGTTACCGTTGACAGAAGTCAGTATTAATTATCCAACGGATAAAAATTACACAGCGGTTTATCGCTCTGTCAAATAAAATTTCTCAAAAAATGTGAAACCTCGTAAACTGTGTCCAACCTCAGGTTTATAAGATCTCTCATCGACGTTTCCACAGATTGAGGTTCTCGGGAAAAATATCTTATTTTTCGTGGCTCGCTTAGTTTGCACGCAAAACAAAGAATAATATTAAAATATTCTCCATTCTCAGAAAAATACAGAAAAATTTTCAAAAATCACAAATATTATAAAATAATTATTTATTACAAAATTATTGATTTTCGAGATGTTACAGTTATCCCTCTTGGATAATCAGTTATGACCTTCTAATTTTATTTCTATTCTATTTTCTAACCGGTTAGCTACCGCTGCTAATCGGTTAGACCCTGTTTTTCACTCCTTATGAGTGCTGGATAATCGGTTAGCATATTCTACCAATTGGTTATCACATAGTTCGTGATCCTCTGTCAACTCAAAATAATCAATTAGCAACCTCAGTTAATCGGTTATTGTCGTGTTCTGGGTCCTCTGGATTACACAATAACCGAATATCATAACATGATAATTAATTATCTCAAAACAAATTTGCTTCTCTAAATTCCAGGTAGTCATGGGATTTCTTATTCCAAATTGATACTAGTGATGCAGGAAAACTGGTGGTTAATACGAATTAACTCCATCCTCCCAAGAATCTTATTAATAACAGCAACTCATTTCTTCTTAGTGGTTGCCGTCATTCCAACCATCTCAATCATATATCTAATAATTTCACTAGTAAACTCCATAATTTATAATTCATTTCACTAAATCATGATCTTACTTCAAATGTTGTAAACCACTCATTACTATTCACTAAACTTCTGCTTCATATTACCTTATATACATACTACTTTACTTCAAATCAAGCATTCCACTTTCTTATCTTCTCACTTCAAATCCATTCACTAATGCTTGATTTCTCCCTTTAACATAAAAGAAGGGAACGACACCTTTTGTTCTTCCAGATAACTTATTACCTCAAATATCTTCTTCCTTGCACTTAGCCTCTCTATTTTAAAACTTCGGCATTTTAACTAATTGTGTGTCCTTTAAAACCTTGAGACATGTTTCTTGCTGACTTTTCAGTTCTTTAGTTCTTTCATCATATTCACTATTCAAATCTTGAGCGCTTCTGTTCTTATCACATCATTAAGAAAGCAGCATCGATGACTACTAATTCTATTTTATACCTTCTCTCAAAATCAGTCTTGTCATCCTCAACTGGCGAATTTGGTATCCTTCTTTTTCCTCATGCTACTAATAGCCTCAATCTTCTTCCACATCATTCCATTAATAGCTTTTATTTGTTCTCTAATCGCAATGCTATAATCTTTCATTGCTTTCACCATCAGCCAAACTAATTTGAGACATATCATTTTTACCCCTTCTGAAAACCTTTTTATTCTTCCGAGTTCGCCTAGGAGGTGTCATAATTTCCTGTAGACACAAAACATTATATATTGAGTTGGCCAAACTCGATATCATGTAACAGTGTGCCAGTAATTATTAACATCCAATCCTAAGGTTGTCATGCAATCCTATTCAAATGCACAACACAAACAAAAAAAAAACTAATCATGCCCAAAAGCATAATCAATCCATTCCCTGGCTCAACAGGAAGAACTACTCTGATACCAAAATGTAACACCCTAATTCTAAATACTGCAGTATACCCTACGTATACTAAATAAATAGAATTAGTATGTTACTTCCTAACTTTAGCGTAATAAACAACATGCTTAATATTTATTTAACGAATAAATATATAGAGCCTTTAAGAAAGTAAGAGAGCAAGATATTTTACACCTCAGGAAACTTGCTCTTTACCAGAAATCTATCTGATATGTCTGAGATTACAAACATTTACAAAACTAATTACATCAATTTATTTACAAAGCCATAAATATAATTACATAACCAAAATTATTAGATTAACAACAAACAAATCTTCATCTCCTTACCTTGCGCTTGCTTGAATCCTCCTCTGGATTTATCTTGGAAAAGATAAAGGGTTCGAGGTGAGAATTAACGATTCTCAGTAGTAAGTTTGAAATCATAACATCATGGTAAATCTAACTGCTTTGGGATAAAACATAAATTGTACTTAATGTAACATCTCAAATTTTGTTTTTTCTGCGTAAATATAAATTTTATAATTTTTAGGATTTTTAAGAATTTTTGTGGATTTTTCTGACATTGTGATTATTTTAATATTATTTTGGGTTGTTTGTGGGCCCGAGGTGGGCCTAGAAAAATAAAAATTTTTAGGGCCAAAAAAATTTATACTGTTAATGTGGAGCCGGGGGATCTTACTAAACCCGAATTCAGACACAGTTATCAAAATTTTCTTTTACTGTGATTTTACTATTTATTGGACAATAATTACTGGTTTGTGAGCAGTAATTTCTATTCTGTGAGTAATAAATTCATATAGCTTGTAGCCATGTGATGCTAGCCTTTATTAATTGTCAAATTTAGTGGCTTGAAATGTCATAAGCCAATAGAATATTGAAAAGTCAACAAAAATTGTTAGGTTAGTTAGTTAAGAAACTAAATAATCTAATTTAGTTACTCTAATAGTCTAATTAGTAATCTATAGTTACTAGGAAATATCTAGAGTTATCTAGAAGGCATGACAAATGCATGACATAAGTTTGTAACTAGATAGTTAATTATGTAACTAAATAATCAAATTAAGTTAGCTTCAAAGTAATTAGATGAACTAATTACCTAAGCTAAGTGTAATTAGGAATTAAATTGAAACAAAACTTAATTAGTCTTTCCATTGAGTCACACGGCCACCTAGGCTATTCTAGCATGTTCTTGAATTTTCTAATGACAAAAGGATGACTATATGATGACTTAGGCCATGTGAGACCATGTGAAGCCATGTGCAATTATTTCTTTCTTGCTAAACAAGCCTTAAGCTTCCTTTCCTATGCATCACACGGCCATACACTTGAGAAAGAAGGCATTTCACTTCATTTCTAACACTTTGTGATCATAAACCTCTATCATCTTTCCTTTCTTTTTCAAGAACTCCAAGAACAAACACCAAGAACTCCATCTTCTTTCTTCTTGGAGCATTCGGCCACTACTCTCAAAATCTATATCCAATCTTCCATAATTTCATCTAACTTCATATCTTGAATCTTCTTATCAATCCAAGACACTTTCATGTTGAGAACTTTTCAAGATTCATTCATCTTCACCTTTCTATCAAACAAAGAATACAAAAGCTCTTATTTTTTTCTCCTTGTGTTGCTCACGGCCTCACTCTCTAAATTTGCCATCCAAAAATTTCATATAATCACATCACTTGATCCTAAACTTCATTCCAAGCAATTTTTATATTGTGATCAAGACCTAATTCTATCGTCTTCAAGCTTGATTCTTGAATTTAAGTTCTAGGGTTCCAAGGTAAAGATCTTGAAACTTGATTTCTTACTTGACTCTTGGAAATCCTAAGAACATGTTTGATCTATAGTCATCTTAATCAAGCTTTAGATACTAATTTTTATATGTTTGTTTTGATTCCAAGATCTACTTAGTGATACAAAGAGAGTTCTACAAGGAGCTAAAAGAAATCAATCAAGGTAAGAGAGAGATTAACCTCATCGGCCATATATGGTGGTGAGGGAATTGATTTATTTGTGTTTGTGAGTGAAAAATCCACGTGAGGATTTATTCACTCGAATTGTGTGGTTATTGGTTTATGCATGTTTGATTGTGTATAATTATATGATGTTGATTGTAGGCATGAAATTGTCATGGTTGCTTTTTGATTATATATGATTCTATTACTTTGATAATTAAGTATGATCTAAAGCATGAATATGTGATAGTGGAAAATATCATATGAGATATGTGGCATATGATAAGAATCATGTGGAAAGGAAAACTATGTTGTTTTTTAAGAACTAAGGAGTACACGGCCTCCATGAGGATTTTGGAACAAATCATTTGAAATATTTTACTAAGTGTGAATTTTAGATAATTAAGTAACCAGTAATTGGATTAAAGATTTTTTCAAAGGAAAATGAGATAGTAAGTGAATAAATATTTGGTTATGGAAAATAAATTAATTTTTGGCCAACATGTCAAAAATTGATGTTTTAGATCAAAAATATTTTCTTAAGGGTAGTTTTGATGGATTTATTAACAAGAACTCAATTTAGTGAATTTTGAGATGTAAAAAGAAAGTAAACAAATCTTTAGAATTAAAATTACTGTAATTAGAGTATTATGTGAGATAAAAGTGAAAACTTGAAATTTACTAGACGTATAGCTCGCCCTTTTGGGTTTTGAAGTGCGTTAGGGAATTTTGAGCTGTAATATTTCAAGTTGATCAAAGAAATATAGTTTTGTGAAGAAAATATTGGAAAATATTATTTAGAGAAGTTCTAGCAAGGAAATGATTTTGAGGAGGGTTTGGAACTTAAAGTATTTTATTTAAAGTGTTATTGGGAGAAATGAACAAATGTTTTTGAGATATCTTAAATAAATTTAAATAAGTTAAGCTTTATGGAAAATGTTTGAAAATATTTATTAAAGGAGGTTTAGTTAGAAAATGTTGGAAATATTAATTAACGATGATTTATTAAGGAAATATTGGAATTAAAGTCCAATTTGATAATAAATGAGAAAAGTTTTAATTTGAGCTTAGAATATGATTAAAATATTTTACGTGATTAAAAATACGCAGAAAAACTCTTATGCGATTTAAAAACAGTGATTTTTAATTACGCAATTGAGAAGAACAACAAGTGGTGCTGTAGAGCTGACGTACTGTACTTAAGTAGTTCTGGTTTAGCATTATGCTTGTGGGACCGAGGTTCTGGACCTATGTGGATCTTTGGTATTATGTAGTTGTATGGGCGGTTATATAATATCATTGATACTAATAGTATTAGACAATTGTATGGGCAGTTGAATTAATATTATTGGGAACAGTTCAACGGTGGTTTGGTTTCATTGAAAAAGCATTTGAGCATTATATAGTTAATGGCTGTTGTGGCGTTTTATACCTAAAGAGTGAATGGGAACTCACAGGATAGTGGGATCTTTGATAGATCTTGGGGAATGTCAGGGCGCAGAGATTCACTTCGTGATGATGTTATCACGAGTGATTATGTTATCACTATATATATATACCCCTGGCCATGATGAACCGATTGCAACGCACTAACAACCCGACAGACACTATTACTTTTCATGATCCGGCATAGACTATCTGTTAAGGGGGACAGATCTTCTAGAACGTTCATATCTGAATTTGAGTATAGCTCTATGGAGTAGGAACTGGTTGCATTGTGCATAAGGAGGGTCAACATACACATCGTGCATATACATAATCAATATTTACACTGTTATGATGTAATATTATTGTGGAGTTATCATTATGCATGATATTGTGATACAAGTTTAGCGAATTATTTACTTATTAAATATCATGAAAATATTTACTGATTTTATGTTATTGTATAGATTTTATGTTGAACTGTGTTGGCATGTTTGTCGTTGCCTTGCTGCTATATTGGTATACGATGTAGGGGATCTCACTTCTTTGCTGTATTGTTCTGTCTGTTTTTATTTTATGTCTATGTCGGTGAAGACTGCGATGACAGAAAGGAGGGATCAACTAGGTTTCTTTATATTACAGTTTCTTGAAGGCGCTGCTGCTTGGTATGTTCATTAGGACTCTGGATATATAGAGTATTGTGGTGATATTACTCTATTTGTACGTAGAACTCGCCATGGGGTCATTACTTCTTATTTTACAGCTGCATATGTAGAGTTTGCTTTACGTATCAGGGAATTGTGGAACGATCTTCACTATACTCCTAGGGATGACTCTAAGATATCTTTTGCTCGAATTTCTACCCATCGAGACATTCCCGACTAGGGAATCTGTCTTTTGAGAAGGACTTTTGTTTTTAAAGATTGTGAACTTGGGTAAGGTCGAGTTTTTATATGGTTTATGTAATGAAAATATTAATATTCTATGATATGTACAAGGGATATATGTTGTTCTATTCTTGTATCTTGTGTTTTTCTAATTCAGTAAAGTTTATGTTATCCGCGAAAAAGAAATTTTGAAATTAATATTGCAATAATATTTAAACATTTTATAACCTGCGTAAAGAAGATAAAAGGAGTTGGTCTGAAATGTGATACCCTAAGGAGGGTGTTACACTTAATCATTTGAAAAGGTGACATAAGCCAAAACTCAGTCATTTCCCTTCCCAAAGCAGATAGTTCATTCAATTACAAAATAATTCATTTATATCATAACAAATCAATTCAACATCACAACTTAAACAGCATGTACCATAAACATTTATCATCATACTATAAACAACACTTAATTCACTTTAAACACTACCATCAACCTTTTATAATAAGCTTTTAACCTTAATCTTCATATTGAATCAAAACAAGATGATTGCCCATACAATCGTCAATTTTTATGCAATGCATGGTTTTTATGATTATGCCTAATGATAATCCTAAAATATGCTCATATAATGATTCTTTGAAAATATTTTATTTTAGAAAACACATGTTATTTGATTATTTCCAGAAAGCCATTTTGTTCCAAGAAGCCATTTTGTTCCTTGTATTGTTTTCTGGGTAGGCAGGACGCCATTTTGTTCCTTGCACCACTAAACATTCATAACTTTGGCATTTGGAGCCCTTTTGTCCAAGCATAAATTTACAATACATGGAAACATCAATAACAAGTTTGAAAACAAAACATGCAAGAGTATTAAAACCTTTCCTTCCTTCACTTTTTACATAATCATATTTTTCTTTACATAATAGTGAAGCAATTACCATAATCAATAAACTTTCCATTGTACATTACTATACAAGTTTGTAGAGAGGGACTCATTCAACCTCATCTACCTTTACCATTTCTTTTATATTGCTTCCCAATATCATGTTCATCAACCTTATCCATACAAGGTATATTCAATGTATTATCACATCAACATCATTCACATATGTCATTCATTCTATACTAAGTGCATATAATGATTTACTTCATAAGTCATTCAATCTGTTACATTTATACATCAATATCATGCATAGATTTCATTCCAAGCTCAATAAAGGAGCATTTAATTCAAGTTTAACCCATAAAGGAGAAAACACATTTCTACTACATTTTCATAATTCAACTTTACCTATTAAAGAAGCTACTAAAGTTTCTAGGGTCCGAACTTTCTCAAAACTCCCTTAAGTTTTGCTTAAAAAGGCTATTTTTCATGAGTGCACCAAATACACATACTAACTTCAATAATTCTGATATTTTACAATCATATAGCCTTCCTTCATATCTTTCAAATGCCACAAACCTCACCTCATTTAGATAAATTTAGCCAAAGTTATGCGACATTATGCATAAGCTAAAACAGGGTATTCTTTGTTTTACCCGAAAATGACCTGGCTTTGAAATGAAACTGGGAACAAACTAAGAACTCAATAATTTTGAAATTTAAGAGTCATATAGCCTTGTGTGTTAGCTTTCAAATGACACTGGTTTCATGTAAATATAACATCGGAGCAAGAAATTATGAAATCTAGTTGAACAGCTGCATAATTCAGCTCGGTTTCAAAACAAAACTAGGACCAACTGGGTTGCTCAATAATTCTGAAATTTTTACTACATGAAGCCTTATATATTAGCTTTCAAATGGCTTTGGAATCAATTCAATACAATGTTCGTAGCTCAATATATGCAACAAACATCACAAACTACTCGATGTTGTCCTGTTTTCTGCATAATTCGGGTTATGCATGATTTTGGTTTCTAACCAAGTTCTAATCCTCAAATCATGGATTCTAAGTGTTTCTCAACCCTAGTCATGGTTCCTAATCATATTAGGATCATTAAACACTAAATTCAATTCATCAATCATAGATTTAGACTCAACCAAGCAAGGAAATATCATTTTTCTCACTTTGTGTATCAAAGGTCCAAATAAAGAGTTTCAAGTTTCTAACTCAAACTCCTACCATAAACTAGTCATAAATAACCATTGAAAACACATTTAAGCAAGAGAATACTCAAAATACCTCAAAATCATATTTTGACCTATTATACCTCAATTAAACATGATTTTTAAAACTAAATGCATCGTAGGTCCAAATGGAGAATCTCAAGTTTAATAACCTTAAAATTTACATGATATATAGCAGGTTTTTGGCTGCAAAATTGTGACCTATGCATACAATACCTCAAGTTTAATAACCTTAAAATTTACATGAGATGCAGCAAGTTTTTGGCTGCAAAACCGTGACCTCAGAAACACATTCTGAAGGATTACCTTGGTTAATTAAATCTTTCACAAGACAGCCACGGCTTGTGCTGTACCGTGTCCTCTATGAACAGCAAGCTATTTCATTTTATGCACATTTTAGATGTACATGACAACCAATGACAATAATGTGCCAAGAGTTGCATAAAAAAGCATTTATACATATTGTATATATATAAATATTTATAGAACGGCAGAATATGTTGCTATATCATGAGACTATCAATATTATTTTTGCAACTACACGTTCCACATTACACTTCATTTCTCCTAATAATTGTCTATGTTGTACTGTGAGATAGCATAAACTAACTCTCTCTTTTTTATACAAGTTGTAACCAGCATGTAAATGAGCATTTAAAGAACTCAATGCCTATTTAAGTGTTTTCTCATATTTGGTACGATACTATACCGAATCAACCAGAAAAATACATACTTTGTATGAACAAAATAGTAAACTACCTTGTGTAAAATAAACAGCATAGAAATGTATACATATATATTTTTCATGCACAGGACAAGAAGTTACTTTACTATACGAGACCACCTATCTCTTTATTTTTCAATTCCCTATCTCACTTTACATACATAATATTATAATCAAGAGAGATCAGCCATGGTATTCCTCAAAGATAAAACTTTTAAATACAAAGTTGCAGCAACTAATTCATAATTAAACCCAAGACCAACCCTTTTTCTATTATAGTGTGAGATTTGATTTCCTAACCTTGATTTCCATCAACATCACACACAATTAAAAATCAAAGTAAGAAAGAGAGTGAGGATGGAAAAATCAGAATTTTCCCTTACCTTAAGCTCCAACTTTCCTTCTTGGTTCCCTCGATTTCCTCATTTCCTTCCCCTTCATTTTTCCTCTTCATTTCTGCCCCTGTTTTCTATTTCTTCAGCGCTATAATACGTGAGAGAGATGGGGGAATAAAGTGGGAAATCTCACTTTAAAAGACATAACACTAAGGGCATTTGTGTCTTTTCACAAAACTCATATCCCTTAGTAATATTTTAATCTTATTATTTCAAGTTTTCTAACTTCCATAAGTATTAAAATAAATTCTAAGATTTACCTTAATACTTATTTAACAGTTTCCTTAATTTTTCATATCTGCGCTGAGTCCATTTGGTATCAAAACACGTACTCGGTGTGCTTAAATATACCAAACGAACTCAGTTTATTTTCAAATTTTAACTATAACTTTCTTAACTCAATTATGACTTAAAAATAACTTATCTATAATTATTTTTCTTATCTAAGCAATTTATGTCATTTTATGGGTCATTTTAGACCACCTTCCACATTCTGTGTTACGGCAAAGTGCCTAAACTAGTTCAGTTTGTCATGAAACTTTACAAGCATGTTAAACTAGTATTAGGTTACCTAGGTAACCATTTACAAGCCTAACATGTTATCGGGGATGTTACATCTCTGGTCTGGGGTAACATGTCATTATAAAAACTCTGCACCTGGATCCAGAATTAAAAATAGTGATGTGGACACTTCCTCAGTATTACGTTATATCTTTCACAGGCCTCACTGAGAGATTCCCCATCATGTTATCTGAACAAAGTAATCTCACTTCTCAACTTTGCAACCTTAGAAGAAGGAAAATACCTTGTTAGAAATTTCTGGACCAAGATAGCCTAAGTGGTAATTCTTCCCTTCGCCAATGAGTCCAACTAGTTCTTAACTTTGTCCCTCAAGGAGAAAGGGAACAATCTTAAACAAATAGCATCCTTACTCACCTCGTTCAGCTTCACAGTATCACAAATTTGCAAGAACCCCACTGTATGTGCATGTGGGTCCTCATTGTCAAATCCTCCAAACTAATTGTTCTGAACCAAATGCAGTAGAGTTGGCTTCAACTCAAAATTATTTGCTTGAATTGGTGGTATTGTTATGCTCGCTCCACACCCATCCATGTTAGGAATTGAGTAATCCATGAGAGTCCTAACGGGTGAATGTGATGGTGGAGGATCCAGATTTTCTCCATTGTCTGCCATGTCTTCAACAACAATGTAAGTGTCACCCAAATTCCTTCTTCGTTCTCTTGCTTGCTTCCTCAAAGCTCTGGCGGTTCTTTCTATTTCAGAGTAAAAAAAAAGGTGGCCAGGTTGAATGGTACATCACATGTGAGAGAGACACAATGTCAGAATAAAAGTAACTAAATAAATTGCAAAAATTTAAATAGAAAATTCTAAACGTACTAAAAATAAGTAAAATAAAGAAAACTAAACATTGCAATGAATAAATGAAAGAAAAAATGCTTAAACTAGTAGTTGCCTTCGATATTACCGATATCGATAAAATCGATCCCTGGCAACAGCGCCAAAAACTTGATGGGACCACGACAAGTGTACTGGATCATCAAGTAATAAAACAGTGAGATACCAGATATCGTTCTGAGGGATCAATGGTCAAATACCGATTCTCAAAAATAACTACTATTTAAACTAAAATTGGATCAAAGTGAGCTCTAATAACAAAAATAAAAATAAACAAATGAACTAACGCAGTGACAATATTATTTAATTCATATATTTAGCAATTCAACAAACATTTAATATGCGAGATGACTAAAATTCAATTAATGAAAAAGTTAGGATCTATCTTCATTTGATTTCACCTACTACATATTAATTGGAATTAATATAAGCTACTATTCCTATTTTGTTACTGAATTCTCTAAATTAATCAAATCCTAATTCCTTAGGCAATTAATCCTTTATTTCCAATTAAAACCCCTAATTCCTTAGGAAATTCTAAGAGATAACAAGCAGTGAGATTTAGAATTCAACGAGGTAACAAGCAAATTAATGGCTATTCCTAACCTAGAACTAAACAAGATTCATAATCTCATAGCACAATTATACATTAAATTTTCATTCAACATATAATCCTAAAATTGTTCCAAAGAGAATCAATCCTTACAAAGCATTAAGAGAAGAGATCATAAACTCAAAATAGAAATAACAACTTATATTAATTAAATCCAATGTCAAAAGCAATCAAGATCCATCAAAATCCTCCTAATCCCAACAAAAGGGAGTCTAGTTAGACATGAAAATAACAACAACAACTAAAATAAGAGCAGAGATCAAAGAAAACTCCATAAGTAGATGAAGGTCTGAATCGTTTCCACGTTTCCTCCTTTCAAACCACCCACCGTAGAGTTGTCCAAGATAGGGTTCCAATCAATAATCATTCTTCAACAACTTCCAAAAGATCCCCAATTCTGGAAAGAATAGGTTTTTATATGTATCAGGAACGAGCAGGGCGCCTGGCGCTTAGAAGTCCAGCACTTGGCACTTGGAATCACTTAAAAACTGGGTCTCGGGAAGGTGAGCACTTGGAGCTTAGCATTTGGGCGCCTAGCACTTAGCATTTGGGCGCCTAGCACCTGGACTCCAGTGTGCTTCTTCATCATGTTGAGCTTCATCCTGTTTCCCTTGATGCCTACAATCCAAACATCAACAAATAAGCTAAAACACCAATAATTTTAATCAAAATGAACTCAATCTAATGAACTATAATGGATCAACTAAAAAGATAAAATAAAGTTGTCTAAAGGTCAAAATAATGGCAAAAGTTGGGCTTAAGCAGTGAAATCCACTTAAAAAGCTTTGGAAAAACATATAATATAGTAGATTATCACCTTGAAACAATCTAGCATTTGGAATCTTTCTTAGTGATATGTGTAAAATACATTAAGAGCAAGTGCACTCTATCGCAAAGTAATATAGGACTTAAGTCTCAATTGTCGATCCCACGAGGCATAAGTGATAATTACTACATTTGTAAAACTCTTGGCTATTTAGACAATCAAAAGTGTAAGAGGAATTTTAATTAAAATTAGAAAACAAATTAAGAAAAGCAATGAACAATCAAACAATGTAAAGATAATCAATAAGAGAGAGACTAGGGAGCAAGGTTCACTTGAATCCAATTATTTAGATTTTCACTCATTTATGATATAAGGTAATTCTCTTGCCAATATTTCCTTATTTGCTATTGAATCTCAATAGTCATAGATGAAAAAATATTCTATTCCTAATTTAATTAACCTATTTAGTTATTTAGTTGAATTAATCAAGAAAGCATTAAGTCTCAATTCAAGAGATGAACTAGCATACCGTCAATTCCATTGGTAGAAATAAATTTATATTTGGTCATTCACCAATCTAATCCTAGATTTATTATATTGGTCCACCAATATTATATAAGGGTAAAAAATGCTCATGAATAAATCAATACAAAATAGAATCAGGTTGACAAGATGATAAATGGAGCATAATGCACAAGAGTATAAGATATTTTCACTTTTAACCAAATATTCTCATTATTTTTTACCAACAAACTTTTTTTTATTTATTATTTTTTAAACCCGTGAAGACAAAAAGCACACTTTCAAGACCTTTCAATTAACACATTAGATGCTCTAAAGAATTTAACCTGATTATTTAATTGGGTATTCAAAGAAATCAAATTCAGGCTCAAATGGAACAACTAAATGATTATTTTATCAATGCAACCCTGAAAGTCAAGAAAGAATTAAGCCTAATTGCCTTAATCATATTCAAGAATGTATATGAATCATTAAAGTCTAAACAAGATATCAAAGCAAGTTCTAGCGGACATCAATCAAGAGGAATCTCACCCTAGAAGAAAAATAGGATTTTGCTTATGAAAAATCCAATCATTAAAGTGCAAAAGTCACTTTTCTATCTAAAGTCAACAAAGAGAACAAAAGCAAGCAGGCATGGCTAATTTCCAACAAAGATGCTAAATTTCTCAATACTTAATTGAAAAAGATTGCTTCACACAATATCAGCTCATGATCAATGAATTTCCCTTTCAAATATATCTCTATCAACTCATACTAAATCAAGAAATCAACACACAATTCCTGCTTGATTACCAACAATACTTAAGTATTCATAAATTTTTTTTAAATAGTACCCCCTCACACTAAAGATAAGCATTGTGCTCAATGTGGAAGAAAAAGAAATTAAGGGGTAAAGAAAAGAGCAATACAACCTGATGAGAAGTGAGATAATGTCAGGCAGAGAAGAAGCACAAGAGTCAATGCCGCAACAAAATTTGAAAAATCACAATATTTGTTTCAAAACAAATTAGTAGCATCTAAAAAAATAAAATAACTAAAATACGATAAATAACGAAGAAACACAGGTTGCCTCCTGTGAAGCGCTTGTTTAACGTCATTAACTCGACGTTGGGCCTGTGCCATGCTTAGGTGAGGCAGATAGAATGGTGTTTAGTTTCTACTCATTTTTCATAGTGCTTCACTCTACCCATTTATCTTGAAAGGTTGTTGGCCTTCTTTCATCACTTTAAGCACACCGTATGGTAAAACTTGGACAGCTTCATACAGTCCATACCATTTTGACCATAGCTTACCTGGAAAGAGACGAAGGCATGGGTTATAAACAAGAATTTGTTCCCTAATCTTAAACTCACGTTGTTTGATACACATGTCATGCCACTTCTTCATTCTCTCTTTATAGAGCTTGGCATTCTCATATGCCTCAAGATGAAGTTCATCTAGCTCATTGAGTTGGTTGTATCATTGTGCACTTGTAGCATTCATATCAAAATTCAGAAATTTAAGTGCCCAATATGCTCTATGTTCTAATTCCACAGGTAAATGACAGACTTTACTAAACACAAGTCTATAGGGGGACATGTCAATGGGTATTTTGAATACAGTTCTATAGGCCCACAATGCATCATCCAACTTTAAAGGCTAATCCTTACAAGATGCATTAACAGTCCTTTCCAAAATCTTTTTCAATTCACAGTTTAAAACCTCCATTTGGCCACTTGTTTGTGGATGATAAGGTGTGACGACCTTATGGGTGACACCATATTTGCTCAATAGATTGTCAAACTATTTATTACAAAATAAGTGCCACCATAACTTATGAATGCTCGGGGTGTACCAAATCTAGGAAAAATATTTTGTTTAAAAATTTTACCACCACCCGAGCATCATTAGTAGGCAACACCACTACCTTAACCCATTTAGAAACATAATCCACAGCAACAAGTATATATTGATTAGAAAAAGATTTTAGGAAGGGACCCATGAAATCAATGCCCTAGACATAAAAAATTTCACAAATCAAGATGCTATTCAATGGCATATCATGTCTCCTAGAGATGTTACCACTTCGTTGGCATTTATCACAAGTTTGAACAAATTCAAACGCACCCTTAAACAAAGTTGGCTAATAACATCCACATTGTAAAACCTTTTGTGCAGTTCTAATGGGACTGAAGTGGCCACTAGTTTCCCTAGCATGACAATGTTCAAGAATAGAATGATTTTCACTACCATGAATGCATCTCCTAATAACATTATCAGCACAAATCCTAAACAAGTATGGATCCTCCCACAAATAATGCTTAACATCAGATAAGAATTTATTTTTGTGTTGATAAGTGAGATCTGGTGGAAGGATATTACCGGCGAGGAAGTTTACATAATCAGTATACCATGGTAAAGAAGAGACTACAAGGAGGTTCTCATCAGGGAATGATTAATTTATGGCACACTCAGTAGCTGGCTCTACCATTTCCTCGTCCAAATGTGATAGGTGGTCAGCTACAAGATTTTATGTCCCCTTTTTATCACGTATCTCAAGATGAACTCTTGTAGCAAAAGGATCTACCGAATCAACCTCGGCTTAGCATCCTGTTTATCAAACAAATACTTAATAGTAGAGTGGTTAGTATAACAAATAACTTTAGAAAGAATGAGATAAGGGTAAAATTTA